>CM074722.1:463649088-464249088 GCA_037306005.1 Rhinophrynus dorsalis
TCTTCAAACTAAAATATCAAAGTCACATATTCCATTCAGTGTGCTTCGCCGCAGTTTAGCAGCACATTCTGTGTACTGTGCAGAGTTGCAGAATAGGAAGAAATACTGTTAAGTCTTCAAACTCAAATATCAAAGTCACATATTCCATTCAGTGTGCTTCGCCGCAGTTTAGCAGCACATTCTGTGTACTGTGCAGAGTTGCAGAATAGGAAGAAATACTGTTAAGTCTTCAAACTAAAATATCAAAGTCACATATTCCATTCAGTGTGCTTCGCCGCAGTGTAGCAGCACATTCTGTGTACTGTGCAGAGTTGCAGAATAGGAAGAAATACTGTTAAGTCTTCAAACTAAAATATCAAAGTCACATATTCCATTCAGTGTCTTTCACCGCCGTTTAACAGCCTATTCTGTGTACTCTGTACAGTTCCAGAATTATAAGAAATACTGTTAAGTTTTCAAACTCAAATATTAAAGTCACATATTCCATTCAGTGTCTTTCACCGCCGTTTAACAGCCTATTCTGTGTACTCTGTACAGTTCCAGAATTATAAGAAATACTGTTAAGTTTTCAAACTCAAATATTAAAGTCACATATTCCATTCAGTGTGTTTCAACGCCGTTTAACAGCCTATTCTGTGTACTCTGCAGAGTTGCAGAATAGTAAGAAATACTGTTAAGTTTTCAAACTCAAATATTAAAGTCACATATTCCATTCAGTGTCTTTCACCGCCGTTTAACAGCCTATTCTGTGTACTCTGTACAGTTCCAGAATTATAAGAAATACTGTTAAGTTTTCAAACTCAAATATTAAAGTCACATATTCCATTCAGTGTGTTTCAACGCCGTTTAACAGCCTATTCTGTGTACTCTGCAGAGTTGCAGAATAGTAAGAAATACTGTTAAGTTTTCAAACTCAAATATTAAAGTCACATATTCCATTCAGTTTGTTTCAACGCCGTTTAACAGCCTATTCTGTGTACTCTGCAGAGTTGCAGAATAGTAAGAAATACTGTTAAGTTTTCAAACTCAAATATTAAAGTCACATATTCCATTCAGTGTGTGTCACCGCAGTTTAGCAGCCTATTCTGTGTACTCTGCAGAGTTGCAGAATAGTAAGAAATACTGTTAATTTTTCAAACTCAAATATTAAAGTCACATATTCCATTCAGTGTCTTTCACCGCCGTTTAACAGCCTATTCTGTGTACTCTGTACAGTTCCAGAATTATAAGAAATACTGTTAAGTTTTCAAACTCAAATATTAAAGTCACATATTCCATTCAGTGTGTTTCAACGCCGTTTAACAGCCTATTCTGTGTACTCTGCAGAGTTGCAGAATAGTAAGAAATACTGTTAAGTTTTCAAACTCAAATATTAAAGTCACATATTCCATTCAGTGTGTTTCAACGCCGTTTAACAGCCTATTCTGTGTACTCTGCAGAGTTGCAGAATAGTAAGAAATACTGTTAAGTTTTCAAACTCAAATATTAAAGTCACATATTCCATTCAGTGTGTTTCACCGCCGTTTAGCAGCCTATTCTGTGTACTCTGCACAGTTGCAGAATAGTAAGAAATACTGTTAATTTTTCAAACTCAAATATTAAAGTCACATATTCCATTCAGTGTCTTTCACCGCCGTTTAACAGCCTATTCTGTGTACTCTGTACAGTTGCAGAATTATAAGAAATACTGTTAAGTTTTCAAACTCAAATATTAAAGTCACATATTCCATTCAGTGTGTTTCACCGCCGTTTAGCAGCCTATTCTGTGTACTCTGCAGAGTTGCAGAATAGTAAGAAATACTGTTAAGTTTTCAAACTCAAATATTAAAGTCACATATTCCATTCAGTGTGTTTCACCGCCGTTTAGCAGCCTATTCTGTGTACTCTGCAGAGTTGCAGAATAGTAAGAAATACTGTTAAGTTTTCAAACTCATATATATTAAAGTCATATATATCGTGTAAGATGAAGAAGGCGGGTAAAAAGGGACGGGGAAGTGGACGTGATCCTGAAAGTTCAGGGCGCGGGTCAGGACGCGGAGAAACTGTGCCTGGTGCCAGAGCACAAGAAAGAAAGACATCCACCATACCTAGCTTCATGTCTGATTTCACAGGGCGTCGCAGGACATCACTCTCGAGGTCCGACCAGTGCGAACAGGTGGTCGGTTGGATGACAGCTGATACTGCTTCCAGTCGGTTAAGCACCACCCTGTCTTCCACCAAGTCCACTCTCAGTAGCCAAGAGTCTGGTCAACATAATCCTCACTCTGATCATCCTTCCTCCCACCATACACGGTCTGGTCAAAGAAGTGATCCCACACTGGGATATAGTGATGAGCTCGTCTCATCACCAATCCTTCATTTGACCCTCTCTCCAAGCACGCTTGCAGAGGAACATGACATCTTGTGCCCTGATTCACAACCTCTAGAGGCTACCCAATCACAAGAAGATGACAGATGTGAACGGCATTTAAGGTCAAAGGAAGTAGTGGATGATGATGATGATGATGATGAGACACAGTTGCCATTAAATCAACCACTATTTCCGTCTCAAGACCTTGTTGAGGAGAATGTTATACAGTTGTCAATGACTGAGTATGTGGTGGGATCAAGACTTGAGGAGGATGATCAGAGTGAGGAAGTGGAGGAGGACTTGGTGGACGATGAGGTGACTGACCCCACCTGGGAAGGTGTAGAGCCGAGCGATGACAGCAGTCCTGAGGGTGAGCCATCTGCAGCACCGCAACAGGCTGGAAGAGGCAGTGGTGTGGCTACAGAAAGAAGGCGGACCGCACCAAACCGGCCCGCAAATGTTCCACGGAGCACCCCCTTGCGTAAATCTACCTTGCCAAGGGGTAGGTGTTCCGCGGTATGGCGTTTTTTTAAGGAAAGTGCGGACGACAAAAGAATTGTAGTTTGCAACCTGTGCCACACCAGAATGAGCCGAGGCATGAACACTAGAAACCTCACCACCACCAGCATGATCCGACACATGGCATCCAAGCACCGTAGTAAGTGGGAGGAACGCCTGGATCGCCCATCTGTGTCTGCAGGCCACACCACTGCCTCCTCTTCCCCTGTTTTCGGTGCCGGCCAATCGCCTGTCGAAGGCGCAGGCCCGCATACCTCCCGCCCTGCACCTGTACCATCTGAAGCACCATCAGCGACCACATCCACTTCCCTGTCCCAGCACAGCGTCCAAATGTCGTTACCCCAGGCATTTGAGCGCAAGAGAAAGTACCCAGCCACCCACCCACAGGCCATAGCACTAACCTCACACCTTTCAAAATTACTGGCCATCGAAATGCTGCCATTTAGGCTTGTGGACACTGAGTCCTTCCGCAGCCTGATGGCAGCAGCTGTCCCTCGGTACGCGGTCCCCAGCCGCCACTACTTTTCCCGGTGTGCCATCCCCGCATTACACCACCATGTGTCCCGTAACATCACCCGTGCCCTGACCAACGCAGTTACTGGGAAGGTCCACTTAACGACTGACACATGGACAAGTGCTTGTGGCCAGGGACGCTACATTTCCCTGACGGCACACTGGGTGAATGTCGTGGAGGCTGGGAGCGACTCGGACCCTGGGATGGCACGGGTGCTACCCACGCCGAGGATTGCGGGCCCTACCTCCATCAGGGTTTCCACCAGCACCTACGTTATTGGCTCCTCCTCCTCCGTTTCCACCTCCGAATTCTCTACACACACCGCCACTCCCCCATCAGCCAGTAGCTGGAAGCAGTGTAGCACTGCAGTGGGGAAGCGTCAACAGGCCGTGCTGAAGCTGATCTGCCTTGGAGACAAACAGCACACGGCCTCAGAGCTGTTGCAGGGGATTAGTCACCAGACCGAGCAGTGGCTCTCGCCACTCAACCTGCAACCAGGCATGGTTGTGTGTGATAATGGGCGTAACTTGGTGGCGGCTTTGGAGCTCGGCAAGCTCACACACGTACCATGCCTAGCGCATGTATTTAATTTAGTGGTGCAGCGATTTCTAAAAACCTACCCCAATGTGCATGATCTCTTGACCAAGGTGCGCCGCGTGTGTGCACATTTCCGTAAGTCATCTACAGCTTCGGCCGGCCTGTTGAAGCTGCAGCAGCGCTTACAATTGCCAGCTCACCGGCTGCTGTGTGACGTGAGCACGCGCTGGAACTCCACCTTCCACATGTTGGCCCGGCTTTGTGAGCAGCAGAGGGCAGTAGTGGAGTACCAGCTGTTACACGGTCGTCGCCTCTCCGTTCAACTTCCTGTAATCAGAAGTGAGGAGTGGGAATGGATGTCAGACCTCTGCGAGGTTTTACGCAATTTTGAGGAATCGACACAGATGGTGAGCGGCGATAACGCTATTATCAGTGTAACCATCCCACTTCTGTGTCTACTGAAACGCTCGCTGCTCACAATTAAAACCGACGCTTTGCATGTGGAAGAGGTGGAAATGGGGGAGGAAGAGCTTACACAAGGTGATAGCCAGAGCACCCTCACTTCGTCTTCTCAGCGACAATTGGAGGAGGCGGAGGAGGAGGAGGAGGAGGAGGAGGAGGAGGAAGACACGGTTGCCTCCGCTACAGAGGGTAGCCATGGAACTTTAGTTCCATCTCTTCAGCGTGGGTGGGCAGAAGAGGAGGAAGAGGATGAGGATATTGAGAGTCAGCCTCCTGGTGAGGACAGCGAAATCTTGACTGTTGGTACTCTGGCACACATGGCTGACTTTATGTTAGGCTGCCTTTCCCGTGACCCACGCGTTGTACGCATTTTAGACAACACGGATTACTGGGTGTTCACCCTTCTGGACCCCCGCTACAAAGAGAATTTCTCATCTCTCATTCCTCCGGTGGAGAGGACAAGCAAAATGGTGCAATACCAGAAGGTTCTTGTTGAAAAATTGCTCCAAAATTTTCCATCTGACAACGCTGGCGGCAGAGTACGTGCTACCTTGGCCAACCGAGAAGGGGAGAAAAGGGGAGCACACAGCAGTTCCGACAAAGGCAGGGCAACACTCTCCAAGGCGTGGGACACCTTCATGACACCCCGCCAGCACCCTCACCCTGATGCGCAGCCTAGTGTCACAAGGAGGGAAAAGTTTTGGAAGATGGTGAAGGAGTACGTAGCAGACCGTGTCAGCGTCCTCAATGATCCCTCTGTGCCTTACAACTACTGGGTGTCCAAGCTGGACACGTGGTATGAACTGGCACTCTACGCCTTGGAGGTGCTGGCCTGCCCTGCCGCCAGCGTTCTGTCTGAGCGGGTATTTAGTGCTGCTGGTGGCATCATAACAGATAAGCGTATCCGCCTTTCCACCGACAATGCTGATAGGTTGACACTTATAAAAATGAACAAGGCCTGGATTTCCCCTGACTTCTCCACTCCACTGGAGGAAAGCCCCGGGGGAACATAAACTCACTTTATATATGTTATTTACAATGATGGGAATACTCTGTATTCCCATTCACCCCTTCCACCCCAAAAACGGGTATATGGTTGACTCTTAATGTTCTCATCCTCCTCCTCCTCTTCCATATGCCCTGGGATATAATTTTTATATAGGGCCAGCTCACCAGCGTGCCCTGGGATATAATTTTTATATAGGGCCAGCTCACCAGCGGGCCCTGTGATATAATTTTTATATAGGGCCAGCTCACCAGCGGGCCCTGTTTGCCAATTTTTATATAGGTCAGCTCACCAGCGGGCCTTCTCATATAATGTTTTATTGGGTCAGCTCTCTAGCGGGCCCTCTCATATAATGTTTTATAGCGTCAGCTCACTAGCGGGCCTTCGCATATAATGTTTAGGATGGTCAGCTCTGCAGCAGACCCTCACCCATAATGTTTTAGATGGTCAGCTCAGCGCACGTTTCCCTCTTAATCATGGCCTCAGTTCTGAAAATCAAGGAAATTTTTGGGAGAATTTGCCTCTGCGCACGTTTCCCTCTTAATCATGGCCTCAGTTCTGAAAATCAAGGAAATTTTTGGGATAATTTGCCTCTGCGCACGTTTCCCTCTTAATCATGGCCTCAGTTCTGAAAATCAAGGAAATTTTTGGGAGAATTTGCCTCTGCGCACGTTTCCCTCTTAATCATGGCCTCAGTTCTGAAAATCAAGGAAATTTTTGGGATAATTTGCCTCTGCGCACGTTTCCCTCTTAATCATGGCCTCACTTCAGAAAATCGATGAAATTTTTGGGAGAATTTGCAGATGATATACAAGTAAATATACAGCAAATACTGTTTGGTAACAATTTTTCGCCTAAAGTCGTTTTTATTTTCCTTTTTGTGTGTTTTACGGTCAGTCTGTAAAAATGGCGTACTACGGGCGAAAGATCGTTCCCAGCAGCGATGTTGGAGTCCAAGATGCATCCAGACATCCTCCCTATGCTGTCCCTGAACCATTTCTGTAGTGTTTCCATCTTTTTCTGCCCTTTTCCTATGGACCAGGCACCCTCCCCTCATCAGAGCAGGGGGTGCCTGGTGTAATGCTCGAGTCCTCCCATTGACTTCAATGGGGCTCGGATGCTCGGCCGAGCACTCGAGCCTCAGGGGGTGCTCGGTCAGAGCACCCGAACATCCGAGCATTGGGGTGCTCGCTCATCACTAATGGATGCCTATCTAGCACAGAACAAAATTGAAAATGATGACAGTTGGCTTCAGTGCAGATAGAATGTTGATCTAGGGAACTGACTGCCGTTTGGAGACAGGAAGGATTTTTTTTACCCACATGGGGCTAAACTGGAAATGGCTTTGGGGGGGCGGGGGCTGCCTTCCTCTGGCTCAACAGGCATGTTTTTCCATGGGCTGTACTTGATGGGCGCATGTCTTTTTTCAGCTTCGTCAACTATGTTACTATAATTGCTTCAGTTCTTTGTAATGTATTAATCTGAGTGATGTTTTTTTCTTTTTAACCCATTGAATGCCAGAGGGGTTGAATACCCCTCTGGCACTCAAAAGGTTAAAGAATCACAATAAAAAGCAGGAGATTAGGGATTTAACCCCGTGAGTGCCAGAGGGGTAAACAATTATTGTGGAGCAATGCCTTGTGCACCCCCTTTGGAGCTCAGAGGGTTAACCAGAGCTAATAAGATAGAACAGCAAAAAAATTAGCTAAAATACATGAAAACACACACAATAAATAATCTGAAATTAACCCCTTGAAATCTAGACAGGTTGGCGACCTTGTCCGCATTCTGTTGTATAAGTCTTTAGGACCAAATGCTTTAAGATGAGTGAAGAAATTCTGGGGCAAACCAAATGCACCACAAGAAAACTTCCGTTAAGGACTCACGACAGTACTGACACGTCATGGAATTCATGGGTCCTTGCTCTGCTGAACACCGTTTGGGGACCCATGGATCCACTGGGGAAAAAAAAATCCCTGTGGTCCTTAACTGCCGGCCTCATGGACGGTCCTTAAGGGGTTAAAGTGACAGTCAACATTTGTTTTACTTTACATACCCTGCAAGTGCAGAAAATGGAAAGTCAGATTGTCTGTACTTATTTTCTTATAGTTTTGTGTCTCTGATAGGGAGCTCTCTTTCAAGGACTGTGAAAGCTGAGAGAGTTCAACAATGTAAAAATAGATACAATGTAAAAAAAAAAAAAAGACAATGGAACAATGTAGAAAAGCCACTAGTGATGAGCGAGCATGCTCGGCCGAAGCTCGGTTCGGCTCGAGCATCGCTCTGCTCGGCACATGGCGGTACTCGTACGAGTACCGCATGTGCTTGCCCGCCATGTTTGGGTCTCCTCCCCGCACATTTCGCGGCTGCTGCGCAGCCAATAAACGTGCGGGGAGGCTCTGACATCAGTGTAATGCCAGCAGCCATGTTGGCTGCTGGCATTACACTGATTGGCTGGCCAGTACCCGTGATCGGGTGCTGTATAGCACCCGACGCGCGAGTTCGGCTCATTCTTAGCCAGGGAGAGATGCGCTCAGGCAGGGAAAGTCAGTGTAGGGAGAATAAAATTGTTGGAACTCTTTCAAGACCCAAAAGTCCTTTTTAGGACTGTTGTGTGTGGGGGCAGCATTTATATTTTGTTTGGGGGGGCACAATTTCCTTTTTTTTTGTGGGGGGGGATATTAGTAAGGTGACATATAATACTAGATGCACAGGAAGTCAGTGTAGGGAGAATAAAATTGTTGAAACTCTTTCAAGACCCAAAAGTCCTTTTTAGGACTGTTGTGTGTGGGGGCAGCATTTAATTTTTTTTGGGGGTGGCAGAATTTCATTTTTTTGTGGGGGGGGACATGTTCTAAGGTGACATTGTACTATGTGCGCAGGGACAAATATTTCACAGTGCAGTGACAAGCTGACATATTCTGTTAGGTGCACAGGGCCAATGATTTTACAACGCAGCGACAAAAAGGGCCATTTTAAACGTGTGCCTAGCCATAGATTATTGTCACATTCTGTTTAGTGTGCAAATTCACAAATTAGCGTCACATATTCCGTTCACTGTGCCTAGCCGCAGATTAGCGTCACATTCTGTTTCGTGTGCCTAGCCGCAGATTAGCGTCACATTCTGTTTAGTGTGCCTAGCCGCAGATTAACGTCACATATTGTTTAGTGTGCCTAGCCGCAGATTAGCGTCACATATTGTTTAGTGTGCAAATTCACAAATTAACGTCACATATTCCGTTCACTGTGCCTAGCCGCAGATTAGCGTCACATTCTATTTCGTGTGCCTAGCCGCAGATTAGCGTCACATTCTGTTTAGTGTGCCTAGCCGCAGATTAACGTCACATATTGTTTAGTGTGCCTAGCCGCAGATTAGCGTCACATATTGTTTAGTGTGCAAATTCACAAATTAACGTCACATATTGTTTAGTGTGCAAATTCACAAATTAACGTCACATATTCCGTTCACTGTGCCTAGCCGCAGATTAACGTCACATATTGTTTAGTGTGCCTAGCCGCAGATTAGCGTCACATATTGTTTAGTGTGCAAATTCACAAAATAACGTCACATATTCCGTTCACTGTGCCTAGCCGCAGATTAGCGTCACATTCTGTTTCGTGTGCCTAGCCGCAGATTAGCGTCACATTCTGTTTAGTGTGCCTAGCCGCAGATTAACGTCACATATTGTTTAGTGTGCCTAGCCGCAGATTAGCGTCACATATTGTTTAGTGTGCAAATTCACAAATTAACGTCACATATTGTTTAGTGTGCAAATTCACAAATTAACGTCACATATTCCGTTCACTGTGCCTAGCCGCAGATTAGCGTCACATTCTGTTTCGTGTGCCTAGCCGCAGATTAGCGTCACATATTGTTTAGTGTGCCTAGCCGCAGATTAACGTCACATATTGTTTAGTGTGCCTAGCCGCAGATTAGCATCACATATTGTTTAGTGTGCAAATTCACAAATTAACGTCACATATTGTTTAGTGTGCAAATTCACAAATTAACGTCACATATTCTGTTCACTGTGCCTAGCCGCAGATTAGCGTCACATTCTGTTTCGTGTGCCTAGCCGCAGATTAGCGTCACATATTGTTTAGTGTGCCTAGCCGCAGATTAGCGTCACATATTGTTTAGTGTGCCTAGCCGCAGATTAACGTCACATATTGTTTAGTGTGCCTAGCCGCAGATTAGCGTCACATATTGTTTAGTGTGCCTAGCCGCAGATTAGTTTTTATCTTCCTTTTTGTGTGTTTTACGGTCAGTCTGTAAAAATGGCGTACTACGGGCGAAACATCGTTCCCAGCAGCGACGTTGGAGTCCAAGATGCATCCAGACATCCTCCCTATGCTGTCCCTGAACCATTTCTGTGGTGTTTCCATCATTTTCTGACCTTTTCCTATGAACCAGGCACCCTCCCCTCATCAGAGCAGGGGGTGCCTGGTGTAATGCTCGAGTCCTCCCATTGACTTCAATGGGGCTCGGGTGCTCGGCCGAGCACTCGAGCCTCCGGGGGCGCTCGGCCAGAGCACCCAAACACCCGAGCATCGGGGTGCTCGATCATCACTAAAAGCCACCACTATGGCATTGAGATCAATTAGTGCTGCAGAAAGACTGCAACATTGTATAAACATCGCTGCTCCCACAGTCCCCGACAGAGAGCTTTCTGGAAAAAGAGAGCCAGGGAGCTCAATCTTGGAGACATAAAAGTGTAAAAAAAAAAGTAGGTGAAGATGAAAAAACATAATAAAAAGTCCAGGCAATTTGTATTTTTATATTATGCATTAGCATTACAGGAAAAGTCAAAAAGAAGGCTGTCTGTCTCACTAAATGAGTCTTTCAATCCCTTGAATGATAGAGAGGTCTCAAAAGCACTGAATGGGTTAAAAGTTAAACCATTTAATTAAGTTGGAATTGATATTTTGTGTCTTTGGTTTCCATCATAATTACACCACTTTCTTAGTACATCAGCCTCAGTGGGAGAGATTCACTAAGGTGTGATAAAGAGGTGATAAAGTGGAGATGACTTGCCCAGTGATATCCCTTCTCCTGTTCCTATGTTATTCTATGGAGCCAATGCGCTAATATTTCTCCACCATTGGAGATCTTAGTGCATAGTCTCCATAGAATAACATAGGATCAGGAGAAGTGATATCACTAGAGAAGTCATCTACAGATTACCACCTCTTTATCATGCCTTACACCTTAATAAATCTCCCCCAATGTGTTTGAGATTTACTAAGAAGTGGGGCAAGTCAGAGTCACTGTAGGGAATAAATACAGTTTTCCCTTGATTTAAATTTGGATTTTAACCTTGTGAATGCTCAACTCTTTGCAACGCAATGTGATAGAGACCTGTCTAGCATTCAAGGTGTTAAAAGTTAGATTTAACCCTTTGAGTGTCAGAGGGGTGACCAATGCATATAAGGGAACTTGGCAAATGTTTATTTTCCCCTCTGGAGCTGTTGGTTTACCTCCAGATTCTTCTTAGTACATCAGGCCTTGACTAGATCTACATTTGAGGTGGTCTTAGGCAAAAGCACCATAGGCACTCTTAGCCCGACACATGGCCACACCCCCACTCCTCATAAGAACCTACTTCTTAGCCCAATACATTGCTGTATGGTACAGAAATACTCTTACCCAATAACATAAAAGCAGAAATTAAGCTCTTGACCCCTTAGCTGCTAGAGAGATCTTCCTGCATCCCTTCATAGTGTGTTGGAGACCTCGCTGGCATCCAAGGAGTTAAATAATGGCCAGTAAAGGGGTGTATGTAAACTGGTAAATAAATTAACCTCCCTAAAAAATGATCACTGGGATTGTTCTGGCCAAACCTTTAACTCAGACTGTGGTCATGGCCAGCACAGGTAAGGTGCTTCCCCTCAGAAATTGGCTAAGTAGTTGCCTACTTTGCCTAATGGCAAATCCAGCCCTGCATTCTCCTAACTGAGATGAAGACATCACTGACACCCAAGAGGGTAATTCGTCTGCCATTTCATAGCAAAGCAGGGGTTCTACCAGTTACAGGAGTGCACGAATCATGCACAGTCACTGTTTGCAATATATTTTTGATGGACAAATGATTAGCCCCAAAATGGTATTGATTTTTTTTTTTCATGCATTAGCGAATGTGTGCTTTTTTTAGCAAAGGCATTTTGAGAGTGGATTAATAATTGTGACTGCTGTAAAATCTTGGGTATAATATGTACATTTTTACCCCTTTTCACAGTGGGGGATGCGTATTATACATGAAAAAAAAAGTTCAAATTCAGGTATCTGATCCCCACCCCATTCTGCTAATTCAGTGTCTATGTATCAGATCTGTGCCCACCTCCATCCTGATTACCCCCTCAGATATACTGCAGGATATATCCATCCAGCGCGCAACGCTCTTGCATTTACCACCTGCTTCCTCTGCGTTGTCCTGTGAGGATCTAACATGGTTCCCCTCAGCTCTGCCAAAATACTTGAGATCCGTCTGCCACCCACTGCCTCTGCATTGCACTGTCAGGACCTAAAAAGGTCCTCTTCAGCTCATCTGAAATACTTGAGATCCTTCTGCCACTGCTGCCTCTGTGTTATCCTGTCACGAACTAAAAAGGTCCCCATCAGCAGAAATGACTAAGAAAGGATCTCAAGCATTTCTACTGAGGGGGACCTATTTAGGTCCTGACAGGGTAACGCAGAGGCAGCGGGCAGCAAATTCAAGAGTGCTGCCTGCTGGACTGATATATCCTGCATTTCTGATGAAGGGGTCATCAGGATGGAAGTGGGCACAGATACATAGATGGTGGAAGAGAAATCAGATACTTGCATTTAAACTTTTTTTGTGAGTAAAGCGAGAAAAAAGTATGGGTGCATATGGGTGCATATTATACACAATAACTTTAGTTTTTCCCTAAAATCATGGGTATAATTTACACTTGTGTATTATACACAGGTGCGTATTATAGCTGAGATTTTACTGTGATTCAGCCAAGCAGTTAACATATATATTCATACATCCGGCTAACTTTACCTTTAAAGGAGCAGTAAACTTTAGTAGGGATTTGTAGGGATTTTCCTATTGAGTAAAATAATGAGAGATTTATATTTCCAGAGTTATTACAGATTAAACCCATGGTTTTTTACATTAGCAGTGCCCTCTAGTGGTCACATTCTAATTAGATTTCCTGTTAGATTCTAATGGAGAGGAAAGTCAGAAAAGTCAGAGACATACAGTTCTCCATAGAATGTTATCGAAACTGCCTGTCACTTCCTGTCAGAACTATCACGAAGTAAACGCAGTAAATTCACTTCCTGATTATTTAACCCTTTGAGTGCCAGAGGGGTACGGAATGCATTGCAACGCAATGCATTCCATACCCCTCTGGCACTCAAAGGGTTAAACATCTATAAATTTTGCATAAAACATCTGACAGTGATGGGAGTTACCTTGTTTTATTCAGCAGGAAATGCTCTATAAAATTTTTGTTTTCAAAAAAAAAAGTTTACTGCTCCTTTAAATTAGGAGCATGTGATATTCAGCATCAAAATGTCAATACGTTTCTTGCATTAAAATATGAGCAATAACAAACCGCACATACATTTATGAAATAAAAAAAAAAATAGCTAATGCTCCACTTTCTTTCATTCCGCCCATCTTAACTACAATCTTTGATTCTGTCTGCAGAACAATGCTTAAGATTATTTCCAATTTAACAAGAGATTGTAATATTTTACTAATGACCCCATAATGCATTCTAATGTTTAAAAAAAAACAAAAACCTAAAGGACGTTATATGGAAAAGAAATAATTTACGATGTAGATAAAAAGTGCATGTGTATATATTCAATAAATGCAATAAAGGATCATTCTAGTTCAGGTACTTTATTTGCCAAATGAATAATACAAATGAAATGATGCTGAGACGATATAAGAAATTTATGTAAAATTGTGTCTGTCTGCAACACCTTTATCAGGACTGTAAAAATACAGTTTGACATGAAATTTTCAAGAGGTAAATGTAATCTTCTCACTTGGGTGATGAAGACTTGCTAAATCAGTTTATCATGCAAGCTTAGATCTAGATATGAAGTGTGTGTATATTTATGTCTAGATGAAAAAGTATACACAAATAAAGTGGGGGCTAACAGCATTAGTCTTGTGAACATTCAGTAGGGTGAATGTGCAAGAAAACAGTGTAAAGCTACCCGAGTTCATCTACTACTTGTTTAATACATAGTGTTAAAAAGACGTCGAGGAAGTGCCCACAGACATCACCACTGTCCTACACTTGGCACAAGCAGCATTAACTCTTTGAGTGCCAGGTGGGTAACCAATGTATTGCCTCGTCTGGCACTCAAAGGTTTAGGGAACATTTTTTGCGTACGTAGCTTAGTAAATTGGCAGGTGAAGGTTTTAGGGCGGAATCACACCTGTGCAATCGATGAGTCTGATGTACAAATGTAACAATGTATTCATTCTGGACCGTACTGCACCATATAGAAAAATTAAACAAGAGCATTGATTTAAATGGGGATTTAATCTAAACCTGTTGAGCACTAGGGGGTAGATTTAAAGGCAGCCGTTAGCAAAAAAAATCACTAACGGGTGCGTTAAGTGACATGTTGCAATTCAAAGATCCGTCTAAAGACCAGCTAACGGCAGTTGTAGAATCCTTACGGCCGATACACTTACGTGCATTCAGACGCATGGAAAAACATACCCCAGAGCTATTCAAAGGCTTGCGGTACTGATAACGGCTGAAAAAAAGACACACCTAACGGCTAAAAGTTAAGACCCACTTTTTTTAGCCGTTAGACACTTAACGGCCAAAACAAAACACCCGTTACATAGGAAAACACACAAAATGCTTACCGCACAACCATGTAAATGGGAAAATTAACCCGTGCGAAGCCAAAACAACACAAAAACATGCACACACAACACAAATCACCACACACACAACAACAACCAACACCACAGGGACAACGACACACAAAAAAACAACAACACAACATAGCACGGAACAATGGGGGTCATCACACAAAGCAGACACCTGCAAATACAAGCTCACCTGGGCAACATCAACACGCCACCTGCACCCCACAACTGCACGTCCGCAAATGGCACACACAGAACAAGCACAACACACCACATCTTATAACACACACACACCTGCAAACACTTACCTGGACAAAAACAACTCACCATTGGTCAGCACTCACCTCATCACCACACCCACACAACGCCCTAGCAAGTACTTAAAGGGACAACTCAACACACTCACTTGTGGCTTGTTTTCCACTCAGGGAGGGAGAGATAGAGAGAGATAGAGAGAGAGAGAGGTAGAGAGAGAGAGACAGATAGAGACAGATAGAGAGAGCAAACAGTATGTTGGGTTACATATTGTTGCGAAGGCTGCGGAGAAGGCGTGCAAGGGAGAGAGCTGGGGAACATCAGCAACCTCCAAGCATGCCTGATCAACAGCCACCACCTGTTGCAAGTGAGGAGGCTCTGGCTCAGCAGCCACACAGGAGCCCATCCCCACCTGGAGGGCACAGGATGTATAGACGACCACCAAGGCCCAGGGTATACCGCCCAAGGGTCACCCTCTTTGGAATGACCGATGATGAGGTAATTGATCGCTACAGGTTGAGGCCTGACAGCATCATTGCCTTGTATGAGGTCATCAAGGAGCAGGTGGATCCCATCTACATCCACAACCATGCCCTAACTGGCCTGCAGAAACTACTCTGTGCCATGCACTTCATGGCAAGCGGGGCCTTCCAGTCCACAGAGGGTTACGCATCTGGCATGTCACAGGCCACATTCTCCAGGGTGCTGGCCCAGGTCCTACCAGCCCTCAAAAACAAGGCCAGTACCTATATACATTTCCCCACCACCGACATGGACTGGATAAAAGTCAAGCAGGCCTTTTATGCCAGGGGAGGCATGCCCAGGGTCATGGGTGCTATAGATTGCACCCATGTCCGAATTAAGGCCCCAGCACGTGACGCACAGATATTCATCAACAGGAAGAACTTTCACTCCATCAACGTGCAGATGGTGTGTGACAGCCATATGAGGATAATGAATGTCTGTGCAAAGTATCCTGGCAGCTCACATGATTCATACATTCTCCAAAACTCCTCAGTCCACAGAGATTTCGAGAATGGAACTTTTACAGGGGGATGGCTTTTGGGTGAGTTCACAATACAAAATCACATCACATACACAGGCGTACACACAACGCTGCTTAGCATGCTCCTGACCCACAGCTACTACGTCTACCACATAAAACATCATTCACACAACATGTGCTCCCTGTCTCACCATGTCACTCACATTACACAGGTGATGCTGGCTATGGATGCAAGTCCTGGCTACTGACCCCTCTGGCCAATCCTCGAACACATGCCCAGGAAAGCTACAACCAGGCTCATGGCAGAACGAGGAATGCCATTGAGCGGACCTTTGGCCTCCTCAAGTCAAGATTCCGATGTCTGGACCACTCGGGGGGAGCACTGCAGTATGCACCTGGAAAGGTGTGCGACATCATTGTGGCGTGCGCAATACTGCACAACATCGCAGTGGACACCAGGCTGCTGGAGCACATCCAGGCCCCCCCCATACAGGAAGTGCCCATGGACATCGGACACGTTGAGGAGACCCTGAGACGGACACAGATCAGAGACAGGCTCATCACGGAACACTTTACATGTGAGTATAACACAGGCATGCAAACAATCCATGCAAGTCCCCCATCAGTCCTGTGACACTAACCACACTGCACATTTTGTTCTGTCTCACCCCACAGGAACAGTGACACAGCACTGCACTGGCAGCGGACGTGGAAAATTGTGTGTGTGGACTCAAAAACCATCCTCCATTCCACTCTCCACGTTGACATACAGACCCCAAGGATATCACGCACACCCTCAGGAGAAACAAGGTACAACACATAACCCATGTTCATCGCCTTACAGGGCTTGATTGACAGCAGCTAACTTGATTTGCCATGAGCATAGCCAGAGCAACCATGCTAGCCTTGTAGCGAAAGAGTGTTATCCAATGCTATGCATTGGATAATACTCCGTCACATCAGGGGTTAAAAGGCCATTGGACTCAATATGGGACCTGTACTGTGCTACAGCTGAGAAGAGCAGCACAGGGGTGGATGTACAGTGGTATGGGCACTAGTGATGATCGAGCACCCCAATGCTCGGGTGTTCGGGTGCTCTGGCCGACCGCCCCCGGAGGCTCGAGTGCTCGGTCGAGCACCCGAGCCCCATTGAAGTCAATGGGAGGACTCGAGCATTACACCAGTCACCCCCTGCTCTGATGAGGGGAGGGTGCCTGGTTCATAGGAAAAGGTCAGAAAATGATGGAAACACCACAGAAATGGTTCAGGGACAGCATAGGGAGGATGTCTGGATGCATCTTGGACTCCAACGTCGCTGCTGGGAACGATGTTTCGCCCGTAGTACGCCATTTTTACAGACTGACCGTAAAACACACAAAAAGGAAGATAAAAATGACTTTAGGCGAAAAATTGTTACCAAACAGTATTTGCTGTATATTTACTTGTATATCATCTGCAAATTCTGCAAAAAATTTCATCGATTTTTCGGAACTGGGGCCATGATTAAGAGTGAAACGTGCGCAGCGTAAAGCAGGTGTTCAACGTGGTTATGGCCCGGGTAAGGTACAGCATTCAGGAACGGAGGCCGCAGCTACCACAGGTTTTACAACATGTCCGTTTGCCCTTGTTAAGTCCAAAATTTATAGTGGGAACAGTGGGGTCTGATCTATTGAGTAAAAGTGACGAAGTGACTTAGTGGATGAAGCCAAGAACTACCTTCTGCTCTGTCGAACACCCCAGCCCTATTTAATTCAATGGGAGGACCTGAGGCACTCCGATACAACCTGTATATCACAAAATGGAGGGCCTCATTCACATTGTGGTACAATAGTTCAGGTAGTGGTCCAACACTCATAAAGCCTATGCACTAAGTGAAAGGGCTGCCAAAAATTAGACTGAAATGTCACTCCAATACACCCTTTATTACACATAAAGGAGGGCATCATACACACCCTTGAAAAATTAGGATTAATGGCCTGCTGGTGACCCTCTAAAACATTAGGGGCGAGGGCATGCTGCTAAGCTGACCATCTAAAACATTAGGAATGAGGGTCTGCTGCTGAGCCGACCATCTAAAACATTATGGGTGAGGGTCTGCTGCGGAGCTGACCATCCTAAACATTATATGCGAAGGCCCGCTAGCGAGCTGACGCTATAAAACATTATATGAGAGGGCCCGCTAGAGAGCTGACCCAATAAAACATTATATGAGAAGGCCCGCTGGTGAGCTGACCTATACAAAAATTGTCAAACAGGGCCCGCTGGTGAGCTGGCCCTATATAAAAATTATATCACAGGGCCCGCTGGTGAGCTGGCCCTATATAAAAATTATATCACAGGGCATATGGAAGAGGAGGAGGAGGATGAGAAGATTAAGAGTCAACCATATACCCGTTTTTTGGGTGGAAGGGGTGAATGGGAATACAGAGTATTCCCATCATTGTAAATAACATATCTAAAGTGACTTTATGTTCACCCGGGGCTTTCCTCCAGTGGAGTGGAGAAGTCAGGGGAAATCCAGGCCTTGTTCATTTTTATAAGTGTCAACCTATCAGCATTTTCGGTGGAAAGGCGGATACGCTTATCTGTTATGATGCCACCAGCAGCACTAAATACCCGCTCAGACAGAATGCTGGCGGCAGGGCAGGCCAGCACCTCCAAGGCGTAGAGTGCCAGTTCATACCACGTGTCCAGCTTGGACACCCAGTAGTTGTAAGGCACAGAGGGATCATTGAGGACGCTGACACGGTCTGCTACGTACTCCTTCACCATCTTCCAAAACGTTTCCCTCCTTGTGACACTAGGCCGCGCATCAGGGTGAGGGTGCTGGCGGGGTGTCATGAAGGTGTCCCACGCCTTGGAGAGTGTTGCCCTGCCTTTGTCGGAACTGCTGTGTGCTCCCCTTTTCTCCCCTTCTCGGTTGGCCAAGGTAGCACGTACTCTGCCGCCAGCGTTGTCAGATGGAAAATTTTGGAGCAATTTTTCGACAAGAACCTTCTGGTATTGCACCATTTTGCTTGTCCTCTCCACCGGAGGAATGAGAGATGAGAAATTCTCTTTGTAGCGGGGGTCCAGAAGGGTGAACACCCAGTAATCCGTGTTGTCTAAAATGCGTATAACGCGTGGGTCACGGGAAAGGCAGCCTAACATAAAGTCAGCCATGTGTGCCAGAGTACCAACAGGCAAGATTTCGCTGTCCTCACCAGGAGGATGACTCTCAATCTCCTCATCCTCTTCCTCCTCTTCTGCCCTCCCACGCTGAAGAGATGGAAATAAAGTTCCATGGCTACCCTCTGTAGCGGAGGCAACCGTGTCTTCCTCCTCCTCCTCCTCCTCCGCCTCCTCCAATTGTCGCTGAGAAGACGAAGTGAGGGTGCTCTGGCTATCACCTTGTGTAAGCTCTTCCTCCCCCATTTCCACCTCTTCCACATGCAAAGCGTCGGTTTTAATTGTGAGCAGCGAGCGTTTCAGTAGACACAGAAGTGGGATGGTTACACTGATAATAGCGTTATCGCCGCTCACCATCTGTGTCGATTCCTCAAAATTGCGTAAAACCTCACAGAGGTCTGACATCCATTCCCACGCCTCACTTCTGATTAGAGGAAGTTGAACGGAGAGGCGACGACCGTGTAACAGCTGGTACTCCACTACTGCCCTCTGCTGCTCTCAAAGCCGGGCCAACATGTGGAAGGTGGAGTTCCAGCGCGTGCTCACGTCACACAGCAGCCGGTGAGCTGGCAATTGTAAGCGCTGCTGCAGCTTCAACAGGCCGGCTGAAGCTGTAGATGACTTACGGAAATGTGCACACACGCGGCGCAACTTCGTCAAGAGATCATGCAAATTGGGGTAGGTTTTTAGAAATCGCTGAACCACTAAATTAAATACATGCGCTAGGCATGGTACGTGTGTGAGCTTGCCGAGCTCCAAAGCCGCCACCAAGTTACGCCCATTATCACACACAACCATGCCTGGTTGCAGGTTGAGTGGCGAGAGCCACTGCTCGGTCTGGTGACTAATCCCCTGCAACAGCTCTGAGGCCATGTGCTGTTTGTCCCCAAGGCAGATCAGCTTCAGCACGGCCTGTTGACGCTTCCCCACTGCAGTGCTACACTGCTTCCAGCTACCGGCTGATGGGTGAGTGGCGCTGCGCGCAGAGAATTCGGAGGTGGAAACGGAGGAGGAGGAGGAGGAGCCAATAACGTAGGTGCTGGCGGAAACCCTGATGGAGGTAGGGCCCGCAATCCTCGGCGTGGGTAGCACCTGTGCCATCCCAGGGTCCGAGTAGCTCCCAGCCTCCACGACATTCACCCAGTGTGCCGTCAGGGAAATGTAGCGTCCCTGGCCACAAGCACTTGTCCATGTGTCAGTCGTTAAGTGGACCTTCCCAGTAACTGCGTTGGTCAGGGCACGGGTGATGTTAAGGGACACATGGTGGTGTAAGGCGTGGACGGAACACCGGGAAATGTAGTGGCGGCTGGGGACTGCGTACCGAGGGACAGCTGCTGCCATCAGGCTGCGGAAGGACTCAGTGTCCACAAGCCTAAATGGCAGCATTTCGATGGCCAGTAATTTGGAAAGGTGTGAGGTTAGTTCTATGGCCTGTGGGTGCGTGGCTGGGTATTTTCGCTTGCGCTCAAATGCCTGGGGTATCGACATTTGGACGCTGCGCTGGGACAGGGAAGTGGATGTGGTCGCTGATGGTGCTTCAGATGGTACAGGTGCAGGGCGGGGGGTATGCGGGCCTGCACCTTCGACAGGCGATTGGCCGGCACCGAAAACAGGGGAAGAGGAGGCAGTGGTGTGGCCTGCAGACACAGATTGGCGATCCGGGCGTTCCTCCCACTTATTACGGTGCTTGGATGCCATGTGTCGGATCATGCTGGTGGTGGTGAGGTTGCTAGTGTTCATGCCTCGGCTCATTCTGGTGTGGCACAGGTTGCAAACTACAATTCTTTTGTCGTCCGCACTTTCCTTAAAAAAACGCCATACCGCGGAACACCTACCCCTTGGCAAGGGAGATTTACACAAGGGGGTGCTCCGTGGAACATTTGCGGGCCGGTTTGGTGCGGTCCGCCTTCTTTCTTTAGCCACACCACTGCCTCTTCCAGCCTGTTGCAGTGCTGCAGATGGCTCACCCTCAGGACTGCTGTCATCTCTCGGCTTTCCACCTTCCCAGGTGGGGTCAGTGACCTCATCGTCCACCAAGTCCTCCTCCACTTCCTCACTCTGATCATCCTCCTCATTTCTTGATCCCACCACATCCTCAGTCATTGACAACTGTGTATCATCCTCCTCATCAAGGTCTTGAGACAGTAATTGTGGTTGATTTGATGGCAACTGTGTCTCATCATCATCATCCACTTCCTTTGACCTTAAATGCCGTTCCCCTCTGTCATCTTCTTGTGATTGGGTACCCTCTAGAGGTTGTGAATCAGGGCACAAGATCTCATGTTCCTCTGCAAGCGTGCTTGGAGAGAGGTTCAAATCAAGGATTGGTGATGAGACGAGCTCCTCACTATATCCCAGTGTGGGATCACTTCTTTGGCCAGACCCTCTATGGTGGGAGGAAGGATGATCAGGATGAGGATTATGTTGACCAGACTCTTGGCTACTGAGAGTGGACTTGGTGGAAGACAGGGTGGTGCTTAACCGGCTGGAAGCAGTATCAGCTGAAATCCAACCGACCACCTGTTCGCAGTGGTCTGACCTCGAGAATGATGTCCTGCGACGCCCTGTAAACTGAGACATGAAGCTAGGTATGGTGGATGTTTTTCTTGTGCTCTGGCACCAGGCACAGTTTCTACGCGTCCTGACCCGCGCCCTGAACAATCAGGATCACGTCCACTTCCCTGTCCCTTTTTACCCGCCTTCTTCATATTAAACGGAATATATGCCGGTAATCTGCGGCTAGGCACACGAAACAGAATGTGACGCTAATCTGCGGCTAGGCACACTAAACAATATGTGACGTTAATCTGCGGCTAGGCACACTAAACAATATGTGACGCTAATCTGCGGCTAGGCACACGAAACAGAATGTGACGCTAATCTGCGGCTAGGCACACGAAACAGAATGTGACGCTAATCTGCGGCTAGGCACAGTGAACAGAATATGTGACGTTAATTTGTGAATTTGCACACTAAACAATATGTGACGTTAATTTGTGAATTTGCACACTAAACAATATGTGATGCTAATCTGCGGCTGGGCACACTAAACAATATGTGACGTTAATCTGCGGCTAGGCACACTAAACAATATGTGACGCTAATCTGCGGCTAGGCACACGAAACAGAATGTGACGCTAATCTGAGGCTAGGCACACAAAACAGAATGTGACGCTAATCTGCGGCTAGGCACAGTGAACGGAATATGTGACGTTAATTTGTGAATTTGCACACTAAACAATATGTGACGTTAATTTGTGAATTTGCACACTAAACAATATGTGACGCTAATCTGCGGCTAGGCACACGAAACAGAATGTGACGCTAATCTGCGGCTAGGCACAGTGAACAGAATATGTGACGTTAATTTGTGAATTTGCACACTAAACAATATGTGACGTTAATTTGTGAATTTGCACACTAAACAATATGTGATGCTAATCTGCGGCTAGGCACACTAAACAATATGTGACGTTAATCTGCGGCTAGGCACACTAAACAATATGTGACGCTAATCTGCGGCTAGGCACACGAAACAGAATGTGACGCTAATCTGCGGCTAGGCACACGAAACAGAATGTGACGCTAATCTGCGGCTAGGCACAGTGAACGGAATATGTGACATTAATTTGTGAATTTGCACACTAAACAATATGTGACGTTAATTTGTGAATTTGCACACCAAACAATATGTGAAGCTAATCTGCGGCTAGGCACACGAAACAGAATGTGACGCTAATCTGCGGCTAGGCACAGTGAACGGAATATGTAACGTTAATTTGTGAATTTGCACACTAAACAATATGTGACGTTAATTTGTGAATTTGCACACTAAACAATATGTGACGCTAATCTGCGGCTAGGCACACGAAACAGAATGTGACGCTAATCTGCGGCTAGGCACACGAAACAGAATGTGACGCTAATCTGCGGCTAGGCACAGTGAACAGAATATGTGACGTTAATTTGTGAATTTGCACACTAAACAATATGTGACGCTAATCTGCGGCTAGGCACACTAAACAGAATGTGACGCTAATCTGCGGCTAGGCACAGTGAACGGAATATGTGACGTTAATTTGTGAATTTGCACACTAAACAATATGTGACGTTAATTTGTGAATTTGCACAGTAAACAATATGTGACGCTAATCTGCGGCTAGGCACACTAAACAATATGTGACGTTAATCTGCGGCTAGGCACACTAAACAATATGTGACGCTAATCTGCGTCTAGGCACACGAAACAGAATGTGACGCTAATCTGCGGCTAGGCACACGAAACAGAATGTGACGCTAATCTGCGGCTAGGCACAGTGAACAGAATATGTGACGTTAATTTGTGAATTTGCACACTAAACAGAATGTGACAATAATCTATGGCTAGGCACACGTTTAAAATGGCCCTTTTTGTCGCTGCGTTGTAAAATAATTGGCCCTGTGCACCTAACAGAATATGTCAGCTTGTCACTGCACTGTGAAATATTTGTCCCTGTGCACCTAGTACAATGTCACCTTAGAACATGTCCCCCCCCACAAAAAAATGAAATTCTGCCACCCCCAAAAAAAATTAAATGCTGCCCCCACACACAACAGTCCTAAAAAGGACTTTTGGGTCTTGAAAGAATTTCAACAATTTTATTCTCCCTACACTGACTTCCTGTGCATCTAGTATTATATGTCACCTTACTAATATCCCCCCCACAAAAAAAAAGGAAATTGTGCCCCCCCAAACAAAATATAAATGCTGCCCCCACACACAACAGTCCTAAAAAGGACTTTTGGGTCTTGAAAGAGTTCCAACAATTTTATTCTCCCTACACTGACTTTCCCTGCCTGAGCGCATCTCTCCCTGGCTAAGAATGAGCCGAATCACGGGTTCTGGCCAGCCAGTCAGTGTAATGCCAGCAGCCAACATGGCTGCTGGCATTACACTGATGTCAGAGCCTCCCCGCACGTTTATTGGCTGCGCAGCAGCCGCGAAACGTGCGGGGAGGAGACCCGAACATGGCGGGCGAGCACATGCGGTACTCGTACGAGTACCGCCATGTGCCGAGCAGAGCGATGCTCGAGCCGAACCGAGCTTCGGCCGAGCATGCTCGCTCATCACTATAAATGATCTATAAAGAGCCTTAGTTATACAAAGTGAATGCCTTCTAGCAAGTTTAAATTTTGTTAACCCCTTAAGTACTGGCCGATCGCACATACAGCTGGCACTTAAGGACCACAGACCATTTTTTTTCTGTTTCGGGGCTCCCTGAATAGCGTGCAGCCACACGGTGAGACCTGAATTCCATGATGGTCCTGGCAAGTCATGGGTCTGTATGGCTCGCCGACCCATGATGTGCCAGGACCATCAAGGGTCCTAAAAGGGTTAAGGAGGTGTAGTTTCAAGCCTCACTTGAAAACCATAAGAGAGGTGCAGTGGTGCAGGGTGGGAGTTAGAGCATTCCATAAATGATAGATGATACATGAGAGGGCTGTAGACACAAAAAAGGAGCTGAGAGAAGAATGTCACTGTTGTAAGTAATGGGATCGGGTATATAGGGAGATCAGAGTGGAAGTGTATGAAGGGATAGAGGAGAGAAGGGTCTTGAATGAGAGAAGGAATATTTTTTAAGCTATCCAGAGTTTGATAGACAAATATTGGAGAGATATGACGAGGGACAAACCTAGGTGACAACAGAGTAATTTGTGTTGCAGCATTCTGTATGGATTGAAGTGAACTGAGTTGGGAGGCTGAGTAAAACAAGGCTATTTCCAATGATGAGAAATTAATAATTTGAAAGTTATAGAAACTTTGAATTTATTTGGGTGCAGTATGTCACTGGCCAGACAATTTGTGTTGGCACTAGTGAGGTGACTACCGTAACATCTCAGGTATAATACGTACCTGTGTATAATACGCAGGTATATATTATACCCAATATTTTAGGGGAAAAAAAGAGTGCCTATGTATAATACACACCCCCTCTCTCCAAAAAACATGAGGACTGCCAGATTCCTTCCCTCCCTCCCTCCCCCCAGCGCAATCCGCTTGCATTTGCCTCCTGCTTTCATCAATGCTCTGTCAGGACCTTCTGCTGTCATCCAATGGTAATGTCCTGAGAGGATCTCAAGGTCCTCGTAGGGCAATACCATAGGTCCATTGTGCAGAGATCTAAACATTGGATCTACAGTATTGCCCTGCAAGGATCTTGAGATTCTCACAGGGCAAAACCATTGGCTGGCAGCAGAAGGTCCTGACAGGGCATTGATGAAAGCGGGCGGCAAATGCAAGCATGCCGTCCGCCATGAAGAGGAATCAGACTTCAGTGGGCTTCAGTGCTTATAAGGCTAGTTTGAGATCAGATTGTGCTGGGGGGAGGGAGGGAAAGGAATCTGGCAGCCGTCTTGTTTTTTTTGTTTTTTTTTTTATTGCGGTGATATAATCATGAAAAAAAAAATTCTAATGTATAATACGCACCCTCTACTTCATATAAGGTGAAGAGGGGCAAAATTGTGTCCATTATACCCAAGATTTTACTGTACACAGTCTATGGTCAGCTATTGCCAATGACAACAACTCTCTATTGACACTGAAAGGGTTAAATATGATGTTTTATGCAGGGCTGCAATGGAAAAATACACCAAGCACCTTTATTTTAACCCTCTGAGTGCCAGTGGGGTACACAGCGCATTGTAAAGCAGTGCGTTGCATACCCCTCTGGCACTCAAAAGGGTTAATTACTCTTTTAACTCATTCAGTGATGGGTTTTTCACCTTAGCGAGAACACTGACCACAAACATTAAAATCTGAGCTGCAGTAAGTTTTGAACAAAAGCATCTCTTAACAGTAGGAGTACCCTTGTTTTGATCAGAAAAATTAACCCTGCATGATAAATATGTTCCTTATTACGAGATACTATACCTTTATGCCACAACAAAGGAAAAAAAATCTCAGCAAATTAAAATCAATTAAAACTCATGTTTGAGTAAAGGAGATAGGTATAGTTAATTTTTGAGACTAGCACATTCCCTGTGGTATCTTTTTACACCCATTCACCATGCAAAATTGTGAATGGAGGTCCCAAATTATAATAATACATTTAGAATCCAGGGTGACCACTCGTCCTGGATTGCCTGGGAAAGCCCTGGATTTTAAAGGGATAGTAATGTTTCAAAATAAAAGCAGCTCCAATTAATCTTCGTAGTATTTGGGCCATGGAGAGCGTTATTTTAATACTGTCAGAGTTGTAGTTCAAGAGTAATTGAATGATCAAGCATCCGCCTCCCGCCCCTTTTACTGATGTAACACTGCTCACCTCATAGCAGAAAGGTGGTGTCCAGATGGCTTGCAAAGAAGGACAATCTTCAATTAGCATAAGGAAAAAACCTGTCAAGGAGGGCAGGGTTTTCATTGTTCTCACAGTAAGAAGATTGTCTCTTGCTGTGAGCTGTCTGGTCTTAAGACCAGATTCCACATCTGAGGGGAGTTGACTTACACTAGATGAAAGGGGAGGAAGGGGGATAATTTATTATTCAATTACTCTTGAACTACAACTCTGACAGTATTGAAATAAAACTCTCCATGGTTGAAATACTAAGAAGATTCATTTGAGCTACTTTTATTTTAAAACATTGCTATAACTTTAAATGTGTGTCCCATGTCCTGGGCAGCCCCCTTCTGGGACAATACAAAGTCCTGGAATGAAGACTCCAGAGCACAGAGTTCTACACAGCAGAAGAACTGCACATTGCATACAATGTGTTTTATTTTTTCATATGTCAACTTTATTATCACTGTAAAATGGTTTGCTGTAATATCACATTTTTTCATTTTATGTAGCTTTCAAATGCATTGAAGACCTCTCTAGTTTTCAATGGATTAACCCTTTGAGTGTCAGTTTTGCAATGCATTGCACATCCTTATGGCATTCAAATGGTTAAAAGACCCTTTGAAATAATTTGGAATGTTTGTGGTACATTGATCCAGTTCAAATGTAAGTATTCCCCACAAGACCCTAAGAAGGGGAAACATGTCTGGGCTGTGGGGTATAAGTAAGCCCCTTTGTTATTGGCCGGTCAGACAGGATGTAAGGGGGAGAGAAGGGGAGGGTCTATATATATAGACTGGTTTCTTAATCACCACTTCCTTTTGGGTTCCTCGTTGGACACAGCACAGCCATGCTTCCTCTGATTTATTGGATCAGGTCTGCGGACTCCTTGATTCTGGGGAAGGTGCTTGGGTGGAGGAGGAGTTGCTGCACAGAGTGGACTGTTGCTGATTCTGCCAAGACGGTTCAGAGTACACATGCCAGGGCTCCTGAGAGGCTGAATCTCAGTGCGGGGAGCAGGAGAAGGTGGAGTAAAGGCCCTCATCGGCGGCTGGCCTTGTCAGAGGGAGCCTCTACACGAGCAGTGAGCCTGGCTCTTGCCCTTCGTTCTGCTACTGAGCCGGTCTCTTCTGGGGTGAGGGCTGAATTGCTGCCTGAATGGTGTTTCAGTGCCAGATGGAGCTGCTCATCAGCACGTGGAAGGAGTCGCTCCCTGCGCTCATCTAATAGAAGGAGATGGTTTACTTGTCTCTGTATTGTGTTTTCCTGGCCCTGGTCCCTCCTTCTGTTCCCTTGTGTGTGTTTTCACTTTCTACAGGTTTTTGTGTCTGTCCTTTGATTTTGCCCCCTTTCCTGCAGGCTCCTTAACTTCCTACTAGTTTTGACTTCCTCTCTTCCTGGTTTTCTCTTTGCTGGGTCTGTTTCTATATGCTGCGCACCTCCTGTCCTCTTCCCTTTCAGCCTGTGTGTTTTTTCCTTTAAATGCTTTCCATCCTTCTCAGTCCCTTCCAGCTCTGATTCTGCTTACCTTTCCGGTTGCCGTCTGTTTTCTTTGTACGGTCCTTCAGTCCTCCTGCTTGCTGTGTCTTCCATGGCTGTGCCTGTTAAAAAAAAAAAAAAAAAGGTAGATATGTTATACATAGTGCCTGTGGGGATTCAATGTGTGCCTCTGGGTCATTTCTTTCTTCTACTGATGTTTACTACTTATCTATCTCTAAGTGTAAGCAATACTAACATAATAATAAAAAAACAAAATGTCACTAGATACATAAATAATTGAAATGTTTAACCCCTTAAGGACTGGCGCGTGCAAGCGATGCCGGCACTTGAGGAGCACGGGGCTTTTTTTTTTTCCTTCGCTTCCGGTTCAGGGCTTCCAGAGCAGCGTGCAGCCACGCCGTACCAGGACCGTCACTGGTCCTTAAGTGCTGGACCGCCGTGATGGTCCAGGCACGGCCATGGTCCTTAAGGTGTTAATAATTCTACTCTACTATAAGGCATACATATACATCATCATGGGCATTGTTTACTCACCTTTGTTCCCTTGGTTGCTTTGAGCTTTCTCTTGTTGTCCTGTCTGGCTGTTGTGCTACTGTTGTTCTCCTGTGTTTGTGTCATGTGTCTCTTGTCCTGGGTCCTCTCTTGGTTTCCCAAGGGTGTCTATGTAAAAAAAAAAAAAAAAAAAAGTGATGTATATATAAGTACGGTCGTGAACAAACAAAAAAAAATTACAAAATGTAATAAGACACACACATATGTATATTTACACTCTCATAAGCCCTGACTGACCCCCCTTTTTCTGTTGCTTACCTAGTAATGGGTTCCCAGGGTCTTATTATGTGGGGGGTGCCATGGGTTCTGGTGGGGGCCCTCTGGGCCTAGTGTATTGTGTCCCCTATTGGCCCCTATTTGGTTCCGGTTCTGCACTATCATAATACCGGTGCTTCTGTATCCTTCCTGCTTGGGGTCTACCATGTTTCCCTTGTTTGTGTGTTTTGTGTTCTGTGGTGTTGCTTTTGGTGGGGTGGCCATGGTGGCCTGGTTTTGATTATTTCCCCCTAGGTTTGGGGGGGTTTTGTCAACTGGCGTCTGTCGGTGGTCCTGGGAGTTGACTGGCTATGTTTTGTTCCTTCTAGATTTCCCCCAGTACAGAGGCGGCAATCAGTAGCAGATCCTGGTGTTGCAATGCAGAGTTCATCTGGATCAGTTCCTGGGATGCAGTCCATGCCTTCAGCTGCAACTACGGCGCTGTGGAGGGGGCATGAGTCCTTTCAGGTGGGTGCCGGGGGGGGGGGTTGGGGCTCCCCGCTCAGCCTTCTTCCTGCTCAAGGAAGGCAGGATATTGTTGGTAGTACAGTGAAGGCCATTGCAAGTGTGTGCGGGGGTTTCTTGCCAGTTTAAACATGTGGGCTCTGGATGCACTGGGTCCCACCCTTTCTCTAAATGCTTCAAAACAATCCAAGGGTGGTGACTGTCGGGGTGACATGGGCAGAAAAGGGGTGGACGCCAGTGTCTGTAGAAAGGATGTGGTCCTAGCTAAGGGTATATAATGATAGAGCTGTGGCACGCCTGCTGGAGGATGGTTTCTCCTTTGGTTTTCATATCCCAGGGAGGATGAGATTCTTTGTGTCGGATGCTGAGAACTTACGATCTGTGAGACAAGATCGTTTAGGGGGTTTCCTTGGGGCGAATGGCGGGCCCCTTTTTCATCCAGCCTCTTCCGCATCTTCTGGTATCACCTCTGGGGGTTGTCCCCACAAAGGACCCTGGCAAATTCCGCTTGATATTTCATTTCTCTTTTCCCCACAGTGGTTCAGCGAATTATGCCATCAATCTGGAACTGTGCAGTGTATCCTATGCTTCTTTTAAGGGAAGATTTGTGAGCCTGGGAGCCTTTTCTGGCTGATTGCAATGGTTGGTCTTATTGACAGTCCCTGTGTCAGTCCTACGTTGAGCTGGATTTGTATACAGATGCGGCATGCTCCCTGGGTTTCAGGGCCTTGTATGGTGATGATTGGTGTACTGCCCCTGGCTGGTTGCTTGGTTTAAAGGGGGTTTCACAACAAATCTGGTTCTTCTGGAGATGTTCCTTATTGATGTTGCGGTAAGTTTGTGGGGGGATATGATAAGTGACAGCGGATAGTGTTCCGTTTGGATAATATGGGGGTGGTGATGGTAGTGAATAATTTGTTGGCCTCTTCCCATCCTGTTTTGTATCTTCTTCGCTATTTGGTTCTTGTTTGTCTCCCCTTGAACATCTCGTTTCGTGAGTGTCATGTGCCTGGCATTGGGACCATAGCTGCTGAAGCACTTTCTCGATTTCAGGTGGTGGAATTCCGGAGAGTGCGCCCGGGGGTGAAAGCATGGGTGCACCTTGACCCAGCCATTGTGGGACCTTGGAGGAGTGCGGTTGTCTCTTGGGTGAGGAATTCCTCGGCGCAGGCCACATTGGCACAGTATACATCTGCCTGGGATGACTGGATCGGTTTGGAGCACCTGGTGGGACAGCTGGATGAGGGTGACCAGGTTGATGGGGTTCTTTGGTTGCTATGGGACTGGTATGGAAAGGAATTTCTCCTGTGGCCATTGGCGGCAAGGTTTCAGGATTGGCATTGGGTTAAAATGCGGAGTTGGGGGATTATTATGAAGATTTTGTAGACCGTATGGCTCTGCAGGGTCTTCGTAGGGGTTCGGTTTGGACGGATTCTCGGAGCTCGGAATCGTTTCAGATTCTTCAGTGTCTTTTTTCGGTTCTTCAGAGCATTTGTTTTCTTGAGTATGAGACTGTATTGTTTGAAACTGCTTTTTCGTTCTGTTCTGGGTCTTGACGTTTGTCCGGATGATTGTGTGCATCATTTTTTAGGCCTACGTTTTTCAGATGGGGGTACCCTTTTTGTGGTCAGGATGGGAGTCCTCTTACGCGTTTTTAGTTTTTGAAGGATTTGTTTTTTGGCTAGGGCTTTCGCGTCGGGGTTTATGTGCTGTGGATTTTGGCAGTCACTCATTTCGGATAGGGGTGGCTATTGAGGCAGCCAGAATAGGGGTGCATGTTATCCAGTGTATTGGGCGTTGCCCCGTTTTCGGTAATATGTTCGGCCTGATCGGGTGGTTGGGTTTAGATTCCCTGCCTTGTTCTGCACTGTTTTTCATTTTGTTCCTTTCAGGTGGTTGGCCACTGCACTGTTGGATTTTTGGTCTTGGTGGCGTGCGGCTGTTCAGGTGCATGGTTTGCAGCTGGCAGTGGATTTGTGGTTGGCAAAGGTATCCTGGTTCCATTTTCAAGGAATGCAGCGGGCTCAATTCTTCCGGAGGTGCTGCGTTTGGGAGGCGAGTTGGGTTTTTTTCCCTCATGTTCTTATGGTTCATTTGGGTGGGCATGAACTTGGCTCCATCCCAGCCTGGTTTTTTGGTTTTGCGGTGATGGATGTTTGTTGCTGCTCTGCTTGACCGGATTCCCAATTTGGTGCTGGTTTGGTTTCAGATTGTTCTTTGCCAGTGCTGGGGTGGGGCCAAGGGTCTACAGGCTCTTGACAAGACCTGGATATGTATTAATAGGAGGATGTCTAAGTTGTGTTGGAACGTGGTTGCTTAGCTTTACGGTGTTGGATTTTTGAGGACCTGGTTCTTAATTTGTTCAAAGATTGTGGCGTCCATCCCAACGTGCTTGGCATGCACTTTTTTAATCTGATGCTGTCTGGTGGTTTGGAGCAGGCCATAGCTTTGTGTGGGGGGAAGGTCCTGGCTTCATATGTAGTATGCAGCAGGACCTGTGGCGCTTTTGGGCCCTTGCCAAGGGGTGCAATGGTTAAAACAACTGTGGTATATATATTGTAACAGGGAGTTGTGAGGCCAGCAGCCTAAAAAATACACCCGGACCACTGTTGCGGGTTTTGGTCATCGCCCTCCATTGAGCTGCACAGACCAGCTAATGAGGTGTGGTGGGGTGGATTAAGAACTGCACTGAGCTTTATGCTCAGTAGGGGTGGGACATAGAGTTATGTCCCTATTTTTCTTGGCATGGGTTAAAAAAGCAGGTTGTTGTATTGCAAGATTATTTTAATAAAGCTGTGGCCTGGTTTCATCCATAAATGGTCTGTGTGTCTTACTTTGAACAGTACTACATGCCCAAGACACTTGTGTGTGTGTGAGAGAGAGACCATGCAACTGTCTTTGAAGTAGAACTCTCATCCACTAGATCATTTTAATATCTTTGTTCTTTTTGTATTATGTAATGTCTCTGTATGTCTATTCCCTATTGTTTGGTGCTGTGGAATAAGTTGGTGCTATATAAATAAAGAATAATTATAATCATCCCTGGCATTTTTCCCCTTAACATTAAACCACAATTTAATTTTGTGGTCACCAGGTGGGGCTATTCCTATTTCTTACAATTGAGAGCCATAAATTATGACTCAAGCTGTCCCACAGAGTTCATTAAATATAAAAATGTGATTTTAAAGTGATAGTAATGTTTCACAATAAAAGCAGCTTCAATTAATCTTCATAGTATTTGGGACATTGAGAGCGCTATTTCAATACTGTCAGAGTTCTAGTTCAAGAGTAGTTGAATGATGAAATATCCCCCTCCCACTCCTTTTACCTAGTAAAAGACACCTCACCTCATGTGTGGAATCTGGTCTCTTGAGCAGACGGCTCACAGCAAGGGACAATCTTCTTACTGTGAGCATATGTAAAACCCTGCCCCCCTAGACAGGTTTTCTAGATTTTTCCTTATGCTCACTGCAGATTGTCCTTCTCTGCGATCCATCTGGACAGTCTTGCTGATCTGAGGTGAGCAGTGTTACATCAGTAAAAGGAGTGGGAAGGGGATACTTTATCATTCAATTACTCTTGAATTACAACTCTGACAGTATTGAAATAACACTCTCCATGGCCCAAATACTATGAAGATTAATTGGAGCTGATTGTATTGTGAAACATTACTATCCCTTTAAATTTCAGGTTGATGCTGTTCTTAACAGTTTGATTTAAAAAATGCATTTTTGAGCTGTAATAACCTTTGAACGCAAAATCACCCAGCATTGGGAGTATCCTTGCTGTACTCAGTAGGGAAAACTCAGCAATATATATTTTTTCATTAAAAAATGTTTACAGTTTCTTAAAGGGTCATGTCATGACATGCACATCAATTTCACCAGACTCTAGCTGACCATGGCAATTAATTTAGACAAGTGTGTTAACCCTTTGAGTGCCAGAAGGGTATGTAACGCATTGCAAAACAATGCGCTGTGCGTCCCTCAAGCATTCAAAAGGTTAAAAAAATGCTAATTTGAACAAACTACACACTTTGCTTTGATGTAGTCCCTTTCCCTACTTATGTTTTTCCCATCCAGAACCACTTTCTGTTTAGTATTCTAGTATCTCCTAATTGTGAGTAATATATGCCATATTCAAACACCAATTTAATTTAACCTCTTTGCATCCAGTGACGTGCCAGAACCGTCACAGCTGTCCGGCACTTAAGGACCAGTGATGGTCCTGGTACGTCAAATACTTTTTACTCTCAGCGCTCCTGCAGGAGAGCTGTGAGTAATACCGGGGACTGAAGTTGATCGCTCCAAGACTGAGCGATCTCTTTCAGTCCCACGGTTGGCGTGCCGGCACAGGTGATCAGTCATGCGGGACGGCATGTCAAACTTTCCTATCTGGTCCTTAAAGGGCAACACACCCTGGGACTGCTGGTCCTTAAGCAGTTAATGGGGTTTCAATATTTATTTACCTGTGAATTTGTTTACATAGCTCAGTGGTAAATTCCCTGACTATGGAGTCTATTTAACCTCAGGGTTGCATGTTCGAATCCCAGCAGGGTCAACTCAGCCCTTCATCCTTCTGAGATTGATAAATGAGTGATCGGGTGATAATAGAACCTATTATTTCATCTGCCGATTTGGTTAATTCCGAGAGCGTGCGCTGAAAGCACTTTGAGTCCAACTGGGAGAAAGGCGCTATATAAATACTAGTTGTTATTATTATTGTGTGATAACCGTGCTTAGTCCTTTGACTACTCTTCCAACACTATTACATTTAAAAGCGGAACTTTCACCAACATGACATAGCATGGCAAATGATAGTTACATATGTAATATGCAAACACTTAGTTTTATTTTCAAGTATAATTGCTGCATTACAGAATAATATAACCTTTTATGCAGGCAGGCACCGGCTGGGATCTTCCAGTAGGAGCTCTCTGCACCTCCGCTGTCAGTCCCTTCGAGTGCCTTTCGGCGCAAAAGAATTCATCCCAAGGGGACGGACGGCTCAGATGCAGAGATGCCGACACTACAAGATGTCTGTGCTGTTACCCGCTGCCTGCCTGCCTAAAAGGTTATATTTTTTGTTCATGCAGCAATTATACTTGAAAATAAAACTAAGTGTGTGCAAATCGTTAATGTAATTATCATTTGCCACAATATGTTATGATGGTAAAAGTTCCGCTTTAACACATATCCCCGATTCGCAGAACTTCTTTCAGCTATTCCTGCTGCTCATTGGAGGTTATGCACTAAGGTCTGATAAGGTGAACATCTGGAGATGGCTTCTCCAGTGATACCACTTCTCCACTTCCTGTGTTATTCTTTGGAGCCAATGCAGTATGGTCTCTAATGTTGGAGAAATGTTATTGCATTGTCTCCATAGGCTAACGCACAACATGAAGAGTTTAGAACACCGAAGAACTCATCTCCATTTTATCACCTGTTTATTACATTTTAAAGCATCTCCCCCATTGTCATCCTCCAGTTGTAGTTTTCTATATATCATTCTTCATCTGTACTTTAGAGATGTGGGGCTCATTACATTGCTATTTCCTAACATTTATTACATAATTTTTTTACTAGTCTTACACTCTCAAACTCTCATGGATTAGTCGTGTTTTGTTTGAACTTTTATGTGATCACATTTACATTCAACTATTATTAATATAGGTGAAATGACCAGTACAATATAGATCTCTTGATATAATTTGTAACTAGTTTTAGTCTTAAGGTTCACCATATATTCCCTCTGCTATTACGTTATTCTGTTCTTCTAGGTTATGCGCTAAGGTATAATAAAGAGGTTATAAAGTGGAGATGACTTCTCCATTGATATCACTTCCCCAGTTCCTATGTTTTTATACAGCGTCTAGGTATTAAGATCTCCAAAGTGGGAGAAATCTTAGTAACATAGTAACATAGTTGATGAGGCTGAAAAAAGACGTGTCCATCAAGTCCAGCCCATGCCAAAAACACCCTGTTGATCCAGAGGAAGGAAAAAAAAACAAACCCTCTGGCACAATTTCTCATTTAGCCTCAAGTGGGTAGAAAAAATTCCTTCCTGACTCCAAATGGCAGTCAGATATTTCCCTGCAACCACATCCTATCTGCTTTGAAGCCATCTGTCACAATTTTCAATATTGTCCTGTGCTAGATATGTATCCATTTCTTTTTTGAAAGCAGTTACATTATCTGCAAGTACAACATGCAGAGGCAAAGAATTCCATGGCTTTACCACCCTTACTGTAATGAATGATGACCTCTTGTTCTTAGCTCTGCTCTTTGTGTAAATAATTAATTGGCTAGTTCTTTCTATTGACCTTGTATGTATTTGTAAATGGTAATCAGATCACCCCTTAGACGTCTCTTCTCTAATGTAAACAAACACAGTCTGGCTAGTCTCGCTTTATAACTCAGATCCTCCAATCCCTTTATCAGTTTTGTTGCACGTCTCTGCACCTTTTCCAGTTCAACAATGTCTTTTTTAAGAAATGGCGTCCAAAATTGTACTCCATATTCTAGATGAGGCCTAACGAAGGATTTATACAGAGGTAGGATAATATTAGCATCCCTTGCATCTACACCTCTTTTTATGCACGCTAGTAACCTATTTGCTCTTGCAGCAGCTGAGTGACTCTGCACACTGCTGTGAAGTCTATCAGCACTCCTAAATCTTTCTCTAATGAGAATTCCACAAGTTGTTTCCCATTTAGTGTATATGTAGCAAGTTTGTTTCTACAGCCCAAATGCATAACCTTAAATGTATCTACATTAAATGCCATCTGCCACTTTTCTGCCCATTCAATCAGTTTATATAATTCCTTCTGCAGAAAAAAAACATCCAGATCTGTACGCATTTCCTTACATAGCTTAGTGTCATCAGTAGGGATGGGTGAACATTTTCACCTCAAACTGAAATCGGCGAATAATGGCACTTTCTGCTGGGTGAAAAATTTCCTGCGTTTTTCTGCCCATTGAAATCAATGGGAAGAAGAATATTTCTACACCACATGAAAGTTTTCTACAGCCATATAAAAGGCTATCAGGCTCTCACAGCAGCCATTCTGTGTTTGTGAGAGGAGAGAGCAGCATGTTTTTAGCTAGAAGTCATAGGCAAATAAAGGGGAATTGAAGCTTAGTTTAGGGAGTCATTTAGGTAGGACATTTGTTCTCTGTATTAGGGGAGTCGGGGGCACTCTAGTTGATAAGAAGGGAGGAAGGAGGTTGACCCCCAAATACTCTAAAATTCCATGTGACTGACTGGTAAGACACAGGCAGCTAGGGACCTATATGCTTTCTGATCTTGCTGTTATTGTCCCTGTGCTGGGTGGGGAAGTCTGGAGAAAGACGTTGTTGATTTTGTTTTTCAGTTATAATTTTTTTTGGACAGACTGTGATAAGACAACAGGATGGACAACTTAAAAAAAATAAATAAATATAAAGAAAATTAAAAATAAATAAAACAGAATAAAAAATAAATATCTTAGGTGACAGTGACAGACAGGTGACTGGGCTTAGGCAAGGCATCATACAGCTCCATCAGTTGTGTACCGTACAGTAACACAGCACAGTGTAGTTGCGTAATGTCCAGCAAATGCACAAGGGGAAGGGGAGGGGTGTAGCAGTGCAGGAACATGAGAGTAAAGTAGTAGTTCAAAAACTGACTGCAGCAATGGTTGTTGCAGCATGTGCAATCAATGATGATGATCCCTCTACTCCAAGGGAGGATACAGTTTGTCAAGGTCCCAGCAAAACTAGGTCCAGCAGCACCAGTGCCAGAAAAAATAAAGAACCATATAAGAAGAACACTGAAGATGACAACAAGTCGCATTCAAGTGTTGAGGATACTGGCAATAGCATAATAGAGGAAGGTTTAGCAGCTGAACCGCCTGCTGCATCAGATAGTGAGACAAACAAGCACCAAAAGACCCATCCTCAAAGTAGTAGGGAACTTTGTTACAATAAAAGTAAAAAGAAATTGTTTGAGACCTCCAAAAGCTTAGAGGAATATAAGGGTAGTGGGCAAGAACTGTCAGGTGATGCTGCTGAGGATGACCTTATGAGGACTGATGATGATGTAGATCTAGAATATATCCCTCCAGCATCCTTTCTTTGTTCAGAAACAGATGAAGTTGAGTGTGAGGATGGTGTCAGGGCTATAAGATTAGCAGAAAGTCCAAGGCTGAATCTTCCACCACTTTTAAGGAGCACTGTGCCTGTCTATAAACTGTTTGAGAAAGCCATTGGAAAGTCTGACCCTGGACAAGCACAGATGTCAAAAAGCACACAACCACCCTATCAGTCATCATCAGCATCATAGCCTCTTCAAAGTCCAAGTCCCACTCAGCCACACACACCTGTTTTGGGTACCCAGCAACACAGGTTGACATCCACAGTGTCAGATATGACGAGTACCTCTGGTGCTGCTGCTGTAAGTGCTTATCACGGTGCCTGTGATTGCCTCCAGCGACACTGTGCTTGCAGGCGACATTGCGTTATTTCCTGGTTGTCGTGCTGAGGCACATTCGCTATTCTTATTGGCCTCTGTTAATTGCCAGTGTGAGTCTCCACCTACATGCTAGGCCTTATAGGCCTCAGTCTGCCTTTACTCCTTTGCCCTTTTGTGATGTACCTGTGCCTTATAGCTCTTGTGATTCCAATGCTCCATTTCTGTGTATGACTCCTGGCTACGTTTTGACTTCGGCTCTGTTTGATCCCTGACTACTGCCATCCATTTTGGTCTGACCTTTGGCTCTGTCTGACTACCCGCTCCGGTCTAACTCCTGGCTTTGGCTGACTACCTGCTCCGGTCTGACTCCTGACTTTGGTTGACTATCTGCTCCGGTCTGACTCCTGGCTTTGGCTGACTACCCGCTCTGAGCTGACCCCTGCTCCGGCTGACTATCCATCATTTTATACCAGTGGCCTACTGTCTGTGCTTGCACTCTCCATGCTCTGTTGTTTCCTCCGGTCAAGCGGTGCTCAGTCTGCGTCAGCCCGTGGCACTGGCATTCCTACTGTCTGTCGGCCCGTTCTGTGCCAATGGATACCCTAGAGTTCTCGGGATTCTCAGTCACCATTGCTTGTTGGGTTACCCTAGCGTTCTAGGGATTCTCAGTCACCACTGCCTGTTCCGTTACCCTAGCATTCTAGGCATTCTCAGTCACCACTGTCTGTCCCGTTACCCTAGCGTTCTAGGGATTCTCAGTCACCCCTGCCTGTCCAGTTACCCTAGCATTCTAGGGACTCTCAGTCACCGCTGCCTGTTGGTTTACCCTAGTATTCTAGGGAGATCCATCTCTGAGCTAAACCACCCTAGCGTACTAGGGGATTTTCCTTCTGTTCACAGGGGCTTCACAGCTTCTCCTGTACTAGTAGCTACTACCATCCTCACTACTAGTATATATATTCAGTCAGAATGGTTTACAGTTGGGGATCCTGTGCTGTCTCCTCACCTGGTCCTGTGAGGGTTGGGGAAGTGCTTAGGCACTGTCTTCACACCTGGTCCTGTGAGGGTTGGGGAAGTGCTATTCTTATTTATTCTGTTCTTATTTTAATAAAGATATTGATTTTACTGTATCTGTACTTGTCAGTGTCATTATTCCACAGTCACCCCGTGACAGTACGAAAAGGCCATGAACTCTGAAAGTACATATACTGGTAGTCAACAGTTGCCTAATATCCTTTCTAGAATGGATATTCAGGAACAACGTATTGATCAGTTGTCTATGGTGATGTAGACGCTCCTTAACAGTACAGTGCATCTCGATAAGCCTGCGCAACTACAGGTGGCCTCCTCTGTTTCGGCATCAGTAGTTTCCACTCAGGTAGAAAACACAATTTACAGAGGGCTGTCTGGAGCTGCTCCACTCCCTCTAAGATATGATGGGGAACCTATGTTGTGCCATGGATTCATAAATCAGCTCGGAATTTTTTTGGAACTTGTACCTAATGCTTTCCAGAGTGAAAGAAGCAAGGTGGGCTTTATGATTTCCGGTAGAGCTTTGGCATGGGCCATCCCATTATGGGAGACAGCTAAACCCATAACGTTGAACTTTACTGAATTAGTTTGATGGTCTAGGCTGAGCAACCTCTGCCGCAAAAATACTAATGACCATTCTCCAGGGCACCCCTACAGTATCAGAATACACTAGCGGCAGAGTTAGGGTGGAAAAACGAGGCTCTGGTGGCGGCCTTCTCACAAGGGCTTAATGATATCATTAAAGATGAGACGGCAGACCGTGAGCTGCCAGAGGATCTAGATCAGTTTATCTCCTTTGCTATACTGATTGATACCAGCATTAGAAAGAGATCCTCATTCAAGAACCACAAGCCAAGGCTTGAGTCTCGACTGGTGACTAACTGGGAGTTCCCACCCATGCCTCCCTCACCTCACAAGCCACCTATTGCTGAGGTCAGTAGGGATGAGCCCACGCAAGTCGGTTTCACACGGCTGTCCAGGGAGGAGCGGTCCTTCTGTCATAAAGAAGGTTTTTGTCTGTACTGTGGTAAGGCTGGACATATGATACAGGCCTGCCCAATACGTCCAGGAAACAGATCCTAGGTGGCGTAAATTAGTCCCCTGACCCAGAACAGAACAAGCCCATCTTACAGGTGGCAAACTCTTGGGCAGCCTCCTCTGTTGTGACAAGAGCCATGATCGATTCAGGAGCTGCAGTCTACTTTATTGATGGTGAATTCACTAATCAGCATAATATTCCCTTGGTGCCTCGAGTTTCTCCATTGGCTGTGGAGGCGATCGATGGTAGACCGCTAGTACCATCCCATGTCACACACTAGACCTGTCCGCTGTGTCTTAGAGAAGGAACTCTCCATGTGAAGACCCTACAATTTCAAGTCATTCAGTCTCCACATTACCTAGTCATTCTGGAGCTTCCTTGGCTTCAGACACACAACCCCAGAATGGACTGGAAAACCTGTAACATCATAGCTTGGTCCGATTATTGTCAGAAGTCTTGACTACAGCAGCCCACTAAGATTTTGTGTACCTCTTCCTCTATACCCTCAGAGTACCAGTCATTCAGTGAGGTATTCAGTAAGGGGAAGGCTAGTACTTTACTGAAGCATAGGGAATACGATTGTGCTATTAATTTGACACTAGGCACAATACCTCCTAAAGGCCGCACCTACCCTTTGTTGGTAGAGGAGAACCAAGCTATGGAGGAGTACATTTCTGATGCCTTGGCTAGAGGAATTATCAGGAAGTCTTCCTCACCCGTGGGGCAGGATTCTTCTTTGTAAAAAAAAAAAGATGGGGAGCTTAGACCCTTTATCGACTATAGAGGTCTAAATAAGCTGAGGTAAAAAATGCATACCCTATTCCATTGATAATCCAGTTGTTTGCCCGGTTGAAGGGCTCCACAGTCTTCACGAAGCTCGACTTACAACAGGCAGCTTATAATCTAATCTGAATCAAAGAAGGTGATGAGTGGAAATCCGCTCGTAGTGGCCATTATGAGTATTTGGTCATGCCCTTTGGGCTGTGTAATGCACCAGCGGTATTCTAAGAATTTATAAACAATGTTCTAAGAGATCTGCTACATTCCTGTGTAGTAGTCTACTTGAATGATATCTTGATACACTCTCCTAACCTTGAGACACATTGGATAGATGTTGCTACTGTATTGCAAAAACTGAGACAGAACAAACTATATTGTAAACTTGAAAAATGCGAATTCCATAAAGATCTAATGCCATTTCTGGGGTACGTAATCTCTGCTGATGGTATTACTATGGACACAGAGAAGCTCTCTGCATAATGGGATGGCCCATGCCAAAGCTCTACCGGAAATCATAATTCTTCCTGCGCTGCTGTTTTTTGTTTCCTACCGGAAATCATAAAGCCCACCTTGCTTCTTTCACTCTGGAAAGCATTAGGTACCAGTTCCAAAAAAATTCCGAGCTGATTTATGAATCCACTGCACAACATAGGTTCCCCATCATATCTTAGAGGGAGTGGAGCAGCTCCAGACAGCCCTCTGTAAATTGTGTTTTCTACCTGAGTGGAAACTACTGATGCCGAAACAGAGGAGGCCACCTGTAGTTGCGCAGGCTTATCGAGATGCACTGTACTGTTAAGGAGCGTCTATATCACCATAGACAACTGATCAATATGTTGTTCCTGAATATCCATTCTGGAAAGGATATTAGGCAGCTGTCGACTACCAGTATCTGTACTTTCAGAGTTCATGGCCTTTTCGTACTGTCACATGGTGACTGTGGAATAATGACACTGACAAGTAAAGATACAGTAAAATCAATATCTTTATTAAAATAAGAACAGAATAAATAAAAATAGCACTTCCCAAACCCTCAGAGGACCAGGTGTGAAGACAGTGCCTAAGCACTTCCCCAACCCTCACAGGACCAGGTGAGGAGACAGCACAGGATCCCCGACTGTAAGGAGGCAAATACCATTCTGACTGAATATATATACTAGTAGTGAGGATGGTAGTAGCTACTAGTACAGGAGAAGCTGTGAAGCCCCTGTGAACAGAAGGAAAATCCCCTAATACACTAGGGTGGTTTAGCTCAGAGATGGATCTCCCTAGAATACTAGGGTAAACCAACAGGCAGCGGTGACTGAGAATCCCTAGAATGCTAGGGTAACTGGACAGGCAGGGGTGACTGAGAATCCCTAAAACGCTAGGGTAACGGGACAGACAGTGGTGACTGAGAATCCCTAGAATGCTAGGGTAACAGAACAGGCAGTGGTGACTGAGAATCCCTAGAACGCTAGGGTAACCCAACAAGCAGTGGTGACTGAGAATCCCTAGAACTCTAGGGTATCCATTGGCACAGAACGGTAGGAATGCCAGTGGCACGGGCTGACGCATACTGAGCACCGCTTGACCGGAGGAAACAACAGAGCATGGAGAGTGCAAGCACAGACAGTAGGCCACTGGTATAAAATGATGGATAGTCAGCCAAAGCCAGGAGTCAGACCGGAGTGGGTAGTCAACCAAAGCCAGGAGTTAGACCGGAGCGGGTAGTCAGACAGATCCAAAGGTCAGACCAAAACGGATGGCAGTAGTCAGGGATCAAACAGAGCTGAAGTCAAAATGTAGCCAGGAGTCATACACAGAAATGGAGCATTGGAATCACAAGAGCTATAGCGCACAGGTACATCACAAAAGGGCAAAGGAGTAAAGGCAGACTGAGGCCTATAAGGCCTAGCATGTAGGTGGAGACTCACACTGGCAATTAACAGCGGCCAATAAGAATAGCGAATGTGCCTCAGCAGGACAACCAGGAAGTAACGCAATGTCGCCTGCAAGCACAGTGTCGCTGGAGGCAATCACAGGCACCGTGTTAAGCACTTACAGCAGCAGCACCAGAGGTACTCGTCATATCTGACACTGTGGATGTTAACCTCTGTTGCTGGGTACCCAAAACAGGTGTGTGTGGCTGAGTGGGACTTGGACTTTGAAGAGGCTATGATGCTGATGATGACTGATAGGGTGGTTGTGTGCTTTTTGACATCTGTGCTTGTCCAGGGTCAGACTTTCCAATGGCTTTCTCAAACAGTTTATAGACAGGCACAGTGCTCCTTAAAAGTGGTGGAAGATTCAAATATTTCAATATTAAATAAAAAAAAAAAACAGAAATAGCTTTGTTGAATTTGGGCTGGCCAGCATTAACAATGAAGCAAGAGTTTCTGACTACACACTGTTTTGCGGCCATAAAGATATTGTTGGCAAGGGGATGGAAGTCTTCTCTCCCGGTGTCAACATTACAATTTATGTCACAATTGAAATGGCAATTAAAAATGGAACAAGGAGTTTATTGGGGTTCTACTATGTCAGATAAAATACTTAAAGTGAGTGAACAAGTATATCAGGAAGTAGTAGATTTATAAATCCACGCGCGTTTCTTGGGGGGGACTGTTTGAAGCTGGGACCTCCGCTCTCGTCCACAGGGCAATGGTGTTTTGGTGTATGTATCTGTGTAATGGTATTTGTATGTTTGTGTATATTTAAAATAAATTAAAAAAAAAAAAAAAAAAAAGTGGTGGAAGATTCAGTCTTTGACTTTCTGCTAATCTTATAGCCCTGACACTCTCAACTTCATCTGTTTCTGAACAAAGAAAGGATGCTGGAGGGATATATTCTAGACCTGCATCATCATCAGTCCTCATTAGGTCATCCTCAGCAGCATCTCCTGACAGTTCTTGCCCACTACCCTTATATTCCTCTAAGCTTTTGGAGGTCTCAAACAATTTCTTTTTACTTTCACTGTAACAAAGTTCCCTACTACTTTGAGGATGGGTCTTTTGGTGCTTGTTTGTCTCACTATCTGATGCAGCAGGCGGTTCAGCTGCTAAACCTTCCTCTATTATGCTATTGCCAGTATCCTCAACACTTGAATGTGACTTGTTGTCATCTTCAGTGTTCTTCTTATATGGTTCTATATGTCTACTGGCACTGGTGGTGCTTGACCTAGTTTTGCTGGGACCTTGACAAACTGTATCCTCCCTTGGAGTAGAGGGATCATCATCATTGATTGCACATACTGCAACAACCATTGCTGCAGTCAGTTTTTGAACTACTACTTTACTCTCATGTTCCTGCACTGCTACACCCCTCCCCTTCCCCTTGTGCATTTGCTGGACATTACGCAGCTACACTGTGCTTTTTTACTTACGGTACACAACTGATGGAGCTGTATGATGCCTTGCCTAAGCCCAGTCACCTGTCTGTCACTGTCACCTAAGATATTTATTTTTTATTCTGTTTTATTTATTTTTAATTTTCTTTATATTTATTTTTTTATTTTTTTAAGTTGTCCATCCTGTTGTCTTATCACAGTCTGTCCAAAAAAAATTATAACTGAAAAACAAAATCAACAACGTCTTTCCCCAGACTTCCCACTCAGCACAGAGATAATAACAACAAGATCAGCAAGCAAATAGGTCCCTAGCTGTCTGTGTCTTTCCAGTCAGTCACATGGAATTTTAGAGTATTTGGGGGTCAACCTCCTTCCTCCCTTCTTATCAACTAGAGTGCCCCCGACTCCCCTAATACAGAGAACAAATGTCCTACCTAAATGACTCCCTAAACTAAGCTTCAATTCCCCTTTATTTGCCTATGACTTCTAGCTAAAAACATGCTGCTCTCTCCTCTCACAAACACAGAATGGCTGCTGTGAGAGCCTGATAGCCTTTTATAAGGCTGTAGAAAACTTTCATGTGGTGTAGAAATATTCTTCTTCCCATTGATTTCAATGGGCAGAAAAACGCAGGAAATTTTTCACCCAGCAGAAAGTGCCATTATTTGCCGATTTCAGTTTGAGGTGAAAATGTTCACCCATCCCTACTGATGACACTAAGCTATGTAAGGAAATACGTACAGATCTGGATGTTTTTTTTCTGCAGAAGGAATTATATAAACTGAGTGAATGGGCAGAAAAGTGGCAGATGCCATTTAATGTAGATACATTTATGGTTAAGCATTTGGGCTGTAGAAACAAACTTGCTACATATATACACTAAATGGGAAACAGCTTGTGGAATCCTCATTAGAGAAAGATTTAGGAGTGCTGATAGACTTCACAGCAGTGTGCAGAGTCATTCAGCTGCTGCAAGAGCAAATAGGGTACTAGCCTGCATAAAAAGAGGTGTAGATGTAAGGGATGCTAATATTATCCTACCTCTGTATAAATCCTTGGTTAGGCCTCATCTAGAATATGGAGTACAATTTTGGACGCCATTTCTTAAAAAAGACATTGTTGAACTGGAAAAGGTGCAGAGATGTGCCACAAAACTGATAAAGGGATTGGAGGATCTGAGTTATAAAGAGAGATTAGCCAAACTGGGTTTGTTTACATTAGAGAAGAGATGTCTAAGGTGTGATCTAATTACCATTTACAAATACATACAAGTTCAATAGAAATAACTAGCCAATTAATAATTTACACAAAGAGCAGAGCTAAGAACAAGCGGTCATCCATTAAGACTAGCGGAAAGGCGAATTTGACTAAAGCAAAGGCAGGGATTCTTTACAGTAAGGGTGGTAAATTCATGAAATTATTTGCCTCAGCATGTTATACTTGCAGATAATGTAACTGCTTTCAAAAAAGCAATGGATGCCTATCTAGCACAGAACAATATTGAAAATTATAACAGAAGGCTTCAAAGCATATAGGATGTGGTTGCAGGGAAGTATCTGACTGCCATTTGGAGTCAGAAAGGAGTTTTCTCTACCCACTTGGGGCTAAATGAGAAATTGTGCCAGAGGGTTTGTTTTTTTTTCCCTTCCTCTGGATCAGCAGGGTGTTTTTGGCATGGGCTGGACTTGATGGACACATGTATTTTTTCAGCCTCATCAACTATGTTACTATGTTACTAAGATTTCTCCCACTTTGGAGATCTTAATACCTAGACTCTATATAATACCATAGGAACTGGGGAAGTGATATCAATGGAGAAATTATCTCCACTTTATAACCTCTTTATTATACCTTAGTGCATAACCTAGAAGATTAGAATAACGTAACAGCAGATGGTATATATGGTGAACCTTAAGACTAAAACTAGTTACATATATATCAAGAGATCTATATTGTACTGGTCATTTCACCTATATTAATAATAGCTGAATGTAAATGTGATCACATAAAAGTTCAAACAAAACACGACTAATCCATGAGAGTTTGAGAGTGTAAGACTAGTAAAAAATTATGTAATAAATGTTAGGAAATAGCAATGTAATGAGCCCCACATCTCTAAAGTACAGATGAAGAATGATATATAGAAAACTACAACTGGAGGATGACAATGGGGGAGATGCTTTAAAATGTGATAAACAGGTGATAAAATGGAGATGAGTTCTTCGGTGTTCTAAACTCTTCATGCTGTGTGTTAGTCTATGGAGACAATGCAATAACATTTCTACAACATTAGAGACCATACTGCATTGGCTCCAAAGAATAACACAGGAAGTGGAGAAGTGGTATCACTGGAGAAGCCATCTCCAGATTTTCACCTGTTTATCAGACCTTAGTGCATAACCTCCAATGAGCAGCAGGAATTGCTGAAAGAAGTTCTGTGAATTGGGGATATGTGTTAAAGCGGAACTTTTACCAGCATAACATATTGTGGCAAATGATAATTACAATTGCACACACTTAGTTTTATTTTCAAGTATAATTGCTGCATGAACAAAAAATATAACCTTTTATGCAGGCAGGCAGAGGGGAACAGCGCAGACATCTTGCAGTGTCGGCATCTCTGCATCTGAGCCGTCCGTCCCCTGGGATGAATTCTTTTGCGCCGAAAGGCACTCGAAGGGACTGACAGCGGAGGTGCAGAGAGCTCCTACTGGAAGATCCCAGCCGGTGCCTGCCTGCATAAAAGGTTATATTATTCTGTAATGCAGCAATTATACTTGAAAATAAAACTAAGTGTTTGCATATTACATATGTAACTATCATTTGCCATGCTATGTTTAAATGTAATAGTGTTGGAAGAGTAGTCAAAGAACTAAGCACGGTTATCCCACAATAATAATAACAACTAGTATTTATATAGCACCTTTCTCCCAGTGGGACTCAAAGTGCTTTCAGAGCACGCTCTCAGAATTAACCAAATCGGCAGATGAAATAATAGGTTCTATTATCACCCGATCACTCATTTATCAACCTCAGAAGGATGAAGGGCTGAGATGACCCTGCTGGGATTCAAACATGCAACCCTGAGGTTGAATAGACTCCATAGTCAGGGAATTTACCACTGAGCTATGTAAACAAATTCACAGGTAAATAAATATTGAAACCCCATTAACTGCTTAAGGACCAGCGGTCCCAGGGTGTGTTGCCCTTTAAGGACCAGATAGGAAAGTTTGACATGCCGTCCCGCATGACTGATCACCTGTGCCGGCACGCCAACCGTGGGACTGAAAGAGATCGCTCGGTCTTGGAGCGATCAACTTCAGTCCCCGGTATTACTCACAGCTCTCCTGCAGGAGCGCTGAGAGTAAAAAGTATGTGACGTACCAGGACCATCACTGGTCCTTAAGTGCCGGACAGCTGTGACGGTTCTGGCACGTCACTGGATGCAAAGGGGTTAAATTAAATTGGTGTTTGAATATGGCATATATTACTCAAAATTAGGAGATACTAGAATACTAAACAGAAAGTAGTTCTGGATGGGAAAAACATAAGTAGGGAAGGGGGCTACATCAAAGCAAAGTGTGTAGTTTGTTCAAATTAGCATTTTTTTAACCTTTTGAGTGCCTGAGGGATGCACAGCACATTGTTTTGCAATACGTTACATACCCCTCTGGCACTCAAAGGGTTAACACACTTGTCTAAATGAATTTCCATGGTCAGCTAGAGTCTGGTGAAATTGATGTGCACTGACACGTTTATTTGTCATGACATGACCCTTTAAGAAACTGTAAACATTTTTTAATGAAAAAATATATATTGCTGAGTTTTCCCTACTGAGTACAGCAAGGATACTCACAATGCTGGGTGATTTTGCGTTCAAAGGTTATTACAGCTCAAAAATGCATTTTTGAAATCAAACTGTTAAGAACAGCATCAACCTGAAATTTAACCCCTTAAGGACCGGACATTATGGGACATTTCCGTCCCATAACGACCGCATAGGGGCACTTTGAGGCGCCGGTACACGTGACCTGTCACGTGTATCGGCGCGTCACTATGGGGCTTGAAACAGATCGCTCCGATCTTGGAGCGGTCTATTTCATGCCCTATTTTTACTTACAGCGCTCCCGGTAGAGCACTGTAAGTAAAAAGTACGTGACGTACCAGGACCGTCAAGGGTCTTTCAAGCAAATTTACCCTTGACGGTCCTGGTACGTCAAGGGTCCCTAAGGGGTTAAAGGGATAGTAATGTTTCACAATACAATCAGCTCCAATTAATCTTCATAGTATTTGGGCCATGGAGAGTGTTATTTCAATACTGTCAGAGTTGTAATTCAAGAGTAATTGAATGATAAAGTATCCCCCTCCCACTCCTTTTACTGATGTAACACTGCTCACCTCAGATCAGCAAGACTGTCCAGATGGATCGCAGAGAGGGACAATCTGCAGTGAGCATAAGGAAAAATCTAGAAAACCTGTCTAGGGGGGCAGGGTTTTACATATGCTCACAGTAAGAAGATTGTCCCTTGCTGTGAGCCGTCTGCTCAAGAGACCAGATTCCACACGTGAGGTGAGGTGTCTTATACTAGGTAAAAGGAGTGGGAGGGGGATATTTCATCATTCAACTACTCTTGAACTAGAACTCTGACAGTATTGAAATAACGCTCTCAATGTCCCAAATACTATGAAGATTAATTGAAGCTGCTTTTATTGTGAAGCATTACTATCACTTTAAAATCACAATTTTATATTTAATGAACTCTGTGGGACAGCTTGAGTCATAATTTATGGCTCTCCATTGTAAGAAATAGGAATAGCCCCACCTGGTGACCGGAAAATTAAATTGTGGTTTAATGTTAAGGGATAAAATGCCAGGGATGATTATAATTATTCTTTATTTATATAGCACCAACTTATTCCACAGCACCAAACAATAGGGAATAGACATACAGAGACATTACATAATACAAAAAGAACAAAGATATTAAAATGATCTAATGGATGAGAGTTCTACTTCAAAGACAGTTGCATGGTCTCTCTCTCACACACACACAAGTGTCTTGGGCATGTAGTACTGTTCAAAGTAAGACACACAGACCATTTATGGATGAAACCAGGCCACAGCTTTATTAAAATAATCTTGCAATACAACAACCTGCTTTTTTAACCCATGCCAAGAAAAATAGGGACATAACTCTATGTCCCACCCCTACTGAGCATAAAGCTCAGTGCAGTTCTTAATCCACCCCACCACACCTCATTAGCTGGTCTGTGCAGCTCAATGGAGGGCGATGACCAAAACCCGCAACAGTGGTCCGGGTGTATTTCTTAGGCTGCTGGCCTCACAACTCCCTGTTACACTATATATACCACAGTTGTTTTAACCATTGCACCCCTTGGCAAGGGCCCAAAAGTGCCACAGGTCCTGCTGCATACTACGTAAGAAGCCAGGACCTTCACCCCACACAAAGCTATGGCCTGCTCCAAACCACCAGACAGCACCAGATTAAAAAAGTCCATGCCAAGCACATTGGGATGGACGCCACAATCTTTGAACAAATTAAGAACCAGGTCCTCAAAAATCCAACACCGTAAAGCTAAGCAACCGCGTTCCAACACAACTTAGACATCCTCCTATTAATACGTATCCAGGTCTTGTCAAGAGCCTGTAGACCCTTGGCCCCAGCCCAGCACTGGCAAAAAACAATCTGCAACCAAACCAGCACCAAATTGGGAATCCAGTCAAGCAGAGCAGCAACAAACATCCATCACCGCAAAACCAAAAAACCAGGCTGGGATGGAGCCAAGTTCATGCCCACCCAAATGAACCATAAGAACATGAGGGAAAAAAACCCAACTCGCCTCCCAAACGCAGCACCTCCGGAAGAATCGAGCCCGCTGCATTCCTTGAAAATGGAACCAGGATACCTTTGCCAACCACAAATCCACTGCCAGCTGCAAAACATGCACCTGAACAGCCGCACGCCACCAAGACCAAAAATCCAACAGTGCAGTGGCCAACCACCTGAAAGAAACAAAATGAAAAACAGTGCAGAACAAGGCAGGGAATCTAAACCCAACCACCCGATCAGGCCGAACATATTACCGAAAACGGGGCAACGCACAATACACCAGATAACATGCACCCCCATTCTGGCTGCCTCAATAGCCACCCCTATCAGAAATGAGTGACTGCCAAAATCCACAGCACATAAACCCAGACGCGAAAGCCCTAGCCAAAAAACAAATCCTTCAAAAACTAAAAACACGTAAGAGGACTCCCATCCTGACCAGAAGAAGGGTACCTCCATCTGAAAAATGTAGGCCTAAAAAATGATGCACACAATCATCCGGACAAACGTCAAGACCCAGAACAGAACGAAAAAGCAGCTTCAAACAATACAGTCTCATACTCAAGAAAACAAATGCTCTGAAGAACCGAAAAAAGACACTGAAGAATCTGAAACGATTACGGGCTCCGAGAATCCGCCCAAACCGAACCCCTACGAAGACCCTGCAGAGCCATACGGTCTACAAAATCTTCATAATAATCCCCCAACTCTGCATTTTAACCCAATGCCAATCCTGAAACCTTGCCGCCAATGGCCACAGGAGAAATTCCTTTCCATACCAGTCCGATAGGAACCAAAGAACCCCATCAACCTGGTCACCCTCATCCAGCTGTCCCGCCAGGTGCTCCAAACCGATCCAGTCATCCCAGGCAGATGTATACTGTGCCAATGTGGCCTGCGCCGAGGAATTCCTCACCCAAGAGACAACCACACTCCTCCAAGGTCCCACAATGGCTGGGTCAAGGTGCACCCATGCTTTCGCCCCCCGGACGCACTCTCCGGAATTCCACCACCTGAAATCAAGAAAGTGCTTCAGCAGCTATGGTCCCAATGACAGGCACATGACACTCATGAAACGAGATGGTCAAGGGGAGACAAACAAGAACCAAATAGCGAAGAAGATACAAAACAGGATGGGAAGAGGCCAACAAATGATTCACTACCATCACCACCCCCATATTATCCAAACGCTGTCACTTATCATATCCTCCCACAAACTTACCGCAACATCAATAAGGAACATCTCCAGGAGAACCAGATTTGTTGTCAAACCCCATTTAAACCAAGCAACCAGCCAGGGGCGGTACACCAATCATCACCATACAAGGCCCCGAAACCCAGGGAGCATGCCGCATCTGTATACAAAACCAGCTCAACGTAGGACTGACACAGAGACTGTCAATAAGACCAGCCATTGCAATCAGCCAGAAAAGGCTCCCAGGCTCACAAATCTCCCCTTAAAAGAAGCATAGGATACACTGCACAGTTCCAGATTGATGGCATAATTCGCTGAACCACTGTGGGGAAAAGAGAAGTGAAGTATCAAGCGGAATTTGGCAGGGTCCTTTGTGGGGACAACCCCCAGAGGGGACACCAGAAGGTGCGGAAGAGGCTGGATGAAAAAGGGGCCTGCCATTCGCCCCAAGGAAACCCCCTAAACGATCTTGTCTCACAGATCGTAAGTTCCCAGCATCCGACACAAAGAATCTCATCCTCCCTGGGATATGAAAACCAAAGAAGAAACCATCCTCCAGCAGGCATGCCACAGCTCTATCGTTATACACCCTTAGCTAGGACCACATCCTTTCTACAGACACTGGCGTCCACCCCTTTTCTGCCCATGTCACCCCGACAGTCACCACCCTTGAAGCATTTGGAGAAAGGGTGGGACCCAGTGCATCCAGAGCCCACATGTTTAAACTTGCAAGAAACCTCCGCACACACTTGCAATGGCCTTCACTGTACTGCCAGCAATATCCTGCCTTCCTTGAGCAGGAAGAAGGCTGAGCAGGGAGCCCCAACCCCCCCGGCACCCACCTGAAAGGACTGATGCCCCCTCCACAGCGCCTGCCGGATGCATCATAACAGACAGCCAAAGGCCAATGTCCATTTGATCCCAAAAGATGACCGGTCGCACGGCCATCCTCCGGTGGAATTGTTCATCATACCTTCACAAAGAAAGGCCTCTGTAAATCCGGCAGACGTTCCATTTCGTGCCCTGATAGCAGAACAAAGCTGAGCATTCCGGAGGAAAACGCCCCCCATGACGCTAGTAAGTATCGAAAAGGAGCAAATCCAATTACCAAAAACCTTAGGGATCTTCTGGTAACGCCCCTCTCCTCCCTTTTCTCAGTAGCCTTTCCTCCCTATCAGACGGACATCATATCCAAAGGAAGAAGAGAATAAATCTCAACAAATTTGTTTTTCCAAATTTCCTCTGTCACCTCCGCCTTTAGATGAAGCCCCAAAGGGCTAGCCCAAGAAAATTAATTAGTCACAAAGGCCGCTGCAGGAACCCTTCCAATGAGGAGTCACCAACAGGAACCCTGCCCGCAACTAATGTGCCCCTCAATAACGGAGAAGCCATGGGGGTCAAACCACCAACCCCAGCAGGAACAGCCGCAGTGGGAACACTTGCAGAGGAAGGGAATGGAAAATACAGGCCTACCCAAAACCCCATCAGACCCAACCCCAGACACACACCCCTGTAAATCTCCAACAACTGTTGAAGCTGACCCCGGGGTACCCAGGAAGGCACAGGATGACCAAATAAAGAGCTCACAGTCCCATCTGAATCAGAGGCTCCACCCATAGCCCCAGCCCCACTTTGAGAGATAGACTGACCCCCAAAGACCTGTCTTGCCACCAACTTATTCTGCAATGCACCCCACATGTCCAAACAGAAACCGCCCCCCCCCCACACACACACAGTAAGCACAGCAACCCCCAGCAATCCTGTACCTGTCGCAGTTGCAGCTGAAGGCATGGACTGCGTCCCAGGAACTGATCCAGATGAACTCTGCATTGCAACACCAGGATCCGCTACTGATTGCCGCCTCTGTACTGGGGGAAACCTAGAAGGAACAAAACATAGCCAGTCAACTCACAGGACCACCGACAGAGGCCAGTTGACAAAACCCCCCCAAACCTAGGGGGAAATAACCAAAACCAGGCCACCATGGCCACCCCACCAAAAGCAACACCACAGAACACAAAACACACAAACAAGGGAAACATGGTAGACCCCAAGCAGGAAGGATACAGAAGCACCGGTATTATGATAGTGCAGAACCGGAACCAAATAGGGGCCAATAGGGAACACAATGCACTAGGCCCAGAGGGCCTCCACCAGAACCCATGGCACCCCCCACATAATAAGACCCTGGGAACCCATTACTAGGTAAGCAACAGAAAAAGGGGGGCAGTCAGGGCTTATGAGAGTGTAAATAAACATATGTGTGTCTTATTACATTTTGTAATTTTTTTTTTTTTTTTTTTCACGACCGTACTTATATATACATCACATTTTTTTTTTTTTTTACATAGACACCCTTGGGAAACCAAGAGAGGACCCAGGACAAGAGACACATGACACAAACACAGGAGAACAACAGTAGCACAACAGCCAGACAGGACAACAAGAGAAAGCTCAAAGCAACCAAGGGAACAAAGGTGAGTAAACAATGCCCATGATGATGTATATGTATGCCTTATAGTAGAGTAGAATTATTAACACCTTAAGGACCATTGCCGTGCCTGGACCATCACGGCGGTCCAGCACTTAAGGACCAGTGACGGTCCTGGTACGGCGCGGCTGCACGCTGCTCTGGAAGCCCTGAACCGGAAGCGAAGGAAAAAAAAAGCCCCGTGCTCCTCAAGTGCCGGCAGCGCGTGCACGCACCAGTCCTTAAGGGGTTAAACATTTCAATTATTTATGTATCTAGTGACATTTTGTTTTTTTATTATTATGGTAGTATTGCTTACACTTAGAGATAGATAAGTAGTAAACATCAGTAGAAGAAAGAAATGACCCAGAGGCACACATTGAATCCCCACAGGCACTATGTATAACATATCTACCTTTTTTTAACAGGCACAGCCATGGAAGACACAGCAAGCAGGAGGACTGAAGGACCGTACAAAGAAAACAGACGGCAACCGGAAAGGTAAGCAGAATCAGGGCTGGAAAGGACTGAGAAGGATGGAAAGCATTTAAAGGATAAAACACACAGGCTGAAAGGGAGGAGGACAGGAGGTGCGCAGCATATAGAAACAGACCCAGCAAAGAGAAAACCAGGAAGAGAGGAAGTCAAAACTAGTAGGAAGTCAAGGATCCTGCAGGAAAGGGGGCAAAATCAAAGGACAGAGACAAAAACCTGTAGAAAGTAAAAATACACTCAAGGGAACAGAAGGAGGGACCAGGGCCGGGAAAACACAATAACAGACAGAGACAAGTAACCCATCTCCTTCTATTAGATGAGCCCATGGAGCGACTCCTCCCACGTGCCGATGAGCGGCTCCATCTGGCACTGAAACACCGTTCAGGCAGCAATTCAGCCCTCACCCCAGAAGAGACCGGCTCAGTAGCAGAACGAAGGGCAAGAGCCAGGCTCACTGCTCATGTAGAGGCTCCCTCTGACAAGGCCAGCCGCCGATGAGGACCCTTACTCCACCTTCTCCTGCTCCCCGCACTGAGATTCAGCCTCTCAGGAGCCCTGGCATGTGTACTCTGAACCGTTCTGGCAGAATCAGCAACAGTCCACTCTGTGCAGCAACTCCTCCTCCACCCAAGCACCTTCCCCAGAGTCAAGGAGTCCGCAGACCTGATCCAATAAATCAGAGGAAGCATGGCTGTGCTGTGTCCCATGAGGAACCCAAAAGGAAGTGGTGATTAAGAAACCAGTCTATATATATAGACCCTCCCCTTCTCTCCCCCTTACATCCTGTCTGACCGGCCAATAACAAAGGGGCTTACTTATACCCCACAGCCCAGACATGTTTTCCCTTCTTAGGGTCTTGTGGGGAATACTTACATTTGAACTGGATCAATGTACCACAAACATTCCAAATTATTTCAAAGGGTCTTTTAACCATTTGAATGCCATAAGGATGTGCAATGCATTGCAAAACTGACACTCAAAGGGTTAATCCATTGACAACTAGAGAGGTCTCCAATGCATTTGAAAGCTACATAAAATGAAAAAATGTGATATTACAGCAAACCATTTTACAGTGATAATAAAGTTGACATATGAAAAAATAAAACACATTGTATGCAATGTGCAGTTCTTCTGGTGTGTAGAACTCTGTGCTCTGGAGTCTTCATTCCAGGACTTTGCATTGTCCCAGAAGGGGGCTGCCCAGGACATGGGACACACATTTAAAGTTATAGCAATGTTTTAAAATAAAAATAGCTCAAATGAATCTTCTTAGTATTTCAACCATGGAGAGTTTTATTTCAATACTGTCAGAGTTGTAGTTCAAGAGTAATTGAATAATAAATTATCCCCCTTCCTCCCCTTTCATCTAGTGTAAGTCAACTCCCCTCAGATGTGGAATCTGGTGTTAAGACCAGACAGCTCACAGCAAGAGACAATCTTCTTACTGTGAGAACAATGAAAACCCTGTCCTCCTTGACATTTTTTTTCCTTATGCTAATTGAAGATTGTCCTTCTCTGCAAGCCATCTGGACACCACCTTTCTGCTATGAGGTGAGCAGTGTTACATCAGTAAAAGGGGCAGGAGGTGGAAACTTGATCATTCAATTACTCTTGAACTACAACTCTGACAGTATTAAAATAACGCTCTCCATGGCCCAAATACTACGAAGATTAATTGGAGCTGCTTTTATTTTGAAACATTACTATCCCTTTAAAATCCAGGGCTTTCCCAGGCAATCCAAGACGAGTGGTCACCCTGGATTCTAAATGTATTATTATAATTTGGGACCTCCATTCACAATTTTGCATGGGCATCAAAGATTTTTAAATGGAACTGTACATATAGATACATACTTACATACCACAACATAAGGTGCACCACTGACAACTAGGTGAATGGGTGTAAAAAGATACCACAGGGAATGTGCTAGTCTCAAAAATTAACTATACCTATCTCCTTTACTTAAACATGAGTTTTAATTGATTTTAATTTGCTGAGATTTTTTTCCTTTGTTGTGGCATAAAGGGATAGATAGTATCTCGTAATAAGGAACATATTTATCATGCAGGGTTAATTTTTCTGATCAAAACAAGGGTACTCTTACTGTTAAGAGATGCTTTTGTTCAAAACTTACTGCAGCTCAGATTTTAATGTTTGTGGTCAGTGTTCTCACTAAGGTGAAAAACCCATCACTGAATGAGTTAAAAGAGTAATTAACCCTTTGAGTGCCAGAGGGGTATGCAATGCATTGCTTTACAATGTGATATGTACCCCTCTGGCACTCAAAGGGTTAAAATACAGGTGCTTGGTGTATTTTGCATTGCAGCCCTGCATAAAATATCCTATTTAACTCTTTCAGTGTCAATAGAGAGTTGTTGTCATTGACAATAGCTGACCATAGACTGTGTACAGTAAAATCTCGGGTATAATGGACACAATTTTGCCCCTCTTCACCTTATATGAAGTGGAGGGTGCGTATTATACATGAGAATTTTTTTTTTCATGATTATATCACCGCAATAAAAAAAAAAAACAAGACGGCTGCCAGATTCCTTTCCCTCCCTCCCCCCAGCACAATCTGATCTTAAACTAGCCTTATAAGCACTGAAGCCCACTGAAGTCTGATTCCTCTTCATGGTGGACGGCATGCTTGCATTTGCCGCCTGCTTTCATCAATGCCCTGTCAGGACCTTCTGCTGCCAGCCAATGGTTTTGCCCTGTGAGAATCTCAAGGGCAATACTGTAGATCCAATGTTTAGATCTCTGCACAATGGACCTTTAGTATTGCCCTACGAGGACCTTGAGATCCTCTCAGGACATTACCATTGGATGACAGCAGAAGGTCCTGAAAGAGCATTGATGAAAGCGGGCGGCAAATGCAAGCATGCCACCTGCCATGAAGAGGAATCAGACTTCAGTGGGCTTCAGTGCAAGTAAAGATAATCTTCTGAGAGCGGATTGCGCTGGGGGGAGGGAGGGAATGAATCTGGCAGCCCTCATTTTTTTTGAGAGAGGGGGAAAACAAGGGTGTGTATTATACATAGGTACTCTTGTTTTCCCCTAAAATCTTGGGTATAAAATACACCTGCGTATTATACACAGGTACGTATTATACCTGAGATGTTACGGTAGTCACCTCACTAGTGCCAACACAAATTGTCAGGCCAGTGACGTACTGCACCCAAATAAATTCAAAGTTTCTATAACTTTCAAATTATTAATTTCTCATCATTGGAAATAGCCTTGTTTTACTCAGCCTCCCAACTCAGTTCACTTCAATCCATACAGAATGCTGCAGCACAAATTACTCTGTTGTCACTTAGGTTTGTCCCTCCTCAAATCTCTCCAATATTTGTCTATCAAACTGGATAGCTTAAAAAATATTGCTTCTCTCCTCTACCCCTTCATACACTTCCACTTTGATCTCCCTATATACCTGATCCCATCACTTACAACAGTGACATTCTTCTCTCAGCTCCTTTTGTGTCTACAGCCCTCTCATGTATAATCTATCATCTATGGAATGCTCTACCTCCCACCCTGCACCACTGCACCTCTCTTATGGTCTTCAAGTGAGGCTTGAAACTACACCTCCTTAACCCTTTTAGGACCCTTGATGGTCCTTGCACATCATGGGTCGGCGAGCCATACGGACCCATGACTTGCCAGGACCATCATGGAATTCAGGGCTCCCCGTGTGCCTGCACGCCATTCAGGGAGCCCCGAAACAGAAAAAAAAATGGTCTGTGGTCCTTAAGTGCCGGCTGCATATGCGATCGGCCAGTACTTGAGGGGTTAATAAAATGTAGAAGGTACTCGCTTTGTAGAACTAAGGCTCTTTATAGATTATTTACTTTATTTGTGTCCCCTATCCTGACCAGAACTCTAGCACTGTATTCAGCACTTAACCCTTACGTACTCTGATTGTCTTCCATTACCACTTTAGATTGTAAGTTTTCTGGCAGTGACCTCACTTCTAATGTTTCACTCTACAAAGTACTTTGTAACCCTGTATTGTCTAAACTCTTAAATTGTAAAGCACTGCGTACACTTGTTGCGCTATATACATAAACATATTCATTGATGATGCATAATCCAGTATTGGAGAGGTGCCATGAAAAAGCTGAATTTGTTATTAAAAAAAATATATATATTTCATATCTAGCTTTCCATAGATAGCGAAAAGTTACCAGCATAAATCATAGATAGCAAAATATAATGAAAATGTGTCTGGCCAGAAGTGTACAAAAAATTCTCCATGCCTCTGCTTGTTAAGGGGTTAAGCAATGCTATTCCATTAAACTGGACATATGCTATTTTAAGCAAAAATATTATGCAAAATTCTTAAATCACAAACAAGACTCTGATGATTAATGGCACGTTTGTTTTTATTTTATGTATAGGAGACATGTTTGTGAGCATCTAGTAAAAAAGGTTTCTTCTGGCTGAATACATGTAATATATATTTCAATATGGTAGAGGAATAATACTGCATTATTCATTATGTAAGGCTCAGTACTGCAGCATTATGTCTCATTTCTCTGCCCATACGTAAAACTCTGAATTGTGTCAATGCAGGGAACACTCCAATCTACACTATCAGCATAAACTGGCCTGCAGATGTCAGTTTTATGTAACTGTAAGTAAAGCTTATTTAAAACAAAAATCTTAGGGGTATGCACTGAAAATATGTGGCACAATTCTGGGTCAATCCATCTGCATCATAAATCCTACATAATTATTTGCTAGGATGTTTGTCAGAAGTCGTCATGTGCAGTAGAGACTGTGCGCGCTGCAGTCATGAGCAGTAGAGACTTCCTACGCTGCAGTCATGAGCAGTACAGACTGCCCGAATGTGCCGCGGCTGATACGGAGCAGGGAGTCCCGAATTTGGACCGTAGTCGGGCAGTCTGTACTGCGCATGACTGCATCTTGTGCAGTGAGCAGAGAGGCTCCGGGCACCAGCCGAGGATGCTGGGTGGCACTGTGGCCCGTGTACATGGGCTTTTAAACTAGTAAAAAATAAAATGTCTCCAAATGTCCATTGATTTAACCCTTTCAGGTCCAGAGGGATGCACAATGCATTGCATACCCCTCTGGCTCTGAAAGGGTTAAATGGAGTGTTTAACCCATTGAATGCTCGAGAGGTCTCTATCTCATTCAAAGCATTAAACACCATATTGAAGTCAAGTGGAATTTTTACCTATTATGTGCAGAAATCCCATAGTGTCATGTAGATGTTGATCAATGTACTATATCCTCCACTTGTTAAAATGCTGTAGAAATTCCATTATGTCATTGTAAGACCTGATCCATTTAAGATTCATGTAAGATCTCTGGTATAACACCCTCAGCTATGATGCGAATATCAACCTCTTACAATGGAAGTTAACAGGAGTATTATGTCAAAGATGAGGATAATGAGTGCTAATGCATTTCACTACCATGGGGATAAGCTATAATACTGTTCCATGAATTATTTAGAAGATGCAAAAAATATACAGTAACTTACTGGAGACTGTACAGTTGTATATTAGGTGGCTTACACTTACAGACACTGGTACAGGGCATCTGAGGGGCAATCCCAGAATGTTTTCATTAAACACACACTCCTAGTTAATTGTGGTCAGTATATTTACCAAGTTATATATCACATTACTGGATATAATTTTCCCACTAGGAAGATAGAAAGGTCTCCAAAGCAAAACAATGTGTTGGGTAATTCTCTAAGAACTAAGAAGTTAAAGTGAAGCTTTATGCTTAAAATAAATGGCCCTTCATTTGTTTAATAGAAGAACTTGCTTATTGTACAATAATATAAAAGGCCAGATGTAAGTTTGGCCAATTTGAGACAACCCGAACGGTGAGAACTGATTAGCAACAGAGCGAATGGGGTAACTAGGGAAGCACCATCTAGAGGCTCAGAGCTCAGGGACAGCCCCATGTCTGGGTGGTCTGAGGCTGGCACAAACCGGGCACACAAAGATCCGCTTGAGCAAGCAGAGAGCTGACACCGCAACAGCACAGGTGAACCATCCAGTCAACTGCCGAGAGCTGCAGGCAGGAACAGGGAGCTCGGGATTGTCTGCAATGGCTGGCAGGTGGTCACTTCAGAAAGACTGGTATGGGGAGAGTGTGAGAGACAACTGGAGAGGCACCACAGGGAGAGTATGAGAGACAACTAGAGAGAGGAGAGACACCGGTAAAGGGAGAGAGAACTGGAGAGACATCAGCAAGGACAGTGTGAGAGGGAACTGGAGAGAGAATAGACACCAGCAAGGGGAGAGTGTAAGAGAGAAGATAAACACCAGCAAGGGGAGAGTTTAGAGAGATATGTAGAGAGAAGACACCAGTAAAGGGAGAGTGTGAGAGACAGCTTTAGAAATGAGAGACACCAGTAAAGGCAGACTGCCCAAATGGTAGTCTCTACTGCGCATGACTGCATTGGACAAACATACATCTGGCCTTTTATCATGCATTTTGGCCAGTGCACACTGGCTTTTACATTAGTACAATATATTTACTGTTTTCCTGTATTTGAAATCTGCTAAAGTCTATAATTGATCTGAGACATATCACTTAGTACCTTGAGAAGATTCTAGTATTCCATTAGAATCCTATGTGAGACTTTCTAGTTAATCTCATTCTGGCTGATAAAATATTTGGTTTACTGTGCGGAAGTGAAAATTAACTACTGACATAACATGGTGTGCACCAAATATAGGCAACTATAGATACTATGCAAAAAAAGTATAAATAGATATATCTGACTGCTTTATGGGGGACTCCCAAATGTAAAAAAAAAATCATTTATTTCTATAGGTATTGTTCCTTTTTAACAGCTTCTATTTTCTGTGCTTTACTATTACGGTCAAACATATTCTCAGTGCCAGGCATTAGTAGATGGGGTTGGGGTCATGTGAGATGGGTGGAGGTGGTCATGGGCGATGCTAAGTAATACGTAGGATGCCTTGCTTATTGGTTACTGAAATGTAATTCTAGCCCTACCTTTGTTCAAGTGAGATATCTTTAAAACCCACATTGTAATTGAGGCTTTATAAGAGAAATTGAGAACCAATGATATAGAGCTGTGTAGTCAATCTTTGGACGTCTGCTGGTGTCTATAACTTCCATCCAGTGGAATAACAATAGGGGTCACAGGGGTCACACCTGCAACTGGGCTTGTCTCTTCAGGGGCCCGGCCACCCCCTGCTATCCCCTGCCAGGCGCCACTGACCTCTAGACGCTGAGCTGTACATTGTCAACACTCTAGTAATGCAGAGCGCTGGGAGATGACATCATCTCCCAGCGCTCTGCATTACTTGAGAAAGGACCACGCAGGAGCTGCAACTCTTCATAGAGGAGTGTGCCAAAGGAGGCACAGACCTCTCCTGCTGGACCACCATGGAGGTAGCAGATGGAGATTTGGGGGCAATATGGAGATTTGGGGGCAGTGTGGAGATGTGGACATTGGGGGCAATGTGGAGAGTTGGGGGCAATGTGGAGAGGAGGACATTGGGGGCAATGTGGAGAAGAGGACATTGGGGCAATGTGGTCATGGGGGGGGTCATATCAATTTCTGCACCAGGGCCCGGTGATGTCTAGTTACGCCTCTGCTCCCATCATCACCCCAACCATCTCCAGATGTTGAGAACTACAAATCCCATCAACCCCAACCAGCACTGCAGCCTTTCCTTCAAGTATTCTATATCAGACCAAACAGTTTACATTGCATTCTTGTGGTTTCTTCCTCAAGGTCCTATGACTCAGGACGCCCTTCATAATTAAATTGTATTCACTTGTACATTTTTTTTTTTCGTATATCAAGATCAAGCGAGCAGACAAAAGTAAAACCCTCCCATGAAACTGAAGCCAGCATATAATGTTGTCTATATTTATTTCAGTCACCTCTTCCTTATTAATATTTCTGGTCATAGAATTCTGTAAAATTTTTTGAAAATGACATGTTGATAAGAAGAAATTATATGACCAATAATTAAAGCTTTTTCATCTTATAATTGCTCTTTTTCTGGCACATTTTTCTACCTTGTCACCTTTATAAAGGCTGTTAAGAGATTGTAATGCAATTCCTCTCACACCCCTTTCATTAGATATATTGCAAATGGCTGAACTGTCAGATGACACCAGAGATCAGGACCCAATATGCTATACAAAGTACTGTGACTGTAAAATTATTTGTTCAATGGATTTGGAATACATAAATTAAACAGTAATTACATTTCAATATATAATGTTCCTGTCCTTGGTCCTCTGGGTATGCTATATTTGTCCATAACCCTCTGAATGCCACAAGAGCATGCAACACATTGCATAGCAATGCATTGCACATCCCTATGGAGCTCCAAAGGTTAATGAAGTCTACATGGTCTGGTTTTAAAAATACCCCCAGTGAGCTGATGTCAATCAAAATGTGATTGACTGATAATAGCCTCACTTGTGTCCCAGCAGAAGCATTGCATTTGAGATGTCTCTAACAGTATGCAATTACAATGGTGAGTAGTAAATGCCTAGCATCACAATGGCATGTTTAAAGCAGAACTACCACCCTTAAAGATCATTGCCCCAAATAATTCCCCATCTGGTGACTAGCTGCTCAGTAGTGCTAGTCGCCAGAATTATTACCGCGTTCATGAGAATGAGCCACTACTCTGGGACTGACAGGCAGTTAGGAGCACAGATATCTTTCCATAGTGATGTCTGTATGCCTGCGCTATCAGTCCAAGCTGGCTCTTGGAGGCGTTGCTAGGAGCTGTTTGGCTCCGGAAGGGACTGACAGCAAAGGCGTGTAGACGTCACTATGGAAAGATATCTGCGCTCCTTCCTGTCTGTCAGTCCCAGAGTAGTGGCTCATTCTCATGAACACAGCAATAATTCTGGCAACTAGCGCTACTGAGCAGCTAGTTGCCAGATGGGGAATTATTTGGGATAATGTTTTCTAAGGGTGGTAGTTTTGCTTTAAAATGTTACTTGCGTCAAAATGGCACATTTAAAATATTGCAGTTTAAATGTCACCTTCTTAAAACAGTGTCTTTTATTATACTGCCTAGCGTCAAATAATTAAAGGTTAGGGTACTTTAGGGGTACAGTTTTTATGGTTTGGGGTGGTTTGGGCTAATATATTATGTTATAGGATTTAATTATTTCCTTTGTTTTGCTGAAGGATTTTTTTTTACGTCGTATGAGTTGTTTTTGAGATATATGCTTTTTTGTAGAAACTGTTAGGATATTGGATGTTGCTACTGCATTGGGATATGTTTTTTTTTTTTATTAAGTCAGCATAATGGCAGACACTGGTTTAATAAGGCAACATTTTAAACTCTCCATTTTGATGCAAGGGACATTTCCTAGTGACAGTCCTGGGACGTCATGAGTTAAATTATCCAGGCATGCCTAAGGGAGCACTGCAATCATCTCTGGGAGACTGTATCTGACTGCTCCAGGATCAGTCAGTTTAATCCCTTCCCTGTTTTTCCAATACATGTGATCACTGCTACAGAGATTACATGTGCCTGTTGAGCCAATGACAAAGGCAATGTATACTGTACATTGCTTTTGTCACTGTTCTCTGCCTTTCTCTTCCTCACTGTGATAGTAAGGAAGAGAGAAGCAGAGAACAGAGTTAAAATAAATATGAAGCCAAAGATGGGGGCAATTCTATTTAAATTAGTGGTGCTGGGGGCAGAATCAGGTGTCGGTCACTTTAAGACCTATTCACACCTCTCTGTGTAACCAACTAAATTATTTGGAGCAAGACCAAAGTATTTTATTTAAACAGTCTAATTAGAATCACATATACTGAAGTTTAATTCCTGCTAATTGTTTAGGTGTGGAGCAATTTAATGCATTTATACACACCACACAGCCTGATCTCCAAAAAAGGGGTGATCACCAGGGAGTGAAAGAGGGAAATTGGGATTTTTGTTTCAGAGGGATAGTAACCTCTAAAAAATGGACATTGGGAGGTATGAATATCCATTGATAGCTTTTATTAAGTCCCTATAAAAATGCACTAACTGAGCACAAAAAAATCACAGGAAAACCTACAAAAATGTTGATTTTTTTTCAGTCTGTTTCCACTTTTATGTTATAAAAAACTACACGATCGGTTACACCAAAAAGTATAGAATAAAATAAGCCCTACTTATCCTTTAAAAATTGTATATATTTTTTCTTTCCTATCTCTTTCTCTTACTTTTTTTTCCTCCGGTCTTGAGGCCCCCTGCATGAGGGCTTACTTCCTCACTTTTACCTCAGATGGACCAGGGAGGATCCTGCCACAGATAGCTTTACTGACTTTTACTTCCTGATTGTTTATGACAAATAGATGCCGCGTGGGCAGGCGTCCCACTTTGTGACTGTACACAATTGTTCTATTGTAACCATTGTTCTTGTATCCTATAGTGCAATGTCCAATTTATACTGGTTCCGTACTTTCTTCTATGTGGCTGTACTAAAGAAATTAGAGGGGAAATATGGTTGAACATACAAACACTAAAAAGCCCAAAGTTGCTCTAGCCATTGTCTTTGTCCATTTCTCCCACCACTGTGTGATGCCATGGTGGTGGTGGCGGTGGAGAAAGTGAATACTAACACCCCCCTTGTACCTTACAGGCCGATCCCTGTTCCACAATGAGAGATTTTCAATATATGGGTAGTCTCTGTTCAAATTCCCCCACAGCCATTTGCAGGGATGTGTGCTTATTAGTGATGAGCGAGCACCCCAATGCTCGGATGTTCGGGTGCTCTGACCGAGCACCCCCTGAGGCTCGAGTGCTCGGCCGAGCATCCGAGCCCCATTGAAGTCAATGGGAGGACTCGAGCATTACACCAGGCACCCCCTGCTCTGATGAGGGGAGGGTGCCTGGTCCATAGGAAAAGGGCAGAAAAAGATGGAAACACTACAGAAATGGTTCAGGGACAGCATAGGGAGGATGTCTGGATGCACCTTGGACTCCAACATCGCTGCTGGGAACGATCTTTCGCCCGTAGTACGCCATTTTTACAGACTGACCATAAAACACACAAAAAGGAAAATAAAAACGACTTTAGGCGAAAAATTGTTACCAAACAGTATTTGCTGTATATTTACTTGTATATCATCTGCAAATTCTCCCAAAAATTTCCTTGATTTTCAGAACTGAGGCCATGATTAAGAGGGAAACGTGCGCAGAGGCAAATTATCCCAAAAATTTCCTTGATTTTCAGAACTGAGGCCATGATTAAGAGGGAAACGTGCACAGAGGCAAATTCTCCCAAAAATTTCCTTGATTTTCAGAACTGAGGCCATGATTAAGAGGGAAACGTGCGCAGAGGCAAATTCTCCCAAAAATTTCCTTGATTTTCAGAACTGAGGCCATGATTAAGATGGAAACGTGCGCTGAGCTGACCATCTAAAACATTATGGGTGAGGGTCTGCTGCAGAGCTGACCATCCTAAACATTATATGCGAAGGCCCGCTAGTGAGCTGACGCTATAAAACATTATATGAGAGGGCCCGCTAGAGAGCTGACCCAATAAAACATTATATGAGAAGGCCCGCTGGTGAGCTGACCTATATAAAAATTGTCAAACAGGGCCCGCTGGTGAGCTGGCCCTATATAAAAATTATATCACAGGGCCCGCTGGTGAGCTGGCCCTATATAAAAATTATATCCCAGGGCACGCTGGTGAGCTGGCCCTATATAAAAATTATATCCCAGGGCATATGGAAGAGGAGGAGGAGGATGAGAACATTAAGAGTCAACCATATACCCGTTTTTTGGGTGGAAGGGGTGAATGGGAATACAGAGTATTCCCATCATTGTAAATAACATATATAAAGTGAGTTTATGTTCCCCCGGGGCTTTCCTCCAGTGGAGTGGAGAAGTCAGGGGAAATCCAGGCCTTGTTCATTTTTATAAGTGTCAACCTATCAGCATTGTCGGTGGAAAGGCGGATACGCTTATCTGTTATGATGCCACCAGCAGCACTAAATACCCGCTCAGACAGAACGCTGGCGGCAGGGCAGGCCAGCACCTCCAAGGCGTAGAGTGCCAGTTCATACCACGTGTCCAGCTTGGACACCCAGTAGTTGTAAGGCACAGAGGGATCATTGAGGACGCTGACACGGTCTGCTACGTACTCCTTCACCATCTTCCAAAACTTTTCCCTCCTTGTGACACTAGGCTGCGCATCAGGGTGAGGGTGCTGGCGGGGTGTCATGAAGGTGTCCCACGCCTTGGAGAGTGTTGCCCTGCCTTTCTCGGAACTGCTGTGTGCTCCCCTTTTCTCCCCTTCTCGGTTGGCCAAGGTAGCACGTACTCTGCCGCCAGCGTTGTCAGATGGAAAATTTTGGAGCAATTTTTCGACAAGAACCTTCTGGTATTGCAACATTTTGCTTGTCCTCTCCACCGGAGGAATGAGAGATGAGAAATTCTCTTTGTAGCGGGGGTCCAGAAGGGTGAACACCCAGTAATCCGTGTTGTCTAAAATGCGTACAACGCGTGGGTCACGGGAAAGGCAGCCTAACATAAAGTCAGCCATGTGTGCCAGAGTACCAACAGTCAAGATTTCGCTGTCCTCACCAGGAGGATGACTCTCAATCTCCTCATCCTCTTCCTCCTCTTCTGCCCACCCACGCTGAAGAGATGGAACTAAAGTTCCATGGCTACCCTCTGTAGCGGAGGCAACCGTGTCTTCCTCCTCCTCCTCCTCCTCCTCCTCCGCCTCCTCCAATTGTCGCTGAGAAGACGAAGTGAGGGTGCTCTGGCTATCACCTTGTGTAAGCTCTTCCTCCCCCATTTCCACCTCTTCCACATGCAAAGCGTCGGTTTTAATTGTGAGCAGCGAGCGTTTCAGTAGACACAGAAGTGGGATGGTTACACTGATAATAGCGTTATCGCCGCTCACCATCTGTGTCGATTCCTCAAAATTGCGTAAAACCTCACAGAGGTCTGACATCCATTCCCACTCCTCACTTCTGATTACAGGAAGTTGAACGGAGAGGCGACGACCGTGTAACAGCTGGTACTCCACTACTGCCCTCTGCTGCTCACAAAGCCGGGCCAACATGTGGAAGGTGGAGTTCCAGCGCGTGCTCACGTCACACAGCAGCCGGTGAGCTGGCAATTGTAAGCGCTGCTGCAGCTTCAACAGGCCGGCTGAAGCTGTTGATGACTTACGGAAATGTGCACACACGCGGCGCACCTTGGTCAAGAGATCATGCACATTGGGGTAGGTTTTTAGAAATCGCTGCACCACTAAATTAAATACATGCGCTAGGCATGGTACGTGTGTGAGCTTGCCGAGCTCCAAAGCCGCCACCAAGTTACGCCCATTATCACACACAACCATGCCTGCTTGCAGGTTGAGTGGCGAGAGCCACTGCTCGGTCTGGTGACTAATCCCCTGCAACAGCTCTGAGGCCGTGTGCTGTTTGTCCCCAAGGCAGATCAGCTTCAGCACGGCCTGTTGACGCTTCCCCACTGCAGTGCTACACTGCTTCCAGCTACTGGCTGATGGGGGAGTGGCGGTGTGTGTAGAGAATTCGGAGGTGGAAACGGAGGAGGAGGAGCCAATAACGTAGGTGCTGGTGGAAACCCTGATGGAGGTAGGGCCCGCAATCCTCGGCGTGGGTAGCACCCGTGCCATCCCAGGGTCCGAGTCGCTCCCAGCCTCCACGACATTCACCCAGTGTGCCGTCAGGGAAATGTAGCGTCCCTGGCCACAAGCACTTGTCCATGTGTCAGTCGTTAAGTGGACCTTCCCAGTAACTGCGTTGGTCAGGGCACGGGTGATGTTACGGGACACATGGTGGTGTAATGCGGGGATGGCACACCGGGAAAAGTAGTGGCGGCTGGGGACCGCGTACCGAGGGACAGCTGCTGCCATCAGGCTGCGGAAGGACTCAGTGTCCACAAGCCTAAATGGCAGCATTTCGATGGCCAGTAATTTTGAAAGGTGTGAGGTTAGTGCTATGGCCTGTGGGTGGGTGGCTGGGTACTTTCTCTTGCGCTCAAATGCCTGGGGTAACGACATTTGGACGCTGTGCTGGGACAGGGAAGTGGATGTGGTCGCTGATGGTGCTTCAGATGCTACAGGTGCAGGGCGGGAGGTATGCGGGCCTGCGCCTTCGACAGGCGATTGGCCGGCACCGAAAACAGGGGAAGAGGAGGCAGTGGTGTGGCCTGCAGACACAGATGGGCGATCCAGGCGTTCCTCCCACTTACTACGGTGCTTGGATGCCATGTGTCGGATCATGCTGGTGGTGGTGAGGTTTCTAGTGTTCATGCCTCGGCTCATTCTGGTGTGGCACAGGTTGCAAACTACAATTCTTTTGTCGTCCGCACTTTCCTTAAAAAAACGCCATACCGCGGAACACCTACCCCTTGGCAAGGTAGATTTACGCAAGGGGGTGCTCCGTGGAACATTTGCGGGCCGGTTTGGTGCGGTCCGCCTTCTTTCTGTAGCCACACCACTGCCTCTTCCAGCCTGTTGCGGTGCTGCAGATGGCTCACCCTCAGGACTGCTGTCATCGCTCGGCTCTACACCTTCCCAGGTGGGGTCAGTCACCTCATCGTCCACCAAGTCCTCCTCCACTTCCTCACTCTGATCATCCTCCTCAAGTCTTGATCCCACCACATACTCAGTCATTGACAACTGTATAACATTCTCCTCAACAAGGTCTTGAGACGGAAATAGTGGTTGATTTAATGGCAACTGTGTCTCATCATCATCATCATCATCCACTACTTCCTTTGACCTTAAATGCCGTTCACATCTGTCATCTTCTTGAGATTGGGTAGCCTCTAGAGGTTGTGAATCAGGGCACAAGATGTCATGTTCCTCTGCAAGCGTGCTTGGAGAGAGGGTCAAATGAAGGATTGGTGATGAGACGAGCTCCTCACTATATCCCAGTGTGGGATCACTTCTTTGACCAGACCGTGTATGGTGGGAGGAAGGATGATCAGAGTGAGGATTATGTTGACCAGACTCTTGGCTACTGAGAGTGGACTTGGTGGAAGACAGGGTGGTGCTTAACCGACTGGAAGCAGTATCAGCTGTCATCCAACCGACCACCTGTTCGCAGTGGTCGGACCTCGAGAGTGATGTCCTGCGACGCCCTGTAAAATTACACATGAAGCTAGGTATGGTGGATGTCTTTCTTTCTTGTGCTCTGGCACCAGGCACAGTTTCTCCGCGTCCTGACCCGCGCCCTGAACTTTCAGGATCACGTCCACTTCCCCGTCCCTTTTTACCCGCCTTCTTCATCTTACACAGAATATGTGACTTTAATATTTGAGTTTGAAAACTTAACAGTATTTCTTATTATTCTGCAACTGTACAGAGTACACAGAATAGGCTGTTAAACGGCGGTGAAACACACTGAATGGAATATGTGACTTTAATATTTGAGTTTGAAAACTTAACAGTATTTCTTATTATTCTGCAACTTACAGAGTACACAGAATAGGCTGTTAAACAGCGGTGAAACACACTGAATGGAATATGTGACTTTAATATTTGAGTTTGAAAACTTAACAGTATTTCTTATTATTCTGCAACTGTACAGAGTACACAGAATAGGCTGTTAAACGGCGGTGAAACACACTGAATGGAATATGTGACTTTAATATTTGAGTTTGAAAACTTAACAGTATTTCTTATTATTCTGCAACTCTGCAGAGTACACAGAATAGGCTGTTAAACGGCGGTGAAACACACTGAATGGAATATGTGACTTTAATATTTGAGTTTGAAAACTTAACAGTATTTCTTATTATTCTGCAACTCTGCAGAGTACACAGAATAGGCTGTTAAACGGCGGTGAAACACACTGAATGGAATATGTGACTTTAATATTTGAGTTTGAAAACTTAACAGTATTTCTTATTATTCTGCAACTCTGCAGAGTACACAGAATAGGCTGTTAAACGGCGGTGAAACACACTGAATGGAATATGTGACTTTAATATTTGAGTTTGAAAACTTAACAGTATTTCTTATTATTCTGCAACTGTACAGAGTACACAGAATAGGCTGTTAAACGGCGGTGAAACACACTGAATGGAATATGTGACTTTAATATTTGAGTTTGAAAACTTAACAGTATTTCTTATTATTCTGCAACTGTACAGAGTACACAGAATAGGCTGTTAAACGGCGGTGAAACACACTGAATGGAATATGTGACTTTAATATTTGAGTTTGAAAACTTAACAGTATTTCTTATTATTCTGCAACTGTACAGAGTACACAGAATAGGCTGTTAAACGGCGGTGAAACACACTGAATGGAATATGTGACTTTAATATTTGAGTTTGAAAACTTAACAGTATTTCTTATTATTCTGCAACTGTACAGAGTACACAGAATAGGCTGTTAAACGGCGGTGAAACACACTGAATGGAATATGTGACTTTAATATTTGAGTTTGAAAACTTAACAGTATTTCTTATTATTCTGCAACTGTACAGAGTACACAGAATAGGCTGTTAAACGGCGATGAAACACACTGAATGGAATATGTGACTTTAATATTTGAGTTTGAAAACTTAACAGTATTTCTTATTATTCTGCAACTCTGCAGAGTACACAGAATAGGCTGTTAAACGGCGGTGAAACACACTGAATGGAATATGTGACTTTAATATTTGAGTTTGAAAACTTAACAGTATTTCTTATTATTCTGCAACTCTGCAGAGTACACAGAATAGGCTGTTAAACGGCGGTGAAACACACTGAATGGAATATGTGACTTTAATATTTGAGTTTGAAAACTTAACAGTATTTCTTATTATTCTGCAACTGTACAGAGTACACAGAATAGGCTGTTAAACGGCGGTGAAACACACTGAATGGAATATGTGACTTTAATATTTGAGTTTGAAAACTTAACAGTATTTCTTATTATTCTGCAACTGTACAGAGTACACAGAATAGGCTGTTAAACGGCGGTGAAACACACTGAATGGAATATGTGACTTTAATATTTGAGTTTGAAAACTTAACAGTATTTCTTATTATTCTGCAACTCTGCAGAGTACACAGAAAAGGCTGCTAAACTGCGGTGAAACACACTGAATGGAATATGTGACTTTGATATTTTAGTTTGAAGACTTAACAGTATTTCTTCCTATTCTGCAACTCTGCACAGTACACAGAATAGGCTGCTAAACTGCGGCGAAGCACACTGAATGGAATATGTGACTTTGATATTTTAGTTTGAAGACTTAACAGTATTTCTTCCTATTCTGCAACTCTGCACAGTACACAGAATAGGCTGCTAAACTGCGGCGAAGCACACTGAATGGAATATGTGACTTTGATATTTTAGTTTGAAGACTTAACAGTATTTCTTCCTATTCTGCAACTCTGCACAGTACACAGAATGTGCTGCTAAACTGCGGCGAAGCACACTGAATGGAATATGTGACTTTGATATTTTAGTTTGAAGACTTAACAGTATTTCTTCCTATTCTGCAACTCTGCACAGTACTCAGAATGTGCTGCTAAACTGCGGCGACGCACACTGAATGGAATACGTGACTTTGATATTTTAGTTTGAAGACTTAACAGAATGTGCTCTAATCTGCAACTTTGCACACTAAACAGAATGTGCTCTAATCTGCAACTTTGCACACTAAACAGAATGTGCTCTAATCTGCAACTTTGCACACTAAACAGAATGTGCTCTAATCTGCAACTGTGCACACTAAACAGAATGTGCTCTAATCTGCAACTTTTCACACTAAACAGAATATTTTTTTTTTTTTTTTTTTGTTTTTTTCCCCCCACACAAAATAACCTGCTGCCCCCACACACAGTAGTCCTAAAAAGGACTTTTGGTTCTTTTTTGTCACAATTTTTTTTTTTCCTCCCTACACTGCCTTTCCCTTCCTATCCTCAGCTCTCCCTGGCTCAGACTGAGCCGAACTCGATGGTCAGGTGCTATACAACACCTGACCACGGGTTCTGGCCAGCCAATCAGTGTAATGCCAGCAGCCAACATGGCTGCTGGCATTACACCGATGTCAGAGCCTCCCTGCACGTTTATTGGCTGCGCAGCAGCCGCAAAACGTGCGGGGAGGAGACCCGAACATGGCGGGCGAGCACATGCGGTACTCGTACGAGTACCGCCATGTGCCGAGCAGAGCGATGCTCGAGCCGATCCGAGCATCGGCCGAGCATGCTCGCTCAACACTAGTGCTTATGTACCTCCCAGTCAATAAGCTTTGAGCACCTCTGATATTTTTATTCAACATATTTTGACATTTGATGAAACATGGGGGGAAATTTTTGTCTATACTTTGTGCAGGTTATAAACTATTGACCCACACAACAATGCACAGTTTAACCCTTTGAGTCCCAGAGAGGTATGCAACGAATTGCTCAGCAATGTGTTGCTTACCCTTCTGGCACTCAACGGATTAAACTATGCATGGGTATGTGGGTTATTTTCATGACAAATTTATTTATGGCTGTCTGTTTTTTTATGGCTAAATGAAAAGAAGATGGAAGAAAGAAGAGAGAAGAAAGAAGATGGAGAAGAAAGGATATAGAAGAAACCAGAGAAGATAAAATAAAGAAGGAAGGCAGACAGTGAATGACATTTATAAAGAGCCTAAATAGTACAAAGTCAGTGCCATGTAGCATATTTAAGTTTCTTAAGGAAGTGTAGTTTCAGTCATGACTTGAAGACCATCAGAGAGGTGCAGTGGCATAGAGTGGAAGGTAAAGCGTTCCAAAGATAAGGATAAATGAGAAAAAAAGGTTTGATACGTGAGAGGGCTGTAGACACAAAAGAAGCTAAGAGAAGATTGTTATTGTAAGTGTAACACAGAGAAACTAATGATCAGCGCTTGACAGTTTTTTCATGTTCCCATTATTGCCACTAGTTAGTAGCATTTTGGGAACTTAACGCACAAAAGAGATATTTGGTCGTAAGTAGTGTTGAGCGAGCACCCCGATGCTCGGGTGCTCGGGTGCTCTGACCGAGCACCCCCTGAGGCTCGAGTGCTCGGCCGAGCACCCGAGCCCCATTGAAATGAATGGGGCGACACCAGGCACCCCCTGCTCTGATGAGGGGAGGGTGCCTGGTCAATGCCCCCTTCATCTCCGCTATGCCCCCTTCATCTCCGAATGCCCCCTTCAGCTCCGCAATGTCCCCCTTCAGCTCCGCTATGCCCCTCTTCCACAATGTGCCCCTTCATCTCCGCTATGCCCCTCTTCCACAATGTGCCCCTTCATCTCCGCTATGCCCCTCTTCCACAATGTCCCCCTTCATCTCCTCTATGCCATAGAGGAGATGAAGGGGGACATTGTGGAAGAGGGGCATAGCGGAGATGAAGGGGCACATTGTGGAAGAGGGGCATAGCGGAGATGAAGGGGCACATTGTGGAAGACGGGCATAGCGGAGATGAAGGGGGACATTGTGGAAGAGGGGCATAGAGTCTATGCCCCTCTTCCACAATGTCCCCCTTCATCTCCGCAATGCCCCCTTCATCTCCGCAATGCCCCCGTACCTCCAGTCCCTGGTGGTCCAGCGGAGCGTCTTCGAATCTGTGCCTCTTCCGGCACAGATCCCCGCCACCCGAACATGGCGGGCGAGCACATGGCGGTACTCGACGAGTACCGCCATGTGCCGAGCAGAGCGATGCTCGAGCCGATCCGAGCATCGGCCGAGCACGCTCGCTCATCACTAGTCATAAGACCTTTTCTGTTGCCTAACGTCCATTCTGGTTTCAGCTTGTAGGGCAATTGAATACTTAGAAATTTGTTTTGGTCGAACGGTGTCGATTTGTGCCCTACCGACTGTTTTAGGTCAGACAATTGAATCAAGGCCATAATTTATATAAAATATTGTCTCTTGTCATCTTAAATAACATATTGAGATAATATAACCACTTGGCTGCAAATAGGGGACACTACATTCAGTGTGTGTGTACTCCTTATGATCACAATATTTGTAGCTGCACTTCAAGAGGAAAACATCTAGTGTTCTACTCCCAGCTAGATTGCTGAAAGAAAGAAAAAGAGAGTGAACTGCGACCTTGCATGAACTTGGAAGGGATGTGATAAAGGGGGGCAGATATCCACTGGGACTGAGACTGGACTACTGATTCCTTTTAAAGGCTTTTTAAGAACTTCATTCAAGTAAGGGGACACCTGGAAGCCCATTTATCCAGTACTGTTCGTCGTGCATTTTCACATAGATAGAGTAAGGGGCCATTACCTTTACTAACTGTATTATCTTGTACCACCACTTACTTTCCTGCAAATATAAATATATGTAATGTAAATAGACAGCCTCCAGACCAATACATTGTATCAATTTCAGTGTTACACACATTGTGATAAGTAGGATGCACACTGAATGTGTGTGGTCTTTATAACGTATAGACTGAGGCGATATTTGTAGCCAAGCGGTTACATCATTACGATATGCAATTGAAGATTACATGAGACATTAGGGGCTCGATACTATTACCACAGGTAAAACTGGGGATAATAGTAAAAACACTAATGCCTAAAAAAACCTGCTAGAAGCTGATTGGCTGGGAGATGCGTAAACCAACTTATTCTGCTTATTGTACCTATCTCTTAGCATATACCTTTTATCATTTGTTGATTTATCTACATGTTTTTATATGTGCATTTTTTATGTCTTCTTAAATATGTTTATTGTACTACTACTACACTTAAAGGGTTATCATTGCACTATCTCTTTTTTCCCATTTTGCCATGTTATGTTATAACAGGGAACATGGGATATAAGGGCATAATTGTTCCTTTCCCTTATGCCAGGGAACTCATTAAGGCCATGTTCACACAGAATGTGTACACCAGTGGATAGTGTTCCCTCTAAGATGTGCACAGTTGAGCAACCTAGCCCTGAAAGAGTTAAAGCAGACTGTTTCTGCAGAGCTGAATTGATATAATAGATGCACCATGCAGGCCTGCCCAGTTTTAGTTACTCTCTTAACTCAGTGCTGGGTTACTCACTACTGCTCACCTTAGAGCAGGGGTGTCCAACCTCAATCCTCAAGGGCTGGAAATTAAGTATTTCCTTGAATAAGCACAGGTGAGTTCATCAGTGGCTCATTAAGTTTAACTGATCCACCTCTAATCAAACAGAGACATCCTTAAATCCTGGACTGTTGGTAGACCTTGAGGTCCGAACTTGGACAGCCCTACATTGTGATGCAATTGTGTATCATTATGTACTAAAGGCATCTCTGCATAAGCATAGTCTCATAAGCTCCATTAACACTTTGAGTGCCAGAGGGGTATGCAACAGATTGTTTTGGAATGCATTAAGTATCCCTCTGGCACTCAAAGTGTTAAAAAAATCTATATACCGAATGCTGTTTCTTCCCTTGACGTTGAGTTCAGTTGACTTTGCTTTCTCTGATCTTACGTGAGAGGTTTGTTCGACTTCGGACTGGGTTCTGGCTCTCTGTGGTCCAGGGTATTTAGCTAAATTATCGACTTACATAAATACCCTCCCCCCCTCCTTTTTCCTTTCCCACCCTGCTCTCTTCCAGATTGTTCACTTCAGGTACTTCCACCCTCCATTCACTCAATGCTCATACACGTCAACACTTATACCTCCACAACCTGTTCTCTATCTTCCTGGCAACAACCATTTATTCTCCTCTATCATTTGTGCACTTGGTACACTTCATTTCAACTCCCATACTTCACTTCATGACTCTATGTCTATATCGGTTTCAATTAATGGTTTTCTAATTATACATGATCTTCCACATGTTATCCATATATCTATATTGCATATTGTTCTGTACTATCTAAACTACTAGGTTGTATTGATTTATACCCTTGGAGATGGAATGTTACTATTTTATACCATGTTTCATTCATCGATCTGTGCTCTTGACATACACCTTTTCTAATGACCTTTGTTATGTATTTATACGTACCAATAAAGATTTTGAAAAAAAAAAAAAAATCTATATAAAGTTCCTGTTACAGATTTGTTATGGTCCTTCCTAATGTACGCGAGTTATAAACTGTTGTTATAGCCTGATGGTAAAGGGCACTAACATCACTGAACGTGAAAAATGTGAACGTTGGTAGTATACAGAATTAACCCTTTGAGTGCCAGATAGGTAACCACTGGTGGGTCCCCTTTTTAAGTATATTCTATAGGAAGCGTAGCAGAGACCTGGATTGAACCTCTGCAGCTCTGTCCTTCATTTCATATAATACCGCATGGTGGAATAGTTCCTGTTTACATTGCAAATGCATAGGGTGTGAGGACCCTGACTTTATGTTTTTACTGGGCCTCAAGATTTCAGATGGCAGCCCTGGGTGTCAGAGCATGACCGAACAAGATGTTCACCCAGAAATAACATAGAACCCAGTCACAACAAAAACAACAGACAGTGCCATCCTTTATAACCTATTCCTCTGGAACTTCCAGGTGTTTACTTATCTGGTAAGCCCCCACTAATCCTCAACCATCTAATCCCACCTATAGCTCCAGTTTACACAATGAGCCAGAGAGATTACCAACTCCCCCAAGTCTTCCAGGTTATTCCATCAACCCAGTGATACCCTGTGGAGGAACACATTGTTCTGATGGGATTTCTATGTGCTCAAGTGCTATGCTATCTCTGAGTACGAGCTACCTGGCACCCTGAGAAATATGTACTTTGTTAATACAATTCCAGGTTCAGCACTCTCCAAGGTGCTGAACCAGTCGTCTTCTAAAATATGGATCAAGGAAAGCATTCCACTGTCAAAGATAAAGGGGATGGCAGAGAGTAGTGTGCTGGTACTTAAACTTTATTGTTATATTGTTGTACGCAGCTTGGCACTATATATTACAAACAGTATAGAATATGTGTGTGTGAGTGTACTGCTCTTTTGAATTTTTCTTTAGCCTTTTTCATGCCAGCTATACCATGGGGGAGAAAATATTCCCAATCCTTTGGAGATCTCTCAAGCATTAAAGGGGTTTAAGGTCCCATATAAATCAACTGGATTTTTATTTGTCCCATATGGTGTAGCTGCTCCAGAATTGTTCATCTTTTGATCTCAGCATAAAGCCCTTAAAATCTGCAAGTTGCTTTGTTTTATCCCTGATAGAAAAGTCTGGGCCCACAAACAAAATGATCATACAGAAGCATTATTGTGGATTTGGTGGCATCTCTCTAGCTGTTTTATTTAATATATAATTTACATGTGTGTTGGGAAATGTATGCATAAAACTATCACTTGAGCAGGTCAATGTGTCATGGGTTGCACAGAATATAACTGAGATAATTCCATCATGTTGTTAAGAGATGAAAACATAGAGCCAAGTCACAACCAAAACAACACACACAGTGACATCCTTTATAACCTATTCCTCTTGAACTTCCAGGTGTCTACTTACCTGGTCTGCTCCACTCATCCTCAACCATCTAATCCCACCTACAGCTCCAGTGTACACAATGGGCCAGAGAGTTTACCAACTCCCCCGTCTTCAAGGTTATCCCATCATCCCAATGATACCCGGTGGAGGAACACATTGTTCTGATGGGATTTCTATGTGCTCAGGTGCAATGCTGTCTCTGAGTACGATCTACCTGGCACCTTGAGAAATATGTACTTTGTTAATACAATTCCAGGTTCTCCAAGGTGCTGAACCAGTAGTCTTCTAAGATGTGGATCAAGGGAAGCATTCCACTGTCAAAGATAGAGGGGATGGCAGAGAGCAGTGTGCTGGTACTTAAACTTTATTGTTGGTGGCAGCTTGGCACTATATATATATATATATATATATATATATATATATATATATATATATATATATATATATATATATATATATTTAAACAGTATATAAAATGTGAGTGTGAGTACACTGCTCCTTTGAATCTTAAGTCTTATGCATGCCAGTTGTACCATGCATAAGGGGAGAAAACAAATTCCCAATACTTTGGAGATCTCTCAAGTATTCAAGGGGTTTAAGGTCCCATATAAATCAATGTGTTTTTTATTTGTCCCATATGGTGTAGCTGCTCCAGAATTGTTCATTTTTTTATTTCATCATAAAGACCTTAAAATCTGCAAGTTGCTTTGTTTTATCTTTGATGGTAAAGTCTGGGCCAGCAAACAAAATTATCATACAGAAGCATTGCAGATGATTTGGTGGCATCTCTCAAGCTGTTTTATCTAATATATAATTTACATGTGTGTTGGAAAATTTATGAATAAAACTATCGCTTGAGCAGGTCAATGTGTCAGGGGTTGCACAGAATATAATTGAGATAATTTCATCATACTTGTGCAGTAAAAAATACCATCTGTTATGTTGTTATGAGATGAAAATATTTTATTCTGTTACTGATCTTTGACAGATACAATCTGGGTCAGTTTTTCATTTCCATACTTAATGCATTTTCATCTCTATATCAAACATGCATGTCCTGTAAGTAACATGGTCTTTGTTTGCCAAACCTTTTGTTGGAAGTCATAATCGTTAATTTTTTGTTTTATTAATTGATCAAAGGTCTAAGAAGCAACAGAAATAAAGATCAGATTCTCGCCACAGCTTAGATATGTTAGTTACCTAGTGGGTAGTATTAAGGGGTGATCAACCTGGGTTTAAAGTAATCAGTCCAGAGAGATCCAACGATTGACTTCTCCCAATTTAAATTTTCTCATCCTTCTCTACTGGCCTAGATATGAAGACAAAAGTATTCCTATTCTACTATATTATAATCCTCATAGTAGATTATCCACCACCACCACTACCAAGGTTCAAGGGAGTGTGTACTTTACTGCCAGGCAAATCTCAGGTTTTTAGATATATCGAAAAAACAAGAAAGAGACTTCAATGGTGCAAACTCTACTTTCTTAATGTGATAATAACACAGAATAAAAGTATAACAATTATATTCCAGCTGTAATATATACTGATGTAACCTGAGGGATCTAGAACAGTGGTTCTCAACCTGTGCCCTCAGTGGCTACTAACAGGCCAGGATTTGAAAATTTCCTTTTAAGAACACAGATGAGTTAATCAATACGACTGAGCCTCTGATCAACACACTTGTGTTCTAGCAGGGAAATTCCTACGTCCTGGCATGTTAATGGCCACTGAGGGCATGGGTTGAGAACCACTGTCCTAGAACAGAGACCTCTTTATAATCCTTTGCCAGTCGCTGCTGCTGTACTCTTGAAGACTTTCGGCAAAAAGTCCTCCTAAAACATACAAGAAACACAAAAAAGAGAAGCGCAAAAATTATCTGAGCATAGACTGTTGTAATTTTATAGGTTTTGCACCTCCACTGTGTGAACTGTTGAGGGTCCCCTCCTTCACCGTGAAAGCAATTACCTCTGGGAACAGATAGCCAACAAACTCACTTTTTAAAGAGGCAAGACCAGCACCTAGGTGTATGCACCTTCACCGGGTAACCCCCAGTGTGGTTTCTCCGGATATCTCTGGGCTCCTTTAATGTTGTATCCTTCCCTTCTCCCAGTGAGCGTTAGTAGTCAGGAGTTCGACCTCTTCATAAACTCGGGACCTGTATCTGGGACCCAGATCCTATTTTGGGTAATCTTTAATACTTATTTCTGGGTATAGGGAATTAACAGAAGTAATAAAGTATACTTACAGGTACCAGAAGTAAGCAATCAAATTTATTGTATAAAAATTAAAATAAAATATATATCTGTGCAGATACAATTCTAAAAACAACACCAATGATGGAAAATATTTTGTGTATATATTGCCCTACGCGTTTCCCAGCTTTGTTAGGGGCAGACTACAGTGGTGCGATGACATCCTTATTAACTCACATGATAAAGCAAAAGTAACAATATTCTGCATTGGGGACCTCTCTAGTATTAGGACATTTTGCAACACTTATTTGCTGTCTCTGATACAGTTGGTTTGCTCCAGAATTGCATTTTTTAGCTTATTGAGTTATTCTGGAGTAAACCAACTTCATCAAAGGCGAGAAATAAAAATACCTAAATTCCCATGCATTGGAATAGAGCTTTTTAACTCTTTGAATGCAAGGAAGGTCTCCATGGCATTGCAAAGCAATCCATGGGGTTAAAAGCCCAATTTAATTCAACAGGAATTGTATTTGTTCCATATGTTGCATTTGGTTTACTCCAGATTAACTCTACTCAGACTTCATCCTTCAATAATTAAATTGTTATATATTACAGACTGTGCCTAATGTTTCTATTCTATACCTTTTTATTCTTCTATTACCTCTGCCCAGTGCCTGCTTTATTCACTTCCTTTCATGTTTACAATGTTTTCCTCCACAGTGTCCCTGTTGTCTCTTCAGTGATCTGTTAACAAACAGAGAAATCTTGAAAACTTACACTTATGTTATGTCCTGGGGAGAACGAGTAGCAATGCTACACGTTCCTCTTTACTCCAAAACCTAATTCCTATCAATCTCCTCATTACTGACTCCTGTCTCTGCTTTTCTATGAAAATCTTTTGGATTTGTGAGAGTGAGTCACAATAGAGAGTTTAAAATATTGCTTTACAAGAAAATGGCACATTTAAAATGTAACCTTATTGAAACAGTCTATCATAATTGAAAGTTTATAATATCACTAAAGAAATAACCCAAACCAAAGGCACCTCCAAAACCCTAAATGCACCACCAAACTACCCTAACCTAATCCAATCATCCCCCCACATCCTAACCTAACACTTACACTTAACCTACCTAGCACTTAATTATTCGACTCTTTGTTGATGTTTTAATAAGGCAACATTTTAACCCCTTAAGGATCAGCGGTCCAGGGAGGTTACCTTCCCTTAAGGACCACTTTGATCTGTGCTGACGTGCCAGCATACGTGACCTGCAGCATCTACTGACCCGCTAAGCGGGGGTCTGAGAGAGAACGCTCCAGTCTTGGAGAGGTCAATTTAAGAACCCATTTGTAATTACAGCGTTCCTGCAGGAACTCTGTAAGTAAAATGTAAATGATGTGCAAGGACCATCACCGGACTTATGAGAGGAAAAAAATGGTGATGGTCCTGGCATGTCACCGGTCCTTCAGGAGTTAAACTGCTACATTTTAAAAGCTCCATTTTGATGCAAACAACATTTTAAAGGTGCCATTTTGACAATCAACAATTACTAGTCACCAATATAATGATAGACTATCTCTGACCCTCTAAAATGTTAAGACCTATCAGCAGGCAGTCAAATCCAAAGGGCTCAAGCCCTATGGAGAAAATAGCTGACAGCAGAGTAGTATCTTGTTTCTGCTTATGACGCACATATTATAACTCCCTAAACATGGCAATGTACCTAACAGAATAATGAGAAGCCTGAAATGATGTCTGCAAGTACTCATTTTGCTCTGGCCCACGTTTCTCATGAGCTGCACAACCTGATTAATCAATTATAGACACAAAGGGAATTAGGTACTGAAGCCTGTGGTGCATCCAAGATGTGCAACATAAAATTATTAATATATGTTTAGAAAACTAGCTTTTTTATTTATTTAGATTATGCTATTTAAGGCATACTATGTTGGTACTTCCAGTTGTATCCCTACAACAGACCCCCCTACTCGCCAGCATTGCTCAGAAATGCATCACCCACATTTACTTGCATTCGAAGGATTAACCCTTTGAGTTCCAGATGGGTATGGAATGCATTGCAAAGCAATGCAATCCCGTATCCCTCTGGCACTCAAAGGGCTAAGTTCAGGGCCGTATTTCCCAATAGGCAGAGTAGGCACATGCCTAGAGTGCCAAATATTGAGGACCAACTGAGCTGTGTTCACCACACCCACATTCTGAATTGTTGGTGTGGGCGGTGCAATCTCAATGTCCCTGCACCAGTTTTACACATCTTTACAGGATATTATTTAACCTCTTAGGTGCTATGAGATCTCCAGTGCTTTGAGAAGTAATGTGTTGAAGATCTGTATAGCAACCAAGGGGTTAAGGCATATTTTTGTCTTTGCTTGTTATAAGCCAAGGGTATTTTCTGTGCCAGGGAATAATGGATGGGACAGGGGGTGGGGTCATATGAGGACCTGGGTGTGCCCATGGGTGGGGCAGCTAGGGGTGCCTGGAATGTAAATCCAGCCCTGATTAATGAGATAGCAATGTAAAAAAAAACTATATAGGATTGTTCAATTTAATTTGTTATAATGCATAAAGTATTTCACTTCATATTCTTCATCAAAATTGATTTAAAAGTTTCCCCCTCCCATCCCTTTCAATCACATCATTCAAATCCCAAGGCTGGCCTGGACAGATTTCAATGAGGGACAATATTGTGTCAGCATTAGGAAAACCCTGTAACGTTTTGTCAACTGGAGCAGGGTTTTCCTTATACTGACACACACAGTACTGTCCCTCATCATGATCCATCCGGCTTTCAGATCTGAGAGAACTGTAAATGACATGATGGAAAGTGGCGGGAGGGGGAATCTTTTAAAGCGGAACTTTCAGTACATACTTAGTTGCCATGTATTCATTAAACGCATAGCGACTAGCTTTGAAATAGATGTTTTACCTTGAAAAAATAGCCCAGTGTAAAGGAATTGTTCTCGTTTGGGGACTGAGGGGTAGGTTAGTGCGGTCCGAGTGCCTGCGCCGTCAGTCCCTTCCGGTAACCATATGGTGCACAGCAGTGCTACTCAGTGGAGACCGGGACTGACACCGCAAGATGTCTGCGCTGTAGCCTGGCTTCCGGTCTCCAAATGGGAAGGATTCCTTTACACTGGGATATTTTTTCAAGGTAAAACATCTATTTCAAAGCTAGTCGCCATGTGTTTAATGAATGCATGATGACTAAGTATGTACTGAAAATTCCGCTTTAATCAGTTTTGATGAAGAATATGAAGGTAAAGTGATTTAAAAATATACTATGAATTATAACAAATTGAACAATCATACACAGATTTTTTTCTTTTACATTACTATCTCTTTAAATGACACTGGGGAAGATGTATAAAACTGGAGTTTAATACATATACACAAGTATATGTATAAACATCTAGAGACGTTTTTGATAAGTGCTAACTCCATTTAGACAAATTAGAATTGTGTATTTATAAAGAAACTCGCTAAAGGGTTAGTAATGCCCAAAGCTAAGTTTATGTTTCATGGTAGATTTTAGAAAAAGAAATTATATGCAGCAAACACCATCTCTCAAACTTTTACGGTTTGATTTTGGTGTTAAAGTTGACAACAGGAGATTTGAGTCATGCGACTCAAGGCGCCTCTTCAGCAGAGCCGAAATAGCCATCTTTAAAAAGAACTACTTCATTGGAACAATCTACAAAGTGTGCTTGCAAACCAGGCACACTTTGTAGACCGTTCCAATGAAGTAATTCTTTTTAAATTTTGCTATTGCGGCTCTGCTGAAGAGCCACCGTCTGGTCCTCCTGCTGTCAGCACAGGGCTGGCGTCAGGAGAAGGGAGGGAGGAGGAAACTTCAGCATATAATTTATTTTTCTAAAATCTACAATAAAACATAAACTTAGCTTTGGGCATTACTAACCTTTTAATTGCGCCAAAAATACAGGCAGTTTTAGTGATTAAATCTTAATGGCAGGTATAACCTTTTTCTTACTGGAAGTATATAATACCGTGTGCGAAAATATATTCAAAAGGTGTGAGTTTTCTCAGAATATTCTCAGATAGACATATATAAATGTGACTTTACTTGTTTGTAAATATGACCAGGCACTGTGAATTTTGGTGACAATTCTTAAGTATACACTAAGAAGGCGTTTTATACACCCCCCATCCCCCCACTGGCTCATATTTATAAAGGAAACTGAAGTTGTCCTGGTTTAAACCAACTGCACCGTAGGGAACAAATACAAATTCCTGTTATATTAAATTGGAGTTTTATTCCCTTGACCTCTATAGCATTCAAGGGACTAAAAAGCTCTGCTCAAGTAACTGGGAATTTAGGAATGCTGATGTGTCCCCTATGGTGCAGTTTGTTAACTCCAGTTTGCTTTTATACATATGGGCCATTGAGTGGAGGAGGTAATGTAGACAAGAAGCTCCTACATAGCATGACCAGAGAGATGCTCAACCCATTCTTTATAATCTGTTGCACATTCCTCTGGTCCTTAAAGGGTTATTTAGAATAAGCTAAAAATCTAGATGAATCAAATGTTAATCTTCTAAATTACTAAAACAACATTTAGGGCAGGGCTCAAAATTTCCACGCTCCACTAGCCAATGGCGAGTGAAAATTTAGCCCTGGCGAGTAGAAATTCAGCCCTGGTGGGTATGTTATGGCTTGCAGTGGCGAGTAACTTTTCAGGTCTGGCTAGTAGCAAAGAACTTCAAATTATAAGCCCTGATCTAGGGGATTTAGAAAGATATTTAAAAATGCTCTAAGTTGTTCCTATTTGATAGAGTCAGTTTAACCCTTCGAGTGCCAGAGAGGTACATATTGCATTGCTTTGCAATGCATTGTATACCACTCGGACACTCAAGGGGTTATAGCGGGACTTTCATCAACGTTACAGTTAGCCCCAAATCCTTAATATATTAGCAATATACATATAAATACTTGTAATGTGTAATATAAGTCCAGCATAAGAAATAGATCTTTTTCAGCAGACAGGCACCGGCAGGGATCTTGCAGTAGGCGGTCTCTGTTCCTGCTCTGTCAGTCCCTTCCGGTGCCTTAAGGTACAAAAGCATTCAACTCACCAATCGTGGAAGTAAAGGACGGAGGGACAGAGCAGACTCAGAGATGCCGTCTCTGTAAGATGTGTGTGCTGTTCCCCTCTGCATGCCTGCCAAACCACTTTTATTCTCATCTAATGTCGTATTTATGATGACGATTCAAATTACAAGTATTTATAAGTATAATGTAACGTATTATTGAAATGGGGCTAGTTGTAACGTTGATGAAAGTTCCGTTTTAAGCTTTTGTAAAGTGTGTTAAATTATATGGTGTTGGACCTTCTTTTTCCACACTTGGTGCTTTGTGTGCCAATCAGCTGCACTTTGCAATGTGATGCATGTCCATATTGAACTGATAGGGTTAAAAACATTTACTTTACATTGTAAGCTTCTGAGCAGGGAACGCACTTCCAGTGTTTCACTTTATAAAGCAATGCTCACCCTGTGTTGTCCAAACTCTTAACCCCTTATGGACTGGTTTCTACTACGGAAGTTTGAACCTGACTGCTTCAAGACCAGGGAGATCAGTTTCAGACTCTTGCCCTGTGAGCCGGTTCACATGATTAGTCATGTGTGCCGGCTCACCATATGATGTCTATGCAGTCCTTAAGGTGGATTCAACCTCAGGACCACCGGGTGTTAAAGGAATAGTAATGATTACAAAATAGAGCAGCTCAGATGTCTGACTCTCTCAAATGTCATAACTTGATAATTATGCAGTAATCATACAATGAATATTACCCCTTTCGCTCCTTTTCCCATTCTGATGCTGCCTCCACCCAGATCTGACAGCGGATCAAGACTAGGGACAATCTACTGTTAGTATTAAGAAAAACCTATCCTTCTTCAAGGAGGGCAGGGTTTTCCTTATACTGACAGAGGGAAGATTGTCCTTCATTATGATCTATCCGGTGGCCGGACAGAAGTGGCCGGTCTTCAGATCTGATGGGAGACAGCTTCATGTCATGAGGAGAGAGTATGATCCATAAATAAAAACACACACACATCCATTTTGGGGATAACAGACCACAGCTTTATTTAATTATTTACTCACTTAATTATTATCGTACTTATTCAAAACACCATAATAATTAATCAATGCTAATTCCTTAACTGACAATCCTTGCCAATCTGCCTTCCTTGAAACCAAACATGGCCAAATTGTCCAGGCTCATGCTAAATCCCCACCTTCAGCACTAGAGCTGATCCCAATGTTCGTCAGCACTTACATCTGACTCCACCATTCTTCAGCACTTACAGCTGACTCCACCTTTATTTAGCACTTACAGCTGATTCCCCAAGAAATTACCCCATTGGCCATCCACTTTAGCTTCAATGGCTAACGTAAACTCCCGCAACCTAAGTCCAGGGCCAAACTCCCAAAGGACTTCCACCCAAGGATAAATCCCCTTACTTTACCACATCAGTTATCGATTTCTGCAAACCATGCAAGGATTATCCTCCACAAGGCCTGACTGTTAATACCTTGACCAGTTGGGCCCCCCAGCCACCACGCCCGACTGTCACTGCCGGGACCAGCCGGGCTCCACCCCACTAAAGCTATGGCCTGTTTCCCCCACTAACATGCAGCACACTCCCAAAGCAAATGCACACAGCCCAAAAAGAACCAACCAGCCCACAAACCCCATAACCGAATACCACCAGACAAACCACTACCCATGAAACAACGCCCATCGACCAATCAAGAAAACACACCTAACACAGCCAGTCAGCAAGTGCAGAACAAACAAGCCACCAGTAGAACCCACAAGTTTAGCAGAACCAGTCCTGGAATCAAAGTACTCACTCAATCTGAAGCTGGGGGGGGGAGGATCTCCCTGACCAAGGGACAGCCCTGGGCACAATGGGGAACCAAGAACACGCAAACGCCATGAACACAGGCAGACAGATACAGCATAGCAATAAGGAACAAGCAGCAGAATATCCATGCATGAAATCCAAAATAAGAAAGACACACCCCAAACCATCACACCGAAACAGCCATATACACATACCCATAAACATACGGAAATATGCACAACGAGACAGATACACAAACAGAAATACAAACATACGTAGAAACATCTACATCCACCAGCATCCCATATCGATAAACACACTAACCGACATGCACATAACCCCATGGCCAAAGATAACTTCCTGTCTACTTCCTGTTGCCAACCCCACTTAAGCCCTTTCACTAAATTCCTCTCCATTACACACACTTCCTGCCTGGATCAACCCTCCCTATGAGGTGCTTCCCCTACTGTACCCTACTGTACCCTGCGGTCCCTTCCAGGGAATTTCTAAACAGGAAAAGGTGCGGGATGGGTAATATTCATCATAGGATTGCTGCATAACTATCAAGTCATGATCTTTGAGAGAGTCAGACATCAGGAATATTCATTATAGAAAACAATCTGAGCTGCTTTATTTTCTAAACATTAATCTCCCTTTAAAGGGTTAAATTGTAAAGAGCTCTGTACACTTGTGGTACTATATAAATACAGTAATCACATTCTTTCATTAATTCAATGACCATTGCAATTTTTCTTTCTGGAAGACATCAGTACTTCGCAAAATACACAAAAAAGGTCCTGAAAAATAAAAAGGGAGATCTCACATTGCATGAGTTTTCCTGCTACCCCTGCAAATTCAGATGTCTTCAGTCCTTTATGAATGGCTGAATGTAAACACTCAGCAGTAGCTGTATAGTTGCTTCTGATTGGCTGTATTTCATGTTCGGCTGAAAAGACTGACAAAATGGTAAAAATACTATCATTTCATGAATGTCCTTGCAAGAAAAACAAATCAGTCTATCGGAATCTGAGAATTGCTCCTCCTGTGATTGTGTAATTACTGAGTGGGACACCTAATTTATAAACATTTTGCAAGGTTGGAGATACATGATTAATAATCAAAAGCAAAACTATAGTAATCAAAAACACAGATTTGTACCATTACGTAACACATAACTCTATCCCATTAAAGGAGAACTAACATAATAATAAATCCCCACTCACTTTACTCTGCCCAGAAAATGTTAATGGCCCCTATGATTTTTCCACTTCATTCTTGGTTCATGAGATAACATCTCCAATCAGATCTAGTTGTCTTGTCAGTGGAGGAGGACAATTGCTAACAGGACCACAGGACCTTAAAGGGATAGTAATACTTAAGTATTATTAATCCCTATAGGAAAGTACTACTAAAAAAAAGTATTGCCCCCAGTGTCATCTCTCAAACCTTTATGGTTTGAGAGATGATCGCTTTTAAAGTTGCCCTCTCCCTCCCCCTTCCCCGTAGTCAGCATGCTAGCTGACTGAAGGGAAATCCGGTCATAGATCATCAGGTGGCTCTGCAGCAGAGCTGCGATCGCGTTAATTTAAAAAAAAAAAACTTTCACTAAAATGGTCTTCTACATGTGCTTGCAAACCAAGCACATGTAGAAGACCATTTCAGTGAAAGTTTTCTTTTTTAGGAACGAGATCCGGCTGTGCTGGAGAGCCGCCTGAAAGTCGTACACTTTCTTCCCTGCAGTCAGCTAGAATGCTGACTATGGGGAAGGGGGAGGGAGAGGGCAACTTTAGAAGTGATCATCTCTCAAACCATAAAGGTTTGAGAGATGACACTGGGGGCAATATGTTTTTTTTTAGTCGTACTTTGCTATAGGGATTAGTAATACTTAAGTATTACTATCCCTTTTAACACTACTCAATTCACATGACAGTCTTAACCCTGTAAATACCAGAGTGGTGCTTCTCAATGCATTTTGCACACCTCTTGTCTTTAAAGGGTTAAGCAGATTCATTCTCTCTGCTTGTGTCAGTTTGAACAACTGTCATGTCCGCCTCCATGGTAATGACATGTTTGAGGATATTAATTTTATCCCCTTGCTACTAGGTTCAAAATTTGAGATTTTCTGGCCATACTAAGGTAAGTGTGGGGAAGTGTTTATAAGGAGGTATCCATTATCCTTTAACGCTTTCCGTGCCAGAGCGATATCCAACACATTGTATTGCAATGCGTTGGATACCTCTCTGGCATTCAAAGGTTTAAAGCTAATTTTAGTGAGATATTGGGGGAGATTCACTAAGGTGTGATAAAGTAGAGATGACCTCTTCAGTGATATCACTTCTCCAGTTCCTATGTTATTTTATAGAACCTATGCACTAAGATTGCTCAGGTTTGAAAGATCTTAGTGCATTGGCTCCATAGAATAACATAAAAATTGGAGAAGTGATATCACTGGAGAAGTTGGGGGAGATTCACTAAAGCGTGATAAAGAGGTGATGAAGTGGAGATAACTTATCGGGGTGGATTCACCAATCGGTGATAAAGAGGTGATAGAGTGGAGATGACTTCCATTTTATTACTTCTCCAGTCCCTATGTTATTCTATGGAGCCTATGCACTAAGATCTCTAAAGTTGAATACATTTTAATGCATTGGCTCCATAGAATAACATAGGAATTGGAGAAGTGATATCACTGAAGAAGTCTTCTCCACTTTATCATCTCTTTATCACCGCTTAGTGAATCTCCCCCAATCAGTGATATCACTTCTCCAGCTAATATGCGATTCTGTGGAGCCTATTCACTAAGATCTCCAAATCTTAAGAAATGTTATTGAATTGGCTTCATAGAATAACATAGGAATTGGAGAAGTGATATTACTGGAGAAGTCTGGGGAGATTCACTAAGCAGTGATAAAGAGGAGATGACTTCTCCAATTCATTACTTCTCCAGTTCCTATGTTATTCTATGGAGCACTAAGATGTGTTCAACTTTGGAGATCTTAGTGAATAGGTTCTATATAATAACATAGGAACTGCAGAAGTGATAAACTGGAGAAGTCATCTCTGCTTTATCACGTTTTTATCACCGCTTAGTGAATCTCCCCAGTCATCTCCACTTTATCACACCTTAGTGAATAACCCCCATCATCTCCACCTTATCACCTCTTTATCACACCTTCGTAAATAACCCTCCTTGTATTATTTTCTTTCTTCTAGCTGGTCGTAGGTTGATGCAACGTGATGTGGCCTGGTAGCTATCATTATATATCAGATTGTACTCTATGTCATATTATAATGTTTTTTATATTTAACCCATGGGGATGCTAGAGACATCTCCAACATATTGCCAAGTAATGAGTTAGAGACATCTCTAGTTTCCAAGGTTTGAATGTGGCTACACATATTGTATGGATCTAATATCACCTAGTTTGTGACCAGTCTATCTCCTGGAAATATTACCTTTTTAGAACCATTATCGTTAAAGAGAACAGAGGTGCTGAGGCTACAAAAGGACTGTTCATTTTTATCCTTTTTTTCCCTAAAAGTGGTTTAAGTACATATTTTTGAGAGATTGGCAAATTGTTTCACATTATAGATGCCGATTCAAAAGTGGCTAGAAATGAATTCATTTGATTTAGATTGCTTTTAACAAATAGGCGCTTATATGAAGTGCGACAAATTGGTCTACTGGGTACGTGATTGCAAAAGAAATGCATTGCATACTCCTCTGGCACTCAAAGGGTTAAAAAGAAAACTGGAGTGATTCTGGAGTAAAATAACAGCACCATATGGGATAAATTTTTAAAAATCCTATTTAACCCTTTGAGTGCCAGAGGGGAACACAACATATTGTGAAGCAATGCATTGCTTACCCCTCTGGCACTCAAAGGGTTAAATCAGTTTTTAACTCCTTGAATGCTTGAGAAGCAAAGTGTTGAAGATTTCTCTAACATGCCATGGATTGAAAGACCCATTAAATTAAATGGGGTGGTTTATTTGTTGTCCACAGTGCAGCTGGTTTGCACTAGAATTACTTTTGCTCTTTTTAATATGTCAGCTTCATTGCACCCATTACTATCCTGGCAAATTTAACCCTTTGATTGACAGAGCATTATCTAACTAATTTAAAATTGCCCCCATAAATACTTTTACTGTCAGAAACTTTTTGTATAAAAATATTATTTATGTTTATCATTTCTCTGCCACTGTGTGCAGCCTCGGGAAGGTGGTGGCAGAGAAGTTCAGTTATAGCACATGCTCCCCGTGGTACCAGACTTGCCAATGCCCGTTCCACAATGAGGGAATTTGAACTGAGACTGCCTTTACATACAGGAAGTCTCTGCTCCAATTCCCTCACAGCCATTGGCTGGGATGTGTGATTACTCATCTCCCAGCCAATCAGCTGCAAGCATGTCTGCTCTAAGCTGATTGGCTAGGAGGTGCGTAAGCACACATTCCAGCCAATGGATGTGAGGAAATTGGAACAGAGACTGCCCATATATAAAGGCAGTCTCTGTTCAAATTCCATAATTGCAGAACAGGCATCGGGCCAGGCAGGGCCGGATTTACATCTCAGGAGCCTGTAGGCACAGAAAGCTGAAGCGCCCCCCCCCCCCCGCCAAAAAAAAAAAAAAAAGTTCAAAAAGTTTTGACTGAAATATTTTTCAATTAATCGATTAATCGGATAAAAAAAATGCTAATTTTTCATTATTTAAACTGATTTAATGAACAGTGTTAAAAACAAACAGCAGAATAAAAAACTTAACACATTAACATGTGTCATTGTTATTATTTTACTATGGGGTCTATGCACCTCTTTCTCCCCCCTTGTACTTCTCTCTCTCCCCCTTGTGCCTCTACTTCTCCCCCCTTGTACTTCTCTCCCCCCCTTGTGCCTCTATTTCTCCCCCCTTGTACTTCTCTACCCCCCTTGTGCCTCTCTCCCCCATGTACCTCTTTCTCCCCCATGTACTTCTCTCTCCCCCTTGTGCCTCTTTCACCCCATGTACTTCTCTCTCCCCCTTGTGCCTCTTTCACCCCATGTACTTCTCTCTCTCCCCCTTGTGCCTCTTTCACCCCATGTACCTCTTTCTCCCCCATGTACTTCTCTCTCCCCCTTGTGCCTCTTTCACCCCATGTACTTCTCTCTCCCCCTTGTGCCTCTTTCACCCCATGTACTTCTCTCTCCCCCTTGTGCCTCTTTCACCCCCATGTACTTCTCTCTCTCCCCCTTGTGCCTCTTTCACCCCCATATACTTCTCTCTCTCCCCCTTGTGCCTCTTTCACCCCATATACTTCTCTCTCTCCCCCTTGTGCCTCTTTCACCCCATATACTTCTCTCTCTCCCCCTTGTGCCTCTTTCACCCCCATATACTTCTCTCTTTCTCTCCCCCTTGTGCCTCTCTCCCCCATGTACTTCTCTCTTTCGCTCCCCCTTGTGCCTCTCTCCCCCATGTACTTCTCTTTCGCTCCCCCTTGTGCCTCTCTCCCCCATGTACTTCTCTCTTTCGCTCCCCCTTGTGCCTCTCTCCCCCATGTACTTCTCTTTCGCTCCCCCTTGTGCCTCTCTCCCCCATGTACTTCTCTCTTTCGCTCCCCCTTGTGCCTCTCTCCCCCATGTACTTCTCTTTCTCTCCCCCTTGTGCCTCTATCTCTCCCCCGTACCTCTTTTTCACTTTCCTGCACTGATGACAGCCGGAGCGCAACCACTCCAAACGCGGAGACGCCGCATGGAGCGTGAAGGGGTTTTCTTCCTCTGTCTGGGCGCCAGTTTTAAACTGGCCTCAGAACAGAGGAAGAAAATACCTGCACGCTCCACGCGGCGTCTCCGCGTTTGGAGTGGTTGCGCTCCGGATGTCATCAGTGCAGGAAGACAGCAGTATCCGGCGGCTGTGGGGCTGCTGGGCTGCTGGGCGGCACAAAAAAAAAAAGTGTAAAAAAACCAAAACGATCCCAATGACAGGCGCCCCTCTGTGGGGTGCGCCTGTAGGCAGATGCCTACTCTGCCTTATTATAAATCCGGCCCTGGGGCCAGCGTGGTACCAGGGGGGAAAGCATGTTCTGCAAATGACCTTCTCTACTGCAGCCACCTCCACGGCTGCACACAGCAGCGAGAAATGGAAAATAGAAATTAATAATTTTATACAAAATGTTTGTGGCACTAGAAGTGTTTATTGAGAGAATTTAAAATGGACATGAGGCATTTTTTGAAAGAAATCACCATGCTGTCATGCCCCTTTAGCTCCTACCTCCATGTCCCAGCCATCCGCCGCTTCTGGGGGCTTCCAGATCACAGAGTAGACCAAAGCCGCGGTCTTGAGTAGCAGCGTCTACCCACGATCGCGATGGCGCGGTAGGCCTAAGCCATGGCCTAAAGTTGAGGGAGTCTCCAGGGAAGGTATCCACAGGTTGCCCAGACCAAACCATGGTGTTGTACACCTGTAGAGGAGAGGTGAAGCCTGCATCTCTGATCAACTGTCCACCAATAGTGTGCCTCCAGGGAAACAGTGAGGCATGTGCTGTGGTTGCACACCCCTCTGTTGGCCAATCCAGTGAGGGGAGGCGTGAAAACCTATGACACTATAAAAACCCCTCAGGCTGTGTCCACTTTTCTTCAATGTTCCAGAGCTTTGGTTCCTGTGTGCCCTAAGCTTCCAGTGCTCAGTGCCTCTTTCCTTGCTTTGCTACAGATCCTCTGCTGAATTTCCCATTGCCTGACCTTCTGCTTGCCTCCTGGACTTCCCTGCTTGCCTGTTTCCTGACCTTGGCTAGTTTTACCGATTTTGCCTGATTGCTGCCTGCCCTGATCTTCTGGACTGTTCCTGACTACGCTTTGCTTAACCCTTGCACTCCCGTGCTGTCATTCCTACCTAGGTGTTCTACCTGTATACCTCCGTGGATCACCTGGTAAGGGTGTCTGGCAAGAGACAGCATTGTCTGCTCCTACGCTCCAACCATAACAAGCCTGATACACGCATTTAAGCATTCTTTAACTGTTGCATACCTCTCTGGCACTCAATGGGTTAAACTATGAACAGATGTGTGGATTTTTTTCAGCAACATTTATTGATGGCTATAGATTTTGTTTTTTTTACAGGTTTAATGAAAAGAAGATACAGGAAGCAAGTAGATGGAGAAAATATAAGAGAGAAGAAAGAAGAAGAGAGATGAAGAAAGAAGAGAGAAGAAAGAAGAGGAGAAAAGAGGAAATATAAGGAGACAGACAGTGGATGACAGGTAAGTATAACACAGATAAATTAACGATTGGTGGTTGACAGTATGTCAGGCACCGATACTTAGTTTTTTGCCTTTGATGTCCTCATTATTGCCATTACATAGCGGAATTTTGGGAACATTATGCACAAAATGGACCTTTGGCCACAACACCTTTTCAGCTTGTAGTGCAATTGAATACCAACTTAGATCGTTTTTTTGGTCGGCCGGGATGCATTTTTGCCCTACCGGATGTCCTATATCAAACAATTAAATTGAGGCCCAAATAAGATATGTGTCAGCATGCATTATTCAAACCTTCTCCAGACCACTGAGGGGGATGCAGGTTCACATTTTACCCAGGCGTCCAGTCATTTCTAGCTATGCCCCCTTTTAAAGGGGAGCTTTAGCATGAAATAAGTGGATCCTAGTTTAATAAACAGACTTGCTTTAGAATGTATTCATTAAGCAGCAGTTAGTCGTATATCTATTTACTTTTTTGGCTGTTTTTGTATTTGATTTACACAGTAATCTATAACTTACTGTAGAGCCCTGTGGCCAAGAGAAGAAATACATTTTGACTTTTAATCTCAAAATTTCGACTTTAAAAGTCATAATTCTGACTTTTAAAGTCAAAATTTTGACTTTTAACATCAACATTTTTAGTTTAATAATCAAACAAGTTTTTTTTCTCTTGGCCACAGGGGTCATCCATAATATCTGAACCAGACATACTACTACCTTGTGCATATTCATATGTACCAGTAGAATAATGGATGGGGCTCTCTCTATGACAGACATCTTGCAGAGCCGGCATCTCTGCTTCTGAGCTGTCAGTCTCCTTCAGTTCCACTACTGGTGAGTTGAATGCCACTGTGCCAACAGGCAGGGGCGGATTGTAGGGGAATACCAGCCCGGGCAATTTTTTTTTTTACTATCACCCAAATCTGATGCTGTCAACAGACCCGCAGATGAAGCTGGCAGCGAGAGCACTGCAAAGAGAAGCAGCCGGTCTCAACCTCAGAGCCTGTTGGTGGCCGCAATAAAGCCCGCAGCAGTAGTAGGAGTCAGAGGGAAGGCAGGAGTAGAGCGAAGGATAGCAGCTGGAGAAGCATAGCTGGTCCATGGAGTAGAAAACCCGCCAGGGGTTGGAGAGGGAGGGGAGGTCAGACAAGCCAGAGGTCAGTGCTTTCCAAACAGCCAAGATCAAGCGGCCCACCGGGGAATGCAATCCCCGATAGGACAATCCGCACATGCCGACAGGCACTGGAATGGATGGACAGCGCAGGAGCAGAGAACACCTACAGCAAGATTCTAGCTGGTGCCTGCCTGCATAAAAGGTTTTTCATTAAAGAAGCAATTATACTTGAAAATAAAAATAACTGTATCCATATCGGTAATGTAATAACCATTTGCGGCGCTATGTTAGTGTAGTGAAAGTTCTGCTTTAAACTACAAAACTGTAAGTAAATAAATATAGAGCTACATGTTAAAATACATAAGGAAGACTCAAAGCTGCACTTTAATAGGACATTACTATCCTTTTAAAAGTTCAATTTTTTCATATTCAGAATATGTATCCCCTATGGCGCAGCTGGTTTGTTCCAAAATGACTGCGGTTTTCCTTTTGTGCATAAAAAATTGTGCAATGTTGATCATATATATCCCTGAAAAGCATTTTTGGGTCAGGAAGTCTAGTTTATGTCAAAGTGATTTAGTACACACGGCAAGTCTGCTCTGGCTATTTCAGAATCATGACATGTTTATGTTGGTGTTTCAAAATCAAGTCACATCTGTGCTTAATGCTTCTAAGGCAACGAAAATCTCTTTGTCAGAAGCTGACAAAGGCAACAACAACATATCATCTCTTGCTAATTTTGCAAGTTCTTTCACATCATTTGCCTAAAGAACTCCAAAATTAAATAGTATGGTGACCTACACACCTCTAAATAAACTCACCGCATGTGTACTGATGTCCACAGTGTTTAAAGGGATAGCAATTAGTGTTGAGCGAGCGTGCTCGGCCGATGCTCGGATCGGCTCGAGCATCGCTCTGCTCGGCACATGGCGGTACTCGTACGAGTACCGCCATGTGCTCGCCCGACATGTTCGGGTGAAGGGGATCTGTGCCGGAAGAGGCACAGATCCGAAGACGCTCCGCTGGACCACCAGGGACTGGAGGTACGGGGGCATTGCGGAGATGAAGGGGGCATTGCGGAGATGAAGGGGGACATTGTGGAAGAGGGGCATAGACTCTATGCCCCTCTTCCACAATGTCCCCCTTCATCTCCGCTATGCCCCTCTTCCACAATGTCCCCCTTCATCTCCGCTATGCCCCTCTTCCACAATGTCCCCCTTCATCTCCTATGCCATAGAGGAGATGAAGGGGGACATTGTGGAAGAGGGGCATAGCGGAGATGAAGGGGGACATTGTGGAAGAGGGGCATAGAGTCTATGCCCCTCTTCCACAATGTCCCCCTTCATCTCCGCTATGCCCCTCTTCCACAATGTCCCCCTTCATCTCCTCTATGGCATAGGAGATGAAGGGGGACATTGTGGAAGAGGGGCATAGCGGAGATGAAGGGGGACATTGACCAGGCACCCTCCGCTCATCAGAGCAGGGGGTGCCTGGTTTAATGCTCGAGTGCTCCCATGCTTTTCAATGGGGCTCGGGTGCTCGGCCGAGCACTCGAGCCTCAGGGGGTGCTCGGTCAGAGCACCCGAGCACCCGAGCATCAGGGTGCTCGCTCATCCCTAATAGCAATGTCTCACAAAAGGAACATCTCCGATTAATCTTTTCTTACTGTGAAAACAATGAAAGTCTTGCCCCCCTTGATGGGTTTTTCAGGTTTTTCCCTTATGTTAATTGAAGATTGTCCTTCTCTGAGATCCATCCGGACAGTCTTGCTGCTCTGAGGTGAACAGTGTTATCAGTAAAAGGAGAGGGAGGAGGATACTTTATCATTCAATTACTCTTGAACTACAACTCTGACAGTATTCAAATACTCTCCATGGCCCAAATTCTATGAAGATTAATTGGAGTTGCTTTTATTGTGAAACATTACTAAACCTTTAATAAAAAAATGTAAATTTTAGACAGTGGGGAATTGGTCTGTGTAATGTGATACATAGGAAAATATTTTGTTTAAAGGGGAAATTATATCTTCTAATAATAACCCCCCACACATACTTTACTACAGAGAGATAATACTTGCCATTATGCCCTTGTCTTCAAGAGATTTTATCTTCAATCAGTCATTGATGTCATATGCATGCAGGCAGACATAATAAATACTGTGTAATTAATTAAAAATAATCACTATTTCTTTACTAGCAGTCTTGGCTCTACATTGCCCATGTTTTAACCCTTTGAGTGGCACTGACACACAAAGGTTTACATTACTTAATCCTACAGCTCCTGCAATGTAGAAAACGAAAAAAAAAAACCCCAGGACTGTTCAGACGTATTCCACAGAGGAATCGATGTGCTTTAAAAAATAATATCAGACCTCTTCAGACATGGAACACTTAATTAACCTGCAGCTCTAATGAGTATGACCCTCACCCCCCACCCCCTCCAGAGACAACGTGCAGAATTCTTCATTTGGCAGACACTTCCTCCAGTGCTGTGTGTCCTTCTTGCAGCATCTCTTCTAATCAGCATATGTTCCTGCTGTGTGAGGGGCAATACAATACTGTAGATGTGCACAACTATGCACATTAAAAGTATGGTAGTACCCTGTGGAGACCTCGAGGTCATCACACAGCAGTAATGTATGTTGACTGGAAGAGGTTCTGCAAGGGAGACACGCAGCAGCGGAGGAAGCTGCTGCCAAATCAATTATGATTCATACTACCTCCTTTGGGGGTAGGGTGGGGTGAGGGTCATGCTCATTAGAGCTGTAGGTGAATGAAGTGCTTGAGGTCTGATGGATAGGAGGGGAGAGAGGAAGCAAAGTCCAGGGTTAGGAGATGTAGTGAAGTTGGCGATCAAGTGAAGGGAAATGTGAAGCGATCAAGTGAAACAGAGTCTGAGACGATAAGGAGAAGCGGAGTGGGAGGTGATCAGGCGAAGGAGAGTGTGAGGCAATCTGGTGAAGGGGAGCCTGAGACGATTAGAAAAGAGGAGTGTGAGATGACCAGACAAAGGGGAGTGTGAAACAATCAGACAAAAGAGAGCGTGAGGTCAGTCAAAAGGAGAGGGAGAGTGTAGAGGTAGGAGGTCTTTAGTGTGGTGGAGGGTGAAGTCCTGTACGTGGTGAATTGGAGGGAGGGTGTAGATGGAGAGGTGTACTGTGGTGGAGGCTGTAAAGATTTTCAAAAGGAGTAGACAGGGGGGCTACACCCTCTAGCCTGGGTACACTACCAACTATCACAGATTCTCACATTCACTCTCTGACCCCTAAACAAATTTCTTCAACCCATAAACATAGAATCAAACATACTCTGTTTGCTTCCCCATCGTTGTTCCTCTGGTAGCCAGACTCCTGGCACCCAATGTGGTATGTCAACATATACCCATGTGTTGAACCATTATAGTATATTTAAAGTGACTGATGAGTAATAAAAGTGTGTGTTTTTTTCCTATAGTGCCACTCTCTGGAAATAGTTGTGAATGCTACCTTAGAGGTAGAAAGACCACTCATTAGATGCTTATATACCTTTTCTTCATTTTTTTCATTGTATCTTCTTTCCTAAATAGTATGCTATGTCTACCTTTTCTCCATTTCTGTAGTTATTGCAACCATTTTAGAACAGGCAAATCAAGAAAAATGAGAGATTGTTGTTGGTGTCATTTGTGCTTCTGGCACCTACTACAGTATGTCATCTCATACCAGTGGGTGTAATTTTTCTTTAAAGATCAATAGCTAATGAATATAGTTGGAAATGCCATAGTTTTCAAAGATTTCAGCATATTTCAAAGGATGGAAACGTAAAAATGCCAATTTGGTTTCCCTTAGAGCAACCTTCTAGAAAAATGTTTGCATGTTAGGGGTAGAAAGGTAAGTAACCCCTCATTTGATGCAGTGGGATATCTACTTTCCAGATGTATATATTGTTATATAGTTATTCAGTTGCTGTTTTGTAGGTTTACCACGCAACCACTGAAATGTGTATTTTAATTCATAAAGATGAAAATACACTTTTGTGCTCCTGGTAATTAAAGGTGTTCTCAGACCATGCATGTTGGTAAAACTATACGTATTTGTTATTTTTTTGTACTCAGGAGATTTAGGACATTTTCAAATAACTGAAACATAAATGTTTTTGATATGTAGCATGTGATCTTAGCAAAATAAGTAATTCTTTTTTTTAAAAAAGGAAGATATTGATAGAGGGAGGGAGCACTGTACCGAGTCACAATTTAATGTATTATAATATAATGGGCTTCACAGCTGCTCAGATATAGACCATCCACTCAGTGGTACAAAGCAAAAACAAAATATTCACAAATCAAAGTGCTTGTGTAAGTCCAATAAAATTTAAAACACAGTGTGAATAAAAATACTAATTTATTGTAAACAATCCTTTTATCAAAACATAAACACCATGACACCCCAAATAAGATGACAAGTACAATACCACCAATGTCTCCAAGAAAACTCGTCACTCCACACAAGGATTCTACTAATCCCAGTGCACAGGACAGTTATTCCCTGGCACATACAATGTTAAACAGCAAGACCAAGGTTAAAATCTAAAAATTATAATTCCTTGCAATATGCCAATCACCAAAAATGGGAAAAGGTACGTACAACCTAACCCGTAAATATGTATATTAAATAATACGTGAGGTAAAGACCAAAAAAATTCTTATAATTAAACCTGTAAAAGTACACTATAAGTAGTTTAATAAGACCATGTGCAGTGAACATCTAATTCGTAAACATATGCATAGAGTGCAAATAAGCATATACTTATATTAAGATAAATAAACACAACATAACCCATGATTGTGTATATAATATAAATAGACTCCTACAAACACCAATGAGAAAAGTATGAACTAACTAACTCGTAGAATGAAGAGTCTAGAAGTGCTCTTATAAACAAAGATATACCAAACCACATAGCGTGTAAAGGTATGTGGACTATATTCAGACTAAAAACGAAGGTAGGGTGAAAGACTCTATATATATCCGTCTCCAAATAATACAGTCCTACTCTGTGGGAAAGAGCAAATTTGAACCCACCTCAGGATCTGTAAAAAGTTTGGAGATAAAAACACATACAGACCGATCTGCCGCTAGCATGAAATAGTCCTCCTACACCACAACATTCCACACACTAAATGGTTACCTACAATAATCCTAGAATATTAAATGACAATAAAAAATAATAATATTACTGTAAAGTAAAAATAAATAAAATAATTAGAATAAAAAGAAAAAAGTAAATAAAAATAAAATATTTAACCCTTGATGAATAATTTTCTGTCAAATGATACCAACACCTGTTGTTTCTTTAATCAGACTGGTGTTGCCAAGTCTGAGTAAAAATATCCAGTCCAAAAATATTGATTCCGATTACCAGTTGCAACTTAGTATATAAAAATATAAAAAATATATATACCCGGGACTATCCATATTTCACTTGAATAAATTAACAATGTGTCAGGTTCTCTGTGACCACAGTATAATAAGAGCATTGTACTGATTAACAGGGGCTTTTGACCCCTCAAAAGCTAGTGAGGTCTTGGACAAATCAAAGTCCTCTATAGCATCAATGGATGGGGTGGATGGTTATACACTAAGGTGTGATAAAAATTGACCTGCTAACAGCCAGCCTCCAGCACAGCAGTGAAGGAGTGAATACCCCCAGCTGCTGATTTTTTTTACACCAGTAAGTGTCTCCTCCCTGCTTCTCTGTCCCTTACTTTGCTGGTAAGGGACAGATGGGTTGAGGAGAGACTCAGAGACAGTGTGTGAATCGCATTGTCTCATTGACAGAGAATGCCGGTACGTGTGATCGCTGCTTCAGTGATCACATGACCCGGCACAACTAAGAAGGGCACAACTGAGAAGGAGCGTTCAGTCTCAGCCTGGAATAAATTATAGCAGTATGCATGGAGGCACGCTGCTATCATTTATCCCATGACAGTCCAGGACCGTCATGGGTCCTTAACAGGTTAAGGGGTTAAAACCACATTTAATTCAAATTGTATTTATCTCCTTGCTCCAGAATTGTTCTATATTATTATTATTATTATTAGTAGTAGTAGTAGTAGTAGCCACAGTAGTAGAAGTAGTAGTAGTATATAGCACCACTTTATTCTACATTGTACTCTAGAGAAGACAACTTACAGAAATATAGCACAGTACAAATGGAACATAGGAAACAAAAGAAACAGAGGACCCTGGTTAGATCTTACAGTCTAGAGGTAGGTAGGTAGGGACACAAAAGATGTAAGTGCTATGGAGTGTTAGTGCCACCTGTGCCACCATGATCTGTTTTACAGTGCAGTAGTCCAGACAAGTAGCAGGCCTGTTTAAGAGAAAAAGGCTCTGTGTGAACAATGAGGTTGTGATGGGGCTGTAGGTGGGATGGTAATGTAGAAAAAGAATGTGAGTGAATAAAGTTTGGAAATGCTGTTGCTCTGCACTTGTTCAAAACGATTATGAGGGCAGTTGACAGGAGTCCCTGAAGAGATGACATTTCAGAGAGCATATGAGGATCTGAAGGCTGGGAGAGAGTCTGTTGGGATGAAGGAGGAAATTATAAAGGAAAAGTGGAGTAGTTCCATATGTCCCAACATTTCAAATGGGCAAAAATTGACACTTGTTTTAGGTGGTATTTTTGGAGGACGTGGCTATTGGTAGGGCAATAACAAGAATTTTTAGCTTATATCATGTCTTACTGATGCCTTTTTGTGTAATAGAATAAATGATATAGAATAAGACCAAAGTATTTTATTTACACATACTAATGCATAAACACATGTACTGAAGTTTAAACAAACATCAATGTGAGTTTTATTGCTGTGGAAAAAGAGACATCAGAGAGGAATTTGGATCTCAAAGAGGGACTGTCCCTCCTAAAGAGGGACACTTCAGAGGTATGCAGCTCTGGGGAAATCCAATTTGTACTACATGGAACAAATAACAATTCATATTGATTTAAATGTTTCTTTTCTATCCTTTGAATGCTACAGAGGTCTTCATCAGAGCCGGATCATGGGCAAGGCGACCTAGGTGCCCCCCGCAGCTCGCTGTCAGTGTTTAGCACTGACATTGAGCTTCTTGTTGTGCACTCTGCCTCTCTCCCCTTATATTCTCTGCTCATGGTGCGGAGACCACAAGGTTGCGCAGTCATGCACAGTCAGGGAACTAGCTTCCCTACAATTAGTCTCAATAGACTCAATGAAGGGAAGCTAGTTCCTTGACTGCTACTGCATGTGCGATGTGTTCTGCTCGCCATTCACATGATGCAGGGGGACAGAGGCAGAGTACGCAAGTAATACCACATAGCTGTTCAGCCACAGCCATCTTCTTAGCTGCACATGTGGAGGTGGACAATGGGGGACAATGTTGAGGTAAACAATGCGGAGGTGGGCAATGTGGACTCAGGACAATGTGGAGGTGGACAAAGGGGGCCAATGTGGAGGTGGACAATGGGGGCCAATGTGGAGGTGGATAATGGGGGCCAATGTGGAGGTGAACAATGCGGAGGTGGGCAACAGGGACAACATGGGCAAATCCAGAAAGGATTACTGAAAAGTGGGGGGGGGGCAAGTTGGAGGGGGGCCCAAAGTTGGGATCCTGCCTTGGGCCCAGTAGAGTCTTAATATAGCTCTGGTTTTCATTCTTCAATGCATTACTTTTGCAATGTATTTATGACTTTTCAGACATTCCTGCAGTTAAAACCTCCATTTACATCAATGGGAATTTGGGAAACTTGAATTGTCCCCTATGTTGAAGTTGGTTTGTCCCAGAATTGCTCTAATTTTCCTGCCCACTATATTTTTAGTCATTGAATCTATTTTTTTATTATGTGTGTACTTAAACAAGTGTAATTAACATTGATGCCATCAAAAACTAACATCTCTTTTTCAATGTCATATTATCCAGTCTTCAATGTAATGATACAACGGCAATGGGTTTCTTACAAAGACTCTTCCAATTATACCATTCAAATCACTCTGCTCCTGAATGGAGCCAGGGAAGCATGATAATAGAATACTGTGATTCTTTTCCTTCTTTCTCATCAGTTGTATTATCCAGTAAAGTAATTCCAGAGGAGAATGCTGATGTTTGCACAGACTCTGAAAGAATGGAGCAGAATAGATTTTTTTGAGGAGGCTTTTATTTTTCTACAAAACCTCAGTTTATCATGGAATGATCAAGACACTGAATATCACATCTTATAAAAATGTGCCATCAGCTTCACATAACAGACAACTTTTCTGCTTTGAATTTATGTAAAATGAAAGCTTTCAAGAGAAGCGGTTGACCTCTTTTCAAGACATGTTATTGAGTTAAAGGAGTGGTAAAACTTTTTTGTTAAACAAATATGTTAATGCACTTTTACTGGTGGGAAAAATAAGGGTATTTGCAATGTCTGGAGATTAAGCAATCAAAGTTTATTAACCCTTAGAATTCCAGAGAGACCTGCAACACTTAGAGGAGCTTCACTAAAGGTCGAAGAGGGCTCAAAATGTCGATGTCCTGTCAGAACAGTGAAGAAGTCACAACAGTATTCACTAAAGTGTCTTTGACAACATCAGTTCGACAAATATCTGCCCGCATTTGATACAGTACCACACAGAAGGCTGGTGTATAAAATAAGGAAATTGGGGCTAGGTGATAACCTTTGCAATTGGATACAAAACTGGCTGAAGGATAGGAAACAGTGTGTGGTTGTAAATGGAAAATTCTCCAGTACAGTTAAAGTGGAGAGTGGAGTACCTCAGGGTTCAGTATTGGGTCCGCTGCTTTTTAACATGTTTATAAATGACCTGGAAATAGATATAGAAAGCAAAATATCAATATTTGCAGATGATACTAAATTATGCAAAGTCATTAATTCAGAACAGGATATTTTCTCTCTACAGAGGGACTTACATACAATGTCAGATTGGGCAAACATGTGGAATATGACGTTTAATGTGGGGAAGTGTAATGTCATGCATTTGGGAGGAAACAATCCCAAGGCTACTTATAAACTTAATGGAATAATTTTAGGTGACTCGTTGCTAGAAAAAGACCTGGGTATCCTTGTTAACTACAAACTTGGAAACAGTGACCAGTGTCAAACAGCAGTAGCAAAGGCAAACAAAGTCCTGTCTTGCATAAAAAGAGGTATTGAAGCAAGAGTGGATAACATTATTTTGCCATTATACAAATCATTGGTAAGACCTCACCTTGAGTATGCAGTGCAATTTTGGGCACCGGTTCTGAAAAAGGATATACTGGAACTAGAGAGGGTACAGCGGAGAGCAACAAAATTAATTAAGGGAATGGAGGACTTGACATATGAGGAACGACTAAACAAACTTGGTTTATTTATTCTAGAGAAAAGATGACTAAGAGGAGACCTTATCACATTGTACAAGTATATGAGTGGTCAATACAAGGATCTCTGCGGTGAGCTATTTATTCCAAGACCTGATCAGGTGACCAGGGGACACCCCTTGAGATTAGAGGAAAGGAGGTTTAAACTTCAGCAGAGGAAGGGTTTTTTACGGTAAGGTCTGTCAAATTGTGGAATTCATTGCCCAGGGAGGTAGTTATGGCAGATACAATGGATACATTTAAGAGAAGATTAGATACATTTCTTTCAAAAGGGAACATACAGTTATACTGTTTATTAGTAGGCTGATCAGGAAGGTCTGATAAAGACTAATTTAATTGGTAGCAGGAAAGCTATAAAATTCGCAGTTACTGAGGTATGAGGCGAAGGTTGAACTTGATGGACTTGTGTCTTTTTTCAACCTAATTTACTATGTTACTATGTTACATTGATATCCATCCGACTTCCCTTCACCAGGTTTACGAATTTTCACCCATCACATCGACAATGGTCTATTTCCATATGGAAATGAAGCATAATGACCAATTTCTGCATGGAAATGTAGGATAGTGAGCCATTATCATATTCAGGGGGTGTACTTATATGTTAATGTGGCACGTCACCACATTCCCCAAACTCCAATAGCAGCCTCTGCTGTCAGAGTTCACAGTATCAACTTTGCCTACCTGAGGCTGTAATTTCCTATGCAGAAAAAAACCCTCAGTCAATCAGAAGGAAGAAGTGAGGATTGTGAACTGCTGTTGATGTGAAAGGGATGCTTTCCCTTACATATCATCAGCAATATGACTATACTGAAGTCTGACAGCACTCTCTCTGCAGCCCCATTTGATCAGTAGGGGAGTGGAGAGACTCCTTTCAGCACCATTGACAGCATCACTCCCTTAACCCTTTGAGTGACATCGGGATGTGCATTGCTCACCCCTGTGACACTCAAAGGGTTACAAAAAAGTACACCAAGCACTACACAATTATCCCAACAGCTCTGTACCATATTTATTCAATACATGTTATGTACTCCCAAGGGAACAAGGCTGGGGGTCAGGAAGCATCCATGGGAATTTGTGGACACCAGCTGCTCCCCAGCCTTTTTTCCTTATCCACTGGTATACACAGAACGCCATGTACACTGTTTGGTATCTACAAATCCAAATAGGCACTGCCTGGGTAAGGGAACACAGCTGGGGGTGACAGGCAATGTATGTGGGGCTAAAACACAATGGTAATGTTCCACATGCTGCCCCACAAGATAGAAATCCAACATTCTGCCCTACAATGTAAAAATCCGACATGCTGCCATCCCCCTGTAAGCTCAGACATGATGCCCCCCCAGTAAACTCTGACATGCTGCCCTCCCCCTACAGACTCCTACATGCTACCCTCTCCCTATAAACTCTGTCAGTGCAATGCATTGCGTACCCTTCTGGCACTCAAAGGGGTTGTGCTGGAGTAAGAGGCTCAAAGCTCCCATTCAATTTTCAATGAATGGGCACTTGATCCTTCACTCAAGCACTCTTTGATAGAAAGCCAACTTGAGTAGAGCATAGGAGCTGCAAGGGGAAGGCACTGGTCTCCTTCCTGGTTGCCACATTGATCACCTATCCTATCGGATAGGGGATCAATACCAGAGGGGACATCAGGAGACTCCTAATGCCCTGTACGATGTCTGATTTTATAACATGCAAAACAGACATTATTTCTTGATAGTAACCCTTCGAGTGCCGGTAGGGTACGCAACACATTGCAATGCATTTCTCACTCCTCAGGTAACCCCTGCACCTTGTTCCTTTGCCCAGGCAGTGGCAATCAAAGGGTTATCTGTGTGAGAGCACCTTCTGTCAGATTTTACAGGGGGTCATCATTTCGGAGTTTATAGGTGGAGGGCAGCATGTCAGAGTTTATAGGGGAAGGGCATCATGTCAGAGTTTATAGGGGGAGGGCAGAATGTAGGCATTTATAGGAGGGAGGGCATCCTGTTGGAGTTTACTTGGAGGCATCATGTCAGCGTTTATAGGAAGAAAGCAGCATGTAGGATTTTTACATTGTGGGGTAGAATGTAGGCTTTCCATATTGTGGGGCAGCATAGGGAACATCACCATTATGTGTTAGCCCCACAGACACTCCCTGACACCCCCAGCATTGTTACTTTACCCAGGAAGTGATCATTTGGATTTGTGGCTACCAGTAGACAAGGGAACAAGGCTGGGGAGGGGGGAGGTCAGACATTGTACATGGTGTTGCCTGTCCCCCAGCCTTGTTCCCTTCAGAGTGAACAACATGTATAAAATATGATACAGAGCTGCGAGGATAATTGTGTAGTGCTTGGTTTAGTTTTTGTAAAGCTTTGAGTGCCACAGGGTGAACAATGCACATCCTTAGGGCACTCAAAGGGTTAAGGGAGTGATGTTGTTCGTGGTGCTGAAAGAATTCTCTCCACTCCCCTACTGACCAAGTGGGGCAGCAGAGTGAATGCTGTCAGACTTCATAATTGTCATACTGCTGGTGATGTGTGAGGGAGAGCATCCCTTCCACACTGACAGCACTTCGACAATCCTGTAAGCCCCTCTCCTTGCATCCATACATTTTTAGTGCATATGGTGATGTGTATCTACATCGAAATGTCAAAGTGCTTTGAAGACAGTGACAAAATCATATTGCCAAAATATATATATTTGTTTTTTTACAGCAAAAACTTACTAGTGCCAACCGGTGTCCAAAAGGCAATATTATTAATAAAGCACACTATGGGAGAGCCTGAGTCATAGACTGAGATCCTCCATAATAAATCATAGGAATAGTGCCACTTGGTTGCAACAAATGAAAAATTGAAGTTTAACCCTTTGAGCACCAGAGTCATATTCTATGCATGTCAAAGAAATGTATTGGATACCCCTCTGTCACTGAAAAGGTTTATGCACTAAGGTGTAATAAAGAGGAGATGATAAAGAGGAGAAGACTTCCCCAGTTCTATAACTTCTCCAATTCCTATGTTTTTCTATGGAGCCTAGGACTACAGTTTCTCCCTCTTGAGAACGCTTAGTACATAGGTTCTATAGAACAACATAGGAACTGGAGAAGTGATATCACCGGAGAAGTTATCTTCGTTTTATAACCGCTTTTTCACATCTTAATGCATCTTGCCCAAGAGTTAATGACAGAAAAAAGAAAATGACAAATTTGAGCTGTAATAACATGCTCTGTAGTGTCAGATATACAGAATAAAGTGGACCAATTCTGGGGTAAACCTTCAATTGATTTAAATGGATATTTTTTAACCCTTTGAGTGCCAGAGGGGTACACAACTCATTGTAAAGCAATGCGTTGCGTACCCCTCTGGCACTCAAAGGGCTAACCGTTAGAATGGTTAAATCGAGATTCTTAAAGGAACAGTAATGTCCCTTAAAAAAGTCTTGTTTTGTAGTGTTTAAAAAAATATATTATATGGAACAAATCCTCTCTCTCAAATCTTTATGGCTTGAGAGATATTCACATGTAAATGTTCCCTTCTCCTGATGTAAGCTGTAAAGCCGACAGCAGGAGATCTGTGTCAGCCGACACGAGGAGGCTCTTCAGCAGAGCTGCAATAGCAATATTGGAAAATAATTACTTAATTGGAACAGTCTACAAAGTGAGCTTGCAGACCAGGCACACTTTGTAGACCCTTCCAATGAAGTAATTATTTTCCAGTGGCGCAGTTTCGGCTCTGCTGAAGAGCCGCCTGCTGGTCCCAGGACTGGGATCTCCTGCTGTCAGCTAGATGCTGACGTTAGGAGAAGGGAGGGAGGGGGAAATTTACATGCCGATATCTTTCAAACCATAACGGTTTGAGAGATAGGATTTGTGCCTTATAATTTCTTTTTTTTTAAATGCTACAAATCAATAATCTTTTTTATGGGACATTAGTGTCCCTTTAACACCTAGAATTGTAAATAAGCCTCCAACACAGTGCTTCACAATGCAATGAGAGCTTTCTAGCATGCAAGGGGTTAACAGCCCCGTTTAAATCAAATACATGTTTTATTTTATATCTTAGTACATCAGCCTAAGTGAATTCGTTGTTATGTATGTATATTTGCTTTCTAATTACTCCAGTTTGGAAATTGAAGAATATTTATGTGTTCCCGGAGTTGTAGTTGATTTGTCCTAAAATTACACCACTTTGCTTTTGTAGTTATGATACATTTAGCTATATTATTAGAAAACACCTACAATAAAGCGTAATATGCATATTCAATTCATCATAATCTGAGAAAGCAGCATGCAGCATACTGCAATTAAGAGCAGATTGAAGTAGAACAATAAGTTCAATCAACCTTAACTTCTGTACAGAACCAATGAACTCCATATAAATACCAGTTCCACAGCTGTTAGGAGGAAAATGACCATACCACCTGCTTTCAGGATTACAATCAAACACAATCACTAGGTTATATTGTAGGTGTGTTGGAGTACTGGTATCTCCTACATGTGAGCAAGCTTTGCTTTACTAAGGGACAAATGTAGAAAAAAACAATAAAAAGAGCAATTCTGGAGCAAGCCATCTACACCATAAAGGACAACGTCACATTTAACATATTGCTTAGCAATGCATTGGATATCTCTCTAGCATTCAAGTGGTTAAAAGCATCATTTTAAAAAAATAGGAGATTTGGGACTTTTTATATCTCGTCATTGCATCTAATGGGATCCGTCAGCTTCATGTTGTTAGTTGGAACTTGGCAATCTATATGGCCATAGCTCAGATACAATCTGGCTATTGCAGGATTGACAAATGGCTAATGAGCAAGGCAATACTCTGATTTCCTTACTGAGCCATTCATGGCTTGATGAATTCCCCACAAAATGGTATTTCCACTTGAAGATTATAAATTTGAATTCCGAAGAGAGAAAGAAGATTTACCCAGAGCACCCCAAAATCTTACGTGATTGAGAATAGTCAGGTAGTTGATCCAAGTTCCTTTCTCAGTGACTTCACAGACTGACAAAGAGACATACAAGTACAGCTGACACTGGATCCTACAAAAGCCAGAAGAGGCACCAGCATATTATTGATTAAGGTTTATCCTCATCGCATACTGTAATTAATTTAGACGGAAGTTACACTGAGAGAGAGAGAAAGCAGCTGTTGAAATCCTCTTGACACTAGCTACAGGCAAAGAGGGGAAGAAGTTGAATTTGCTGGGATTGTGTTTTTTTGTAGACAATGACAGATAGGAACAATTAATAAATAAGAAATAACTAAAACAGATATTTTAACTTGTAGGTGACTGAGACAGGGACCTTGATATGAGCTGTGACTGAGGCTGACCTTGACAGATACTAGAGATAGAGCATTATATGATACATCATTTTGCAAATGGCAAGAAACCAAAACGTTATGTACTTTACTGTTACAATTCCAACTACTTTGATAAAGTCCTGAAAAAAGACTAAGGATAGGTTGAAAGAATGAGGAACAGTGCAGGGACATGTGAGTAAAGTGGTAGTCCAAAAACTGACTGTAGCCATTGTTGCTGCAGCATGTGCAATAAATTATGATGATAATCCTTCTTCTCCTGAGGAGATCTCAATTATTAATAAACCAAATAAAAACACTGAAGGCAATGAGTCGCATTCTGGTGTTGATGGCGTAGCGGAAAAATGTGTAGCAGTTCAACCAACTGCTGCACCTGACAGTAACCAGTACAACAGCTATCTTAAACGTAGTAGTGAACATTGTGAAGATCCCTCTAAGGGGAAAAGAGAAAAGAAACTGAGACTTCAAAAAGCCTAGAGGAGCATAAAAGTAGTGTGGATAAAGCGGCAGGCAATGCTGACCATTATCTAATTAATGATGATGACATTGATTTAGAATAAATCCCTCCAGCATCCTTCTCTTCTTCTGATACAAATGAGGTTGAGTGTGAGAGAAATGATGACATGGGCAAAAAATTTTCCAAAAGGAAAAGGCTTAATTTTGTACCACTGAAAAGGAGCACTATGCCATTTTATAAAGTGCTTGAGAAATGTTTCTGAAAATTTGACTCTGGACAAGTAAGTTTCCATAAAAATACACAATCATCCTATCAGTCATCATCACCTTCATCCCCACTTCCAAGTTCACCCACGCCAAACCACACAAACTGTTGTTGAGTAATTGGCAACACGGATCATCAACATCCATAACACTAGCTATGAAGACTGTTTCTGCTGCTTTTGGAAATGCAGCACTTATGACACCTAGAAGTACAATTGCAACATCTAGCCCCAGTAGTAGCAGTATCCCCTAAGGAACCCTAGGTCTATGAAGTCTACAGTATGGATATAATTCACTCCAGATTCAAAAATCTGTTGTCTGAGCAAGAAATGTGATAAGGGGGAAAGCAAAATCATACCAAGGCACAACCACAGGTCTGATTGGGAGACACACCATCAACATGTCAGATGTGTCATAACTAGCAGTAATGTAAGCACTCCCAAAAGTTCTTGTGGCACATAATAGTAATGTAGAGTCAGAGAGTGTGTCAAGACTGTATTTATTTACATTAATATCCATGGCTCCTGATACTGTTCTGCTAATGAAAAACATGGAGGCGGGTGATTCTTTGTGAGAAGAGATGGTAAGTCATAGCATGCGTACATCTACCTTCGCTACCACCACTTCCACTGCAACAACATAAAGATATTATTTGGGTCCTGAATTCCACCGTCCCCACACCCTTTGTCTCTTTCTTGCCTTATTTAAAGCAATAAAGTTATAAAGTTATACATTTCTTCCACTATGTACTGCCATGCCATGTCATGGAGTGACTAGGAAATAATGACACTGACAAGTACAGATGATCTTAAAATAAAACTTTATTTTAAATACAATAGTGGCAGCAACGAATAACACAATAGTGGCAGCAATGAGTAACACACTTTCACGAGGCCAGGGAGGAACAGTGCACTCACTTTCCTCACCCTTCACTAGGCTAGTGCGATAGGCCCACGTCTGTACCCAGACGATAGAGTAACTCAGGCAACGGGAGCGAATAGCTTCAGACACTGGAGCACACAGTTGTGACTCTAACTCCACCACCTCTATGAGTCCAGGTGAGGACAGCGCAAGACACTTCCTCAACCCTTCACTAGGCAGGTGTAGCAGTATCCGAATGGCCCTAGGAACCTTCACGGACTAGATGGGAGGACAGTGCATGGCACTTCCACAATCTCAGTCGACAGGAGACTAAAGCGCAACTATACCCTTCCGCTAATGTATACCATAGACAAGTTAATGGCACTTGAGGGTTAGGTGAGGCAATACTCTAACGAGAATGACCACAGGAGGTCAGTAACATGGACTGACCGATAAGGCAACACAAACCAGAATGGCCATGGGAGGTCAGTAACACAGACTGACCGACAATCGCCACTAGTGGCAGCAAGCACTGTAATGGGCACAGGCAGCAAGGATCCCAATAGCCGGGGCTGGGTAGCCAAGGCTGGTAATCGCAACCGGAATGCAACAGAGGGAGAGTAATGAGAAGCAGCCAGGGATCAGAACTGGATTGGGTAGTCAGACGTAGCCAGTAGTCAGAGCCGGATCAGGTAGTCAGATGTTGCAAGTGGTCAGAGCCGAATCAGATAGTCAGACGTCGCTAGGGGTCATAGCCGGATCACATAGTCAGACGTCGCTAGGGGTCAGAGCCGGATCGGGAAGTCAGATGTAGCCAGGAGTCAGAGCCAGAACGGGTAGTCAGACGTAGCCAGGAGTCAGAGCCGGAACGGGTAGTCAGACGGAGCAAGAGTAATACACAGCAACAGTAATGGACCAACACAGCACTAGGCTCCACGAAAGAGCACTGGTAACTGGAAATTCTGAGGCCTATAAGGTCTAGTAGGTGGGCGGAGATATGACATCATAAATTAGTGCCCTATAAGAACAGCGACTTACATAGAGTGACAGTCAGAAAGTAGCAAGGTCGCTGTTACAGCAATCAAACATTGGAGGCAATCACGGGCGCCGTGATATGCCACAATTACTGAGCTCTTAGAAAATAGTCAAAATGTACACAAAAATAATCCAAAAGTATACCTGCTGAATAGTGTACTTTCCAAACTGTTGGCAGTTGACATGCTGCACTTTTCTTTTATTGAAAACAGTGGTCTTAAAGTACAGATGTCATGTGTTGCCCCTGCTGGAATGTACCAAGCTGCAATTATTTTTCAAGGATTCCTATGCTAGAGTTGCACAAGCAGTTGGTTAGTGTCAAGGGCAAAGCACTCAGCACCTTAATTTTTACAAGCAATATGTTTCTCTAGGACTCACAATTTTCATTTCCAGCTGTTGATTTCTCCATTTCAGCATTAAGCAGCAGTAGTATTGAGGCAGGAAATATTTCAACCATAGGAAGCATTTCCTATATAATAATTTGCTACAAAGATTGTAACGATGCAGTCATGCGCAGTAGAGACTGCTGCGCGTGCTGCAGTCATGCGCAGTAGAGATTGCCTTTGATGAGGCTGATACAGAGCTGGGCGCTCCGAAGTCAGACCGGAGAGCTGCGGTGCTGGCAGTCTCTACTGGGCAGGACTGCACCGTGACCACCCACCACTGTGGCCCATGTACACAGGCTCTTCTACTAGTAGACAATAAATGGCAAAGTTCTTATGAGAAATGTATTGTCATTGGCAGAAATTTTATGCATTTTCTACTGGAGGGATATTTTGGAGGAAATGCAGCAAATTGCAAATTTTACCAGAATTTTTTTTTTTTTTTTTTTTTTTACTTTTTTCCCATACCTCTGTCAAGTATTGCTATTCTTCTCTCCTGTCCTTTATTCTTCCTATCCCCTTTTGTTTACTGCACACACATTTCTTGGCAATTCAGCATTCATGAAATACTTCTCTGTTTTACATTTATTCAAATAGACACATTGCTTTGCAATTCAGAGGACATCAAATACTTCTCCACCTTATACCCAAGAAAGTCTTAAAGGGATAGTAATACTTAAGATGTAAAAAAAAATATATGTGTAGGTTTTATGTCCCCGAATAAAACAAGGGTACTCCCATTGCTGGGAGACATTTTATTAAAATATTATAAGAGCTCAAACTTGAATTTTTTTAGGTGCAATATCACAGTGGCCTTAAGATTTACAGTGGCACTGTTGCTACACCATCCTATGGAGATTTATTGTCTATGGACCAGAGCAGTCAATAGGATGGTGTAACAGCACCACTGTAAATTTTCAGGCCACTGTGATACTGCACCTAAAAAATTCAAGTTTGAGCTGTTATAATTTTTTACCAAAATATCTCTCAGCAGTGGGAGTACCCTTGTTTTACTCAGAGGGATAAATCCTACAACATATATTTTTAAAATTTTAAGTATTACTATCCTTTTAACCCTCTCATTCACATTTTTTTCACATTTTTATTATTGTTGTACTCCATATCTGGAAAACTTCCCTATACCCCATAAAGCTCTTCCCCAACATCCATGCTAACTTTAAGACAAATGTGAACAGACACAAATTGCTTCAGTAATTGCCTTTGACCCTATCTAGCATACAGGACATCAATCACATGGATTATTTACACTATGATCTGACAAGCCAAGTTGTGGTTAAAGAAGGGCAGATTTCTAAGTGTGATCTTACCCTGAGCAATTGAAGTATGATTTTTCAGTTCTTTACTAGATTAATCCTGAACAAAAGTTCCAGGGCAGTCTTGCCACAAACTATTAAATGTACCATAATTAATAAATCTACCAGATGAAGTTATATGAATAATATTCTAATTATTCATTTAAAAAACACTTGAATATAAGCACAGTACATAAATGAAAGATAGATAGACTCCTACTTCTGATATCAAAAAGAAGTTACCAATTCAAACAAAATATATATTAAAAGGGGATTCCATAGCCTTTAACTGAAATGTTCATTGAAATGTTTTGTAGTTATACTTGACAATAGCCAATAACGTTTTTTTTTAACTCAAATAAAAGGGTATTCCATTTGATGCAAAAGAGATGCACAAACCTGCCACTGTTATATCTGATTCACAAGCTGAATCTTTGGATTGCCTGATGTCAGACTTTTGCATACCAATGGGTGTGTGCATGTGTGTGTAGGTGTGTGTAACTGTGTGTATGACTGTGTGTGTGTGTTTCATATGAGTATATTGCACTTATGTATTGTCCTCCTGTGTATTACCAAATAAAATGTTACTTGACAGTAAACAGGACAGATTTATATTGCTAGCCACTAGTCTGAGATACCTACAATATACAGAAGGGAGCCGGGTTAATTGTAGCTGATAAGTTGTTGTACTCAGAAATGAATTAGATTAGATGTTCCACTTACAAAGTGTATAACTGGGGTCTTGATTGAGTCCATTGTTCTTATCGTTCAGGAGATGAATGGATTTTAATTACAAAGTCCTTCTGTTCTTTGTGCTTGTAAAATGTACTTTCAGTATTAATACTGATAGGATAGGTAAAGAATGCCTGGGGATATTACTAACTTGCAGGCATTTTGGTGTATGCATTTCACCTTCTACATTAGGATATGTTTTATTAATGCCAATATATATATATTACACTATAGTCTGAGTTACCATAAAGTACTTGAAGAAGTAACTTTGGAGGTTTTGAAACAACTAAAATTAATGAAGGACAAACCTGATTTTCTCATGGATCAATAAGACTTTTAATAATTTAAATTACATTCTTTTAATTATAATAAATAGGACAAATAATGATACAGTACTGTATGTATGTTTCTAGAATCACTTTTATTTGTACGAGATCAATAAAAACAAATACGGTGTGAATTATCTGTCAGCAAATTACAGTAGATTGCTTTCTATGGAGGATTATTATTTAGATTTCTTGCATAAAAATAATATCTTGATGCACAGAGATAATAAACTAGGAGGCTGATTTGTTAGACACAAAACTAATCTGGAGAGCCCCACTGCAAACATATAGTTGGGGACTCCTAAAATGAAAATATTCTCCCAGGAACATATCTTGGGACAGATGGACATTTTTGCATGCCGGACTGTGTCACTGATTCACCTAAGGAATGTCTGTGTTTAAGCAGCTAAATTCATCTGAACCATAAGAGGCATATAAAAATACCTACAGATTTAATTGGGGTTTTTAACGGCACCATAAGGGAGAAATACAACTTTACCTCGATTTAAAGGACAGCTAAAGATTTTTATGAAAAAAATATACATATTGTAGGACTTTTCCTGTTGAGTAAAATAAGGGTATTTCTGCTGCTAAGAGATGCATATTTGCAGAGATATTAGAGTTTAAACGCTTCTTTTTTTATATTAACAGTGCCCTCTAGTTGTCAGATTAGTTATTCTGTTGTATTTTCAGGCAGAGGTGAGTCACTTAGAAACAGTTCTCCACTGTGATAGAAACTGCTTAGTCATGCTATCTCTTAGTACTTTCAGGAAGTAGTCACACTGTAATTCACTTCCTGACAATATGAACTGTTATAACATTTGAATAAAACAACTAAAAGAGATGGGAGTATCCTTGTTTTATTGATCAAGAAAAGCCATATAACAGTTTTTTTGTTTTTTTTAAGTTTATTGCTCCTTAAAGGGGTAGTAATACTTCCTTTTATCTTTATTTTATTTTGTAGGCATTAAAAAAACATGAAGAATGATATAAGTCTTATCTCTAAAACCTTTATGTTTGAGAGATATTCACAAGCAAAGTTTCCCCTCCCGCCCCTTTTACCTAGTGTAAGCCATCTCTTCTCAGATGTGGAATCCAGTCCATAGACCAGACAGATAACAGCAGGGGACAATCTTCTTCCTATGAGAACAATGAAAGCCCTGCCCCCCTTGACAAGTTTTTCAGGTTTTTCCCTTATCTTAATTGAAGATTGTCCCTCTCTGCAGTCTACCTGGGCACCTCCCTTCTGATCTGGCTGAACAGTGTTACATCAGTAAAAGGGGTGGGAGGGGGATACTTTATCATTCAATTACTCTTGAACTACAACTCTGACAGAATTGAAATAACACTCCCCAAGGCCCAAATACTATGATGATTAATTAGAGTTGCTTTGATTATGAAACATTACTATCCCTTTAAGTGGTGTTTAACCTCTTGAATGCCAGCGAGGACTCCAATAAGCACTGAAGAAATATGCATTACTTAAATCAAGGGGAAATTTGGGGAATTTTAATTTGTCTCCCTCAGATGTAGTTGGTTTGCTACAGAATTGCTCAAGTTCTTAAATCAGCTTCTATAGGCTGAAGTGCAAATACGGAAATTCAGCTGGGGTAATGATAAAATGTAATTTACAATTATAGAACAAATGAAAAATTATAAGGAAACTATGTCATGGTCATCATTAATAAGAAGAATGAATAAATCACCAATAGATAATTGAAGAATGAAAGAAACACTTGCTCATGATGAGCATGATTTGGCCGTTATCATATTTCTGACATAGATGGAGTTAGTTAGTTTAAGTTAGCTGATAATAATGAATTCTCAAACAGCGATGTGCTTAAATTCATATTCATTTTATTTCACATGTTGAATCCAATTTGCTCTCACTCGGGACAGACGTTCCAGACAATTGTGTGTGCCGCGCACTCCGTCTTTGCAATTTCTCTAATTACTAACAAAGCTGAAAGTTCTATTTCCAAAACTTTGGTGGATAAAAATAAAACACTGGGTGATGTGTGTTAACAACTTCATTGTGAAAAGGGAACCTGGTAAGTAGCTCTGCATTTTACACACACATTTCTACTTAAATTATCCCTCTTCCATATGTATATTTAGACTTTTATTGGGTAGACAAGTAGGGCTGGGCAAATGTTCCCCTTTGTGTTTCCACAAAAAAAAATCTGCAAAAACCATTTGCTTGTCAGCTTTTTGATGGAAAATCCCCCTTAACCAAAGCCCTTAAAGGGATAATAATGTTTCAAAAGCAGCTCTAATTAATCATCATAGTATTTGGACTTTGGAGAGTGCTATTTCAATACTGTCAGAGTTGTAGTTCAAGAGTAATTCAATGACAAAGTGTCCCCCTCCCGCCCCTTTTACTGATGTAACACTGCTCAGCCAGAGCAGAAGGGAGGTACCCAGGTAGATTGCACAGAGGGACAATCTTCAATTAAGATAAGGGAAAAACCTGAAAAGCTTGTCAAGGGGGGCAGGGATTTCATTGTTCTCATAGGAAGAAGATTGTCCCCTGCTGTTATCTGTCTGGTCTATGGACTGCATTCCACATCTGAGAAGAGATGGCTTACACTAGGTAAAAGGGGCGGGAGGGGAAACTTTGCTTGTGAATATCTCTTAAACCATAAAGGTTTGAGAGATAAGACTTATACCATTCTTCATGTTTTTTTAATGCCTACAAAATAAAATAAAGTTAAAACGAAGTATTACTATCCCTTTAACTTGTTTGCCGTTTTCACTATTGCCAAAAACCTTTAGCTATTTTTTTTCAATGTCTACAAACTTTTCACCCCTTAACTTACCTGTACTTTGCATTTCTGAGCCAAAAATGCGATTGTTCCAGGAAATGTAACACAACACAAGCAGCTAGGGAGGGAGAGAGGGTGCTAGGCTGTTTTGCAGTGCTGAATTTTGAAAAATTAAGGCAGTAGAGCCTCATATTGTGTGCTATCTCTATGAGCAGCTAGATGACAAAAAAGGAGGAGCTTGAAGGGCCTTGATGCTTACATTGAGTCTGAGGAGGAGGAGGAAGTGACCACCCACAGCTTTGAAGGGCCTGGAAGCCTTTATTCCCCAGACTCAATAATGTCAAGTCCCCCAACACTGTCTCTTGTGATGTGGGGGAAAATAGTGTCACAGGCACAGAAAGAAATGGGTAGCAGCATGAGCAGTACAGGTCAGCTACTTGTGCTTGCTGCAAGTGTTGAGCACTCACTTGAAGTAAATTAAAACATGACTTTTATTAAAACATTTAAAATGTCCTTTAAAACATCAGACATTTGGACATTTTAAAGGACATTTTAAATGTTTTAATAAAAGTCATGTTTTAATTTACTTTAAGCGAGTGTTCGGCTTCTTTTATGAGAAATCAGTGTACACAACATTGAGCCTTGAGCACCCAATTAATCCCGGCGTGTGCAACAGCTTGTTTGATTTGTTCCTGCTGCAATTGTTGCCAGTGTACCTTATTGTGATACTCAAAGGGGGAAGGAGATGATTGCAAGTATTACAGCAGAGGACCCTAAGTCACACTTGTCATCTCCAATCAGTCCCACTTCTGCTACTATGACACAGCCACTAGAGACAGAATGTTGGGAGTGAGGAAGGGGGTGATGGTGATGATTATGATTCTGAAAATGATGTTGTTACTGTTACTGAAGCAGCTGGTAAGACTAGCTTGATTGTTGTTGAGCCTCCTGCTGAGGTGGAAGGGGAAGTGATGCGGAGCAGCCAGACTAGTGGTCAAGGGAGCCTACAACATCCCTTTGACCCAGCATTTCCCCTTCCCCGGCATTGTGCCTCTGGGACTTGATACTGAGGGAGGCAGAACAGGTTAGCAGCAGTAATACCACCACGAGGAAAAAAGAATTAGCCTGTGCACACTATATCCCAATTTTAAGATGAGGAGACTCTACTGGTGAAAGACAGGTGCTCACAGGGTAAACAACTTAGCAACTATTTTAAGAGAACAAAAGAAACCCTGCAAAACTAAGCACACCACCTTAAATTCACTTACATTTGTTCCCAAATTTAAGATGGAACAAGTAGGGAAATATTTGGGAAAAACAAGGAGATAAAACTTAACATTTATTGATATAAAAATAAAATTAACCCTAAATTTAATGGGTTAAATATCACATGACAAATAATGTGTAAAAAGAGAAGAAAGAGAAAAAAATGGGACGCTATACCTTTTGCCTACTTAAAGGCATAGTAATACTTCGTTTTAACTTTATTTTATTTTGTAGGCATTAAAATATGAATAATGATATAAGTCTTATCTCTGAAACCTTTATGGTTTTAGAGATATTCACAAGCAAAGTGTCCCCCTCCTGCCCCTTTTACCTAGTGTAAGCCATCTCTTCTCAGATGTGGAATCCAGTCCATAGACCAGACGGATAACAGCAGGGGACAATCTTCTTCCTATGAGAACAATGAAAGTCCTGCCCCCCTTGACAAGTTTTTCAGGTTTTTCCCTTATCTTAATTGAAGATTGTCCCTCTCTGCAGTCTACCTGGGCACCTCCCTTCTGCTCTGGCTGAACAGTGTTACATCAGTAAAAGGGGTGGGAGGGGGACACTTTGTCATTGAATTACTCTTGTACTACAACTCTGACAGAACTGAAATAACACTCTCCAAAGTCCAAATACTATGATGATTAATTAGAGCTGCTTTTATTATGAAATATTACTATCCATTTAATTCTGGGTAGTTGGATGATTGTGACTATAAAGGAAGTTCGAGATACAAATGCATTTAGTGATATCCTCTTTTTCTGCCGTAACTAGCATATAGTCAATCTGAGATTTTTAATCATTCATCAATACCATATGTGCGTTTATTTAGTACCAGCAACACATTTGAGACAGACTCCTTTGGCAATCCGGAATTAGCCTCAGTAACTACTAGTGATGATCGAGCACCCCAATGCTCGGGTGTTCGGGTGCTCTGACCGAGCGCCCCCGGAGGCTCGAGTACTCGGCCGAGCACCCGAGCCCCATTGAAGTCAATGGGAGGACTCGAGCATTACACCAGACACCCCCTGCTCTGATGAGGGGAGGGTGCCTGGTCCATAGGAAAAGGGAAGAAAAGGATGGAAACACCACAGAAATGGTTCAGGGACAGCATAGGGAGGATGTCTGGATGCATCTTGGACTCCAACGTCGCTGCTGGGAACGATGTTTCGCCCGTAGTACGCCATTTTTACAGACTGACCGTAAAACACACAAAAAGGCAGATAAAAACGACTTTAGGCGAAAAATTGTTACCAAACAGTATTTGCTGTATATTTACTTGTATATCATCTGCAAATTCTGCAAAAAATTTAATCGATTTTTCGGAACTGGGGCCATGATTAAGAGGGAAACGTGCGCAGAGGCAAATTCTCCCAAAAATTTCCTCGATTTTTCTGAACTGAGGCCATGATTAAGAGGGAAACGTGCGCAGAGGCAAATTCTCCCAAAAATTTCCTCGATTTTTCTGAACTGAGGCCATGATTAAGAGGGAAACGTGCGCAGAGGCAAATTCTCCCAAAAATTTCCTCGATTTTTCTGAACTGGGGCCATGATTAAGAGGGAAACGTGCGCTGAGCCGACCATCTAAAACATTATGGGTGAGGGTCTGCTGCGGAGCTGACCATCCTAAACATTATATGCGAAGGCCCGCTAGTGAGCTGACGCTATAAAACATTATATGAGAGGGCCCGCTAGAGAGCTGACCCAATAAAACATTATATGAGAAGGCCCGCTGGTGAGCTGACCTATACAAAAATTGTCAAACTGCGCCTGCTGGTGAGCTGGCCCTATATAAAAATTATATCACTGGGCCCGCTGGTGAGCTGGCCCTATATAAAAATTATATCACTGGGCATATGGAAGAGAGTCAACCATATACCCATTTTATGGGTGGAAGGGGTGAATGGGAATACAGAGTATTCCCATCATTGTAAATAACATATATAAAGTGACTTTATGTTCCCCCGGGGCTTTCCTCCAGTGGAGTGGAGAAGTCAGGGGAAATCCAGGCCTTGTTCATTTTTATAAGTGTCAACCTATCAGCATTTTCGGTGGAAAGGCGGATACGCTTATCTGTTATGATGCCACCAGCAGCACTAAATACCCGCTCAGACAGAACGCTGGCGGCAGGGCAGGCCAGCACCTAAAAGGCGTAGAGTGCCAGTTCATACCACGTGTCCAGCTTGGACACCCAGTAGTTGTAAGGCACAGAGGGATCATTGAGGACGCTGACACGGTCTGCTACGTACTCCTTCACCATCTTCCAAAACTTTTCCCTCCTTGTGACACTAGGCTGCGCATCAGGGTGAGGGTGCTGGCGGGGTGTCATGAAGGTGTCCCACGCCTTGGAGAGTGTTGCCCTGCCTTTGTCGGAACTGCTGTGTGCTCCCCTTTTCTCCCCTTCTCGGTTGGCCAAGGTAGCACTTACTCTGCCGCCAGCGTTGTCAGATGGAAAATTTTGGAGCAATTTTTCGACAAGAACCTTCTGGTATTGCACCATTTTGCTTGTCCTCTCCACCGGAGGAATGAGAGATGAGAAATTCTCTTTGTAGCGGGGGTCCAGAAGGGTGAACACCCAGTAATCCGTGTTGTCTAAAATGCGTATAACGCGTGGGTCACGGGAAAGGCAGCCTAACATAAAGTCAGCCATGTGTGCCAGAGTACCAACAGGCAAGATTTCGCTGTCCTCACCAGGAGGATGACTCTCAATCTCCTCATCCTCTTCCTCCTCTTCTGCCCACCCACGCTGAAGAGATGGAGCTAAAGTTCCATGGCTACCCTCTGTAGCGGAGGCAACCGTGTCTTCCTCCTCCTCCTCCTCCGCCTCCTCCAATTGTCGCTGAGAAGACGAAGTGAGGGTGCTCTGGCTATCACCTTGTGTAAGCTCTTCCTCCCGCATTTCCACCTCTTCCACATGCAAAGCGTCGGTTTTAATTGTGAGCAGCGAGCGTTTCAGTAGACACAGAAGTGGGATGGTTACACTGATAATAGCGTTATCGCCGAACACCATCTGTGTCGATTCCTCAAAATTGCGTAAAACCTCACAGAGGTCTGACATCCATTCCCACTCCTCACTTCTGATTACAGGAAGTTGAACGGAGAGGCGACGACCGTGTAACAGCTGGTACTCCACTACTGCCCTCTGCTGCTCACAAATCCGGGCCAACATGTGGAAGGTGGAGTTCCAGCGCGTGCTCACGTCACACAGCAGCCGGTGAGCTGGCAATTGTAAGCGCTGCTGCAGCTTCAACAGGCCGGCTGAAACTGTAGATGACTTACGGAAATGTGCACACACGCGACGCACCTTGGTCAAGAGATCATGCAAATTGGGGTAGGTTTTTAGAAATCGCTGAACCACTAAATTAAATACATGCGCTAGGCGTGGTACGTGTGTGAGCTTGCCGAGCTCCAAAGCCGCCACCAAGTTACGCCCATTATCACACACAACCATGCCTGGTTGCAGGTTGAGTGGCGAGAGCCACTGCTCGGTCTGGTGACTAATCCCCTGCAACAGCTCTGAGGCCGTGTGCTGTTTGTCCCCAAGGCAGATCAGCTTCAGCACGGCCTGTTGACGCTTCCCCACTGCAGTGCTACACTGCTTCCAGCTACCGGCTGATGGGTGAGTGGCGCTGCGCGCAGAGAATTCGGAGGTGGAAACGGAGGAGGAGGAGCCAATAACGTAGGTGCTGGCGGAAACCCTGATGGAGGTAGGGCCCGCAATCCTCGGCGTGGGTAGCACCTGTGCCATCCCAGGGTCCGAGTCGCTCCCAGCCTCCACGACATTCACCCAGTGTGCCGTCAGGGAAATGTAGCGTCCCTGGCCACAAGCACTTGTCCATGTGTCAGTCGTTAAGTGGACCTTCCCAGTAACTGCGTTGGTCAGGGCACGGGTGATGTTAAGGGACACATGGTGGTGTAAGGCGGGGACGGCACACCGGGAAAAGTAGTGGCGGCTGGGGACTGCGTACCGAGGGACAGCTGCTGCCATCAGGCTGCGGAAGGACTCAGTGTCCACAAGCCTAAATGGCAGCATTTCGATGGCCAGTAATTTGGAAAGGTGTGAGGTTAGTGCTATGGCCTGTGGGTGGGTGGCTGGGTATTTTCGCTTGCGCTCAAATGCCTGGGGTAACGACATTTGGACGCTGTGCTGGGACAGGGAAGTGGATGTGGTCGCTGATGGTGCTTCAGATGGTACAGGTGCAGGGCGGGAGGTATGCGGGCCTGCGCCTTCGACAGGCGATTGGCCGGCACCGAAAACAGGGGAAGAGGAGGCAGTGGTGTGGCCTGCAGACACAGATTGGCGATCCGGGCGTTCCTCCCCCTTATTACGGTGCTTGGATGCCATGTGTCGGATCATGCTGGTGGTGGTGAGGTTTCTAGTGTTCATGCCTCGGCTCATTCTGGTGTGGCACAGGTTGCAAACTACAATTCTTTTGTCGCCGCACTTTCCTTAAAAAAACGCCATACCGCAGAACACCTAGCCCTTGGCAAGGGAGATTTACGCAAGGGGGTGCTCCGTGGAACATTTGCGGGCCGGTTTGGTGCGGTCCGCCTTCTTTCTGTAGCCACACCACTGCCTCTTCCAGCCTGTTGCGGTGCTGCAGATGGCTCACCCTCAGGACTGCTGTCATCGCTCGGCTCTACACCTTCGCAGGTGGGGTCAGTCACCTCATCGTCCACCAAGTCCTCCTCCACTTCCTCACTCTGATCATCCTCCTCATGTCTTGATCCCACCACATACTCAGTCATTGACAACTGTATATCATCCTCCTCATCAAGGTCTTGAGACAGTAATAGTGGTTGATTTAATGGCAACTGTGTCTCATCATCATCATCATCCACTTCCTTTGACCTTAAATGCCGTTCTCCTCTGTCATCTTCTTGTGATTGGGTACCCTCTATAGGTTGTGAATCAGGGCACAAGATGTCATGTTCCTCTGCAAGCGTGCTTGGAGAGAGGTTCAAATTAAGGATTGGTGATGAGACGAGCTCCTCACTATATCCCAGTGTGGGATCACTTCTTTGACCAGACCCTCTATGGTGGGAGGAAGGATGATCAGGGTGAGGATTATGTTGATCAGACTCTTGGCTACTGAGAGTGGACTTGGTGGAAGACAGGGTGGTGCTTAACCGACTGGAAGCAGTATCAGCTGAAATCCAACCGACCACCTGTTCGCAGTGGTCGGACCTCGAGAGTGATGTCCTGCGACGCCCTGTAAACTGAGACATGAAGCTAGGTATGGTGGATGTCTTTCTGTCTTGTGCTCTGGCACCAGGCACAGTTTCTACGCGTCCTGACCCGCGCCCTGACCCGCGCCCTGAACTATCAGGATCACGTCCACTTCCCCGTCCCTTTTTACCCGCCTTCTTCATATTTCACGGAATATGTGCTGCAAATCTGCAACTTTGCACAGTAAACAGAATGTTCTCCTAATATGCAACTTTGCACACTAAACAGAATGTGCTTCTTATCTGCGGCTACGCACAGTGAATGGAATATGTGACTTTGATATTTTACAGTTTGCACAGTTAACAGAATATTCTCCTAATATGCAACTTTGCACACTAAACAGAATGTGCTTCTTATCTGCGGCTACGCACAGTGAATGGAATATGTGACTTTGATATTTTACACTTTGCACAGTTAACAGAATGTTCTCCTAATATGCAACTTTGCACACTAAACAGAATGTGCTTCTTATCTGCGGCTACGCACAGTGAATGGAATATGTGACTTTGATATTTTACACTTTGCACAGTTAACAGAATGTTCTCCTAATATGCAACTTTGCACACTAAACAGAATGTGCTTCTTATCTGCGGCTACGCACAGTGAATGGAATATGTGACTTTGATATTTTACAGTTTGCACAGTTAACAGAATGTTCTCCTAATATGCAACTTTGCACACTAAACAGAATGTGCTTCTTATCTGCGGCTACGCACAGTGAATGGAATATGTGACTTTGATATTTTACACTTTGCACAGTTAACAGAATGTTCTCCTAATATGCAACTTTGCACACTAAACAGAATGTGCTTCTTATCTGCGGCTACGCACAGTGAATGGAATATGTGACTTTGATATTTTACAGTTTGCACAGTTAACAGAATGTTCTCCTAATATGCAACTTTGCACACTAAACAGAATGTGCTTCTTATCTGCGGCTACGCACAGTGAATGGAATATGTGACTTTGATATTTTACACTTTGCACAGTTAACAGAATGTTCTCCTAATATGCAACTTTGCACACTAAACAGAATGTGCTTCTTATCTGCGGCTACGCACAGTGAATGGAATATGTGACTTTGATATTTTACACTTTGCACAGTTAACAGAATGTTCTCCTAATATGCAACTTTGCACACTAAACAGAATGTGCTTCTTATCTGCGGCTACGCACAGTGAATGGAATATGTGACTTTGATATTTTACACTTTGCACAGTTAACAGAATGTTCTCCTAATATGCAACTTTGCACACTAAACAGAATGTGCTTCTTATCTGCGGCTACGCACAGTGAATGGAATATGTGACTTTGATATTTTACAGTTTGCACAGTTAACAGAATGTTCTCCTAATATGCAACTTTGCACACTAAACAGAATGTGCTTCTTATCTGCGGCTACGCACAGTGAATGGAATATGTGACTTTGATATTTTACACTTTGCACAGTTAACAGAATGTTCTCCTAATATGCAACTTTGCACACTAAACAGAATGTGCTTCTTATCTGCGGCTACGCACAGTGAATGGAATATGTGACTTTGATATTTTACACTTTGCACAGTTAACATAATGTTCTCCTAATATGCAACTTTGCACACTAAACAGAATGTGCTTCTTATCTGCGGCTACGCACAGTGAATGGAATATGTGACTTTGATATTTTACACTTTGCACACTAAACAGAATGTTCTGCTAATCTGAAACTTTGCACACTAAACAGAATGTGCTGCTAATCTGAAACTTTGCACACTAAAAAGAATGTGCTGCTAATCTGCAACTTTGCACACTGAACAGAATGTGCTCTAATCTGCAACTTTGCACACTAAACAGAATGTGCTGCTTATCTGCGGCTAGGCACAGTGAACAGAATATGTGAAGTTTTTTTTTTTATATCTCTGCCCCCCCAAACAAAATAAACTGCTGCCCCCACACACAGTAGTCCTAAAAAGGACTTTTGGGTCTTTTTTTTTTGTTTTAATCGCTTTTCTTCTCCCTACACTGACTTTCCCTTCCTATCCTCATCTCTCCCTGGCTAAGACTGAGCCGAACTCGCTGGTCAGGTGCTATACAGCACCCGATCACGTGTTCTGGCCAGCCAATCAGTGTAATGCCAGCAGCCAACATGGCTGCTGGCATTACACTGATGTCAGAGCCTCCCTGCACGATTATTGGCTGCGCAGCAGCCGCGAAACGTGCGGGGAGGAGACCCGAACATGGCGGGCGAGCACATGCGGTACTCGTACGAGTACCGCCATGTGCCGAGCAGAGCGATGCTCGAGCCGAACCGAGCTTCGGCCGAGCATGCTCGCTCATCACTAGTAACTACTATTCAGGGTATAGATTATTTGCAGACAATTAGTCACTACAGATATCATGTTGCTTCTAGATAAGATTATTTTTTGAATCCTGGTGCACTCTGAGGTGGCGTTAGATTATTTGTGCTACTGTTAATACCTTGAGTCAATTACCAAAGTGGAAATTCTAAGATATGTTGTCATAGGGTTAACGGGATAGTAATACTTCGTTTTAACTTTATTTTATTTTGTAGGCATTAAAAAAAACATGAAGAATGATATGTCTTATCTCTCAAACCTTTATGGTTTAAGAGATATTCACAAGCAAAGTTTCCCCTCCCGCCCCTTTTACCTAGTGTAAGCCTTCTCTTCTCAGATGTGAATCTGGTTGTAAAACCAGACAGATAACATCAGGGGACAATCTTCTTTATATGAAAACAATGAAAGCCCTACCCTCCTTGACAAGCTTTTCAGGTTTTTCCCTTATCTTATTTGAAGATTGTCCCTCTGTGCAATCTACCTGGGCACCTCCCTTCTGCTTTGGCTAAGCAATGTTACATCAGTAAAAGGGGCGGGAGGGGGACACTTTGTCATTGAATTACTCCTGAACTACAACTCTGACAGAACTAAAATAACTCTCCAAAGTCCAAATACTATGATGATTAATTAGAGCTTTTTTTATTATGAAACATTGCTATCCCTTTAAGTTGGTGTACTAACGTGATAACCCCATAGACACTTAGCATTTAAATTGATATATTAAGGTGTTGTGAATAAATGTAGGCATTGGTTAAGCAATCCAGAACCTATGGAATGAAAAGATCTGAATGTGTTGCAGTCAGGCTGATAATTAGATCACTCACATGAGATAAATGGATTAAGTAATTTTGAAGATAACCGAAGGCAAAGTTCCCTCCTCCCTCCCCCTTCCCTGAAGTCAGTGTGTTGCTGACTGCAGGGGAAGTCTGGTGTACGACAGGCTTGATGCTCTGCAGCTGAGCCGAGATCCCATTAGTGAAAAATAATTATTTTACTGAAACAGTATTCTACGTGTGCTTGGTTTGCAAGCAGATGTAGAAGACCATTTCAGCGAAATAATTATTTGTCACTAACGCGACCGCGGCTCTGTTGCAGAGCCACATGATGAATTTCAGACTGGATATCCCTGCAGTCAGCACAACGCTGACTTCAGGGAAGGGGGAGGGAGGGGGTACTTTGCCTTCGGTTATCTCTCAAACCATAAAGGTTTGAGAGATGAACCTGGGGGCTATTAAATTATGTTACAAATATGTACAATCTGGGGGATAGTAATAATAAAGTATTACCCTTTAAATAGACAGAGCGTGTCAAACACTGTGAAATGTATACAAACAGAGAGACACACACATAGACATATGATGTCACATATGCAGACAGTACGTGACAGACACAGTGGGATGTAGATATGCTGATAAGAGTTGTAAAAATGTTTTAATTGCAGCTCTTCAGCTTGATAAATAAGGCCTTGTATCCTTTTGTACTTATAAAGCTTACAGTTGAATTGAGTGTGCTGTGTTACTTGTTGAAGGTCACAGTGAGAAGATGTTTGTGAGTGAAGGAATAATTTAGATTACAGCAGTGGATACTGCAGTACATTTGAAGAAATAGGTTGGCAGACAGAGGGTTAACTGACAGATGCAGTGATAGATAATGTAATAGTGATGTAGGAGTAAAATGGCGAGGTTGAGACTATGGGTGCATGGCAAGGGGATAGTTGAGTGGGGGTGACAAGGGAGGAGGAGATGAGAGATTGAGGAAAAGAGGGACAGTAAAGTGTTAAAGTAAAGTAATGGGTGATGGGGAGAAATGACTATACATAGACAGTGAAGTAGACATGAAATACAGAGCTGTAGGGTTACTGCATTATACAGACCAAGTATAGCAGTTGGTTGGAGTGAAGCACTTTAACTCTGCGTGCTAGAGAGGTACGCAATGCATTGCTGTGTAATGCATTGTATAGTCCTCTGGCAGTGAAAGGGTTAAGTAACATGTGTTGGACACTCCTTGAATTAGCGGGCCATGGTGGATAGGCTAGGACAGAGCCGGATTACATGTGCATGGACCCTAGGCAAGGTATCAATACGGGGACCCCTAACAGCTAATAGGCTTCAAAACAGTAAGGCTCATATACTAAGAAAATGGTAGAATTTTGTGGAAAAGTAACAGCAGCACAGGGAACAATACCAATTTATTTAAATGGGAGTTTTAACGTCTTCAACGCTAGAGAGGTCAACAAAGCATTTTATTTGTTCTGTATGGTACAGATGTTTTGCTCCTGAATTGTTCGTCTTTGTGTTAGTACATCAGCCTCACAGATCACAGTGCACTTTCAGCTGCTGCAAGAGCCAAAAGTATAAATGGGTTTAGACTAATGGGGTAAGAGTATAATTGTATGGGCCTTATGTATCAAGATAAAGCAACTCTGAAAAAAAAAACATTGACACCATAGTGTTGAATTGAAAATTCAGGAAATTTGTGTTGACATAAATGGGGCTTTAACCCTTTGAATGCTACAATGGTTCCGGACGCATTGCTTTGGCAAAGTGATTGCATTCTCTGTAGCATTCATGGGATTAACAGCTTCATTGAAATCAATGGACATCTTCAAAGAAACCAGTGTAACCCTGTGGGCAGCTTGTGAGGAAGGAGTGGTCTGCACAATACCCAAATGTGGATGCTTTCCAAACAGATATTAACCCTTTGAGTGACAGAGAGGTATGCAGAGCAATGTGCTGCATATCATCTCTGGTACTCCAAGGGGTTAATGGGTTTAAACCTCTGAGTGCCAGAGAGGTATCCAAGGCATTGCAACAGCACTCAAAGGGTTAAATTGAAACAAAGTGAATCCATCAGCCCCAGTTCTTATCATGGAAACTGAAGATCTATATGTTCCTGAGTCTCTCTTCCCTTGCTGACCCCACTCATCTGATTCCAATCTGCCTCTGAATGTCCCAGTGCATTATGGGACAGGGGGTGGAAACAGAAGTTTTTATGCTCTTTGAAAGAAGTGATCAATGTGTGGCTCCCCAGCAAAATGGGAGCTGCTGGTTGGTGGGTTATATTATTGTGCCATGAGTTGTTTACTGTAGGAGTTGTAAGTCGAGTGAAGTGATGTAGCGGAGTAGGTGAGTTGTGGGGGAGAGGGTTAACCCTTTGAGTGCCAGAGGGGTACGCAACGCATTGCTTACAGCCGCCCCTGGGTGTGTGTGGCAGGGGACGCAGGTTTTCTCATATATATATATATATATATATATATATATATATATATATATATATACAAACACACAAGAAGATTACTATCCCTTTAGACCTTTGAGTGCCAGTATACTAATACGAAGTGATATAAGGAATAAAACACATTTACGTGATCAAGCGGGTTGATAATAATTAGTTAACTCGAGCAGTTCTGGAATAAATCTATATTCAGGGAAATCCCAGATTTGTAGATCCCATTTTTTCTTTTTCTTCTTTTTTTACACATTATTTTTAACTTGATATTTAGCCCATCAAAAATTAGGATTAATTTTATTTTTATATCAATAAATGTTAAGTTTTATCACCTTGTTTTTCCCAACTATTTCCCTACTTGTTCCATCTTAGATTTGGAAACAAATATAGGTGAATTTAAAATGGTGTGCTTAGTTTTGCAGGGTTTCTTTTGTTCTCTTAAAATACTTTCTATACCACCATGAGCACCAGTCTGCTGCCTGTTCCTGCTGCTCGTGCTGTCAGTCTCTTCTAGAGATGAATGTGTTACTGGAGGGGACCCTTTGTCACTTTTGTCATCATTACCAGTGAGACTCTCATATAGCAACAGCAAGGAGCTACGGCGGTGATCGTAAAAATGAGGGTGAAGGTAGGTGGAAGAGACATTAATGGCCTTTTCAGATCAAAGTGGGAAGGAATGGGAGACAGATATATAAATGGGCACGGCCATCACCACCACTGGCAGCAGTGATGACATTGCGGAGTATGTTGCTACAGTAATTCCTCATGCTCCTGAGTTGCAAGGGCATCAGGATGATGATGAGCAGGCTAGAGTGCCACAGACCACAGTGGACATAATGGGAATAGTGTCCAGCCGTACTGATGCATGACTAGGGTAGGTTCCACTTGCCAGCAGCAGTACACCTCCTGGTCCTAGTTGAAGTGCTGATTCTGAGACAGCAGCAACATCATTCTCTGCCCCAGCCAGTGAAGGAGATTGTGAAGGAGACAAAGAAAGAGGCTATTCTTCTCCACTTTTCCCCTTCCCCACTGAGGTCCTAGGTGTGGGACTATTTTTCTCTTGAGGCTAGCACAGTGCAGTCATCAGTGATAGCACTGTGCACAATTTCTGATAAATTAGTGAAAAGGGGAAAGGAGGGAACGCTCCTTGGCACAACCACCCTCATAACACATTTGAAACACAGACACCATGATATTTATGTGAAATGTGTTAAAGCCAAACCCCCACCAAATAAATCTGACAGCACTATTGCTGTACACCCTGACTCTTCTCAAAGGCAACAAGAGGTGAGGCGTAAATCAATGAGGAGGAAGAATAGAGAAACCGAGCCAGAGCCTGAAAGTTCAATGGCGAGTGAAACACCTGGCTCCCCATGACCTTCTGATGCTAGGGTCTAGTCGCAGGAATATGTAGCTACATCTTCTGGAAATCCCCCTCATTTATTGTTACCTCCCCCACCAGCTGATAGCTATTCTGTAGGTGTCAGGATGTGGCACTTCATGCCCACCCATTGCAGAATATGCTAATAATAGTATGCTAATAAGCTGATGGTAGGGAGGTTCATAGAAACATAGAATTTGACGGCAGATAAGAACCATTCGGCCCATCTAGTCTGCCCAATTTCCTACTGTAAAAAAAAAAAACCACACACAACCTCAAACCTTTTTTGGTCCTTGGTCTTTTCTTATGTTAAGGACCGCCTTATGCCTATCCCATGCATGCTTAAATTCTATCACTGTATTGACATCTACCATTTCTGCTGGTAGGCTATTCCACTTGTCTACTACCCTCTCAGTGAAGTAAAACTTTCTTACATTACATCTAAACCTGTGTCCCTCTAGTTTTAGTTTTATTAAGAGTGAAAGTTGTCATGTCTCATTAGCGGGGAGCGGACAAGAGGCATAGTGACAGCAGCAGTACTTGGTTTCTGGGGTGATTTCACATTGCGCACCTAAGTATCAAGGTGTTTGCTTTCAGTTGTGCCAGTTGTTTGATGTAAGTGCAGATGTGTCCATTGTTCCCAGTCCTTCCCCTATTTCTTATACACAATATGAACATTGAAGTTGCTGATAGACTTGTGCATGGCAAAAAAAATTTGTAAAATTCAATTTCGGACAAATTTTCTTTCCCATTCAGAGGATCCGCATATCGGACTGGATCTGTTCAACTTGGACGAAATTCGTCAATAGTCGAAATTAATCGGCTGAATTTAAAATACTTTAAAATATACAATGAAAAATTAAAATGAAATAAATAAAAATAAATGTAACCATTTCCAGGGTCTAAATGAAGATGGTACTATGGTACTATGGTTGAAGTAGATAAAGTATGGATGTAGTTAGCTAGCTACAAGCACGAATAAACAAATAAATTAAATTTGAAGGAAGATTGAGGATGACTGGTGCAGGGCAGACTCAGGAAGACAGGAACACTGTAGATGTAGCCAGCAGCAAACTGCAGAACACTGGAGCAGGCAGGACTCAGTAGATAGATACAGCAGACTTTTTTTAGAAGAGATGAAAAACAATACCGCAAGACTGAACAACCTGTATAGTGGGACAAAATGTAGATTTTAAATTACCCCATGTCCCACCAAGTCAGGCGGGTGTCCTCTGCCCAAACCACCACGGTTCTAGATCTGGGTAAGCTGGAGCACTCAGCGTATTATGGTACCATGGATGATTGTAGATTAAGTCCTTTTTTTTCTAATCTGCATCAAACCTGAGAGCAGGTTGACTTTTAAAAAAGGCATTTGCTCCATGAGCTGGGGCGGCAATTGAGAGAGCTGGGGGCTAAGTATGTTTTTTGTTACAGAAAATACCCGCTCACTCTGGACAGTGGTTGGGGGGCAAGAAAGTAGGCCACACAGCCCTCTTGTTATCCCAGAAACTCAAGGGATCTGTACTTGAGGGCAAAGAAGGTTCCACAAGGTAAGTCTTAACCTCAAACTCAGCACTTTTTCTTTTATCCAAAGCATAATCTGTCCATTGCCTAAGCATAAAAAGCAGCAGCTGCTCCACTCGAACAAGATGAAGTGCTACTGGCGCTGCTACTGATAGGTCCTTGAAGACCACCACACTCCTCCAGGTAATCTGCAGAATCTTCTCCCACCTCCTCTGACTGCATTCTATTTTTTCTTTGCCTCTCACGCTCCCTCGCTATCAATTGTTCCCTCCAGGCAGCGAGGGAATTGGAACTAAGTGCCATCTTGTCTTTGATTTGAGGATCTCAAATTGTGACAAGCATTAACTCGGGACTATTGTCAATGCGCTCAATCAGTTCCTTTTTCAGCCTCGTTAGAAGGGCAGCAACATCGTGAATTATACTACCCTAGCACCAGGCAAGCATTCCCTATGGGCAAGGAAAACTTCAATTTTTAAGGAGAGGTGTGAAGAGAGGAATAACTTCAGCCAGGCTAGCATTCTTTTTTGCTTAAAATTTCTGTCAATGCACAGAAAGGTGTCAGGACTGTCACTACATAGTCAGCCCTGCCTAGTGTTCTGTTACTGCCAATGAAATGGTGACATGACATTGCGTGAATTGCCTTTTTCTGTTCCCGGATACGCTCTAGCATATCTAAGGTGGAGTTCCACCTGGTCCCAACATCTTGTATGAGGTGGTGCTCTGGGAGGTCTGCCTTTTTCTGTTCCTCCCTGAGGAGCTGGCTATCTTTGACGCTACAATGGAAGTGGCCACCAATTTGTGAGCACGATTCCAGAAGTGCTGACAACCTTCCAGTGTTATTGCCATCATCGAGAGCAGCCTTAACTACCAGATGCAGGACATGCACTGAGCAGCGCACACCTACAAATCTGCCATCCCGGAGAGCCTTTGTCATGTTAGCTGCACCATCAGTAACCAGAAAACCAATTTGTGCCTGTGTGCCTGACAGTTCCCCTAGCCACTGAGCCACCATGTTCTGCAGTGCTTTGTGAATGTTATCTGAGGTGTGCTGCTGATCCATTACCTCAGCATGGAGGAGGAAAGAGCGGTGCCCCTGCTTGGCTACTGCATCTGAACATGAGTAATAATGTGTCTTGCAACACACTGGGTTGCCACCAATGCGCCATCAATGACAGGAAGGCATGCTGGCCACTCGGAGCACTCCATAAGTCAGTGGTTAAGGGCATGACTGGCCACCATCCTTTCCTAGCAGGTCCTTCAAAAGTCCAACACATGAACAGTACAGTGAGGGCTCTATAGTTCGACTAAACGTGGTGCGGGGTGGAATTTTATATTGGGGTGCGACAGCCTCCATAAGTTGCTAGAAGGGCTCCCCATCCACCAAATTAAAAGTAGCACCCCCCAACGGCTATGAGCTGTGCAATCAGGCATGTAAATTTTTTTGGGCTGCTATCTGCATATACCCTTTGAATGACACCCACCAAAATATTCCAGTGTGGCCTGTATTGATTTTGGGATGGGCTGTGACTGCTCGTACTAGGAATAGATGTGGCATAATCCCCCTGCCCTTTCTCCTGCCTACTGGTGATGAGTGTGACACTGGTATATGTAGTAGTGCCACTTTATGGACTTATAAACACTGATTTGAGGTAGTTGTTCAGGTGCTGGTTCATCCCAGAGGTGGTTAGCTGACCCAACACCTTCCCACGGCTGACTTCCCTGCCACACAATTTACATTTAGCTAGCCGGTCATCGCCAAGTGTCACAAAATGGTCCCACTCTTTGGAGCGACAGATGACTTTGGAAGGTGGTGAAGAAGAAACTGAGGAGACACTTTCTTCATCTTCACATGCTGGAGCAACCTCACTATGCTTTTTTGTTCTACGTACCTTTACAGGGGTACTAGTAGACCTAAACATGGCAGCAGGGATGTTGGGACTGAGATTGGAGGAGGATAGTGGAGTAACAGTGGTGGCGAAAACAATAGCAGCTACTACCTGCCTGGGAGACTCAACTGGAATTGGAGAGGCAGGTGTTGAGTTTTCAATAGAAGACACAGTTGTAGCTGGAGAAACAGGAGGAGTACTATGGGCAGCAGTGGAAAATCAAGCTCAGTGAAAAAAATCAAGCTCAGTGGAAAAATCAAGCTTGGTAGAAAAATCAAGCTTAGGAGGCCTTGGTCCCTCATATTCTTCTTCTACCTCTTGTAGGTTTGGACATGAAGAAAAATCGTCAGCAGCAGATTTTGGGGAGGCCTGCTGAAATCCCTCTTCTGTCTGGTAGCTACCGGGAAATGGTAAACTATCTCCCTCAATAACCTTTTTGGGAGAAGATATGCTCTCAGTGGCAGTGACAGTGGTGGCAGGAGATATTTTTCCAAATACTGCAATAATTCCCATTTGGGCTGCTTATATGGACGTTTGCTATTAAAATCCCACGTTGATACTGCCCACAGTTTCCGACCAGTAGTGTTAAACACGCTAGGTGTCCCCAGGTTTATAGAACTGGCTGTACCGGAGGTGGTGACGTAACTGGTAGTGGCACTAGTCATTGTGCAGGTGGTTCTGGGGAGATCATCATGAAACAGCTGATGAGAAACAGATGCCAACTGCTTTGTGGTCTCAGAGGAGGACCTGGACCTCTCTACCCTGCTAATAGAAGTAGAACGATCTGCAGTTCCCTTTTAATGTCTATTTTTTAGCTTGAAGTGCTGCTGCTGAGTCTGACCATGACATTTACTACCTGTACTAGTACTACTGACAGTCCTCTTCTTTAGCCACCTGCTGCCGCTAGCCCTGCTTGAAAGCAACAGCACTGTGGTGGTGCTGTTGGTTGCTGGGTCACTGCAGCTGGTACCAGGATGAGGAACATCAGGTTGTTCACTAGGACTCAAATCCATTACAGATAGATAGGTAGTGTACTATAATAATTTTCAAATTTTGAAACCTGGCCACATGACAACTATCAGGCTGGCTGTGTCAATCTGAAAATTATTAACACAAATTGCTAATATTTTTATTTTCAACAGGAAAAAAATACTTGCAGTGGTAAAAAGGCACTAATGCTGGCTGCCTGCTTGCCTACACAACTGTCAGACTGGCTGTGTCACTCTGAAAATTATTATTAATACAAATTACTAATATTTTTATTTTCAACAGGAAAAAAAATGACTTGCAGTGGCAAAAAGGCACTAATGCTTGCTGCCTGCTAATGCTACCTGCCTGCCTACACAACAACTGTCAGATTGGCTGTGTAAGTTAAAAAAATTACAGCTCCTGACAGTGGCAATAAGGAACTAGACTTGCACTAGACTAGCTAATAAGGCACTCAACTGGCTAATAAGGCACTAGACTGGCTAGTAAAATCTCTTTTCTAGAAACTCTTTCTCTGCTTCTTCACTCTCTCAGCTCCAACAATGGACTAAAGGGAAATGCAGGCTGTCTGGGTGTCTGTGTCATTAGTTCAACCCCCATCCAACCCCCATCATGAAACAAAGATGGTAATTGGACTAGAGAGGGTGGGAAAGCAGCACATGCACTGGAAGCTGTCATCTAAATTTCCAAAATTTACAACGACATTCGGACCACGGCTGTTTGGATTTTTTTTTTTTTTTTTACGAACAGTCCTTTCCTTTCAGAAGGCCCGAATGATGACGAATGACACTTATTTGTCCGAATTCCAAAACTGGCCAAACTGATTTGCACAAGTCTAGTTGCTGATAAGAGGCACAGTTCCTTCCTGCTCTCAAGGGAAAAAATTAAATTCCAGTAACACAACCATGATTTTGGAAGAGGGGCAAGAGGAGAAGCATTATTAGCCAACCTTTTTTCTCTACATATAACTGAAGTGGTAGGGGTTTGTTGTGGTGCTGCTACTACCTCAGGCACATCACTGGAGCTGGCAGTAGCTATCATGATCATCATCACCCATATTACTACTGTTGTTGATCCCATTTCCTTGGAGCTGCCTAATCATTCTGCTTAAACAACTCAGCAAGAACAACAGTCACAGATGCCTCAATGACATAGTGGCATTTGCCAGTGGCCATTAGCCATCATCACATGACCTGGCACTAGGCCAGTAGGGATTTTTTTTTTCAGGGCTTGTGATGCTAACAAGCCTGATAATCAAAAATTATAACTGATTCCCCAGGCCCTGTGATGCTAACAAGCCTGAGTGCCACAAATGATAGCTTATTCCTCAGGGCCTGTGATGCTAACAAGCCTGAGTACAAAAACTGATAACTGATTTCTCAGGGCTTTTGACTCTAACAAGCAAACAACTAAAAATCAATGTTTCCTCAGGTCTTGTGCCAAACAAGTGTAAGTCTTAAAAATCAAAGGGCTTGTTCCTAACACGAGTCTACATCCTACAACAAATCAATATTTCCTCAGGGCTTGGGCCAAACACAAGATTAAGTCCTACAAATCAAAGTTTTTTTAGGGCTTGGGCCTAACACAAGTGTAAGTCTTACAAAAATCAATGTTTCCTTAGGGCTTGTGCCAAACAAGTGTAATTCCTACAAATCAATATTTCCTTGGGTCTTGGGCATTTAACAACAAGTCTAAGTCCTACATATCATCCTCTACAAAATACTATATCCTGTCAAGTATCAGTCTGCCCCAGTCACAACTTAAATTAGGGGGTCCCTGTCTCTGTCACGCTATGTACTGATATTATTTATTTTATTTGATTATTTATAATTTTATTAACTGTCTCCCCAATATCAGTCAACAGCTACCCCACTGGCACTCAGAGGGTTAATTCTACTGTCACTGGACGCATTTTTTCAGTACTTTAGATGTATTGATATGGGACTTAGGGCCCCATATCAATACATCCAGTGGGGACCTAGACTTTTTTTAATTTATTTTTTTTTTTACTTTCAATTAATGAGTTGGCTGTTTTGAGCTCCCTCGATAGACTCTGCACCCAGAAAAAACTGGGTGCAGAATTTCCCATGATAAAGTGGGCCCCTTTACGGATCTTAGGGCTAACTTAGTCAATTGAATTGCATCCTTTGGTGTTTGTATTATTTTTCTTTGGGTGAAAATGCTGCTACATTTATCTCCCAATGTTTTTTTTTTTGTGCCGGCATTTTTTCATAGCACAGGTAATTGAATAGCTTACCATTCTTGAAAAAATGCTGTTGCCTGTTTTTTTTTTCTCGTTAGACCTAATTAAATCGAGGCTGTAATATACTGTTGTTTTTACATGCAAAATTACTAAATACAGTATTTGAGATCAACCTTTTCTTTTTCAGATTGATGTATGTATTTATACACATTTCCAGAGTCAAAAGGACAATTTAGCCAGTTTTAGCATAAGTGAAATTAAGTGGGTTGTGTTCTAAGAGTTCTCAGTGAAATTGTATTTAATAACAAGAATTTATTTCTTAACGTATGTTTTCTTCTATATACTGTCTTGCTTTCTCCACATCTGCAAATGAGCACTAAATATTCTCAAAATAAATCATCATGCTAAACAAGTCATGTTTATAAGATGAAGTAACAATAGGCTATGTAACACGAGTTTTGTTTCCTGATAGGCCATCGGTGTTGATTCTCAGCTGATATTGAGTGATCAGTTAACAAGAATATGCTAATACAGAGTGGTGCTATAATTAGTTTTTCATTTCTTTTTTTTTTTTTTTTACTTCAGTTTCTATGTGTGTACTAAAAGTGATGTGCTATATTAGTAAATGCCATGCATTTGGTTAGTCAGTGTCTTATTTCAACCAATGCTGTGCTTTGGAGAAATCTACCTGCATCTATCCATTGGTCAGCTGAGTAGGATGGTATTTTTAGTCCAAAACGCTGGAGGATAAAACATTGCCCATCCTTGGCTGAGGGTATAACAAAGAGAAGCAACTATACTTTCATGGGAATGATGCTACAGAGACATTATGGGGGAATGCATTAATCAGACAGCATAGCAACATTGGTGTTAGTCTCCTACATTTGTGCCTGCACTAGAACCTGTGAACCATTGTTAAGACTTTAATAAGAGCATTCACAGAGAAATGGAGTCAAGTTATACCAACATCCTATGAACATTTGTAGAACATACAGGAAGCAAATATAGTCAAGCTGATAACTTTATTGGCTAACTAAGCAGATTTAGGATGCAAGCTTTCAAGACCTCTCATGTATTTTCCTCAGGCATGTTATACAGATAAATATGAAAATATCTCTCTTAAATACAAGCCCACATTGCATTGTTTAGAATGGAAAGCAGAAAAGATCAGCTCAGTCCAGATTCTTTGATCAGTCAGTGGTAAAGGAGTGTGATGTAAATTGCAGTCATCCTCTGGAAGTGTCAAAGGTATTACACTTCCAGTGAGACTCTGTCATAAAGGCTTATCCACAATGTAATAATGTGACAGGAATTCCCTGTCCCTGTTCAGGCCATTATTTAAAGTATTAAACCAGAGCATTAATTTAACCTCCCATATTTTTTTCTCCCTCGGAATGTGAAACAGTGCCATCAATACAGACAATTTAATTCATTGACACTGTCCATTTTGGGAATAATTACATCTCACAAATGTCCTATATCGGCTGAATTACCCTGACTCCCCACAACTGTAGGGTCAGCCCTAAAATGCCTACTGCAATGGGAGGGATATTAGCACTCCTCACACCTGTGAGAAGTGCTCAGTGAGCAAAACATTTCAGTAAGTTTGTTTTATAGAAGAGTTTTGTGGGTTGTCGTGACCATCAACATTATTTCCCAACCGGGTATTCAGTGGAAGTTTTGCATTTGGCCAGGCTTAAATGATCACTAACACTACCTAATAACTTCCACTTTCCTTAATCTGGCCTAATGATCACACTGAATGAAATCTTTCTGAATGTTTTCACCAAAATTAACCATCTGAGTGCCAGAGGGGTATTCGACAACTTGCAACTGAATGACTTGGATACCTCTTTGGCAGCCAAATGGTTCCTCTTTAACCCTTTGAATGCCAGTGGGATGAGACATTGAAAAGAAATGTGTTTCTCACCCGTCTGAAGAGTTAATGAATACTCAGTAGGAGGAAGACAAATAAATTCCTTTTGCAGGTCTCCAAGATGCCAAACTCTGCCCATTGAGTTTTCTTAGGAAAACCTTAATTTAGAGGAGATTGGGATTCTGCAGCCAAGAGCCATATAGCCCTCCATGAACAGGAAATCAAGTAATAATTAAAGATTAATGTCTGGAGAATCAGTATACACAGAACTGATTGACAACTGCCATTAAGATTTTCTGTCCATATTGAGGGTTTATTATTGGAGATGTGAATGTTCATCTTTCGCTCTCTTTCCCACTCTCTCATCATGGTTAATTCTGAATTGACTAGCAAAATTCTGGGCTTTTGGGTGCTTTGACCTGTACAGTTAGTTCTTTTTGGAGGAGGGATAAGGACCCAGGGTGTCATTTGTAAATAGGTAAATATGGTTTTTGTACAGAACGTGGATAGTGTCATTTAGCATTTCATTTTTGGTTTTAAGTGATGTCCATAAAAATACAATTAATAACAGGTTTGCTTACCTTGAGATCCCAATAAATCAGGTTCTGAACAAGGTGAAAGAACTGTTGGATGACTCTAACTCTTGATCTCCATGGCCATTTAGTCTCCCCCATGCTCTTTGTGGATGCTTTCTTTCTTCCCAAACTCTTGGCTGGGGCCTTCACTCACCCCAAGCTCTCTGCAGCCTACAACCATATCCACTCTCCCTGTGTTCCATTGTGACCACTTCACCTTTCCCCACGTTTCCAGTAGCTGCCTTTTCTCTACCATTACTCCCCCACACTGCCTCTGTTTTCACACTCATTCTTGGATGTAGTCCCTGCACCTTTGCCTTTTGGTGCTCTTTTGCAACTTCTCTCACCCAGTCTTTCCCTGTTTCTTTGTCCCACTTTCATGTCTGTGATCTATTATGAATACAGCTGGTGGACCTAGTATCATCTCCTGGACCTCCAAACCAATCTGCTCATCCATATCTGTAATCTAAGTGCCATAAATTTATAGTGCTTAAGTATCCCAGAGATGGGAGTAGTGACTGGATTGTATTCTGATGCAGGACCATTATAACAACAGGGCAAAATGGACAACGTCCTAAGGCCCCGCACAATCAGAATCTTATATTTACATACATATATCAGTTTGGAAACTCCTGTACCTTTGACCTGGGGCCCATAATATAATCATCTCCATGTATGTTGTAAAAACATATCATTATAGGCAGATAGATGTGAACAATTTTAAATTTATCAAGCTACAGTAAGTGTTCATCATTTGTGAACCTATATAGGTTTCAAAAGACTAAGGCCTCAATTTAAATGCCACTGATGCCAAAAAATAACCCTCGTCTGCATTTTTTTCAAGCACGATAAGCAATGCACTTAATAAAATAATCAGCTTGGACACTAAAGGTAGCGCCCATTTTACCCCATAGAAACATACTACAAATTGTAGAATTTTCAATTCAGTTGAATGCGTCAGGCAGTAAGATACACTAAGGGACCCACTTTAACATGGGAAAATCTGCAACTTTAAAAAGCCAAAGCATTAGTGTTGAGCGAGCACCCCGATGCTCGGGTGCTCGGGTGCTCTGACCGAGCACCCCCTGAGGCTCGAGTGCTCGGCCGAGCACCCGAGCCCCATTCAAGTCAATGGGGCGACACCAGGCACCCCCTGCTCTGATGAGGGGAGGGTGCCTGGTCAATGCCCCCTTCATCTCCGCTATGCCCCCTTCATCTCCGAATGCCCCCTTCAGCTCCGCAATGTCCCCCTTCATCTCCGCTATGCCCCTCTTCCACAATGTGCCCCTTCATCTCCGCTATGCCCCTCTTCCACAATGTGCCCCTTCATCTCCGCTATGCCCCTCTTCCACAATGTCCCCCTTCATCTCCTCTATGGCATAGAGGAGATGAAGGGGGACATTGTGGAAGAGGGGCATAGCGGAGATGAAGGGGCACATTGTGGAAGAGGGGCATAGCGGAGATGAAGGGGGACATTGTGGAAGACGGGCATAGCGGAGATGAAGGGGGACATTGTGGAAGAGGGGCATAGAGTCTATGCCCCTCTTCCACAATGTCCCCCTTCATCTCCGCAATGCCCCCTTCATCTCCGCAATGCCCTCGTACCTCCAGTCCCTGGTGGTCCAGCGGAGCGTCTTCGGATCTGTGCCTCTTCCGGCACAGATCCCCGCCACCCGAACATGGCGGGAGAGCACATGGCGGTACTCGACGAGTACCGCCATGTGCCGAGCAGAGCGATGCTCGAGCCGATCCGAGCATCGGCCGAGCACGCTCGCTCATCACTACAAAGCATCAATTGAATGTTAAAAAAAAAAAAAAAAAAAAACCTAAGTCCCCAGAGGATGTATTGGTATGGGGCCCTAAGCAACATATCAATACACCCAAACTTGGTCCAATGTTAGTAGAATTAACTCTATGAATGCTCGTAGGGTATTCTTACCCCACTGGCACTCACAGAGTTAATCTGACTAAATTACAAAGCAACATCCCCTGAAGAGAAACACTTACCATTAATCATGATGTCCAACTGAGTCTACAGCACCCTGGTCATCTACTGTCCATCTTCTTCTTCTGTATTCTCTCTTCCTTCTTCTCCCTTCTTCTTCTCCATCTTCTTTCTTCTTCTGTTCCATCTTCCATTCACAACCATGTATAATAAATATTAATGATGTGCTATAAAAAGAACCCACATATATGTGTATAGTTTAATCCCTTGAGCAATACATTGTGTAGTTCTCTAGCACTCAAAGGTTTAAGCATTGCAGATATGTGTGAGTGAAAATAGTACAAGATGCCAAAGGTTCCAAAAACGATATCCTTGTGTTTCCACACTGAATTATTATTTGTTTAAAAATCGAAAAATATTAGGGTGGGGGCAAAAACAGGATAATTATAAATATGGCCCCCTTTTTTTCTTCACCGCCATTTGCGGAGATGGCGGCGAGAGGGAACGCAGACATAGCCCCCTCAAAGTACCTGACGGGTCAATGACTGTTCCAGTAGGAGGGAATTTTGAACAAAGACTGCCTTTATATAAAGGTAGTCTCTGTTCAAAATGGCTCAAGGCTATTGGCTGGGATGTCTGCTTATGCACCTCCCAGCCAATCAGATTTGAGCAGGTTCCTTCAGTCCCCCACTTGAAGCTGATTGGCTGGGAGGTGCGTATGCACACATCCCAGCCAATAGCTGTGAGTCATTTTGAACAGAAGCTGCCCAAATATAAAGCAGTCTCTGTTCAAAATTTTCTCACATTGGAATGGGCATCAGCCTGGCAGGTACTTAGAGGTGGGGCTAAGTCTGTGTTTCCTTCCTCCACCGCTGCTGCAAACAGGTAGAAAAAAAAGGCAGCTATTTTTATAATTACCCAGTAATCACCCACACAAATATTTTTCAGTTTTCAAACAAATAATACTTCAGAGCGGAAACATGGGGACATATTTTCGGAACCTTTGGCACCTTGTACAATATTCACTCACACTTATGTGCAATGCTTAACCCTTTGAGTACCAGTGAGGTACGCAATGCATTTGAGTGCCAGTGAGGTACGCAATGCGTTGCTGTGCCGCTCTGGCGCTCAAGGTGTTAAACTATGCACATATGCACATTCTTTTTATGGCACTTCATTCATATCTCTGTTTTACAGGAACTGAATAGAAGATGGATGAAAGAAGAGGGAACAGAAGAAGAAAGAAGATGGAGTGGAAGAAGAGAGAAGAAGGAAAACAGAAAATAGAGGGCGAAGACTAGAGAATAAAGAAGAAGGTAGACTGAAGAAGAAGTTGGACAGTGGATCATAGGTAAGTATTACACAAATCTGGGTGTTAGGCTAGTGTTAGGGGTAGTATTGTGGCACTTTACTGTTAGGGGTAATGTAGGGTTAGTGTTTGGGAAGGTGACTGTGTATTTGAGCTACTGATTGCTGCTTGACAGTGTGTCAAGCACCAATCATTAGCTTTTTTCCTTTGATGTTGCCATTATTGCCACTTTTTAGTAGTGTTATGAGAACTTAATACTCAAAATGGACGTTTCATCACAAGTCCTTTTCCATGGCCTAACATCCATTGTGGTTTCAGCTGGTAAGGCACAGGTCGTTATACAATTAAATCTAGAGCTAAGAAGCTGATTTAATTTAAAGGGATAGCAATACTTTGCTTTAACTTTATTTTATTTTGCAGGTATTAAAAAAACATAAAGAATGATATAAGTCTTATCTCTTAAACCTTTATGGTTTAAGAGATATTCACAAGCAAAGTTCTCCCTCCCGCCCCTTTTTCCTAGTGTAAGCCATCTCTTCTCAGATGTGAATCTGGTTGTAAGACCAGACAGATAACAGCAGGGGACAATCTTCTTTGTATGAAAACAATGAAAGCCCTTCCCCCCCTTGACAAGTTTTTCAGCTTTTTCCCTTATCCTAATTGAAGATTGTCCCTCTCTGCAGTCTACCTGGGCACCTCCCTTCTGATCTTGCTGAACGGGGGGGGGATACTTTGCTTGTGAATATCTCTTAAACCATAAAGGTTTGAGAGATAAGACTTATATCGTTCTTCATGTTTTTTTAATGCCTACAAAATAAAATAAAGATAAAACAAGTATTACTATCTCTTTAAGTCCAAAATTGTGTTGCAGAGGCATTCTAATGCATAAATGTACCTGGTGTTCACGTATCACCTTGTTTTCACGTTTTTACTGGAATCATTCAATTTAGTCCCAGGGTGTTATGATCAGAAAGGATTGAGGCTGTCCACTAGGAGTGGGCAAAAGCTCTTTCAGTGTTCCCATGAGAAATCCTGAGGAAACCACGTTGTTGTCTGCTTTTTTGCTGGAAAATCTACTATAAGAACAGCGATTAAAATCTTTCCATTTCTTTGCTCATTGGCTAAAGTTCTTCGCCATTTTTTCAGTGGCTAGAAAGTTTCTGCTCATTGATTTACTTGTTTTTTGCCTTTTTGCTATAAAAACTTGACGTATTCCAGGAAGTGAAACACAATAGAAGCAGCTACAGAGAGAGGTAGACGTGCTGTGCTGTTCTGCTGTGATCTTGCTATCACTCTAAGAAAGTTTAAAAATAGTAAAAGGAGGAATTGAAAAGACCCTTATGTGTCCACTATGTCTGAGGAGGAGGAGGAAGTGAACACTACAGAAGTAATGCTGTCCAGTCCCCTTAAATCACCCCTATGGATCTTGGGGAATTTAAAGGGATAGTAATGTTTCATAATAAAAGCAACTCTAATTAATCATCATAGTATTTGGACCTTGGAGAGTGTTATTTCAATTCTGTCAGAGTTGTAGTTCAAGAGTAATTCAATCACAAAGTGTCCCCCTCCCGCTCATTTCACTGATGTAACACTGCTCAGCCAGAGCAGTAGGGAGGTGCCCAGGTAGATTGCAGAGAGGGACAATCTTCAATTAAGATAAGGGAAAAACCTGAAAAACTTGTCAAGGGGGGAAGGGATTTCATTGTTCTCATAGGAAGACGATTGTCCCCTTCTGTTATCTGTCTGGTCTATGGACTGCATTCCACATCTGAGAAGAGATGGCTTACACTAGGTAAAAGGGGCGGGAGGGGAAACTTTGCTTGTGAATATCTCTCAAACCATAAAAGTTTGAGAGATAAGACTTATATCGTTCTTCGTGTTTTTTTAATGCCTACAAAATAAAATAAAGATAAAATTAAGTATTACTATCCCTTTAATGGGAAGGGAGGAAGAGAAGGGTAGTAGTAGTGAGAGCAGGACAGGTCAGCTGCCTGTGCCTGCTGCCAGACATGCTGCCCCTGCTTCCACCATTGCTGTACCTGCTGCCAGATGTGCTGCCCCTGCTGCCACTAGTGCTATGCCTGCTGTCAGACGTGCTGCCCCTACTACTCCTACCACCATTGCTGTGCCTGCTGCTGACAGCAGGCACAGAAATGGTGCCTGCTGCAGTATGTCTGACAGCAGGCACCATTGCCGTGTCTGCTGTCAGATGTACTGCCCCTGCTGCCACTAGTGCTGTGCCTGCTGTCAGACGTGCTGCCCCTGCTGCCACCAGTGCTATGTCTGCTGCTGGTGCTGCCCCTGCTGCCATCAGTACTGTGCCTGCTGTCAGACATGCTGCTCCTGCTGCAACCAGTGCTTTCTTGCTGCCAGTGTTGAACCTGCTGCCACCAGTACTGTGCCTGTTGTCAGATGTGCTGCCCCTGCTGCCACCAGTGCTGTGCCTCCTGCCAGTGCTGAACCTGCTGCCACCAGTACTGTGCCTGCTGTCAAACATGCTGCCCCTGCTGCCACCAGTGCTGTGCCTGCTGCCAGTGTTGAACCTGCTGCCAACAGTGCTGAACTTGCTGCTAGTGTGTCTTGTAATACTCAAGGGGGGGTAGGAGAAGATGATGCCAAAGCAGGGGACTCTAAGTCACCCTTGCCATCCCAAAGCAGTACCACCAGTGCTAATACTACTACTACTAAGAAGGTCCACAGCTTGTAAGTGTTAGGAGTGAAGGAGGAGGTAATCAATATCCTCATATTACTAGTGACTGTGAGGAGGAAGACTCTGGGGTTGAACTTGATGTTGTCGGTGTTAGTAGTAGTAGTAGTAATGGTGACGCAGCCAGTGGCACTAGTGTTAGGGGAGTGGTAGGGGAAGCATTTGAGAGCATCCAGATTAGTGGTAAAGGGAACCCACACCATTTCTATGACCATGAGAGTCCACTTAACGACAGTGTTTAACTGAAACATGATCCTAAAGAAGCCAGAACTGTTGGTGGATAGCAGGAGCAGAAATAATAATACCACCACCACCACCACCAGGAACACAGATCAGCTGCCTGTGCCTGTTGCTACTGCTGTCAATCTGCCTTCTTCACATCACCAAGAAATGGCATGTTTGACATTAGGGTACCCTCTGTCACAATGCTCGTCACCTCCTCCAACAAGCAGTGAGATGTCTGTAATAAAGCAGCAGCAGCACATAGGCACTAGTGGTGGTGGTGATGATGATGTTGGAGAAGCTGGGGTTGAAGAGACATTGATGGCCTTTTTAGCAGAAACTGAGAAGGAATGGGAGACAGGGATGAGGATGGGCGTCACTACTACCACCACCAACATTGAGCTATTGGAATTTGCAACTGCTCTAATTCCTGCTGCTGCTGAGTTGCAAGGGAAGCAGGTTGCTGAGGAGCAAATTTGCGTTGACACAGCGGGAATGGGGTCAACAAGTGATGCGGGACTACGACAAGTTCCACTTGCCAGAGCCAGCAATACTCATGTTCCTAGTTGCAATTCTGATTCTGAGGCAGCAGCAACAGTAGCAACATCATTCTCTGCCCCAGACAGTGAAGGGGAATGTGGAGGACAAGAAGAAAGAGGCCATTATTCTCCACTTGTTCCCTATCCCTATCCCCTGAAGTCATGGGTGTGGGACTATTTTTCTCTTTGGGAAGGCACAGTGCAGTCATCACCAACAGCACTGCGCACAATTTGTAATAAGTCAATGAGAAGAGGAAAGGAGGGAACACACCTTGGCACAACCTTCCTGATAACACACATGAAACACAGACACCATGACATTTATGTCAAACATGTTAACCCTTTGAGTGCCAGAGGGGTACGGAATGCATTGCAAAGCATTGCGCTCCGTACCCCTCTGTCACTCAAAGGATTAAAGCCAAACACCCACCACAGAAATCAAACACAGCTGTTGCTGTAACCCCTGACTCTCCAGAAAGGCAACAAGAGGTGAGGCAGAGATCAAAGTGTAGGAAGAATAGAGAAACTGAGGCAGAGACTGGAAGTTCCATGACGAGTGAAACAACTAGCTCGCCATCACCTTCTTCCTCTAGGGTAACTACATCTTCTGCCAGTCCACCTCATTCATTTTTACCTCTCCCGCCAAGTGATAGCCATTTTGTAGATGTTAGGATGTGGCAGTTCATGTCCACCCATTGCACACTGTGTGGCGCAATAACCACACATGGCAGTGTGGTGGAGGAGAATCGCAAGCAGGGCATCAAGCAGCATCTGAGGAGATTCCATCACTCAGAATATGCTAAGATGCTGGCAGGAAGGGTTCATCATTACTATTAGTGTTGAGCGAGCACCCCGATGCTCGGGTGCTCGGGTGCTCTGACCGAGCACCGCCGGAGGCTCGAGTGCTCGGCCGAGCACCCGAGCCCCATTGACTTCAATGGGGCGACACGAGCATTACACCATGCACCCCCTGCTCTGATGAGGGGAGGGTGTCTGGTCAATGCCCCCTTCATCTCCACAATGTCCCCCTTCATCTCCGCAATGTCTCCCTTCATCTCCGCAATGCCCCCTTCATCTCCGCAATGTCCCCCTTCCACAATGTCCCCCTTCATCTCCACACTGTCCCCCTTCATCTCCGCAATGCCCCCTTCATCTCCGCAATGTCCCCCTTCCACAATGTCCCCCTTCATCTCCACACTGTCCCCCTTCATCTCCGCAATGCCCCCTTCATCTCCGCAATGCCCCCTTCATCTCCACAATGTCCCCCTTCCACAATGTCCCCCTTCATCTCCACACTGTCCCCCTTCATCTCCGCAATGCCCCCTTCATCTCCGCAATGTCCCCCTTCCACAATGTCCCCCTTCATCTCCACACTGTCCCCCTTCATCTCCGCAATGCCCCCTTCATCTCCGCAATGCCCCCGTACCTCCAGTCCCTGGTGGTCCAGCGGAGCGTCTTCAGATCTGTGCCTCCTTCGGCACAGATCCCCACCACCCGAACATGGCGGGCGAGCACATGGCGGTACTCGACGAGTACCGCCATGTGCCGAGCAGAGCGATGCTCGAGCCGATCCGAGCATCGGCCGAGCATGCTCGCTCAACACTAATTACTATTAAACTATCAGCAATTTGTCATGTGTCCTTAGCGGGGTGTGGACAAGGGGTATAGTGACAATGGCAGTACTTGTGTTCTGGTGTAATGGTGTTTGAATACAATTGTGCACCCAGGTGTTATTTACCACACACTGTGCACATTGCAGTTGCTGATGAGAGGCAAAGTTCCTGCTCTCAAGGGAAAAATGTATATTCTAATAACACACTCATGATTTTGGAGAAGGGGCAGGTGGAGAAGAATTATTAGCCAATTTTTTATTTTCTCTATATATACTGGGGTCTACTTATTGTGCTGCTACTGCCTCAGGTGCATCACTGGAGATATTTGTGGCAAGTGGAACATTCTTCATCCATCACCCATGTTACTGCTGTTGTTGATTCCATTCCCTTTCAGCTGCCTAATCATCCTACTGCTTAAAGGGATAGTAATGTTTCATAATAAAAGCAGCTCTAATTAATCTTCATAGTATTTGAGCTTTGGAGAGTGTTATTTCAATTCTGTCAGAGTTGTAGTTCCAGAGTAATTCAATGACAAAGTGTCCCCCTTCTGCCCCTTTTACTGATGTCACACTGTTCAGCTAGAACAGAAGGGAGGTGCCCAGGTAGACTGCAGAGAGGGACAATCTTCAATTAAGATAAGGGAAAAACCTGAAAAGCTTATCAAGGGGGCAGGGCTTTCATTGTTTTCATAGGAATAAGAGTGTCCCCTTCTGTTATCTATCTGGTCTATGGACTGCATTCCACATCTGAGAAGAGATGGCTTACACTAGGTAAAAGGGACGGGAGGGGGAACTTTGCTTGTGAATATCTCATTAACCATAAAGGTTTGAGAGATAAGACTTATATCATTCTTCATGTTTTTAATGCCTACAAAATAAAATAAAGTTAAAACGAAGTATTACTATCCCTTTAAGCAACTCAGCATCAGCAGGAAGAACAACAGTTGCAAATTCTGCAATTATGGACTCAGGTGGACATCTGATAATGGCCAGTGGCCACTTGTCCAACATAACATGACCTGCTGACAGTAGGCCAGTAGGGCATTTTTTTTCCTCAGGGCTGGTGCTTTGAAAAAAAATACAAAAAATATCCATAGTCCTTACAAGCCTAAGTCCTACAAATCAATGTTTTTTAGGGCTTGTGCCAAACAAGCATAAGTCCTACAAATCAATGTTTTTGTGGGGCTTGTGCCTCTAATAACTCTAAGTCCTACAGATCAATGTTTCCTCAGGGCTTGTGCCTCTAATAAGTCTGTCCCCCCAATACCAGTCAACAAACCCACCAAAACAAATTCCCTGTTCCACTGACTCATTCCTCAGACTCCACCCACCAACACAGTTACCCTCCTCAGACCCCTTTATACCATGTCTTATGTTTTTTTTAATTTTATTTAGGATTTATTTTTTTACTAACTGCCCCCCAATCCCAGTAACCAACCCCCCAAAAAAATTCCCTGTTCAACTGATCCTTTATCCATACCCCACCAACACAGGAACCCTCATTCCCCTTTTATACTATGACTTTGGGAAATAAAATACTATTTCATATATGTGATGTGTAAATTCAATGTTCCCATTGATTTCAATAAAATGAGCTAGGTGAAAAAAGGTGGAAAATGGCACTTCTCATGGGAAATTATTCTCCAAGTGGGAAGTGCCATTATTCACCGATTTCAGTTAGAGGTTAATATTTTCGGCCATCCCTACTGTCCACAACACATAATGAGGCTACTTTACCCAAAAATAAATTAAGGCTACAGCTAAACTTAAAGGGATAGTAATGTTTCACAATAAAAGCAGCTCCAATTAATCTTTATAGTATTTGGGCCATGGAGAGTAATATTTCAGTATTGTCAGAGCTGTAGTTCCAGAGTAATTGAATGATAAATTATCCTCCTCCCACCCCTTTTACTGATGTAACACTGCTCACCTCAGAGCAGCAAGACTGTCCGGATGGCATGCAGAGAGGGACAATCTTCAGTGAGCATAAGGAAAAACCTGAAAAACCTGTCAAGGGGGCAGAGTTTTCCTTATGCTCACAGTAAGCAGATTGTCCCTTGCTGCGACCTGTCCGGTTAAGTGGCCAGATTCCACATCTGAGTGGAGGCGGTTTACACTAGGTAAAAGGGGTGGGAGGGGATACTTTATCATTCAATTACTCTTGAACAACAACTCTGACAGTATTGAAATAACACTCTCCATGGCCCAAATACTATGAAGATTAATTGGAGCTGATGTTTTTGGGAAACATTGCTATTAGTGATGAGCGAGCACCCCAATGCTCGGGTGTTCGGGTGCTCTGACCGAGCGCCCCCGGAGGCTCGAGTGCTCGGCCGAGCACCCGAGCCCCATTGAAGTCAATGGGAGGACTCGAGCATTACACCAGGCACCCCCTGCTCTGATGAGGGGAGGGTGCCTGGTCCATAGGAAAAGGGAAGAAAAGGATGGAAACACCACAGAAATGGTTCAGGGACAGCATAGGGAGGATGTCTGGATGCATCTTGGACTCCAACATCGCTGCTGGGAACGATCTTTCGCCCGTAGTACGCCATTTTTACAGACTGACCATAAAACACACAAAAAGGAAAATAAAAACGACTTTAGGCGAAAAATTGTTACCAAACAATATTTGCTGTATATTTACTTGTATATCATCTGCAAATTATCCCAAAAATTTCCTTGATTTTCTGAAGTGAGGCCATGATTAAGAGGGAAACGTGCGCAGAGGCAAATTCTCCCAAAAATCTCCTTGATTTTCTGAAGTGAGGCCATGATTAAGAGGGAAACGTGCGCAGAGGCAAATTATCCCAAAAATGTCCTTGATTTTATTGAACTGAGGCCATGATTAAGAGGGAAACGTGCGCTGAGCTGACCATCTAAAACATTATGGGTGAGGGTCTGCTGCAGAGCTGACCATCCTAAACATTATATGCGAAGGCCCGCTAGTGAGCTGACGCTATAAAACATTATATGAGAGGGCCCGCTAGAGAGCTGACCCAATAAAACATTATATGAGAAGGCCCGCTGGTGAGCTGACCTATATAAAAATTGTCAAACAGGGCCCGCTGGTGAGCTGGCCCTATATAAAAATTATATCACAGGGCCCGCTGATGAGCTGGCCCTATATAAAAATTATAGCACAGGGCATATGGAAGAGGAGGAGGAGGATGAGAAGATTAAGAGTCAACCATATACCCGTTTTTTGGGTGGAAGGGGTGAATGGGAATACAGAGTATTCCCATCATTGTAAATAACATATATAAAGTGAGTTTATGTTCCCCCGGGGCTTTCCTCCAGTGGAGTGGAGAAGTCAGGGGAAATCCAGGCCTTGTTCATTTTTATAAGTGTCAACCTATCAGCATTGTCGGTGGAAAGGCGGATACGCTTATCTGTTATGATGCCACCAGCAGCACTAAATACCCGCTCAGACAGAACGCTGGCGGCAGGGCAGGCCAGCACCTCCAAGGCGTAGAGTGCCAGTTCATACCACGTGTCCAGCTTGGACACCCAGTAGTTGTAAGGCACAGAGGGATCATTGAGGACGCTGACACGGTCTGCTATGTACTCCTTCGCCATCTTCCAAAACTTTTCCCTCCTTGTGACACTAGGCTGCGCATCAGGGTGAGGGTGCTGGCGGGGTGTCATGAAGGTGTCCCACGCCTTGGAGAGTGTTGCCCTGCCTTTCTCGGAACTGCTGTGTGCTCCCCTTTTCTCCCCTTCTCGGTTGGCCAAGGTAGCACGTACTCTGCCGCCAGCGTTGTCAGATGGAAAATTTTGGAGCAATTTTTCAACAAGAACCTTCTGGTATTGCACCATTTTGCTTGTCCTCTCCACCGGAGGAATGAGAGATGAGAAATTCTCTTTGTAGCGGGGGTCCAGAAGGGTGAACACCCAGTAATCCGTGTTGTCTAAAATGCGTACAACGCGTGGGTCACGGGAAAGGCAGCCTAACATAAAGTCAGCCATGTGTGCCAGAGTACCAACAGTCAAGATTTCGCTGTCCTCACCAGGAGGATGACTCTCAATCTCCTCATCCTCTTCCTCCTCTTCTGCCCTCCCTCCATGGCTACCCTCTGTAGCGGAGGCAACCGTGTCTTCCTCCTCCTCCTCCTCCTCCGCCTCCTCCAATTGTCGCTGAGAAGACGAAGTGAGGGTGCTCTGGCTATCACCTTGTGTAAGCTCTTCCTCCCCCATTTCCACCTCTTCCACATGCAAAGCGTCGGTTTTAATTGTGAGCAGCGAGCGTTTCAGTAGACACAGAAGTGGGATGGTTACACTGATAATAGCGTTATCGCCGCTCACCATCTGTGTCGATTCCTCAAAATTGCGTAAAACCTCGCAGAGGTCTGACATCCATTCCCACTCCTCACTTCTGATTACAGGAAGTTGAACGGAGAGGCGACGACCGTGTAACAGCTGGTACTCCACTACTGCCCTCTGCTGCTCACAAAGCCGGGCCAACATGTGGAAGGTGGAGTTCCAGCGCGTGCTCATGTCACACAGCAGCCGGTGAGCTGGCAATTGTAAGCGCTGCTGCAGCTTCAACAGGCCGGCCGAAGCTGTAGATGTCTTACGGAAATGTGCACACACGCGGCGCACCTTGGTCAAGAGATCATGCACATTGGGGTAGGTTTTTAGAAATCGCTGAACCACTAAATTAAATACATGCGCTAGGCATGGTACGTGTGTGAGCTTGCCGAGCTCCAAAGCCGCCACCAAGTTACGCCCATTATCACACACAACCATGCCTGGTTGCAGGTTGAGTGGCGAGAGCCACTGCTCGGTCTGGTGACTAATACCCTGCAACAGCTCTGAGGCCGTGTGCTGTTTGTCCCCAAGGCAGATCAGCTTCAGCACGGCCTGTTGACGCTTCCCCACTGCAGTGCTACACTGCTTCCAGCTACTGGCTGATGGGGGAGTGGCGCTGCGTGTAGAGAATTCGGAGGTGGAAATGGAGGAGGAGGAGCCAATAACGTAGGTGCTGGCGGAAACCCTGATGGAGGTAGGGCCCGCAATCCTCGGCGTGGGTAGCACCCGTGCCATCCCAGGGTCCGAGTCGCTCCCAGCCTCCACGACATTCACCCAGTGTGCCGTCAGGGAAATGTAGCGTCCCTGGCCACAAGCACTTGTCCATGTGTCAGTCGTTATGTGGACCTTCCCAGTAACTGCGTTGGTCAGGGCACGGGTGATGTTACGGGACACATGGTGGTGTAATGCGGGGATGGCACACCGGGAAAAGTAGTGGCGGCTGGGGACCGCGTACCGAGGGACAGCTGCTGCCATCAGGCTGCGGAAGGACTCAGTGTCCACAAGCCTAAATGGCAGCATTTCGATGGCCAGCAATTTGGAAAGGTGTGAGGTTAGTGCTATGGCCTGTGGGTGGGTGGCTGGGTATTTTCGCTTGCGCTCAAATGCCTGGGGTAACGAAATTTGGACGCTGTGCTGGGACAGGGAAGTGGATGTGGTCGCTGATGGTGCTTCAGATGGTACAGGTGCAGGGCGGGAGGTATGCGGGCCTGCGCCTTCGACAGGCGATTGGCCGGCACTGAAAACAGGGGAAGAGGAGGCAGTGGTGTGGCCTGCAGACACAGATGGGCGATCCAGGCGTTCCTCCCACTTACTACGGTGCTTGGATGCCATGTGTCGGATCATGCTGGTGGTGGTGAGGTTTCTAGTGTTCATGCCTCGGCTCATTCTGGTGTGGCACAGGTTGCAAACTACAATTCTTTTGTCGTCCGCACTTTCCTTAAAAAAACGCCATACCGCGGAACACCTACCCTTTGGCAAGGGAGATTTACGCAAGGGGGTGCTCCGTGGAACATTTGCGGGCCGGTTTGGTGCGGTCCGCCTTCTTTCTGTAGCCACACCACTGCCTCTTCCAGCCTGTTGCGGTGCTGCAGATGGCTCACCCTCAGGACTGCTGTCATCGCTCGGCTCTACACCTTCCCAGGTGGGGTCAGTCACCTCATCATCCACCAAGTCCTCCTCCACTTCCTCACTCTGATCATCCTCCCCATGTCTTGATCCCACCACATACTCAGTCATTGACAACTGTATAACATTCTCCTCAACAAGGTCTTGAGACAGTAATAGTGGTTGATTTAATGGCAACTGTGTCTCATCATCATCATCATCATCCACTACTTCCTTTGACCTTAAATGCCGTTCACATCTGTCATCTTCTTGTGATTGGGTACCCTCTAGAGGTTGTGAATCAGGGCACAAGATGTCATGTTCCTCTGCAAGCGTGCTTGGAGAGAGGGTCAAATGAAGGATTGGTGATGAGACGAGCTCCTCACTATATCCCAGTGTGGGATCACTTCTTTGACCAGACCGTCTATGGTGGGAGGAAGGATGATCAGAGTGAGGATTATGTTGACCAGACTCTTGGCTACTGAGAGTGGACTTGGTGGAAGACAGGGTGGTGCTTAACCGACTGGAAGCAGTATCAGCTGACATCCAACCGACCACCTGTTCGCAGTGGTCGGACCTCGAGAGTGATGTCCTGCGACGCCCTGTAAAATTAGACATGAAGCTAGGTATGGTGGATGTCTTTCTTTCTTGTGCTCTGGCACAAGGCACAGTTTCTCCGCGTCCTGACCCGCGCCCTGAACTATCAGGATCACATCCACTTCCCCGTCCCTTTTTACCCGCCTTCTTCATCTTACACGGAATATGTGACTTTAATATTTGAGTTTGAAAACTTAACAGTATTTCTTCCTATTCTGCAACTGTGCAGAGTACACAGAATAGGCTGCTAAACTGCGGTGACACACACTGAATGGAATATGTGACTTTAATATTTGAGTTTGAAAACTTAACAGTATTTCTTCCTATTCTGCAACTGTGCAGAGTACACAGAATAGGCTGCTAAACTGCGGTGACACACACTGAATGGAATATGTGACTTTAATATTTGAGTTTGAAAACTTAACAGTATTTCTTCCTATTCTGCAACTGTGCAGAGTACACAGAATAGGCTGCTAAACTGCGGTGACACACACTGAATGGAATATGTGACTTTAATATTTGAGTTTGAAAGCTTAACAGTATTTCTTCCTATTCTGCAACTGTGCAGAGTACACGGAATAGGCTGCTAAACTGCGGTGACACACACTGAATGGAATATGTGACTTTAATATTTGAGTTTGAAAGCTTAACAGTATTTCTTCCTATTCTGCAACTGTGCAGAGTACACGGAATAGGCTGCTAAACTGCGGTGACACACACTGAATGGAATATGTGACTTTAATATTTGAGTTTGAAAACTTAACAGTATTTCTTCCTATTCTGCAACTGTGCAGAGTACACGGAATAGGCTGCTAAACTGCGGTGACACACACTGAATGGAATATGTGACTTTAATATTTGAGTTTGAAAACTTAACAGTATTTCTTCCTATTCTGCAACTGTGCAGAGTACACAGAATAGGCTGCTAAACTGCGGTGACACACACTGAATGGAATATGTGACTTTAATATTTGAGTTTGAAAACTTAACAGTATTTCTTCCTATTCTGCAACTGTGCAGAGTACACAGAATAGGCTGCTAAACTGCGGTGACACACACTGAATGGAATATGTGACTTTAATATTTGAGTTTGAAAACTTAACAGTATTTCTTCCTATTCTGCAACTGTGCAGAGTACACAGAATAGGCTGCTAAACTGCGGTGACACACACTGAATGGAATATGTGACTTTAATATTTGAGTTTGAAAACTTAACAGTATTTCTTCCTATTCTGCAACTGTGCAGAGTACACAGAATAGGCTGCTAAACTGCGGTGACACACACTGAATGGAATATGTGACTTTAATATTTGAGTTTGAAAACTTAACAGTATTTCTTCCTATTCTGCAACTGTGCAGAGTACACAGAATAGGCTGCTAAACTGCGGTGACACACACTGAATGGAATATGTGACTTTAATATTTGAGTTTGAAAACTTAACAGTATTTCTTCCTATTCTGCAACTGTGCAGAGTACACAGAATAGGCTGCTAAACTGCGGTGACACACACTGAATGGAATATGTGACTTTAATATTTGAGTTTGAAAACTTAACAGTATTTCTTCCTATTCTGCAACTGTGCAGAGTACACAGAATAGGCTGCTAAACTGCGGTGACACACACTGAATGGAATATGTGACTTTAATATTTGAGTTTGAAATCTTAACAGTATTTCTTCCTATTCTGCAACTGTGCAGAGTACACAGAATAGGCTGCTAAACTGCGGTGACACACACTGAATGGAATATGTGACTTTAATATTTGAGTTTGAAAACTTAACAGTATTTCTTCCTATTCTGCAACTGTGCAGAGTACACAGAATAGGCTGCTAAACTGCGGTGACACACACTGAATGGAATATGTGACTTTAATATTTGAGTTTGAAAACTTAACAGTATTTCTTCCTATTCTGCAACTGTGCAGAGTACACAGAATAGGCTGCTAAACTGCGGTGACACACACTAAATGGAATATGTGACTTTAATATTTGAGTTTGAAAACTTAACAGTATTTCTTCCTATTCTGCAACTGTGCAGAGTACACAGAATAGGCTGCTAAACTGCGGTGACACACACTGAATGGAATATGTGACTTTAATATTTGAGTTTGAAAACTTAACAGTATTTCTTCCTATTCTGCAACTGTGCAGAGTACACAGAATAGGCTGCTAAACTGCGGTGACACACACTGAATGGAATATGTGACTTTAATATTTGAGTTTGAAAACTTAACAGTATTTCTTCCTATTCTGCAACTGTGCAGAGTACACAGAATAGGCTGCTAAACTGCGGTGACACACACTGAATGGAATATGTGACTTTAATATTTGAGTTTGAAATCTTAACAGTATTTCTTCCTATTCTGCAACTGTGCAGAGTACACAGAATAGGCTGCTAAACTGCGGTGACACACACTGAATGGAATATGTGACTTTAATATTTGAGTTTGAAAACTTAACAGTATTTCTTCCTATTCTGCAACTGTGCAGAGTACACAGAATAGGCTGCTAAACTGCGGTGACACACACTGAATGGAATATGTGACTTTAATATTTGAGTTTGAAAACTTAACAGTATTTCTTCCTATTCTGCAACTCTGCACAGTACACAGAATGTGCTGCTAAACTGCGGCGAAGCACACTGAATGGAATATGTGACTTTGATATTTTAGTTTGAAGACTTAACAGTATTTCTTCCTATTCTGCAACTCTGCACAGTACACAGAATGTGCTGCTAAACTGCGGCGACGCACACTGAATGGAATATGTGACTTTGATATTTTAGTTTGAAGACTTAACAGAATGTGCTCTAATCTGCAACTTTGCACACTAAACAGAATGTGCTCTAATCTGCAACTTTGCACACTAAACAGAATGTGCTCTAATCTGCAACTTTGCACACTAAACAGAATGTGCTCTAATCTGCAACTTTGCACACTAAACAGAATATATGAAATTTTTTTTTGTTTGTTTTTTTCCCCCCACACAAAATAACCTGCTGCCCCCACACACAGTAGTCCTAAAAAGGACTTTTGGTTCTTTTTTTTTCACAATTTTGCTTTTTTTCTCCCTACACTGACTTTCCCTTCCTATCCTCATCTCTCCCTGGCTAAGACTGAGCCGAACTCGCTGGTCAGGTGCTATACAGCACCCGACCACGGGTTCTGGCCAGCCAATCAGTGTAATGCCAGCAGCCAACATGGCTGCTGGCATTACACCGATGTCAGAGCCTCCTTGCACGTTTATTGGCTGCGCAGCAGCCGCAAAACGTGCGGGGAGGAGTCCCGAACATGGCGGGCGAGCACATGCGGTACTCATACGAGTACCGCCATGTGCCGAGCAGAGCGATGCTCGAGCCGATCCGAGCATCGGCCGAGCATGCTCGCTCAACACTAATTGCTATCCCTTTAAGAGCATCCTATATATATTTAAGGCCTTGGGAATTCTTAAAACTGCCCTGTTGTGTTACATTATTACAAGCTTATTACCCACTTTTAGCAGAAAGGGAAAACAGGTACATTTCTTATTTAACCCTACGCTCAATGTGTTGGAGACCACTCTACCATTCAAATAGGTAACCTTTTGAGGTCCAGAGGGGCAATATTGTGGAACAATGCGTTGTGTACCCCTCTGGCATTCAAAGATTAAAGGGTCTTGCCACTTTATATTTTGACTGGGGCTCACCAGTGGCTTCAATTGGTGCTTTTCTACAGAGAAACGAGTGGTTGTATTTCAGTAGACAAAGTGATATTTGCTTTCAGTATTTCTTGATTGACCTCTATTCTGAAGTTATTATAAAAGAATGATGATGTTTATCAGAAACTTATAAAGATAATATGAAAATTTACAGCATGATGCCATGACATACAGAACTGAATTACACTTTATATAAAATATTTACTCTTGCGATATAAAATACAGAAAACAATGCTATCTCAGTATGCTAAGATGGATGAATGTCAAGATAAAAAAAGTGAAATTCTGATAAAAGATCAACTATTTCATCAAGCAAAGAGAAATGATCTGCAGGATATTTATTTAAGCAGCTCCTGGTTTTCTATCATATATAACAATGAGATTAGTAAACTAGATGTTGACCTTTAAGAGGAGAAGGACAAACTGGCCATTGATTGTAGCTATGTTTTGAGCATCTGAAAACATTAACTCCTTGGATGCTTGAGATGTCCCCAACACATTGTTTGAAATGTAGTAACCCTTTGAATGCCAGTTAAATGTATCTCTACACACCATTGAACTTATTCATAATGCAAAACAGTAGTAGTTCTTGGGAACCAACTCCACTATAGAGAGAGAGAAATAAAATTCCTATTGATTTAACCTATTGCATGCTAGAATGTTTTCCAGTGCATTGCTGCTACTGGAGGAGATCTATCCAAAGCAAACAGGGAATGTTTATCTGCCTGGTAGCCTGGAGTAAAAGCCCGGTTTAGGGCAAGGAGAAAAGCAAAGGATTGCAGTCAGAAATGTAAACATGTGTATGTGCAGGAAAATAATAATAAATAAGTAATAAAATTCAAAGTGGAGAAGAGAAATGAGAGGCACCAAGTACATAGTGAAGATTTCGCTATTCAGACCGCGAAGCTAGTTGATGAGAAGATTTTAGCACTGCAATATTATCATGCATGAGGAGTTTATGATGCCATCTTTGCAGGGCCGGATTTATAATAAGGCAGAGTAGGTGTCTGCCTTCAGGCCCACACCACAGAAGGGCACTTGCCATTGGGATCGTTTTTTTTTTTCTTAAATTAGCCTTATGATGCATGTCGCATTGATAGTGTGTATACTTGCGCCAGACTCACTCTCGTAGTTGCATTACTGTCTGGCATGAAGCACTCTTCCCTCTGCGCATGCCTATGTGACCTCTTGGTCTGCATAGCACATGCATTGATGTCATCATGGCCCGCAAGGGTGAGTGATGATGGGTCAGAGGCTGTCAGTCAGAGGAGATCAGAGCATGTTCCTTTCCCGCTAAGGAGGACATAACCCAGGACTCACTTACCCCTAAATGAATCCATTGGAGGCAGCAGTCAGAGGAAGAGACAAAAGACCCATGCAGTGCTCACAGGTCAGTTTCAGATTTCTGTGCCTACAGGTTCCTGAGATGTAAATCCAGCCCTGCGTCTCTGTTAATAAGAAAACCTGTTTTGATTTTGTCCTACAGTACCACTGAGATGACCCCCAACGTGATGTAGTGAAAATGATGATGCATTGTAAGGTAGAAGAGTCATGACCATCATTGTGACTGACTCACCTGTGCTTACTCAGGGAAATCCTTAAAGCGGACATGGAGCGCGGACATCTTGCCAGAAAGACGTCCGCGTGCCTGCTTTGCCAGTCCCAGCCGGGTCTAGGAGGCGTTGCTAGGAGCCGTCCGGCTCCGGCTGGGACTGAAAGAGCAGGCACGTGGATGTCATTCTGGCAAGATGTCCGCGCTCCGTGCTACTGACAGCTGGGGAATAAAGCATATATCTATTAAATCAGGTAATAATTCTGGCGACTAGTGCTACTAAGCAGCTAGTCGCCAGAAGGGGACTTAGTTAAGCTAAACATTTTGTGACATGGTAGTTCCGCTTTAAATTCTGGCCTGTTGGTGGCCCTTGAGGACTGAACTTGGACAGCCCTGATGTAAAGTAATGCCAGGTAGAAGAGGTACCAGATTATAAACCTGACATCAGCTCTGGCCAGCCATATGACAGATTACACAGAGAAAAATAAATTAGAGGCATTTGTCCATTTAAAATATACTACGATATTCTATAAAAATGAATTTTTATATAAAATTACATAGTTGTGTGCGTCTTGATTAAAGGGGTAGTAATCTTTGAAAAAAACGAGATCTATGAGTCTTCTTTATAATAAAAGTAACACATTGCGCTATTTTGACCCCTTAAAGACCCTTGACGGTCCTGGCACGTCATGGGTGGATTTGTGTTAAGGACCCATGATGTGCCAGGGCCATCATGGAATTCCGGGCTTCCCGTGCAGCTGCAGCGGGAGCAGATGCAAAAACAAAAAAAAAATGCTCTGTGGTCCTTAAGGGGTTAGAAAACTTAAATTTCTGTAGTTCATTAGGTATTAAATTTAGAAGAATCACCCTGCACCTCTTCTGGCCACATCAATGCTGCAGCTCAGTCTGGGCCATGCAGATGCAGTGAGGGACAATCTTCAGTAAGCAAAGAAAAATCCTGCCCTCCCTCGTCAAGGGGTCAGGGATTTCCTTATACTTACTGAAGTTTGTCCCTCGCTGCATCTGTCTGGTCCCACGACTGGATTAGAGATTCAATGGGAGGCGGCCAGAAGGGGCTTGAGGGTGGATCCTTCTACAGTTAATATCTTATGAACTACAGAAATGTAAGTTGTTTAAAATAGTGCATTGTGTTACTTTTATTATACAGAAGACTCTGCAATCTTGTTTTTTCAAACATTACTATCCCTTAAAAAAAAAAAAATAAAACCTGTATATATGAAAATTACTTTTACCACTTCCTTCCCCTAGTCTCACTTTGTACTCTTATAGGGAGAGATAAGAGAGATCTTTTGGAGACCTCCCTGTTCCTTTAGTAATTTTTTATTTATTTACATTCATCTAATGATCACACACTCATTCTTGATATATAAAAGGTACTCTAAAGACCATCACTGTTTGAAAGAATGGTCTCATCATTTTTCATACTGAAGTAATATTGTATCCTTAGGGTAACAGGACATGGATCTCTTTTTATTTTGACAGTCGATCACTCAATCAACCACTCACTCAAAATTGTATTATGGTTAAGATCATACTATATTTATCTGGAAAAAAAAACTCAACTCCTTTACCTGGACTATTCTGATAACTGGAAACATGACATCCACAAACTCACTGTTATTCTAGCAGAGTGCATATGACATCCTAAAGAAGTCATAAAATGATTGTCCGAAGCCTGAAGGTGGGCCCCAAAGTAATTTGGCCACCAATCGTACCCCTCATTTTCATATTTTAGACATCCATTCACTCTGTGCACAAAATAGATTATTATGAATATTTGATGTTATCCTCCCTAACAAAACATTTTGTTATAAAATAATTTGAGAGACAAAAATAAATGATTTTACATATATAACTGTATTTTGACGTAACTCTCATGCAGTTCTGTTGAATTGATAGACAAAATGTAATATTAACAAATAGCATCCCATGGTAATAATATAATTTGAACATTCTTGTCATAGTATATTTCCTGGATTAAAATATAATTTGATTTTCTACAGAAATAACATCTTAAAAACTATATATTTTGAGAAGTCTAGTTCACTTGTTTTCAGTTTCATAAATAATTTTGGAAATGTGTTAAAATAAACCTCACCAGAGAGTGCAGACATCTATCCAGCTATAGGTCTTTTTATGTAAATTGTGTGATTTATGAAGATGCTAAAAAAGAATATGTCTACTTTGACAGCACAAAATAGACCAGTTTTAAATTTATTCCAAGAAGGTGATGACATGATGTAAATGTATAATATACAGTAGTAGAAAATAGAAATGTCATTAAAATTCACAATTTTATACGGTTTTGTATATCACGGTAATAAATAATGTGCACAACTATGTTTCATTTATTTATTTATTTTTTAAACCAGAGCTTTACTTGTTACAGTAAACAACATATCATTTACGTAAACAAACCCAATGCAGAACAAAGCAGTGCCCTTGAAACCCTCTTAAAAAAATGCCTTTACACAAAAAATCTCCAAAATGTTTTTGTGTATTTCCATGATGTGTTTCTTGTTCACTGCTTGTATTTTAGCTAGTAAATAGACACAAGAAAACAAATAAGCATATTTATGATAAGAATATATAAACTGAAGGAAAAGTAACACCTCTTAATAACATCTTCCTGTCTTATCTTACTATGACCAGAAAATCTTAATGGTCCCTATGACATTTTCAATTATACATTTGTTAGGAGACAACATCTTCAATCAGTTCTTGATGTAATGTCCGTGAAGCAGACATAACAGGAGGTGGCAATTTTTTTCACACTCGAACAGGCAGAGTGTATGAGACTATTTAAACTTTTATACACCAGAGAGGTGTCAACTTATTGCTCTGCAAACCGCTCTAGTCCTTAAAGGGATAGTAATACTTCATTTTATCTTTATTTTATTTTGTAAGCATTAAAAATCATGAAGAACGATATAAGTCTTATCTCTCAAACCTTTATGGAAGAAAAGTTCCCCCTCCCACCCCTTTTACCTAGTGTAAGCCATCTCTTCTCAGATGTGGAATCCAGTCCATAGACCAGACAGATAACAGAAGGGGACAATCTTCTTCCTATGAGAACAATGAAAGCCCTGCCCCCCTTGATAAGTTTTCAGGTTTTTCCCTTATCTTAATTGAAGATTGTCCCTTTCTGCAGTCTACCTGGGCACCTCTCTTCTGATCTGGCTGAGCAATGTTACATCAGTAAAAGGGGCAGGAGGGGGATACTTTGTCATTGAATTACTCTTGAACTACAACTCTGACATAATTGAAATAACACTCTCCAAAGTACAAATACTATGATGATTAATTAGAGCTGCTTTTATTATGAAACATTACTATCCCTTTAAATCAGTTATTCTCAACCATCTTGACATGACACTTTGGTGTACCACTGATATCATTATAGATTTTCTATGAAAACTAATAAAAATGTGAATATTGACTTTTAAATAAGTTCTGATGGTGGGAGTAGCAGTGTGCAAGATGATGGTGGATTTCCTCCTAGTGGTGGTGACTAAAGATGGGCAAATTTTGCCACTCCCTAGTGGTGACATTGATTGGGGAGTACTAATGAGGCAACAGCAGAGCCTGAACACAAGAAAGCACTTCAGGTTGTAACACTCAGCAGCCTAATCCCACTCAACCTTTCGCTACCCTGAAATAAAAAAAATAAAAAAAATAAACTTTATCTTTTCTTTTTTTTTTTAAATTTTCCCTGTCTGCACAGTCTCAGTACAAAACTAATTTAGAAACACCAACACTCCCTATAGCCACAAGTAACTAGCTCCACTCTAGAATAATGGATAGTTACAATTCTTTTTCTCTCCCAAGAACTATTGAGTTGGTATTTTTACAGTACTTGTACATGATAGACTTGGCTTTAAAAAACACAATATCTAGAGCTTGTAGTAAAATAATAATATAAAGCAATCGCTGGTGCAGCACCACACCTCAGTATAATCTTCCTTGCCCCTCTAGTTTTTGTGGATGCATTAGAGTGCATTGTATGTGGATGGTACACACAGATACAGTATACAAAGCTGATCCCCTTGTCTATATTTGTCTTGATTGTCATGTCAGATGTATTGTCTGGTAGTATCTGTCAGTGGATTTGCATCAGGATGGCTGCCTGTTTGTCACTCGCTTTTTTTTGCGGGGGGGGGGCTACTCTCCCTTCTTCTCCCCTACACCCAGAAAACAACTAGCAGTGTCTCCTGAATACTTCCCTAACACCTCCACAGCCAGATCAGTTACTCCTATTTTATTATGAAGTCTCCATAAATCACACTATGTTGCTTTCTCTCTCTCACTCCCCAATCATAAACATAAATATACTGTCTGGTATCTGTCAGTTTCATCACATCACTCAGAGTCAGGATGGCATGCTGCTTGCCATATTTTTGGGTGGTTAACTCTCCCTCTTTTTCAACCACACGCAGAAAACAACTAGCAGCATCTTCCCACACTCCTTTACCACCTCCACAAAACAAACAGCTCATTTTTTTTATTTTATTTTACAAAAGTCACTAAAAATCACGGTATGCTCCTTTCTCTCTCACTTCCAAGCACAGACTGACAATCTGAAGCTGACATCCTTTTACACTAGCACTGCAGGAATACTCGCAGATAGGAGTGGGTGAAATGTCCCATTGTGTTTGTGCAAAGAAATCATGAAAACCTCATGGATGGCCTCTTTTTCACGGGAAAATCCACCTGAAACAAACCCCTTAACATTGTCGCCTTTTTCACCTACTGCCAAAATGTTTCACCTACTTTTTCCAATGGCTGAAAAGTTCCCACCATTTATTTACATGTAACTCACATTTTCTCACCAAAAAGTAATGTTTCCAAGAAGTTAAATACAAAACTAAGCATAAACACTAGAGAGATGCAAAGGGTGCTAGGCAATTTTGCAGTGATTTATATAGCAAAATAAGGGCAGCACAAAGGATGAGCAGCCATCTAAACAAAATGGAGGATCTGGAAGGACCATGATGCATCCAGTGAGTCAGAGGAGGAGGAAGATGTGGCCATCACCAGCATAGAAGGGTCTGGGAGCCTGATTCACTTGACCCAATGATGTCCATTAAACCAACATCATCCCTTGGAATCGGGGGGAAATTTGTGAGCATACCAGAACAGGCACTTGAAGAAATGGTGAGCCGTGTGAGCAGGTCAGTTACCTGTGCCTGCTGCTACTGCTGCCAGTGCGCCTTCTGATACTCAAGAGGAGGTGGACATGATGGCAAGTATGAAAGCAGGGCATCCTGAGTCACACGCCATCCCCAATAAGTCCTACTACTACTACTATCACAGAGAAGCTACTAGAGAGTGTTGTTACTACTACTACTATTGTTATCACAGAGAATATACTAGAGAGTGTTGGGGTGAGGGAGGGGATGATAATGGTGATGATAGTGAAGCAGCTGTTGGTGAGACTAGCATGACCTCTATACATACTCCTTCTGAGGTGGAAGGGGAAGCAATGCCAAGCAGCCAGTATAGCAGTCAATGAAACCATAATATCCCCCTGAACATTTATTTACATATAACTCACATTTTCTCGCCAAAAAGTAATGTTTCCAAGAAGTGAAACATAAAACTAAGCATAAGCACTAGAGAGATGCAGAGGGTGCTAGGCAATTTTGCAGTGATTTATATAGCAAAATAAGGGCAGCAGAGGCTAAGAGGATGAGCAGCCATCTAAAAAAAATGGAGGCTCTGGAAGGACCATGATGCATCCAGTGAGTCAGAGGAGGAGGAAGATGTGGCCATCACCAGCATAGAAGGGTCTGGGAGCCTGATTCTCCTGACCCAATGATGTCCATTAAACCAACATCATCCCTTGGAATCAGGGGGAAATTTGTGAGCATACCAGAACAGGCACTTGAAGATGTGGTGAGCCGTGTGAGCAGGTCAGTTACCTGTGCCTGCTGCTACTGCTGCCAGTACGCCTTCTGATACTCAGGAGGAGGTGGAGATGATGGCAAGTATGACAGCAGGGCATCCTGAGTCACACGCCAACCCCAATAAGTCCTACTACTACTACTACTACTATCACAGAGAAGCTACTAGAGAGTGTTACTGCTACTAGTACTACTGTTATCACAGAGAAGATACTAGATAGTGTTGGGGTGAGGGAGGGGATGATAATGGTGATGAATATGAAGCAGCTGTTGGTGGGACTAGCATGACCTCTATACATACTCCTGCTGAGGTGGAAGGGGAAGCAATGCCAAGCAGCCAGAATAGCAGTTAAGGGAACCATGATATCCCCCTGACCCTGTGATTCCCCTTCCCCCAGCATTATGCTTCTGGCACCTGATGCTGAGGAAGGCAGAACTGGCTAGCAGCATATTAGCATCAGCATAGATCAGCTGCCTGTGCTTGCTGCTAGTGCTGCCAGTCTGCATTCTTCAACTGTAGAGATGGCAAGTGTGACAGTAGGGGACCCGCTTCCAAATTTGTTTTCATCACCAACCAGTGACACTCTCATAGAGCAGCAGCAGCAAGGAACTGGCTGTGATGGTATCCTTTTAAAGCGTATCATGTAAAATATTGTGTGGCTAGTAGCCTCATTAACCATGTCGCCGTGTTGAAAATGGCGACATGAGAATCTCTCCCTCCATAAAAGTGCGAGGTTCTCATGTCACTACCTTCATTCAGGAGCCTTTATTAATCATTTGTGTGACTCTGACCATGGGAGTTGTCATTTAAACCCTGCTGACCTATAACTGAACATGCACATATCCCATTAGAATTCTGGACAACTTTGAAAAGTGAAGCTGTCACTAGACTCTTCCTCACTGAATGCCTCCCTGAGTTGGCTGCTTGCAGCACACAACTGCACTGTGCATTGACCAGTGCTGCAGTGTTTAAGGAGGTGCAAGGTTCTCTTTCATGCTGCACAAGGACACCACACATTACAATATTGTATAGCCCTACCAAATGTGGTGGAACTCAACTTACTCAGCTTACCACCACTGATTTGCAAACTCCCACTCTGCACCCTAGTAGATGTGAGATTCATGCTCAGTTTTTTTCTAGAGGTAGAACATATCGCAGAGAAGGAAAACGTATATGACTAACAGCAGAACACAGTGTGCAGGAGGAAGAGGTTAGTGAGCGCTTTATTTTTCATAGTTTTCCCATGTGCCTAAGTTCCAGGATGTTGTGCCAAAGCTGCATATAGTGCCATAGGTCCATCTGTGGAAGACCAGTTGACTGAGTCAGCTCCTGAATAGAGTGGATCTAGAAATCTGAGATTAGTGAACAGGCAGAAGCGAGACCCAAAAGAGTCCATTACTGGTAGGCTCACCTACTCATACCTGGAGGGAAGTTTGGCATACCCCGAATCTCCAACAGTGGAGAGGGTTAAGTGTTCCAGGCCATCCATTCCCTGCAGGGACTTGCAAGACAAAACATACAAAACACACACTGTGTAACAGTAAAAATATCCAGGAATGCCATCATATATACCGACAGTTTCATTTGGTTCCTCCCATTTGCCTTATACTTCCCTTCTCAACAGTGTTCTTATTGTGCTACCTCACTCCCTCTCGAGTATGTATGGTTATGCTCCTACCAGTCAACAGTGCACCAAAGCTGAGAAAGACCAAGCATGCCGGTACAGTGGAACAAGGGCAGGGAAGGCCATGTCCTACTGTATTTTATAAAATCAAAATATGTAACAAGACAATTCGCAATGTGGATATTCAAGGGCACTTTATTTTTCATAGCTGTCCATTTTTCTAATGGGATATGTCCATGTTCAGTTATATGTCAGGAGGGTTTAAATGACAACTCCTGGGGTCGGAGGCACACAAAGGGTTAATGTGGGCATTTGGATGATGCGGCCAGTAAAACGAATGAAGGTAGCAATGTATAAAAGAGGCAACATGAGAACCTTGCACTTTTATGCAGGGCGAGATTCTTATGTCTCCATTTTCAACACGGTGACATGGTAAATGTTAACAATGTTTTACATGTGACTTTTTAAAAGTGAACTGGTTGCGATGAGGGTGAATGCAGAGTAGCTGATGTGGAAGATACATTAATGGCCTTTTTATCCAAAAGCAAGAAGGAATGAGAGACAGATATGCAAATGGGAATGGGCATTACCACCACTACATCACTGAGATTGCAGAGTTTTGCTGCTGCAATTCCTGCTGTTGCTGAGTTGCAAGGGCAGCAGGCTTATGAGGGAATAGGGTCCAGCAGTATTTGTGATACGGAACAAGGACAGGTTGAGGTTCCACTTGCCAGCAATAATCCTGGTCCTAGTTCTAGTGCTGATTCTGAGGAAGCAGCAGCATTACTCTCTGCCCTATTAGGGGATTGTGGAGAAGAAGAAAGAGGCCATTCTTCTCCTTCTGCTATTTCCTACACACGGTGCACATTGAAGTTTCTGATGAAAGGCACAGTTCCTTCCTGCTCTCAAGGAAAAAAAATATATTCCAACAACACACCCCTGATTTTGGAGTAGGTGCAGGAGGAGAAGTATTATTGACCAACTTCTTTTCTCCACGTATACCTGATGTTGTGGGGGCTAGTTGTGCTGCTGCTATTGCCTCAGGGGCATCACTGGAGCTAATGGCAAATGGAACCATGATCATCATCACTCATATCACTGCTGTCGTTGATCCCATTCCCTTGGAGCTGCCTTACCATCCTGCTGCTTAAACAACTCAGCAGCAGCAAGAACAGCAGTCACAAATGCCAAAATGACACTGTGGCATTTGCTAGTGGCCACCATAACATGGCCTGTTGTCACTAGGACAGTAAGGCATTTTTTTTTTCTCAGGGCCTGTACTATATATAAACCAGAGACCTACAAAAACTATTTTGGGGGCTTATTTTTAACAAGCTTAAGTCCTGCAAAACACTGTTTCCTCGGGACTTGTGCCTTTACCAATCCTGAGTCCAAACATCATAACTAGTGTTGAGCGAGCATGCTCGGCCGATGCTCGGATCGGCTCGAGCATCGCTCTGCTCGGCACATGGCGGTACTCGTACGAGTACCGCATGTGCTCGCCCGCCATGTTCGGGTCTCCTCCCCGCACGTTTTGCGGCTGCTGCGCAGCCAATAAACGTGCAGGGAGGCTCTGACATCGGTGTAATGCCAGCAGCCATGTTGGCTGCTGGCATTACACTGATTGGCTGGCCAGAACCCGTGGTCAGGTGCTGTATAGCACCTGACCATCGAGTTCGGCTCAGTCTGAGCCAGGGAGAGCTGAGGATAGGAAGGGAAAGGCAGTGTAGGGAGGAAAAAAACAAAAATTGTGAAAAAAAAAGAACCAAAAGTCCTTTTTAGGACTACTGTGTGTGGGGGCAGCAGGTTATTTGGTGTGGGGGGAAAAAAACAAAAAAAAAAAAAAATATATATATATATTCTGTTTAGTGTGCAAAGTTGCAGATTAGAGCACATTCTGTTTAGTGTGCACAGTTGCAGATTAGAGCACATTCTGTTTAGTGTGCAAAGTTGCAGATTAGAGCACATTCTGTTTAGTGTGCAAAGTTGCAGATTAGAGCACATTCTGTTTAGTGTGCAAAGTTGCAGATTAGAGCACATTCTGTTAAGTCTTCAAACTAAAATATCAAAGTCACGTATTCCATTCAGTGTGCGTCGCCGCAGTTTAGCAGCACATTCTGAGTACTGTGCAGAGTTGCAGAATAGGAAGAAATACTGTTAAGTCTTCAAACTAAAATATCAAAGTCACATATTCCATTCAGTGTGCTTCGCCGCAGTTTAGCAGCACATTCTGTGTACTGTGCAGAGTTGCAGAATAGGAAGAAATACTGTTAAGTCTTCAAACTAAAATATCAAAGTCACATATTCCATTCAGTGTGCTTCGCCGCAGTTTAGCAGCACATTCTGTGTACTGTGCAGAGTTGCAGAATAGGAAGAAATACTGTTAAGTCTTCAAACTAAAATATCAAAGTCACATATTCCATTCAGTGTGCTTCGCCGCAGTGTAGCAGCACATTCTGTGTACTGTGCAGAGTTGCAGAATAGGAAGAAATACTGTTAAGTCTTCAAACTAAAATATCAAAGTCACATATTCCATTCAGTGTCTTTCACCGCCGTTTAACAGCCTATTCTGTGTACTCTGCAGAGTTGCAGAATTATAAGAAATACTGTTAAGTTTTCAAACTCAAATATTAAAGTCACATATTCCATTCAGTGTCTTTCACCGCCGTTTAACAGCCTATTCTGTGTACTCTGTACAGTTGCAGAATTATAAGAAATACTGTTAAGTTTTCAAACTCAAATATTAAAGTCACATATTCCATTCAGTGTCTTTCACCGCCGTTTAACAGCCTATTCTGTGTACTCTGTACAGTTCCAGAATTATAAGAAATACTGTTAAGTTTTCAAACTCAAATATTAAAGTCACATATTCCATTCAGTGTCTTTCACCGCCGTTTAACAGCCTATTCTGTGTACTCTGTACAGTTCCAGAATTATAAGAAATACTGTTAAGTTTTCAAACTCAAATATTAAAGTCACATATTCCATTCAGTGTGTTTCAACGCCGTTTAACAGCCTATTCTGTGTACTCTGCAGAGTTGCAGAATAGTAAGAAATACTGTTAAGTTTTCAAACTCAAATATTAAAGTCACATATTCCATTCAGTGTCTTTCACCGCCGTTTAACAGCCTATTCTGTGTACTCTGCAGAGTTGCAGAATTATAAGAAATAAAGAAATACTGTTAAGTTTTCAAACTCAAATATTAAAGTCACATATTCCATTCAGTGTCTTTCACCGCCGTTTAACAGCCTATTCTGTGTACTCTGCAGAGTTGCAGAATTATAAGAAATACTGTTAAGTTTTCAAACTCAAATATTAAAGTCACATATTCCATTCAGTGTCTTTCACCGCCGTTTAACAGCCTATTCTGTGTACTCTGTACAGTTGCAGAATTATAAGAAATACTGTTAAGTTTTCAAACTCAAATATTAAAGTCACATATTCCATTCAGTGTCTTTCACCGCCGTTTAACAGCCTATTCTGTGTACTCTGTACAGTTCCAGAATTATAAGAAATACTGTTAAGTTTTCAAACTCAAATATTAAAGTCACATATTCCATTCAGTGTGTTTCAACGCCGTTTAACAGCCTATTCTGTGTACTCTGCAGAGTTGCAGAATAGTAAGAAATACTGTTAAGTTTTCAAACTCAAATATTAAAGTCACTTATTCCATTCAGTGTGTGTCACCGCAGTTTAGCAGCCTATTCTGTGTACTCTGCAGAGTTGCAGAATAGTAAGAAATACTGTTAAGTTTTCAAACTCATATATATTAAAGTCATATATATCGTGTAAGATGAAGAAGGCGGGTAAAAAGGGACGGGGAAGTGGACGTGATCCTGAAAGTTCAGGGCGCGGGTCAGGACGCGGAGAAACTGTGCCTGGTGCCAGAGCACAAGAAAGAAAGACATCCACCATACCTAGCTTCATGTCTGATTTCACAGGGCGTCGCAGGACATCACTCTCGAGGTCCGACCAGTGCGAACAGGTGGTCGGTTGGATGACAGCTGATACTGCTTCCAGTCGGTTAAGCACCACCCTGTCTTCCACCAAGTCCACTCTCAGTAGCCAAGAGTCTGGTCAACATAATCCTCACTCTGATCATCCTTCCTCCCACCATACACGGTCTGGTCAAAGAAGTGATCCCACACTGGGATATAGTGATGAGCTCGTCTCATCACCAATCCTTCATTTGACCCTCTCTCCAAGCACGCTTGCAGAGGAACATGACATCTTGTGCCCTGATTCACAACCTCTAGAGGCTACCCAATCACAAGAAGATGACAGATGTGAACGGCATTTAAGGTCAAAGGAAGTAGTGGATGATGATGATGATGATGAGACACAGTTGCCATTAAATCAACCACTATTTCCTTCTCAAGACCTTGTTGAGGAGAATGTTATACAGTTGTCAATGACCGAGTATGTGGTGGGATCAAGACTTGAGGAGGATGATCAGAGTGAGGAAGTGGAGGAGGACTTGGTGGACGATGAGGTGACTGACCCCACCTGGGAAGGTGTAGAGCCGAGCGATGACAGCAGTCCTGAGGGTGAGCCATCTGCAGCACCGCAACAGGCTGGAAGAGGCAGTGGTGTGGCTACAGAAAGAAGGCGGACCGCACCAAACCGGCCCGCAAATGTTCCACGGAGCACCCCCTTGCGTAAATCTACCTTGCCAAGGGGTAGGTGTTCCGCGGTATGGCGTTTTTTTAAGGAAAGTGCGGACGACAAAAGATTTGTAGTTTGCAACCTGTGCCACACCAGAATGAGCCGAGGCATGAACACTAGAAACCTCACCACCACCAGCATGATCCGACACATGGCATCCAAGCACCGTAGTAAGTGGGAGGAACGCCTGGATCGCCCATCTGTGTCTGCAGGCCACACCACTGCCTCCTCTTCCCCTGTTTTCGGTGCCGGCCAATCGCCTGTCGAAGGCGCAGGCCCGCATACCTCCCGCCCTGCACCTGTACCATCTGAAGCACCATCAGCGACCACATCCACTTCCCTGTCCCAGCACAGCGTCCAAATGTCGTTACCCCAGGCATTTGAGCGCAAGAGAAAGTACCCAGCCACCCACCCACAGGCCATAGCACTAACCTCACACCTTTCAAAATTACTGGCCATCGAAATGCTGCCATTTAGGCTTGTGGACACTGAGTCCTTCCGCAGCCTGATGGCAGCAGCTGTCCCTCGGTACGCCGTCCCCAGCCGCCACTACTTTTCCCGGTGTGCCATCCCCGCATTACACCACCATGTGTCCCGTAACATCACCCGTGCCCTGACCAACGCAGTTACTGGGAAGGTCCACTTAACGACTGACACATGGACAAGTGCTTGTGGCCAGGGACGCTACATTTCCCTGACGGCACACTGGGTGAATGTCGTGGAGGCTGGGAGCGACTCGGACCCTGGGATGGCACGGGTGCTACCCACGCCGAGGATTGCGGGCCCTACCTCCATCAGGGTTTCCACCAGCACCTACGTTATTGGCTCCTCCTCCTCCGTTTCCACCTCCGAATTCTCTACACACACCGCCACTCCCCCATCAGCCAGTAGCTGGAAGCAGTGTAGCACTGCAGTGGGGAAGCGTCAACAGGCCGTGCTGAAGCTGATCTGCCTTGGGGACAAACAGCACACGGCCTCAGAGCTGTTGCAGGGGATTAGTCACCAGACCGAGCAGTGGCTCTCGCCACTCAACCTGCAACCAGGCATGGTTGTGTGTGATAATGGGCGTAACTTGGTGGCGGCTTTGGAGCTCGGCAAGCTCACACACGTACCATGCCTAGCGCATGTATTTAATTTAGTGGTGCAGCGATTTCTAAAAACCTACCCCAATGTGCATGATCTCTTGACCAAGGTGCGCCGCGTGTGTGCACATTTCCGTAAGTCATCTACAGCTTCGGCCGGCCTGTTGAAGCTGCAGCAGCGCTTACAATTGCCAGCTCACCGGCTGCTGTGTGACGTGAGCACGCGCTGGAACTCCACCTTCCACATGTTGGCCCGGCTTTGTGAGCAGCAGAGGGCAGTAGTGGAGTACCAGCTGTTACACGGTCGTCGCCTCTCCGTTCAACTTCCTGTAATCAGAAGTGAGGAGTGGGAATGGATGTCAGACCTCTGCGAGGTTTTACGCAATTTTGAGGAATCGACACAGATGGTGAGCGGCGATAACGCTATTATCAGTGTAACCATCCCACTTCTGTGTCTACTGAAACGCTCGCTGCTCACAATTAAAACCGACGCTTTGCATGTGGAAGAGGTGGAAATGGGGGAGGAAGAGCTTACACAAGGTGATAGCCAGAGCACCCTCACTTCGTCTTCTCAGCGACAATTGGAGGAGGCGGAGGAGGAGGAGGAGGAGGAGGAGGAGGAGGAAGACACGGTTGCCTCCGCTACAGAGGGTAGCCATGGAACTTTAGTTCCATCTCTTCAGCGTGGGTGGGCAGAAGAGGAGGAAGAGGATGAGGATATTGAGAGTCAGCCTCCTGGTGAGGACAGCGAAATCTTGACTGTTGGTACTCTGGCACACATGGCTGACTTTATGTTAGGCTGCCTTTCCCGTGACCCACGCGTTGTACGCATTTTAGACAACACGGATTACTGGGTGTTCACCCTTCTGGACCCCCGCTACAAAGAGAATTTCTCATCTCTCATTCCTCCGGTGGAGAGGACAAGCAAAATGGTGCAATACCAGAAGGTTCTTGTTGAAAAATTGCTCCAAAATTTTCCATCTGACAACGCTGGCGGCAGAGTACGTGCTACCTTGGCCAACCGAGAAGGGGAGAAAAGGGGAGCACACAGCAGTTCCGACAAAGGCAGGGCAACACTCTCCAAGGCGTGGGACACCTTCATGACACCCCGCCAGCACCCTCACCCTGATGCGCAGCCTAGTGTCACAAGGAGGGAAAAGTTTTGGAAGATGGTGAAGGAGTACGTAGCAGACCGTGTCAGCGTCCTCAATGATCCCTCTGTGCCTTACAACTACTGGGTGTCCAAGCTGGACACGTGGTATGAACTGGCACTCTACGCCTTGGAGGTGCTGGCCTGCCCTGCCGCCAGCGTTCTGTCTGAGCGGGTATTTAGTGCTGCTGGTGGCATCATAACAGATAAGCGTATCCGCCTTTCCACCGACAATGCTGATAGGTTGACACTTATAAAAATGAACAAGGCCTGGATTTCCCCTGACTTCTCCACTCCACTGGAGGAAAGCCCCGGGGGAACATAAACTCACTTTATATATGTTATTTACAATGATGGGAATACTCTGTATTCCCATTCACCCCTTCCACCCCAAAAACGGGTATATGGTTGACTCTTAATGTTCTCATCCTCCTCCTCCTCTTCCATATGCCCTGGGATATAATTTTTATATAGGGCCAGCTCACCAGCGTGCCCTGGGATATAATTTTTATATAGGGCCAGCTCACCAGCGGGCCCTGTGATATAATTTTTATATAGGGCCAGCTCACCAGCGGGCCCTGTTTGCCAATTTTTATATAGGTCAGCTCACCAGCGGGCCTTCTCATATAATGTTTTATTGGGTCAGCTCTCTAGCGGGCCCTCTCATATAATGTTTTATAGCGTCAGCTCACTAGCGGGCCTTCGCATATAATGTTTAGGATGGTCAGCTCTGCAGCAGACCCTCACCCATAATGTTTTAGATGGTCAGCTCAGCGCACGTTTCCCTCTTAATCATGGCCTCAGTTCTGAAAATCAAGGAAATTTTTGGGAGAATTTGCCTCTGCGCACGTTTCCCTCTTAATCATGGCCTCAGTTCTGAAAATCAAGGAAATTTTTGGGAGAATTTGCCTCTGCGCACGTTTCCCTCTTAATCATGGCCTCAGTTCTGAAAATCAAGGAAATTTTTGGGATAATTTGCCTCTGCGCACGTTTCCCTCTTAATCATGGCCTCAGTTCTGAAAATCAAGGAAATTTTTGGGATAATTTGCCTCTGCGCACGTTTCCCTCTTAATCATGGCCTCACTTCAGAAAATCGATGAAATTTTTGGGAGAATTTGCAGATGATATACAAGTAAATATACAGCAAATACTGTTTGGTAACAATTTTTCGCCTAAAGTCGTTTTTATTTTCCTTTTTGTGTGTTTTACGGTCAGTCTGTAAAAATGGCGTACTACGGGCGAAAGATCGTTCCCAGCAGCGATGTTGGAGTCCAAGATGCATCCAGACATCCTCCCTATGCTGTCCCTGAACCATTTCTGTAGTGTTTCCATCTTTTTCTGCCCTTTTCCTATGGACCAGGCACCCTCCCCTCATCAGAGCAGGGGGTGCCTGGTGTAATGCTCGAGTCCTCCCATTGACTTCAATGGGGCTCGGATGCTCGGCCGAGCACTCGAGCCTCAGGGGGTGCTCGGTCAGAGCACCCGAACATCCGAGCATTGGGGTGCTCGCTCATCACTAATCATAACCAATTCCTCAAGGCTTGTGCGTCTACCAATCCCGAGTCCACAAAAATCAGCACTGATTCCTCAGGGCTTGTGCCTCTATCAAACTTGAGTCCAAAACATGACTGATTCCACAGGGCTTGTGCCTCTAACAAACCTGAGTCCATTCATTCCTCAAGGCTTGTGCCTCTAACAAATCTGAGTCCAACAAATCACTGATTCCTCAGGGCAGTACCTTAACAAACCTGAGTCCAATAAATCACTTATTCCTCAGGGCTTGTGCCTCTAACAAGCCAAAGTTCTACAAATCAATGTTTTCTCAGGGCTTGGGCCTAACAAGTGTAAGTCCAACAAATCAATGTTTCCTCAGGGCTTGGACATCTAACAACAAGTCTAAGTCATACAAATCAATGTTTCCTCAGGGTTTGTGTCAAACAAGTGTAAGTTCTACAAATCAATGTTTCCTCAGGGCTTGTGCAAAACAAGAGTAAGACCTACAAATCAATGTTTCCTCAGGGTTTGGGCCTTTAAAAACAAGCCCAAGACCTACAAATCAATGTTTCCTTAGGACTTGTGCCAAACAAGAATAAGTCCTACAAATCAATGTTTCCTCAGGGCTTGTGCCTCTAACAACATGTCTAAGTCTTACAAATTAAAATTTCCTCAGGTTTTGTGCCTAACAAGCCTAAGTCATAAAAGTCAATGTTTCCTAACAACAAGTCTAAGTTCTTCAAATCAACCTCCGCAAAATACTCTATCCTGTCAAGTATCAGTCTACCTCAGTCACAGCTTAGTCAAGGGGGTTGATGTTTCTGTCACGTCGCATGCCAGTTTTTTATTTGATTTATTTTTAATTTTATTTTTTTTATTAACAGTCACCCCAATCCCAGTCAACATAACCCCCACAAAAAAATTCCTGTTCAACTGATTATTTCCCCAGACTCCATCAATGCAGGCACCCTATTATCCCTTTTATACTATGACTGTGGGAAATAAACTAAAATTTGCTATTTGTTGTGTGTAAATTCAGTCTTCTCATTGATTTCAATGCAATCAGCTAACCAAAAATAGGGGACAAACTGCACTTTTCACAGGAAATTTCCAGCTAGGTGGGAAGTGATATTTTTCAACTATTTTGATTTGAAGTGAAAATTTTCATCCATCCCTACTTAAACATTGTGGAGAGGGGGACATTTAGTTCAACCATTGACTTTAATGAAATAAACTGGCAAAACCCCGCCGAAAATCTGCACTTTCCATCAAAAATGTCTCGCATGACAAGAAGTGACATTTTTTGTCTGTTTCAGTTTTCTGGCCACAAATTTAGCCCATGTTTAGTTACTCCCTTCTTAACACCTTGTAAGAAACAAGGAGTAGAGAAAACTGACATAACTTTCCTCCATGTCCTTGTGCATGCCACAGGGGAAGTGCTTGGAACTTGCTCACTTTAATGTTTTAACCGTTTGAGTGCCAAATGGTTGTGCAAAGCACTGATTATCAGTGTGTTGTGCCCCCCTTCCCTAGTCATTCAAAATGTTAACAATGGTGGACAGCGTGTACCAGTATGCATGAAAGAATATATGTATATATGTACATCTCAGCCGTTGTGTTTCATGAACATTCATGGCTAGAAATGCAATGATAACATTTTCTTTAAAGGGATAGTATTGTTTCACAAAAACCGCAGCTCCAATTAATCTTCATAGTATCTGAGCCATAGAGAGTGTTATTTCAATATTGTCCAAGTTGTATTTCAAGACTAATTGAATGATAAAGTTTTCCCCTCCCACCCCTTTTACCTAGTGTAAACCACCTTCTCTCAGGTGTGGAATCTGGTCCACAGACCAGACAGCTCACAGCAAGGGACAATCTTCTTACTGTGAGAAGAATGAAAACCCTGCCCCCTTTGCCAGGTTTTTCCCTTATGCCAATTGAAGATTGTCCCTCTCTGCGATCCACCTGGACACCACCTTGCTACTCTGAAGTGAGCAGTGTTACATCAGTAAAAGGGGCAGGAGGGGGATACTTTATCATTCAATTACTCTTGAACTACAACTCTGACAGTATTAAAAAAACACTTTCCATTGCCCAAATACTATGATGATTAATTGGAGCTGTTTTTACTGTGAAACATTACTGTCCCTTTAAATTGATATCATCGTTTCCAAACAACCATTTTTTTAAGATATTGTCCTAAGTAGTTTTTGGCGCTTTTCTTTGAATTTCCTTTTCAATGTCATTTGCAGAAATGTCGTACAAAACAGCTTCGCTAATGAAGCTGTAGTTGGTGGAGGTACATCTTTGTCTACTAAATGACAGAGAATGAGCTGCTTGAAAACTGATCTCACTTGTTTTGTGGCTTCCATAAATGTCACCACTGCGTTTAATTGCATTGGCAGTAAAAGAATGGGAATGGGATTGAAAGTATACGTGGTGTGACCTTGGATACGTCTCTCTCACAGATTTAACATGAAGTACAAAACATCTCACTGAATGTTATTGAGCATTATTATTATTATTATTGTGTGTTATTGTGAATGTTATTTGCTATTCAGTGCACATTCAATATAGCAATGTGTGGCATATATATAAAATAACACAAATTAATTATTATTGCAGAAGAAATCAGGCAAAGTTACCAGTTTCTAGGGATCAGTAAAATTATTCTGTAAGATAAGTATTCAGACAAAACAGGCCATTTTGCAAGACGTGAAAAATGCTTTGTAAAATGGGTGTTTCATGTCACAGAACCCTGTTTTAACCAGATAGCAGGAAAAGCAATTATATTATGCTCAGGAGTAAAAACAGATTCTTTTACTTTTAGACATCAATCAAACAGGTTCCTGTCACTTTTCTGATCAAGTTAGGAAAACCGCACCAGGTGACAGGACTGCTGGACAACTTTCTGACCCTAACCCCTCTATGTTCCCCATGTGTCCCGTGCTTCCTGCTTTGACATCCTCTCTCTCTTCTTATAGCTTCCTCCTCTCTCTCTACTTGGTGCCTTTTGCCTCTCGTCTCACCTTATGCTCCCCACAGCTGCCACCTCTCACAACTTTCCTGCTCCCACTCCTTCTGGTGCTTTCCAGCAACCTCTTTCTCCCCTTATAACCCTGTCACTCTCTCCCTCTCTCACCACTGAATTGATTATGACAGACCCATCATTTTTTCCAAGTTCACAGGCTCAGCCTGCAAAGCCAAAGGTGGAGTACTTGCTTATGTTTACCAGTTTACCCCTCACTGTTCGGACTTTCTAAATGTCTTTAGATCAATACAGAGGCGTAACTAGAAGCCACTGGGCCCTGGTGCAAGAATTGCCATGGGCTCCCCTGCCCACATTGACCCCCTCATCCACACTGGCCACCTCCACATTGCCCCTTCATCTCCACAATGCACCCATCATCTCCACATTTCCCCATCCACAATGCCCTCATTTTCACATTGCCCCTTCCACAATGCCCCCTTCTTCACATTGCCCCTTCCACAATGCCGCCTTCATCTCCACAATGCCCCCCTTCATCTCAACGTTGCCCCTTCCACAATGCCTCCTTCATCTCCACAATGCCCCCATCTCCAATTCATCTCCGCATCTCCCCTTCCACAATGCCCCCATCTTCACATTGCCCCTTCATCTCCACATTTCCCCTTTATCTCCACATTGCCCCTTCCACAATGCCCCCTTCATCTCCACAATGCCCCCATCTCCACTTCATCTCCACATTGCTCCTTCATCCCCACATTGCCCCTTCCACAATGCCCCCTTCATCTCCATAATGCCCCTTCCATCTCCACATAGCCCCTTCATCTCCATATTTCCCCTTTATCTCCACATTGCCCCTTCCACAATGCCCCCATCTCCACTTCATCTCCATATTGCTCCTTCATCCCCACATTGCCCCTTCCACAATGCCCCCTTCATCTCCACAATGCCCCCATCTCCAATTCATCTCCGCATGTCCCCTTCCACAATGCCCCCATCTCCACATAGCCCCTTCATCTCCACATTTCCCCTTCATGTCCACTTTGCCCCTTCCACAATACCCCTGGCCCTACCTCCAGTCCCTGGTGGTCTAGTGGCATGGCTTCACAGATCTGTGCCTCCTTCCGCACAGATTTCTACAACTGAAGCACCCGCTCGCCGCTCTAGTTATGCAGAGGCTGGGAGATGATGTAATCTCCAAGCGTTCTGTATTACTAGAGCAGCGCGCTGAGTGGGAGATTACCTAAGCGACTGCTGCGGGCGAGGGGGTCACAGGGGGTGGCCGGGCCCCTGGAGTGACCCCTGAGACTCCTATTGTTACGCCACTGGATCAATAAAAGAAGGCACACAGATGACTTGTGTGCCTCTACTCTCTTGAGAGGCAGAACTCTCAATTACCAATCTAAATGATGAAGTCAGGCGGATGTCTAGCATTCAAAGGGTTAGGTAGGTAGACTGATGATAAACAGCTGTTTACTCTGAAGCAGCTGAAGCTTCTTTGCTCCTCAAATTCCTTACAATTATTACATTCCCCCAAGAGAGTTTACTGTTCTATAGTCCTACAGGTATGGATATCTGGGCTACTAATAATTATTTCAAGAGTGTAAAGACCCAATTTGAATCAATGGGAATTCTATAATTTTATTTGTTCTTTATGGTGCAGCTGATTTGCCCCAGAATTACTCCACTTTCATGTGTTTATGTGTGTTTTTGTTGTTCAAAGATTGTTGTGCAAACAAATTACAACTTTGTACTGCTTTGCCTACAGATAGTCAGTGAGGGAGTGTGTGGTCATTTCAGTAAATTAAGTTCCTCTATGTCCTATAGATGTTGAGAACTACAATCCCCATCATCCCCAGACAGTCAAAGGCTGGATGGAAATTATGTGAATCGTAGTCCTGAAAAGCTGGAGGGTCTTAGGTTTTCAAATCACGCAACCTTCCTGTCTCAAGTGCCTGTAGAAACACTGTAGAATTGAGGGAGGGAGTGTCCAAATTATGCCTTTTGAGTCATATTGTGGGTGGGATTAATCAGGTGGGTGTGGGTGAATGATAGGTGGAGTGTTCCATGAAATGGATGGGAAAGTGGGAGGCATGGGGCAGGAGTGCACTGTATTAACTGAAAAGTGTGGCATGCTATAGTTGAACTCACTAAGATAAAAGAATCAGCCTCTGTCTCCAAAGACCCAATAATTCAGTTGAAAACCAGAGTCTGGGAAGTAGATCCAATGAGTTCTCAGAATGGAGGTTGCCAAACCCTGCTTTAAAGGGATAGTAATGTTTCACAATAAAAGCAGCTCTAATTAATCTTCATAGTATTTGGGCCATTGAGTGTGTTATTTCAATACTGTCAGAGTTGTAGTTCAAGATTAATTGAATGATAAAGTATCCCCTTCCCACCCCTTTTACCTAGCGTAAGCTACCTCCCCTCAGATGTGGAATTTCCCTTATGCTCACTGAAGATTGTCCCTCTCTGCAGTCCATCCAGACAGTCTTGCTGCTCTGAGGTGAGCAGTGTTACATCAGTAAAGGGGCGGGAGGTGGAACTTATCATTCAATTACTCCTGAACTACAACTCTGAGAGTATTGAAATACCACTCTCCATGGCCCAAATACTATACAGATTAATTGGAGCTGCTTTATTGTGAAACATTACTATCCCTTTAAGGACCAGAGGGGTGCGCAATGAATTGAGTTATAAATGCCCTTCTGGTACTGAATCCTGCAATGCTTTGGATACTTCTCTATCATTCAAAGTGTTAAAGGATTAACCATTTGATTGCCAGAGAGGTACCCAGTGCATTGCAGTACAATGCATTGGACACCTCTCTGGCACTCAAAGGGTTAAATCAACTGGATTTATTTATTATTTTTTTTTACAACCCTCATTGTACATTTGGTTTGCCCCAAAATGTATTTTTCTTCATAAGGCCCTCCTCACACCATAGCATCTCAAATGTGGACTGCATTTAAAACAAGCAATTTTAGTTAGCAAGAATTTCATGACAACCATTTATTTTTTAACCAGAGCTAATGTACTTTAGGGAATCCTGGAGTGCACTGCAGTGCAGACAAAAATCAACAGCAGCAGCAGGACTAACAGTGCACCAGGAAACTGCAGATATAATTTTACTACAGAGTGAGAGAGCGGGAGCGAGACTAGCAGCATGGATATTGAATACACAATTATAATGCAGAATTACTATACCATGTGCTGAAAGAAACAGCAGAATATAAATGAAGTCCTGCTTACTGTTAGGTACTAGTGTGCAACACCTTATTCCTTTTTAAGTCGTTTGTTTTTTTTGCCCATACTTTTATTTCTCTCAGTCTATTCTACAATGAAATCTTCCACTCCATCTTAAGGGTTTCTTTATATTCGTTCACATAATCCAATTCCTCAGAGTGCTGCTGCACATGCCTTGTCACAAATTCAGAAATGTTATGTTTAAAGCTGGGGTCAAGCAATGTGGAAAGAATGTATTCCTCATTGGTTTTAATGGAGAGACTGTGAGAGGATTCTGCTCAAAGAATACTCACGTCATTCACCATCTGGTTCATGTCTGTTTTGCTGTTATAGTAAGAAACATTGGCTGTGCTATTCCTTTTACTTTAAATAAATATATTAGTGGAAATATCTCACTGATTACTGCAAACAGCAAGGTAGCCTCCTCAAAAGGATTCAGCAATTCACTTAAGTCACACATTTGATTCCATTAGCCAAGTGACAAACAAGTCCCCTTCAAAACCATTCAGTTAAGCATTATATAGTCACCAATGACATTGTTCTGTTCATACAAACACTCCAGGACGTACAACGTGGAACACCACGTGGTAAGGACCACCATTTTAAGCTGGAGATGGGGAAGATGGTTACTTGGAATATGATGCTTTGAGAGCAGTGTATGACTGGCTAAAATATCCACAATTTTTGTGGACAATATTTTGCCTTTCTGTGAGGGTTTTAGATTATTCTAAGAAGAATTGAGTAACAACTAGATGTAAAACAGGGCAAAACACAATACATGCACCATATCTGCTATTCTCCTGGTAGCTATTATATTGGGGTTGTTGTCAGCAGACACAAAGTCAGCTTTCAAGGAGTTGGGTTAAAGCCATTCATCTATCACCTGCTGCAGTTTATTTAACACATACTGTAAAATCTCAGGTATAATAAGTACAATTCTACCCCTCTTCACCTTATGTGAAGTGGGGGGTATGTATTATACCCGAGAGGTTTTTTTTGATGACTTAAAACATTTTTTATTACTGCCGGCTACCTTCCCTTCCAATCCCCCAGCACGATCCGATGTCAAAATAAGCCTTACTTTCTTTTGCTGCACTTGAATACAGTGAGCTGTGTTAAGTTCTGTGTCCCATCTTCCCTGCGGGCGGGCGGCAGGCTTGCATTTGCCGCCCGCTTCCTTCAATGGACTTTCAGGACCTTCCGCCTCCAGCCAATGATAATCCACCTGCATTACCATTGGCTGGAGGCGGAAGGTCCAGAAAGTCCATTGAAGGAAGCGGGCGGAAAATGCAAGCCTGCCGCCCGCCCGCAGGGAAGATGGGACACAGAACCTAACACAGATCACTGTATTCAAGTGCAGCAAAAGAAAGTAAGGCTTCTTTTGACATCAGATCACGCTGGAGGGGAGGGAGGGAAGGTAGCCGGCAGCAATAATTTTTTTTAAGTAAAGGGGAAAACAAGGGTGCGTATTATACATAGGCACTCTTGTTTTCCCCTAAAATCTTGGGCATAATATACACCTGCGTATTATACACAGGTGTGTATTATACCTGAGATTTTACGGTATGCAGCTTTGTGGGATTAACTCTCAACATTCTACATGCACATAGTGACATACTGATGGTATAGGCTACCCTGCTGCTGCCCTTTACTATTGGTGGTGATCTGCTTCTGCCTACTGATGGAAAAGATACTCAGTGAGCAGTGACAGTCAGATAGTCTGTACTTTGGCCACTTATCTCCATAGCTGTGTCAGGTGATCTTTAGTGAGGTATGATGTTTTCAGCTACTTGCACACAACACCAACCAGCTGCATGTACAGCTCTGGTTCAGCTTTCTTAGAAATAAAACTGCAGTGCGGGATATGTCAGCAGGGTGCCAAAATGACATCAGTGGGGAGCTTCACTAAGAGGTGATAAAGAGGTGATAAAGTGGAGATGAATGCTCCAGTTTATCACTTCTCCAATTCCTATGTTATTCTATGGAGCATGTGCACTAAGAAATCATCTCCACTTTATCACCGCTTAGTGAATTATCCCCCTTTTCTTTAAAACTTTTATTTTCAACAAAAGAATAGGAAAGCATGTCAACCACCAAAATTATGGCTACTGTGCCATTCTACTGATGTACGTTTGGATTATTTTTGTGCAGGTTTTGTCTTCATTGCAAGAACTCATTAACTGTTGGTTGGCAGCAACCCACTGCAGAAAATGTTGTTCCACTCTCCGAGACATCTTCAAAACTACTATTATGTGCCCATGGGCCATGTACATGTTTAGGAATGTGTCTACTGCTGCTTGTTGTTAAACAGCTGACATGCTATGCTGCTGGTTTGCCTCCCAATCACAACCACTATTGTGCCACAGGTGAGATATTAATGAGGATGTGCTTTGATTTGATCCTGCTTTCCCTGTGTTCAGATGTATTTTACAGAGACAACAGATAGCAACATATTTAGCTTTTGGTATCTCAGAGAAGTTTCACCCTACTGGAGATTGCATAGATTGAAGGGTTCCTGAGTGACTACTACTACAACTGCTGCTGCAGCTACTACTACTTCTACTACTACTACTACTACTACTACTACAAAATAACCCCCTTAATCCTGAACAGAATGAGACAAAATTGAACAGGAATTGGGTTTTATATGTCTAGGTTTGTGGGGTTAAAGGGATAGTAAGGTCAGAAAAAAAGTATTAACTATATGGTAGATACATTTAAAAGAGAGTACTTGCACTTATTCGTATCTCTCAAACTGTTATGGTTTGAGAGATATAGGAAAAGAAAGTTCTCCGCTCCCTCCCCTTTCTGCTTGACGAGCTGTAAAACTGTCAGAAGCAGATTCTGGTTCCTGGATCAGACGGTGGCTCTTCAGCAGTGCTGACATATCAATACCTAAAAATAAATATTTCATCGAAATGGTCTACAACGTGTGCCTGGTTTGCAAGCACACATTGTAGACCATTCCGATGAAGTATTTATCTTTAGATATTGTTATATCAGCTCTGCTGAAGAGCCATGTCTGGTCAAGTGACCAGAATCTGCTTCTGACAGCTTTAAAGCTCGCCAAGAAGAAAGGGGAGGGACCGGAGAACTTTATTTTCCTATATCTCTCAAACCTTAATGGTTTGAGAGATACAAATAAGTGCAAGTACTCCTTTTAATCGTATCTACCATATAGTTAATACTTTTTTTCTGACATTACTATCCCTTTAAGCAGAACTAGCTGGAGTAGTGATGTTACACTTACCCATGACCCCACCAACTAGATGCTGATTGGCTGTGAAGTGAGATTACGTCAGTGCACTTTCTTTGCCCTGTGTAACGCCAACTGGAGCTTGGGAATTCATTTGAACAGAAATGGCAATATAAAAGCTAATCCCTTATCATTTTTTCTCAGTCTGACTCAAGCAGGATTTTGAGTTTTTTTTTCTCTTTTTTTATTTTATTTTAGTTTTTTTGCACAGCTCCCTGGCACTCATATGGTTTAAAATAGTTCCAGTTCTTAAGATGTTAAAACCGATAGATTATATTAGCAGCAAATAGAGAGAGCCAAATGTATCATTGGATGTTGCTGCTAATTTGATAAAAATGTACTATACTTTCTGTCTTCTAAAATCAAAATCATTTTTTTTCCATTTACCCCTCTATTACAAGTGTTTTCCCCAGTGAGCTTTTTTTTAGAAACTTTGCAAGGTGACATTTGCATGCCAATGGTCTGTTCAAAGACACATTATACTTTAGACTTTCACTCCCCTTATTGAATGCTTAGTTAACTGTTCATCAAACTGTGAAGGTATTCTATATTACCAAGATGCTATTTGTATTGTTATAGTTCCAGTTGCTGCAGGTGTTTGGAAACGATTACTTAATTAGTTTAATTTGGCATCCTATTGGCAGAGGAGAAGGTGATTGGCCCAGCAACAGTAATTAAATTTCTGGGCATCGAAAATGACAGATAAAATAGAGCTGAATTTTCCAGAAGGTAAGATTAGGGAATACAATAATACAAGGGGGGAGATTCACTAAGAGGTGATAAGGAGGTGATGAAATAAAGATGACTTCTCCAATGTTTTCACTTCTCCAGTTCCTATGTTATTCTATAGAACCTATTCACATAGGAATTGGAGAAGTCATCTCCACTTTATCACCTCTTTATCACAGCTTAGCGGGTCTCCCCAAGGGATAGGATACACATAAATTTAGACTAACCCCACCTAATATTAAACCCACACTTTCCTTGATCTGGCCAGAAAATCGTAATAGCCACCATGAACCGGTTCTGTTTGAATTGGTTCTCCAAAATGAACCAAAAAAGAGCAGTACATTTTTTTTATGAAAACATATAGTATATGTTTTGTACTGTTTAATTAAAATACCATCACTCACACATTAAAAGCATACTATTTACATATCCCATTCAATGTTGTGATCAACTGTCAACTATACAATTAAAATCCCGCCACTAGAGAGGATTGGATTTAACTTTATTATTGTATGGACATAATATCAAATTAGCCCGTATCAAAGAGTGTTGTATTGTCCCTGTGCCTAACATATCTTCAAAAACAAACCTTCCCATAATAAATGAAAGAGTAAAACCAGTCTTTATTACTGTGTCTGGTAGTTGGAAAGCCTACAAGGACATGGCAAAACTTGGTTATAATCATAGAATGGCAAACCATCATTTTAATGTTGTTGTCCCCATCACTGCAGCAAACACACAAATGTTTAAAAATATATTGGGGGGGCAGCCAAGTGGGGCACTAAATACAGGCAAGGAACTACTCAAGAATTTGTAGACAATTATTTCTCAAAATCCATGTAGAGAAAATCAACTTTTTTCTTGGACCCTTTCAAAAGCTACTTCAAATTGTCATGAGATGAGTTAATAATGTGATTACTTCTTGAAAGTTCAAGCTGACAGCATGATTCAGCCATTTCTATCACGTGACATGGAGATCTGGTTGTTAGGGACCCTCCTTTACTTCAAAATAACTAATTAGTTCTGACCACTAGAGGGCACTATTATTGGGAAAAAACAAGAGTTCAAACTGTACCCTTATTTACTCAACAAGAAAAGACATATATATATATATGGAAGAGTAGGTTGGAAGCACTCACTCGTTGTACCTAAATTGCCCAGGTACACAGTCCTCAAAATGAGTACATAATGAAAATAATTGGAGGCAGCACCAGTGGTCAATGTTTCTCAACAGAAAGATCCTTATGTAGGAACGAAACGTTGACCATATCGTTGCTAATTTTGCTCATTAAAGCTTTTGAAAAAGTCCCACTGGTACTGCCATTATTTTCATTATATATATACACTAGTGTACAAGCCCGTGTACAAGGCCAAGATCCAGGTAGTATAAAGCTACCTCTATCTCACTGCTCCATGCGATGCAGTCTTGCGCCGCCTCACTCATGGGATGCAATCATGCAAAGTAGAGACTGCCCCAGTGCATGCAGTCTCTACTGGGCATGACTGCATCGTGACAAACATCCTAGAGAATTATTATATAGGATACATATATACATACACATATGTATTTCAATTTTTATTATTATTTTTTATTTATTTACTTGTTTTTATTAAAATAGATTATTGCTTCTTTAATTACGACTTCATATCATGTCCAGTCATGCAATGTGTTGCAGAGCTCTGTAGTATTTGTGGGGTTAAAAGCCCCAATTAACCCTTGGAGTGCCAGAGCAGTACGCAACACGTTGCTTTCCCATGCATTGTATACCCCTCTGGGGCTCAAAATTAAAACAATGGGAATTTTGGGGATTTTTGTTTGTCCCCAAGGGTGCAGCAGGTTTTAGCCAGAGTTACTGATTTTTTTGCTTAACAAATCAACTGAACCATAAGGGAGAACCAAATATCCTCAAACTCCCATTGATTTGAATTGGGCTTTAAACCCCTTGAATGCTAGAGAGGCTTCAATCACTTTCCTTCTTAAAGCAGTGGAAACATCTCTATCATTCACTGGGTTAAAAGCCCCTTTTAAATCAACTGGGAGCTTCATTGGTCCCTATGATGCAGTTGGTTTGATCCACAATTGCTTCACAGTGGAAAAAGACCTGAGGGGCTATGTTCACAAAATAAAAAATTATGCAGTTCAGGGGAAAGCCTACAAATTGCAAATTCTCATTGATTTGAATGAGCTTTTAACCCCTCAATGACCCTGTGATGTACCAGGACAGTCAATGTTTTTTTCCTGAAGGACCGGTGACAGTCCTGGCAAGTCGCATACTTTTTACTTACAGCACTCCTGCTTTACTGTCCTTTACTTACAGCCTTGCTGTAAGTAAAAACAGGATCTGAAATTGACCGCTACAAGACTGGTGCAGTCTCTCTTAGACCCTCAGTCACAGGACGGTACACGTAACAGGTCACGTGTGCCAGCTCATCGTCATACATCAATCCAGTCCTTGAAGAAAGGTAACTTCCGGGACCACTAATACTTAAGGGGTTAAGACTAAAGCACTCTCCAGTGTATTGCTTTGCCCTATTTGAATATATATATATGTTTTGTTTATATTTGTACCCCATGGTGCAAATGGTTTACTCCAGAATTATTACTACTTTAGGCCCTAGGGGCTAGATTCTATTGCAGGTGCTAAATGTTAGAACCTGTTTATCAAACATTTTCCTATGGAAGTCTACGGGGAAAACTGGAGATTAAAGCAGTGATAAAATTAGCACCTGTAATAGAATCTAGCCCTAGGTGTCAAAAATTGCCCCAGACCATCCAGGGCCTGGATTCTATTGCAGGTGCTAAATGTTAACACCCGTTTTATCAATTATTTTCTTACTGAAGCTTATGGGAACATCTGCAGATAAAAGCAGTGATAAAATTAGCCCCAGGTCGTGTATGTTTAAAGACATTTTTTATCCTATCTCTATAAAACATATGATCATTTTCATACCATAAGTCTATACTTATCTGTATTGGAATTATAGTATCTGTACAGAATGTTAATGTAACAGTTTGGTAAGAATGTTGGTGTGGATGTGAATATTATGTTTGCATTTGTGAACAAAAATCTTTTGTCAGTTTACAGGAAGTTTCAAAAGAATGTATTGATTTTTTATTTAACAACATTTTCTAAAATTTCCTTGGATCAGCCAAAAGCCACAATGTAGATGATTTATTTATATTAATGTAATCAGTTGATGTACCTAATCCTATTTTGATATCAAGTGCGCCATCTATGCTCTACTTTTACAAGCTCATTTCTTGTCTGGCTGCATCCAGTGGAACACAATCTTGGAAGCGTTACAGGAAAAAAAAATCAAGTCAGTTTTTGATTAGAAAAATACTAAACCTTTATTATGTAAACATATATTGTAGGATTTTTCATGCCGTGTAAAACAAGGGCACTCCTATTGCTGCAACACACTGTTTTTTTCTTACATTAAAAATTTCCTTTGGCATCTAGAGATCACCTACAGTTTACCTGGAATCAGGACACTTATTGTGTTGTATTCTATGAGAGAGATGAGCCTCTGGCTAAGTCTGCCATAGAATGATGATAACAGCTTCATCACTTCCTGACAGTTGTAAGAGAGTCCTTGTTTTACTCAGCAGGAAACTCACTGTTTGTTTTCTCTGTAATAAAGGTGTATTACTTCTGTGATTAATATTTCCAGATCTTTACATTCTGGCTTCAAATTCATGAAACAATCTATAATTATCAGTTGGATTATAATACAGATAATCTAAAATGTGTGACTTTTCTCACAACCCATGTTGCCTTTATGTCATTTGGCTAAATGTTTTGTGAAAATCTGCATTATATCAAGTCTTTGTTTTCAATAATTTGTAAAGCATCATGCTAGAATGAAATTAAATGCTAGAGATGGGCAAGAAGTATATATTTTTTTTCTAGTGGGAATTTTTGCAGATAACAGAAAATGTGCTTCTTTTCCCATTAAAATTCTTACATCTAAATACCGCTGTCATTTTGCTAATCTCAAGAAATTTTCCACTGGAACATTGCTGGTTGTTGGGGACTCAGTATGTGTAGTTGTGGTTAAAGCAGTGTGGTTGGACATGGCTGGGATTTGCTGCTTAGTGAAATATGTAGCTCTATGGCTAACAGTGCAATGGGAAAAGACACCTTGAACACCTTTGGGTACACTAAATTCTTACAGATATTATTAAACTGGAACTATACATTTAGAATACATTTCTTAACTTGTTTAACAAGACTTAGGGCCATATGTTCAAAGAAGTAGCGAAATAGCTTTTGTCGTTTGTAACGACTTTTCACAGTAAAGTGTCATTGGGATCATTAATATTTTCAGAGAGTGTCGGTTGTGATTGAAAATATGTCGTTTGTAATGACAAAAAAAAAATATCTTAACTAATGACAAAAATGTCTTAAAAAATGTCTTAACAACAAAAATGTCTTTAAAAATGTCTTAACTAACGACAAAAATGTCTTAACTAAAGACAAAAATTCTCACATTCAGAACACATTCCCTCCACTTTTTTCTTAACGTACAAATTTTGTCTTTTGAAAGACATTTTTTTGTCGTTAGTTATGACACATTTTCTTTTCCTCTATACGACACTGGAGAATAGTTTAGCCACGCCCTTGCCCCGCCCCTTTGACCGTCAATTCTCGAGTTGTGTCGTACACAACAGACATTACTAATTTTTTTCGTATACTCTATAGAAAATATGTCGTTCATGCATTCAATTACATATTTTTGTCTTTCATACGACAATTTTTTGTCGTTATCCCTTTGAACATACGGCCCTTAGAGACCGATTCCATTGCAGGTGATATAATGTTACCACAGACTTCAGTGGGAATCTGAGAGCTAAAACTAGTGATAATATTTATCAACTGCAATGGAATCTAGGCCTCAGGTTTTCTTAGACCCACTACCAAAGATCCTGTTCTGCTAATCCTGTTCCATACTATTGCCCAGTAATTACTTGTGTTCCTGATTGCTAAAAGCCTATATTTCGCATCTGCACCAGCACTGCTGTTCACATGTCTTATGCATGGGGGTATTGGTTCATGCAAAGACACTGTCAACTTAATTATGGGTTAACTCAGGCCACAGCTTTATTTAAGATACATAACCATTTTACCCCAGACTTTAAGCCCTTGCCAATAACCAAACTTTAGTAGGCCAAAAACCTGCCTACCCCTTTTTGAGCCTTTGGCTCCCTAATCCTGTTCCACCTTACCGCACTCCATTAGCTGGTCACTGCAGCTCAATGGGGCCAAACCCGTGACACAGTCCAGGTGTCATTGTCCCTAGGCCGCTGGCCTACCATCTTCCTGTAACCATATCCAACTTAATGACTTTATACACATTGGCAAGGGCCCAAAGCACCCACAAAGCTGTAACAACAAGAAGCAAACAAACCCCCACCATCCCCAGCCCATACACCCTAACCCCCCCTACAAAAATTACCAACACAAGGGAGGGAGGGACGCTGTTCCATTCCAGCAGTAAAAGGAAGTGACAATTACCATGTACCCTTTATATTACCATTTCCTCACATTCTGTATACACCTCCTAACTTTACTTGCCATCCCCAGCTCAGACATGTCTCCTGTCCTTATTTTTTGCGGGGAGTTCTATCTTAGTGTTTACATGGACTAGAATCCCAATGTCTTGTTTCCAGTTTCCTGTATTTGACTACGTCTTGTTCCTAACCTTACTTGTTAGGTGACAGACCTGATCTTTGCTACATTCCTGGCCTACATTCTGCCTACTGATTTGGATCCTGCATTTCTGGCTTCTTGTGAGTTTTCCTTTGAAGTTGCTAGTACAGCAGTCCCTGTTCCTTAAAGGGATAGTATTACTTCAAAATTACTATCCCTCATTTTGTAGCCCTTAATAAACTTAAATGAGTTAAATGACACCAGCGGCATCTCTCAAACCTTTATGGTGTAAGAGATAGCCGCTTTCAAAGTTTCCTCTCCCCTGCTGTCAGCGTTCTGCTACCAGCAGGAGAATCCGATCTCTGAATCAAGAGGAGGCTCTTCAGTAGAGCGGATATCTCATTATGGAAGGAAAACTGATTAATTGAAACAGTCTTCTACGTGTGCTTGGTAACCAAGCACATGTAGAAGACTGTTTCAGTGAATCATTTTTCCTTCCATAACGAGATATCGGCTCTGTTTAAGAACCTCCTCCTGTCCCGGGACCGGATTACCCTGCTGGCAGCAGAACGCTGACAGCAGGGGAGGGGAAACTTTGAAAGCTGCTATCTCTTACACCATAAAGGTTTGAGAGATGCCGCTGGTGTCATTTAACTCAGTTTATTAAGAGCTACAATATGAGGGATAGTAATTTTGAAGTAATACTATCCCTTTAAATAATGCTACAGTCTTACCTGCTTCATACCTCTGTGTAACCTGCTACCTCTGTCAAGCAAGTACAACTATGTTTCCAACCTTGCGGTCACTTGCAGTCAACATCACTCTCAAGAAACTGACTCAAACTTTGTTCTCTTCTCTCTCTCTCTCTCTCTCTCTCTCTCTCTCTCTATATATATATATATATATATATATATATACAGACACTAAAATATATGTGGAATTTTATTTATATGGTGCAAACAGGTGTACTTAGTGTTTTACAGTTTAAATTTAGTGTAGTGGGGATACAATAAGTGCAGTAGTCTAGTAGATATGTAGATTATCATAAGGGGTAGACTAGGCAGGCGTACATTAGGAAAAGAGGCCCCTGTCCCATATTATATTTATATACTGTATTGACTCATTCATCCTTCCCTCTGTGCTAATCGTCTCCTATTGACTGGACTGCAATGAATCATGAATAACAGCATACCTTAAGTAATGGAACAGAAAAGACAGACAAAGAGGCTGTGCAGTAGTGCATATTTTCACTACTCTTAATGCTCAGTTTATGTAGCACCAGGGCAAACTGCCAGGGGGGAGAGCCACCTTTGGCAACTTTGCATACACCACCAAGAAATCTCCCTGTCACACACACAAACCTTACAACATGGTCAGCTGAGATGCATGTGAAAAGCCATAGTGGCCTGATGGCCTGAGTTTTATCAATTAATGGGATAGAAATTTTTCATAATAAAAGCAGCTCCAATTAATCACAACAAGGATCAAACAAAAATTGCAAAAAAAAAACCAAACAAACCACAAATCCAGTAGATTTAACCCTTTAAGTGCCAGGGAGGTATCCAATGCATTGTGTTGCAATGCAATGGATACCTCTCTGGCAGTCGAAGGGTTAATAGTTTAACACTTTGAGTGCCAGAGAGATATCCAAAGCATTGCAGGATTCAGGTCCAGAAGGGCATGTAACACATTTATAACATAATTCATTGCGCACCCCTCTGGTCCTTAAAGGGATAGTAATGTTTCATAATAAAAGCAGCTCTGATTAATCTTCATAGTATTTGGGCCTTGGAGAGTGTTATTTCAATTCTGTCAGAGTTGCAATTCAAGAGTAATTGAATGATAAAGTATACCCCTCCCACCCCTTTTACTGATGTAACACTGCTCAGATCAGAGCAGCAGGGTGTGTCCAGGTAGATTTCAAAGAGGGACAATCTTCAATTAAGATAAGGGAAAAATCTGAAAAACTTGTCAAGCAGGGTTTTCATTGTTCTCACAGTAAGAAGACTGTCCCTTGCTGTTATCTGTCTGGTCAAGCAACCAGATTCCACATCTGAAGTGAGCAGTGTTGCATCAGTAAAAGGGGTGATAGGGGGATACTTTATCATTCAGTTACTCCTGAACTACAGCTCTGACAGTACTGAAATAACACTCTCTATGGCTCAAATACTATGAAGATTAATTGGAGCTTCTGTTTTCGTGAAACATTACTATCCCTTTAAGGCTGGATTGTATCTCATCCCACCTTCCCTTGTAGGTCACTGGTCCCATTAGCCTATCTCTAGTCCCTAAATTTAATTAACCCTTTGGTGACATAATTCCAGAATCCTGTGACAAGGTCATCATTTGCTTTGCAGGGCCTTCATTCTTTTGCACCATTTGTAGTTTTGCCCAGTTACTAGAGCTGGTATCAAGTACTACAGATAAAAATTAGTAAGTCCAGATTTCAGGACAGGGAACTGGAAACCAGACTGTCTATGTCTAAACTGGACAGGTGGCTACCCTAGTGTAAATATATAGGCTGAAGATGAGGAGTTCTGGAGCAAACCAACTATGTTTTGATTAAAAAAAACAAAATGAAGCCCTTGAAATGCTAGATACGTCTCTAGCACATTGAAACATAGGGGTATTACTACAGGGGGTGTTGAAGGTGTATTTTTGATGGGGCTTGGCATCCAAGGGGGCCACATCTGTCCCAGAACCAAAAGGATCTACTTACTATTCATGGGAGGACATTCGAATAGTAGTGTGCCCAAAACACTGTCTGCCTCAGGGCCTTCAAATGATTAGTTACTTTGAAGGCCCCATTGAAGTGAACCAAAATGTGAGGAATCGTTCTTTGTCCCCATGGTGCAGTTCCTATGCTCCAGAACTGCACCTCTATGGGTTAGGAAATTGCATCTTATATATGCTGGCAAATTGTAACACCAATATGCCCTGTTGTAGTTTTATTAACACTGTATGAAGGTCATATTCTTTATCCTTTGAAAAATTAATTGGCTGAGCTGTGTGTCTCAACCTTTTAGAACAGAAGATCCACCAAATTACTGTTTTAATTAACGAGAGTATGCGAGACATCAAAACAAGTATAATCCAACATACGGTCTCCATTACAATATACTGATTTGAAATTATAGTACAAATAAAAATATCCAATTCCACAAGACAATCAAATGGAACCCCGCAGCTGATGATATTCCTTGAATATTAGTTCAAAAATGCAGTTACTGAAACAACAATATTAATTAACTTTGAAGCAGTAATCTGCCTTGGACTGAAAAATATATACAGTTTGTGGAGTAAAATGACTGCCGCTTGGAAATGCAATCTGATGGGGCTCTGTGTCTTAAATGAAAGACATTAATTCATGAGTGATGGAAAAAAATTAACCTCTTGGATTACGGTTGCCAGATCAACCATGTAAAGAGGAATATGTGAAAAATGTTTGCTGAATAAATTATAGGAAACATTGCAGCCCTGTAATACACACAGCACCCTGTAGAATTCATCTTTAATGTTTCTCTTTTTACCCCTTTGAGTGCCAGAGAGGTACCCAACTCAACGATAATCTGGCAATTCTATCCTTTACCATAAATAAATACTTTTCCCAGTTCAAGTTAGATATGTTGTGTGCAGTTACAAAACAAAAATCCAACCTGCGCTCCTCTACACCAATTGTGCCAATACCACTATGTTAAAGGGATAGTAATGTTTCACAATAAAAGCAGCTCCAATTAATCTTCATAGCATTTGGGCCATGGAGAGTGTTATTTCAATACTGTCAAGAGTTGTAGTTCAAGAGTAATTGAATGATAAAGTATCCCCCTCCTGCCCCTTTTACCTAGTGTAAGCCTCCTCCCCTCAGATGTGGAATCTGGTCCTGGGTCCGGACAGCTCACAGCAAGGGACAATCTTTTTGAGCATAAGGAAAACCTTGCCCTCCTTTGACAGGTTTTTCCTTATGCTCACTGAAGATTGTTCCTCTCTGCAATCCATCTGCACAGTCTTGCTGCTCTGAGGTGAGCAGTGTTACATCATTAAAAGGGGCAGGAGGGGAATCATTTATCATTCAGTTACTTTTGAACTAAAACTCTGGCAGTATTGAAATAACACTCTTCATGGGTCAAATGCTATAACGGTTAATTGGAGCTCCTTTTAGTGTGAAACATTAATATCCCTTTAAAAAAATATGAGGTTTTCTTTACATAATTTGGCCAAAGCATGTTTAAGCTTGTCCACCGCATCATGGTATCCCAATATCAGGCAACTCCTAATTAATATACATATTTAACCCTAGCTAGATTAAAAACAACCCTTTAGAGTTACTTGTAAATAAACACATTGTATACTTGAAGAATGAACATTACATTAAAAACAAGCAAAACAATTGTATAAAAAGTCTCCCCTGTTATCAAACTTATGTTGGCCTTCGGGGAGTGGGAAAAATTCCCAGGAAGACTGTGGATCCAACAGGCCTCCTTATGAGCCTATTTGGCCCACCCCCACAGGCCACATTGTATGCAGTGTCCCCTCTAAGGTGAGCAATGATGAGAAACCCAGCAATGAAAAACTTAAAAAGGACATTTTACACAGGGAATAGATGATGCACCATGCAGCCAGCCTCGCCCAGTTTTACACATTGCTTTGCAATTCTTTGTGTACCCCTCTGGGATTCAAAGGATTAATAACTCTTAACTGGAATGGGGTTGCTCAATTTTGCTCCCATAAAAGCAGGGGTGTCAAACTTCATTCCTTAAAGGAGCAGTAAACTTTTTTTAATGAAAACACGTATTTTATAGAGCTTTTCCTGCTGAATAAAACAAGATCACTCCCACTGCTGTCAGATGTTTTATTCAAAATTATAGCAGTTCAAATAATCATGAAGCAAATCTACTGTGTTTACTTCCTGGTAGTTCTAACTGACAGGAAGTGACAGGCAGTTTCCTTCACATTCTATGGAGAACTATATGTCTCTGACTTTCCTCTCCATTAGAATCTAATAGGAAATCTAATTAGAATTTGACCACTAGAGGGCACTGCTAATGTAAAAAAAAAACATTGGTTTAAACTGTAATAAATATAAATCTATTGGCAGTGGGAGTACCCTTATTTTACTCAGTAGGAAAACCCTTACAATATATATTTTTTCATAAAAAAGTTTACTGCTCCTTTAAGGTTCAGTGGGATAAGTCTGGTGATCAGTAAGCGTGATTCTGTAGCTACCAGTACAGTGGGCAAAGGCTGGGGGTCAAGATGGAAAAAAGCAGGAAAACAACTTTAGCAGGAATTCCCGCAGAAGATCTTTTTATAAGAATGTTTTTGCTCATCCATAACTAGCAAGTGTTAGTTTGTGTTTATACAGTTGAATTTAGTGTAAAGTTATTAATGATGTGCTAAATGAGCCCATGTAAAACAATTGTCCCTCATGGTATTGTTCACATCAGCAGTCTTTGCCTCTCAGAATGCTCTTGAACACAGCAAGCTGCAACTTGGATGCACTTATGTGCTGAGCATATCCTGGTTCAGCTGACCTGCATGATGGCCTTTTAATCCCTTTTAATTCCTGGATGCTACCAAAATGTCATTCTGCAGGACTGTGCAGGACTTTCTGCAACCTGGGAGTGTGCATGTGCCTTTTACGTGTCCCTGAGATAAAGCAAATCGTGGTCACTTAGGAAGTTGCTCGTATTGTGCGATTCTCATTCTCCAGTTACTGGCCAACCCACTTGGCTAAAAGTATATGGCTGACACTCTCATGGGCAACCCTTGTTATGTACCTTCTGAATGTTCCCATGCAAAAGAATCACAGTACAGATAAGATGGCACAGAAGATCTGAAATGCTAAAATGGAGCTCAGTCAGTCACCAGGGTAAGCATAGCTTTAGCATTCCCTTAAAGTGGAAAAACAGTTAATATCTCATAAAATATTTATTAAAAACAAAACAGCTAACATAAAAATTCATCATTTTCCTTACTATGAGATTAAGGGAGAGAGAAGCAGAGAGTAGACAAAAGACAAAACAAATAGACGACAGAGTTGGGGGTATTAACCCCTTCAGTGTTGTTGCAGGGGGCAGAATAAATGTAGACCCCTTTATGACCTACTGACAGCAACATGTTTTTTTAAATAAATACATTTGATCAAGACCAAAGTAGTATATTACACAGACTAATGTATAAGCACATCTACTGAAATTTAAATAAACATGAATGGGAGTTTTATTGTTGTGGAGCAATGTGATACCCTTGTACACATCACACATTCTGATCTACAAAAGAGTGGGAAAATAAGGAGGGAAAGAGGGACACAGAGATTTTCACCTCAGAGGGGCAGTGCCCCCCCCTAAAACTGCACATTTAGTAGGTATGAGTGACCGGTCCCACCTTTCATGCAGTCTCCATAAAAAAAAACTAATTGGGCACAAATTAATACAAGAGAACCAATAAAAATTGTGGGGTTTTTTTTACACTTTGTTCACGGTTTTCTTTATTTTAAATAAGATAAATACTGGGTTATCCATATAAGCATGTATCAAAAGAAATCCCTACTTGTGCTTAATTAAGTGGTGTATAGTTTGTGTGGCTGGAATAAAAGACTTAGAGGGAAAACACTGTTGAACAAAGACATAGTCAAAAAGGTCAAAATTGCTCTATTCTTTACAGGGGAGGGCTGGCAACATACGGCCCAGGGGGCAAATACAATTAAGTGGCCCATATCTACTATCATCCAAGCCCACTGTCCCAGCCCACCCGTTTTCTTAATTTTAAAATTGTCCTTAATGCTGTGAATGAAAGCAACTGATACCAAAGAGCTTACAGTTGAAATGGGGCTACATTAGTGATACTACAGTGCTTACAATTTAACCCTGAGAGTGCCAGAGGTTAAGTAAAGATACAATAGTGATGCAATAGAGCTAGCAAGGGAACTGGATTATGCTACTAGTGCAGCTATGTTTGGACTGTAGCTCTGAGGTATATAGATTCATTTCATAAGTTCTGTGGTATCACTAGTGTAGTTCCATTTACAGCAGTAAGAGGGAGATTAAGTGAGGCACTGGCCCACCAGCCCAGACACATGGCCAGCCCAGGGGGCAATTGCCCCCCTGCCCCCAGGCCAGCCCTCCCCTGATTCCTTAAGTGCAAACTACTCCAGATTTTCCTGGTCCTTAAGTGATTAAGGAAAGTGTGACAAGCCAGGACCGTCACCATTTTTAACCCTTAAGGACTGGTGATGGCCCTGGCATGTCAATTACTTTTTACTGACAGCGATCCTCCAAGACCAGAGCAATCTCTCTCAGAACCCCGCTCAGCGAGCCGGTACAAATAACAGGTCACGTGTACTGGCGTGTCGGCATGGATCAAAGCGGTCCTTAAGGGAAGGTAACTTCCCTGGACTGCTGGTACTTAAGGGGTTAATGAGTATGAGTACTTCACAGCATCTGAGAGGTTAAAAATGTAACAAATCATAAGTTAATCCTTTGAGTGCCAGACGGATATCCAACACATTGTGATGCAATGCGTTAGATACCCCTATGGCACTCAAAGGGTTAACAAAAAGCCATCTACAAAGCAGTCTGTCAATGAAAGCAACATTCTGGCACACTACTGTGCTTTTTCCCAATATTTTTGTATTTTTACCCAAACAAGAGGTTTCTGCAGAATCTCTATTATGCTTGATATAGTAAAGCACCTTGGGTCAGATAAGAAAATTGTATCAGTCAGTGTTAAATCAAAAATGAAATGGAAAAGATATACGCCTGACATTTTCTCATTTTACATATACTCCTGTACTAGGAAACAGATCGGAGTTCTAACATTTAAAAGTGATTTTCTTCCTGAACACTGTCAAAATGTAGGCAAATATATTACTCTCAAACTGTAAATGATAACCTCTCACTGCAATGTTTCTGCTACTCCTACTGGTCCCTGCTGGGAACTTAGCCACCAACAGTCATTTAATTTTGAATCTCACTAAATCTTTTTGATAGAAAGCAACCTTGCTCATTTAATATGACTATTTGCATTTCAATGTTTAGGAAGCTCAGACAGACTCTGCAATTACAATGTGTTTGCAATGCTGGATAGAGACCTTATCATCCAAAAACAAACTTAGTGAATTTGAAGCTGAACAGACTTCACCTTTAAAAGGATAGTAATACTTTTTATCTTTATTTTATTTTGTAGGCATTAAGAACAATATGTCTTATCTCGCAAACCTTTATGGTTTGAGAGATATTCACAAGCAAAGTTTCCCCTCCCGCCCCTTTTACCTAGTGTAAGCCATCACTTCTCAGATGCGGAATGCAGTTAGGGTTTCCACCTTTTCGTCAAAAAAATACCGGCCATGGCATTCCCTCCATAGACTTAACATTGGACAGGAGCCAATTTTTTACCGGCCTGCCGGTAAAATACCGGCTGGGTGGCAACCCTAAATGCAGTCCATAGACCAGACAGATAACAGAAGGGGACAATCTTTTTCCTATGAGAACAATGAAAGCCCTGTCCCCTTGACAAGTTTTTCAGTTTTTTCCCTTATCTTAATTGAAGATTGTCCCTCTCTGCAATCTACATGGACACTCCCTTCTGATCTGGCTGAACAGTGTTACATCAGTAAAAGGGGCGGGAGGGGGATACTTTATCATTGAATTACTCTTGAACTACAACTCTGACAGAATTGAAATGACACTTTCCAAAGTCCAAATACTATGATGATTAATTAGAGCTGCTTTTATTATGAAACATTACTATCCATTTAACTGGGGATACATTAAAATGTGCATTTTTTCCTCCCCTTCTCCTCTTCCCCATAATTCCCCACCTTTTTCATCTCTTTCTTGATTCTCCCCTCTTGCTGCTTCTCACTATATCTTTTCTTGTTTTTCTTCTTTGTTTTTTTATGGTACACTTGCTGTTAGAAATAGATGAGTTTCTCCTTCAAATCCTTCTCTTAGGCACACAAAACTGACTCCTCTTATGCTACTTCACATAGTTACATGTTGAATGCATTTGATTGTATGCTTTCCATCTTCATCCTTCTTCTGTCTATTTGCTTTGGATTGTGCCTTCTCTTTGTTTTCAATAAAGTTTAAAAAAATGCATATTTCTGGGCTGTAATGAAATTAAAGCAGCCCTACAGTATGCTTTTTTTCAAGTGTCCTTGGTTATTTTAATTTTTTCAGACCTTATAGGGGGGCATCTGGACCCCTCCTGATGTCTCATTCCTTGTATCGATTGCTTATACTATGGAGGAGCAGGAAGACCCAGTCATGTCATCTCTGATATCCATGTCCATCTCACTCATACTAGAAATTCAGGGAATACTGACTTGATTACTTAGAAGTAAAAAGAAAAAGAGAGATGACAATGCACCAGAGATCTAAGTGTAGTATAAGAAAATAATAGTATGGGATCTAGCAGATAAAAAGTAATACAAATATTTATTTAAAAAGATAATATATACAAATAAATACATTCAAGGTAAATGCATGTCAGATCAATGGAGCACATAGAAAACATGGAAAACAAACCAACAAAAATAAAAAAATAAATAAATGATAATCTACAGACATCTATGGTGGAGAGACTACAGTGATCTTCTAGTACTGATATGCATTCCTACAAGGGGAAATCTGGTGAGTTGACTATTGTGACTGTGCCTATAGGTTATAGGTTAGGGTACCCTGATGAAGGTCCGTTAGGGACCGAAAATGTTTGGTTATGTGAAGCATTTTCTTGAACAAACTGATTTTCCTACAATTACGCTGTGTTCCGTTTTGTCCCGGTAAGCCCAGGCTGATTATGTTTATTTATATACCGTAAAATATCTTGTGTATAATATGTACAATTTTACCCCACTTCACCTTATGTGAAGTGGGAGGTGCGTATTATACACAAGAGTTTTTTTATAAAAAAAAAAAAATTAAGCCTGCCAGATCCCTTCCCTCCCCCTCCCGGCGCTATCTACTGCTAAAATACCATTTACTTCAAAGTTTAAGTCCCCGCATTTTCTCCATTAGAAGGCAACATATAACAGATGTTAATATTCCCTGAGGGCGGAATGCTTCCATTCGCCACCCGCTTCCTTCAGGACCTACCGGCTCCAGCCAATGGTAATTCCCTGTGAGGATCTGAAGGTCCTCACAATGGTAATTCCCTGTGAGGATCTGAAGGTCCTCACAGGGCAATACAATAGCCGTAAGGAAGTGGGTGACGAATGGAAGCATGCCGCCCGCAGGGAATATTGACATGGGTTATATGTTGCCTGCTAATGGGGAAAATGCGGGGACTTGAATTTTGACGTAAGTAAATGGTATTTTAGCAGCGGATAGCTCCGGGGGAGGGAGGGAAGGGATCTGGAAGGCTTAATTTTTTTTTCTTAAGAGGGAAAAACAAGGGTGGGTATTATACATAGGCACTCTTGTTTTCCCCTAAAATCTTGGGCATAATATACACCTGTGTATTATACACAGGTGCGTATTATACCTGAGATTTTACGGTATATATATATATATATATATATATATATATATATATATACATATATATTTTTTTTTTTTTTTTTTATTATTTAAATCTATCTCAATCTTTTATTTATTTATTTATTTATTTTTCTGGTTTGTTTTCTATTATATGTTCTCCATTGACCTGACATGCATTTACCTTGAATGTATTTATTATTTATTCTTATTTATTATCCTTTTAAATAAATATTTGTATTACTTTTTATCTGATATATCCCAAATAATGGTACTATTGTTTTCTTATAGTACATTTAGATATCTGGTGCACTGTCTTCTCTCTTTCCTTTTTACTTGTATGTATCTGCTCGAGTGGACTCCGGGCTATTGACGGCAGCACAGTGTGACAACCTATATTTGTGAATCATCACTTTGAATCAATGTTCCAGTGATAAATTCCATTCAGTCGATCATCATTTTTCATCACGAACTAACCCATACCATCCACATCTACTCCATACACTTACTCGTACTTCGGACTTTCCTTCTTTGGACTTTATTATACTTACAGGTCCTCTGACATATTCATTGACTGATATCTGACTCAATATCCATTGTGTTATTGCGTTTTTGTTTCTGTCCAGTTTCATTTCAATTGTACTAATCATCCACATCACATATCTTTTGTACTAAATTGCTCTGAAATATTTTTCTTTGATACTACTTGTGTCTCAGTCATACCTGATAGTGATGAGCGAGCATGCTCGGCCAAAGCTCGGTTCGGCTCGAGCATCGCTCTGCTCGGCACATGGCGGTACTCGTACGAGTACCGCATGTGCTCGCCCGCCATGTTCGGGTCTCCTCCCTGCACGTTTCGCGGCTGCTGCGCAGCCAATAAATGTGCGGGGAGGCTCTGACATCAGTGTAATGCCAGCAGCCATGTTGGCTGCTGGCATTACACTGATTGGCTGGCCAGAACCCGTGATCAGGTGCTGTATAGCACCCGACCAGCGAGTTCGGCTCAGTCTTAGCCAGGGAGAGATGAGGATAGGAAGGGAAAGTCAGTGTAGGGAGAATAAAAGTGTTGGAACTATCAAGACCCAAAAGTCCTTTTTAGGACTGTTGTGTGTGGGGGCAGCATTTATATTTTGTTTGGGGGGGCACAATTTCATTTTTTTTTGTGGGGGGGGATATTTAGGTGACATTGTACTAGGTGCACAGGGACAAATAGTGTACAACGCAGCGACAAAAAGGGCCATTTTAATAGTGTGCCTAGCCGCAGATTATTTTCACATTCTGTTTAGTGTGCAAATTTTAAAATTAACGTCACATATTCCGTTCACTGTGCCTAGCCGCAGATTAGCGTCACATTCTGTTTAGTGTGCCTAGCCGCAGATTATTTTCACATTCTGTTTAGTGTGCAAATTTTAAAATTAACGTCACATATTCCGTTCACTGTGCCTAGCCGCAGATTAGCGTCACATTCTGTTTAGTGTGCCTAGCCGCAGATTAGCGGCACATATTGTTTAGTGTGCAAATTTTAAAATTAACGTCACATATTCCGTTCACTGTGCCTAGCCGCAGATTAGCGTCACATTCTGTTTCGTGTGCCTAGCCGCAGATTAGCGTCACATTCTGTTTCGTGTGCCTAGCCGCAGATTAGCGTCACAGCAGCGACGTTGGAGTCCAAGATGCATCCAGACATCCTCCCTATGCTGTCCCTGAACCATTTCTGTGGTGTTTCCATCATTTTCTGACCTTTTCCTATGAACCAGGCACCCTCCCCTCATCAGAGCAGGGGGTGCCTGGTGTAATGCTCGAGTCCTCCCATTGACTTCAGTGGGGCTCGGGTGCTCGGCCGAGCACTCGAGCCTCCGGGGGCGCTCGGCCAGAGCACCCGAACACCCGAGCATTGGGGTGCTCGATCATCACTAATACCTGATACATCTAGTATATCTGTACTAAATTTTCTGTTTGAAGTATTTGTTGGATATTACTAGTGTCTCGGGTATACCCAATACACTTAACACATTTGAACAAATCTGTCTTTCTCTCTGATAAACTATTGCCTATTTTATTTTGGTTATCCTTTCTTCTGCCTCATGTATTCCAGTGCGTGCACCCACCCTATATTAATTATCTTGGCTTGATTAATTACATGTTTGTGTAAACAATCAATGATTGGGGGTGCATCAGGAGGGTCCTTATGCCCTCCAACAAGGTCTAAACATAAGACAGGGGTATTTATCCTTATGTGTGCCACATGGGCTTCCAACAAATTGTTGCCCATCCCTCTGGCGTGCACTGAAATATTGTCTGCTTTCCCAGCCTTGTTCCACTGTCCATCGGTAGTCACAGAACACCATATCAATGTTTGACCCACCTCCCAGCCTGGTTCCACTGCCCACAGGTGCCCACCTCGATTGCTTACACTATCATATATTTGATGAATAATGGTGATCAAACAACACTTACTTTCCCCTTCCAATATCATTCTTGATCCAGTAGTCCTGAGTGGAAGGAGCAGGAAAACACATTCATATGATCTCTGATATCTGCAATGACATGGGGGATTCCATGTCCATCTCACTCATGCTAAAAATTCAGTGAATACTGGCTTGATTACTTGCATGATTGTGTAAACAATCAATAATTAGGGGTGGGCATCAGGAGGGTCGTTATGCCCCCTAAAAAGGTCTAAACATAAGAAATAGGCATTTAATTCTATGTGTGCCACATGGGCTTCTGACAAATTGTTGCACATCCCTCTGGCATGCACTGAAACATTGTCTGCTTTCCCAACCTTGTTCCACTGGTAGTCACAGAACACCATATCAATGTCTGACCCACCTCCCGGCCTGGTTCCATTGCCCACAGGTGTCACACATACAGTGTCTACCTCCTCATCCTTGCTCCACTGCTCAATGGTAACTACAGAGTCACACATACACTGTCTACTTCCCTAGCCTTGTTCCACTGTTCACAGATAGTCATAGAGACACATGTACACTCTGTTTCCCAAGGTTTCTTCCAGTGGTAGTCACAGAAGCACCACATACAGTTGTAAGCAAAAGTTTGAGCACTTCTGGCCAGATTACATGTTTTGTTTATTTTTAGTGATGATCGAGCACCCCAATGCTCGGGTGTTCGGGTGCTCTGACCGAGCACCCCCGGAGGCTCGAGTGCTCGGCCGAAGTCAATGGGAGGACTCGAGCATTACACCAGGCACCCCCTGCTCTGATGAGGGGAGGGTGCCTGGTCCATAGGAAAAGGGCAGAAAATGATGGAAACACCACAGAAATGGTTCAGGGACAGCATAGGGAGGATGTCTGGATGCATCTTGGACTCCAACGTCGCTGCTGGGAACGATGTTTCGCCCGTAGTACGCCATTTTTACAGACTGACCGTAAAACACACAAAAAGGAAGATAAAAACGACTTTAGGCAAAATTGTTACCAAACAGTATTTGCTGTATATTTACTTGTATATCATCTGCAAATTCTGCAAAAAATTTCATCGATTTTTCGGAACTGGGGCCATGATTAAGAGGGAAACGTGCGCAGAGGCAAATTCTCCCAAAAATTTCCTCGATTTTTCTGAACTGGGGCCATGATTAAGAGGGAAACGTGCGCAGAGGAAAATTCTCCCAAAAATTTCCTCGATTTTTCTGAACTGGGGCCATGATTAAGAGGGAAACGTGCGCAGAGGCAAATTCTCCCAAAAATTTCCTCGATTTTTCTGAACTGAGGCCATGATTAAGAGGGAAGCGTGCGCAGAGGCAAATTCTCCCAAAAATGTCCTCGATTTTTCTGAACTGGGGCCATGATTAAGAGGGAAACGTGCGCTGAGCCGACCATCTAAAACATTATGGGTGAGGGTCTGCTGCGGAGCTGACCATCCTAAACATTATATGCGAAGGCCCGTTAGTGAGCTGACGCTATAAAACATTATATGAGAGGGCCCGCTAGAGAGCTGACCCAATAAAACATTATATGAGAGGGCCCGCAAGAGAGCTGACCCAATAAAACATTATATGAGAAGGCCCGCTGGTGAGCTGACCTATACAAAAATTGTCAAACTGCGCCCGCTGGTGAGCTGGCCCTATATAAAAATTATATCACAGGGCCCGCTGGTGAGCTGGCCCTATATAAAAATTATATCCCAGGGTATATGGAAGAGAGTCAACCATATACCCATTTTTTGGGTGGAAGGGGTGAATGGGAATACAGAGTATTCCCATCATAGTAAATAACATATCTAAAGTGACTTTATGTTCCCCCGGGGCTTTCCTCCAGTGGAGTGGAGAAGTCAGGGGAAATCCAGGCCTTGTTCATTTTTATAAGTGTCAACCTATCAGCATTTTCGGTGGAAACGCGGATACGCTTATCTGTTATGATGCCACCAGCAGCACTAAATACCCGCTCAGGCAGAACGCTGGCGGCAGGGCAGGCCAGCACCTCCAAGGCGTAGAGTGCCAGTTCATACCACGTGTCCAGCTTGGACACCCAGTAGTTGTAAGGCACAGAGGGATCATTGAGGACGCTGACACGGTCTGCTACGTACTCCTTCACCATCTTCCAAAACTTTTCCCTCCTTGTGACACTAGGCTGCGCATCAGGGTGAGGGTGCTGGCGGGGTGTCATGAAGGTGTCCCATGCCTTGGAGAGTGTTGCCCTGCCTTTCTCGGAACTGCTGTGTGCTCCCCTTTTCTCCCCTTCTCGGTTGGCCAAGGTAGCACGTACTCTGCCGCCAGCGTTGTCAGATGGAAAATTTTGGAGCAATTTTTCGACAAGAACCTTCTGGTATTGCAACATTTTGCTTGTCCTCTCCACCGAAGGAATGAGAGATGAGAAATTCTCTTTGTAGCGGGGGTCCAGAAGGGTGAACACCCAGTAATCCGTGTTGTCTAAAATGCGTAAAACGCGTGGGTCACGGGAAAGGCAGCCTAACATAAAGTCAGCCATGTGTGCCAGAGTACCAACAGGCAAGATTTCGCTGTCCTCACCAGGAGGATGACTCTCAATCTCCTCATCCTCTTCCTCCTCTTCTGCCCACCCACGCTGAAGAGATGGAACTAAAGTTCCATGGCTACCCTCTGTAGCGGAGGCAACCGTGTCTTCCTCCTCCTCCTCCTCCTCCTCCGCCTCCTCCAATTGTCGCTGAGAAGACGAAGTGAGGGTGCTCTGGCTATCACCTTGTGTAAGCTCTTCCTCCCCCATTTCCACCTCTTCCACATGCAAAGCGTCGGTTCTAATTGTGAGCAGCGAGCGTTTCAGTAGACACAGAAGTGGGATGGTTACACTGATAATAGCGTTATCGCCGCTCATCATCTGTGTCGATTCCTCAAAATTGCGTAAAACCTCACAGAGGTCTGACATCCATTCCCACTCCTCACTTCTGATTACAGGAAGTTGAACAGAGAGGCGACGACCGTGTAACAGCTGGTACTCCACTACTGCCCTCTGCTGCTCACAAAGCCGGGCCAACATGTGGAAGGTGGAGTTCCAGCGCGTGCTCACGTCACACAGCAGCCGGTGAGCTGGCAATTGTAAGCGCTGCTGCAGCTTCAACAGGCCGGCTGAAGCTGTTGATGACTTACGGAAATGTGCACACACGCGGCGCACCTTGGTCAAGAGATCATGCAAATTGGGGTAGGTTTTTAGAAATCGCTGAACCACTAAATTAAATACATGCGCTAGGCATGGTACGTGTGTGAGCTTGCCGAGCTCCAAAGCCGCCACCAAGTTACGCCCATTATCACACACAACCATGCCTGGTTGCAGGTTGAGTGGCGAGAGCCACTGCTCGGTCTGGTGACTAATCCCCTGCAACAGCTCTGAGGCCGTGTGCTGTTTGTCCCCAAGGCAGATCAGCTTCAGCACGGCCTGTTGACGCTTCCCCACTGCAGTGCTACACTGCTTCCAGCTACCGGCTGATGGGTGAGTGGCGCTGCGCGCAGAGAATTCGGAGGTGGAAACGGAGGAGGAGGAGCCAATAACGTAGGTGCTGGCGGAAACCCTGATGGAGGTAGGGCCCGCAATCCTCGGCGTGGGTAGCACCTGTGCCATCCCAGGGTCCGAGTCGCTCCCAGCCTCCACGACATTCACCCAGTGTGCCATCAGGGAAATGTAGCGTCCCTGGCCACAAGCACTTGTCCATGTGTAAGTCGTTAAGTGGACCTTCCCAGTAACTGCGTTGGTCAGGGCACGGGTGATGTTACGGAACACATGGTGGTGTAAGGCGGGGACGGCACACCGGGAAAAGTAGTGGCGGCTGGGGACTGTGTACCGAGGGACAGCTGCTGCCATCAGGCTGCGGAAGGACTCAGTCTCCACAAGCCTAAATGGCAGCATTTCGATGGCCAGTAATTTGGAAAGGTGTGAGGTTAGTGCTATGGCCTGTGGGTGGCTGGGTATTTTCGCTTGCGCTCAAATGCCTGGGGTAACGACATTTGGACGCTGCGCTGGGACAGGGAAGTGGATGTGGTCGCTGATGGTGCTTCAGATGGTACAGGTGCAGGGCGGGAGGTATGCGGGCCTGCGCCTTCGACAGGCGATTGGCCAGCACCGAAAACAGGGGAAGAGGAGGCAGTGGTGTGGCCTGCAGACACAGATTGGCGATCCGGGCGTTCCTCCCACTTATTACGGTGCTTGGATGCCATGTGTCGGATCATGCTGGTGGTGGTGAGGTTTCTAGTGTTCATGCCTCGGCTCATTCTGGTGTGGCACAGGTTGCAAACTACAATTTTTTTGTCGTCCGCACTTTCCTTAAAAAAACGCCATACCGCGGAACACCTAGCCCTTGGCAAGGGAGATTTACGCAAGGGGGTGCTCCGTGGAACATTTGCGGGCCGGTTTGGTGCTGTCCGCCTTCTTTCTGTAGCCACACCACTGCCTCTTCCAGCCTGTTGCGGTGCTGCAGATGGCTCACCCTCAGGACTGCTGTCATCGCTCGGCTCTCCACCTTACCAGGTGGGGTCAGTCACCTCATCGTCCACCAAGTCCTCCTCCACTTCCTCACTCTGATCATCCTCCTCATTTCTTGATCCCACCACATACTCAGTCATTGACAACAGTGTATCATCCTCCTCATCAAGGTCTTGAGACAGTAATAGTGGTTGATTTGATGGCAACTGTGTCTCATCATCATCATCATCATCCACTTCCTTTGACCTTAAATGCCGTTCACCTCTGTCATCTTCTTGTGATTGGGTACCCTCTAGAGGTTGTGAATCAGGGCACAAGATTTCATGTTCCTCTGCAAGCGTGCTTGGAGAGAGGTTCAAATGAAGGATTGGTGATGAGACGAGCTCCTCACTATATCCCAGTGTGGGATCACTTCTTTGACCAGACCCTCTATGGTGGGAGGAAGGATGATCAGGGTGAGGATTATGTTGACCAGACTCTTGGCTACTGAGAGTGGACTTGGTGGAAGACAGGGTGGTGCTTAACCGACTGGAAGCAGTATCAGCTGAAATCCAACCGACCACCTGTTCGCAGTGGTCTGACCTCGAGAGTGATGTCCTGCAACGCCCTGTAAACTGAGACATGAAGCTAGGTATGGTGGATGTCTTTCTTTCTTGTGCTCTGGCACCAGGCACAGTTTCTACGCGTCCTGACCCGCGCCCTGAACTATCAGGATCACGTCCACTTCCCCGTCCCTTTTTACCCGCCTTCTTCATATTACACGGAATATGTGCTGCAAATCTGTAACTTTGCACACTAAACAGAATGTGCTGATAATCTGCAACTTTGCACACTAAACAGAATATGCTGCTTATCTGCGGCTAGGCACAGTGAACGGAATATGTGACTTTTATTTTTTACACTTTGCACACTAAACAGAATGTGCTGATAATCTGCAACTTTGCACACTAAACAGAATATGCTGCTTATCTGCGGCTAGGCACAGTGAATGGAATATGTGACTTTTATTTTTTACACTTTGCACGCTAAACAGAATGTGCTGATAATCTGCAACTTTGCACACTAAACAGAATATGCTGCTTATCTGCGGCTAGGCACAGTGAATGGAATATGTGACTTTTATTTTTTACACTTTGCACACTAAACAGTATGTTCTGATAATCTGCAACTTTGCACACTAAACACAATGTGCTGCTTATCTGCGGCTAGGCACAGTGAACGGAATAAGTGACTTTTATTTTTTACACTTTGCACGCTAAACAGAATATGCTGATAATCTGCAACTTTGCACACTAAACAGAATATGCTGCTTATCTGCGGCTAGGCACAGTGAATGGAATATGTGACTTTTATTTTTTACACTTTGCACACTAAACAGTATGTTCTGATAATCTGCAACTTTGCACACTAAACACAATGTGCTGCTTATCTGCGGCTAGGCACAGTGAACGGAATAAGTGACTTTTATTTTTTACACTTTGCACACTAAACAGAATGTGCTGATAATCTGCAACTTTGCACACTAAACAGAATATGCTGCTTATCTGCGGCTAGGCACAGTGAATGGAATATGTGACTTTTATTTTTTACACTTTGCACACTAAACAGTATGTTCTGATAATCTGCAACTTTGCACACTAAACACAATGTGCTGCTTATCTGCGGCTAGGCACAGTGAACGGAAAAAGTGACTTTTATTTTTTACACTTTGCACACTAAACAGAATGTGCTGATAATCTGCAACTTTGCACACTAAACACAATGTGCTGCTTATCTGCGGCTAGGCACAGTGAATGGAATAAGTGACTTTTATTTTTTACACTTTGCACACTAAACAGAATGTGCTGATAATCTGCAACTTTGCACACTAAACAGAATATGCTGCTTATCTGCGGCTAGGCACAGTGAATGGAATATGTGACTTTTATTTTTTACACTTTGCACACTAAACAGTATGTTCTGATAATCTGCAACTTTGCACACTAAACACAATGTGCTGCTTATCTGCGGCTAGGCACAGTGAACGGAATAAGTGACTTTTATTTTTTACACTTTGCACACTAAACAGAATGTGCTGATAATCTGCAACTTTGCACACTAAACAGAATATGCTGCTTATCTGCGGCTAGGCACAGTGAATGGAATATGTGACTTTTATTTTTTACACTTTGCACACTAAACAGAATGTTCTGCTAATCTGCAACTTTGCACACTAAACACAATGTGCTGCTTATCTGCGGCTAGGCACAGTGAACGGAATAAGTGACTTTTATTTTTTACACTTTGCACACTAAACAGAATGTGCTGATAATCTGCAACTTTGCACACTAAAAAGAATGTGCTGCTAATCTGCAACTTTGCACACTGAACAGAATGCGCTGCTAATCTGCAACTTTGCACACTAAACACAATGTGCTGCTAATCTGCAACTTTGCACACTAAACACAATGTGCTGCTAATCTCCAACTTTGCACACTAAACAGAATGTGCTGCTAATCTGCAACTTTGCACACTAAACACAATGTGCTGCTAATCTGCGGCTAGGCACAGTGAACGGAATATCTGACTTTTTTTTTTAAACTCTGCCCCCCAAAACAAAATATATCTGCTGCCCCCACACACAGTAGTCCTAAAAAGGACTTTTGGGTCTTTTTGTTGTTCAAACACGCTTTTTTTCTCCCTACACTGACTTTCCCTTCCTATCCTCATCTCTCCCTGGCTAAGACTGAGCCGAACTCGCTGGTCAGGTGCTATACAGCACCCGATCACGGGTTCTGGCCAGCCAATCAGTGTAATGCCAGCAGCCAACATGGCTGCTGGCATTACACCGATGTCAGAGCCTCCCCGCACGTTTATTGGCTGCGCAGCAGCCGCGAAACGTGCGGGGAGGAGACACGAACATGGCGGGCGAGCACATGCGGTACTCGTACGAGTACCGCCATGTGCCGAGCAGAGCGATGCTCGAGCCGAACCGAGCTTCGGCCGAGCATGCTCGCTCATCACTATTTATTTTCTATGCGAAAAACAAGTTATGCAATAATGTGTTGCATACTTCAGAAGTTGACTTTTGTGATGAGATTGCAGGTATAATGTCCTTCTGTTGACAGTTCCATGCAGATCCTGTTCATGCAAGCAATGCTGTACAGTGGACTGGTGCACCACTACTTTTATGCCAGTTAAAATTTCCTGCAGGTCCTTTGCAGTATTATGGAGGTTCTGTTTTACATTCATGACCTTTTCTTGGTATTCCCTGTCTTGTCTTGCATTCAACAGTTTCCCTTAACTTCCATTTCTTTATAACATTTTGGACAGTGGAAATTGCAAGCAGGAAGCATCTAAATATTTTTTTGTAGCCTTCCCCTGTAAGACTCAGTTATCTTTATTTGCTGATCCTCAGTCAGTTGCTTACATGAGCCCATGGTTGTTGAGTGCAAGCACAATACCCTGAATGGTTGGAAGAGTAATGGAATTTATTTAACTCTGGAATTGAGATCACCTCACTTAGATTAAGGTCTAACAAAACAAGTAAGTTCTGATAACCCCTAAACATCCAACAAAACACATTCAGTGGCACAAGGAAACTCAGGCATCAAAGTAATGATATAAGAGTGCTAAATTATATCCAGCACCATCCAACCAATATGCTAGACAAATAAAGACTCTCCTAAGTCTGTAGAATTCATCATCATGCTCATGGTCATCATGGTTAAGTGGTGTTCATGAGAAATCATTGATGAAATAGAAGTTTGTCTCCAGCCATCTGAGGTCATGAGTGATTTGAGAATACCATGTTTGTATTTGTCATTTTAACTTCATAGAATAGATGCTGTTGATTTTATATTACCGGACCTGTCTCACTTTATGGTGCAGAGAATTCTACAAATAGACCTTACCAAACATAACACTACTAGTAGAAGAGCCCGTGTATACTGGCCACAGTGCCAGCTGGTCGCGGTGCAGTCATGTCCAGTAGAGACTGCCCGTGCGCCAGCTGATACAGAGTGGGAGCGCCCTGCTCTGTATCAACCTTGTCATGGGCAGTCTCTAATGCGCATGACTGCGTCATTACAAACTATTCAGCAAATTATTATATAGGATTAGATCAACTGGAATGTTGCCCAATCATTTGCTTATGCCACATTTTTTTCATCTGTAAAATTCAGCAAATTCATTCTAACTACACATTAAAATTTTCAGATGTATGTCAAGTTCTTTGTTCACTGCATAAGTTGTTAACTTTTTTTTACATAGAAAATCAACAAATCCTGTTATCTGGCCAGCTGTGCCCAAACATTTGCATATAACTGTGTATTTTAAAGGAGAGCAGGCACCTAATAACAATCACCCACTTTCCTTATTATGGCCAGATGATCCTAATGGTCCTTCTGAATTTTTCCCAATATCTAGTCCTCAGCAGTGATACATCTTACTTCCCCAATTTTTCCACTCCTTCCTCCTCCCTTACAGTTATGAAACAGCAATAATGTCTCCCAGGTACATAAAAGAGATTTGTTAGTGACATGTTTCACAAGCCACATGTTTGGGACCACTGATCTAGACAATATATATATATTTAAATAAATACTTGATGGTTATTATCCAAAGGGATATAAGGAGGCTGATGCACTAAAAGAATGTGCAGGTCTATAATATTAGAGTTAAAACCCTATTTAAATCAATAAAAATGGTTCTTTCTTTCCTATGGTGCTTTTGATATCCCCCCTAATTGTTCCAGTTCCTCTTAATACACCAGCCTAAAAGGTATCACAAGCACCTGCACTGATAACATCTTTGATAACTGAGAGCTGATCTCTTTGCATATTTTACATTGTGCTGCCATTCATACTGGCTAATACCCAAGTGACCTTTTACAATACTTTGTACATTTTTTCACATAATCCTCATTTTCTCACAACATTCACAGGACTTCTGAATAATGTTAGACAAATTTAGAAAATATTCATTTGGTTCTGGGCACAAAAATAGAATCTTTTGCTAATACTTTTGCTCTTTACGTGGGTTAGGTGAACAAACAAATGGCAAACATAAGAGTTTTGAATCTTAAAGGGATAGTAATGTTTCATAATAAAAGCAGCTCTAATTAATCATCATAGTATTTGGGACTTGGAGAGTGTTATTTCAGTTCTGTCAGAGTTTTAGTTCAAGAGTAATTGAATGATAAAGTATCCCCCTCCCGCCCCTTTCAGTGATGTAACTGCTCAGCTTAGAGCAGCAGGGAGTGTCCAGGTAGATTTCAGAGAAAGACTATCCTCAATTAAGGGAAAAAGATGAAAAACCTGTCAAGGGAGGCAGGGGTTTCATTGTTCTCACAGTAAGAATTTTGACTCTTGATGTGAGCTGTCTGGTCTATGACTGGATTCCACATCTGAGTAGAGGCGGCTTACACTAGGTAAAGGGGTGGGATGGGGAACTTTATCAATCAATTACTCTTGAACTACAACGCACACAGTAATGAAATAACACTCTCTATGTCTCAAATACTATGAAGATTAATTGGGGCTGCTCTTTTTGTGAAACATTACTATCACTTTAAAGTGACTGTACTGTATACAATGAATTGTATGCTGCTGCACATAATTTTGGTAATGCAATAGAAACATTGCCAGCTTCATATTTTGTGTTGAAGATTGTTTTCCTATCTGTTTCAGACATGTAAATGTACACACACAAGTGTCTAATAAAGGTACCAATATCCCACCATTCGTCACCTGTACCCTGGCAGAACTGCCTCCAATTTGTTGATTTCAATAGCATACAGAAGTTTAAAGGGAAATGAATGACAGTGGCAATTATATAGAAATATATTCTGATATTCCAAGATAGCATTGAAGAACTACAACAGAAGAGCAAAAAGTTTTGTCTTCAGATGGATATCAACAAGATGTCAAGGTTTTGCTGGGCAGCTCTATTCTGCCTATTGATTCTGATGCCTGAGCTAATCTATTGCTCTGCTATCCACTGCTGCTATCTTCTGATTTTCTAGCTCAGGCTGATCAGCTGACCTCTCTGATTACTCACCTGACTGTTATCAGCCAACCCTCCCAGGGTATTTAAAGCAGCTTGGCTCACTTCCCCACTGTCCTTGTGTTTGCTTGCTGACCTGTTGCTGCTGGCTGCTGTGGATTTTCCTGTGCTCCTGTTTGCTGTGTTCCAGACCCTTAGCTTGTTCCATACTTTGTGACTTCTGTGCTTCTGGCCTCTGGCTTGTTCCTGACATTGCAGACTTCTGTGCTCCTGACTCTGGCTTGGCTGATTACCTGTCCTGGTTCCTGACCCTGGCTTGTCATTTGGTTTATGCTCCTGATCATGATTCTGTTTGTTTATGTTTTGTTTCTTTAATAAAGGTGTTTTGCATTTTACATTTTTGTGTACTGTCTGGTTCCTGGTCCCTAACACAATACACAAGTCATGCTGAGCAACATAATGAATACAACCTTCCATTATGAATAGTCTTCATTGACTACAAAAAGGCCTCTGACTCAGTGAAAAAGTGTCATGTCCTTCCATATCTTTAAAGCTTTTCCTGACATTTCTTGTCAGATATTCAATTTATTTCTCTGTTCACTTTCCCCACCTTGTTGTGTGCTGCTCTTGCTGAGCTTTTATCAAGTGCCAGCACCAAAACTATTTTCTGCTTGTTTGGAAGAAGTTTTCTACAAACTAAAATGGGACCAAAAATGGCTTTAGATCAATGGAGTCTACCTACATCACTTATGTTTTGCAGACGATATCCTACTCTTTGCTAGTAGTCCTGAAGAATTGCAAGAACGCATTGAAAGGGATAGTAATGCTTCGTTTTAACTTTATTTTAATTTGTAGGCATTAAAAAAACATGAAGAATGATATAAGTCTTATCTCTCAAACCTTTATGGTTTAAGAGCTATTCACAAGCAAAGTGTCCCTCTCCTCCCCCTTTTACTGATGTAACACTGCTCAGCTAAAGCAGAAGGGAGGTGCCCAGGTAGATTGCAGAGAGGGACAATCTTCAATTAAGATAAGGGAAAAACCTGAAAAGCTTGTCAAGGGTGGCAGGGATTTCATTGTTTTCATAGGAATAAGAATGTCCCCTTCTGTTATCTGTCTGGTGTATAGACTGCATTCCACATCTGAGAAAAGATAGCTTATACTAGGCAAAAGGGATGGGAGGGGGAAACTTTGCTTGTGAATATCTCTTAAACTATAAAGGTTTGAGATATAAGACTTATATCATTCTTCATGTTTTTTTAATGCCTACAAAATAAAATAAAGTTAAAATGAAGTATTACTATCCCTTGAAGAGCTACAACAGGAAAGTAAATATTTTGATCTGAAGATGAATATCAACAAAACACAAGTCATGTTTAAGAAATGTACCATACCAAGGTTAACCACAGAAATGGACATGAGCTAGAAGAAATAAACAAGGATGTTTACCTTGGACAGGAAGTATCAACAGATGGAAACACAATGATGGAAAATGAGTGAGAAATAAAATTGGGATGGCAAGCATTTGGAAAACTTAGCAGTACTATCTTTAAGAAAATGTACCACTCTTCCTCAAGAGAAAGTTTTTTTGACCAATGGAGACTGACTGAAAATATTTTTTAACCAATCAAGGATGGCTGGAGCCTGGAAATGATGATGTTATAGTATACTGGAGGGTATTGCTGTAAGCTGTATATAATCCTTGGTTGATCAGAGCATTGGTTATTGTTTGCTTTTTCACTGAGTCAAAGGTCTTTTCGTAGTCAATGAAGGCTATGCATAATGGAAGGTTGTATACATAAAGTTGCTCTGTAACTTGTTGCACTGTCTGGATATGGTCCTTTGTACTGAAACCACTCCTGAAGTCTGCTTGTTCCTTAGGTTGTGCCACGTTAAGTATTCTGTCCATTCTCCTTGATAGCATCTTTGTGAAAACCTTGCAGTTCACTGGCAATAGGCTTAATGGTAGGTAGTTTTTAGATCTGCTTTATCACTTCTTGTATAGTAGGAATACTTCTGCATTTTTCCGTGTTTCAGGTACACTGCAGAGTAGTAGGCACTTTGAAAATAGTTTAGCTAGGGCTTTGTATAAAGTTTGGCCTCCAGCTTTCATCATTTCAATAGTAACTTTATTAGGACCAGCTGCTTTGCAGTTTTCATTGATTTTATTGCAGCTTCTATGTCTTCTACCAAAACTTTTGGCACAGTTTTGGCCTCTGGCACTGCATTCAGGTGTTGTCCTTCATACTGATAAAGATTTAAATACAATTCTTCCACTCGTTTTAGTATATGTTGTTGAGTTTTTACTATTGTACCATCCTCAAGCTTTAATGCCAACATTAGGCTCCTATGTGTGGCCATCTTTTGTTTTGCTTTCTTTAGCCAATGACTTTCTTCTAGTGTCCTTCTGATGAGCTCAAGATTGAACTTGCATGCTTATTGTGCTTCCTTATGGTCTTGCACATTTCTATATATTCTACCTGGTTTCTAAGATTCCTGCTTTGTTTTACTTCTCATCACTTTTTCATCATGGCAACTGTTTTGATATTCTGGTTGTTTTTTCTTGATTTACAGTAGGTGCAAGGTCATGGGCAGTGTCTACGACAGTCTCAATAAGTTTTTCATTTTTGGTTGACAGAAAGAAGAAAGGTCTTGCAGCATACTGCTATTAGACAGTGCTATCTCTAAATTCATATAATTTTTAAACTGGCTAGAATCGATCTTCATGTTTGCTTCTTTCTTTCTTTCTTTCTTTCTTTCTTTCTTTCTTTCTTTCTTTCTTTCTTTCTTTCTTTCTTATTATTGCTCTCACTAGACGATGGTCACTTATAGCATTAAAAAGGTTTCAGTCTGAGAAGTGTAGGGTATTTTCATTTTCCCTGGGCTTTTTTCCTGTATAAGATGATGTACAAATTTAGTTCAGTTGGTTCCCTCTATTATCTTTTTCCAGTTCCATGTGGTTGGATTGATATTTTACCATTTTGGATCTTACCAATTCTTACATTGAAATCTCCCATTATACATTTGTAATGGTAATTGTCCTGTTTGTAGAGGCCTAATAAATCATCAAAAAATTCTTCAGCTTCAAAAGCTTGAATGATTTGACGAACATAGTGATGTTTAGTTTGAAAGCATAGATGCATTTCTTCCAGAAATGCTTTCTGCTTTTATGACTGAGTCAGTCTTTTGTTAATCAAGAATCCAATTCCTCCACTAGCTATACTATTCCAGTGTCCACCTTCTAGTTTTGCTAAATCTTCATCTTTTTTTACGAGACTCACATAAGTCGATGTCCCAATTGATGTTATTTAGTTCTTGTATGAGTTCCCCTAAGCATGAAACAGTACTCATAGATCGAATATTAAGTGTTCCAAAGTCTAAAGACCAAAGGCAGACTGACAGAAACAGGTGATTCTTAGTGCCATCTGCTATTGAACTGGTCTTCCCACTGCCGTAGGAAGTATCTAACAAGCCTTATTGGAAGGAGAACCATAGTTTTTGTTGTAAAGCCATTCTGAGGGAATGGACCATAATCTGCCTGCCATGCTGGTCCAGTGCGGTTTGGAAGATTTTGGATTGATTTATTCTGGTGTCTTAGCTTTGATATGTCCTCCTTGGATGATCCTGCCAGGAGTATATGCTCCTGATGGCATAGTTCTTGGCTTCATTGAAACATGCGAACACCCCTGCCATGATGAGGCATCAACTCATGGGAGTGATATAAATATATATATATATATATATATATATATATATATATATATATACTAGTTGAACAGCCCATTACACAGGCCACAGTGCCACTGCCAACCCGGTCGCGGGGCAGTCACGTTCCTTCGGAGCGCCCAGCTCTGTATCACCCATGGCGCGGGCAGTATCTACTGCGCATGACTGCAGCACGCGCAGCAGTGTCTACTGCGCATGTTGCGGCGTTACACACAAATTAGCGAATTATTACATAGGATACATATATATATACATATGTACAGGGTTCAAAATTTTAAGTTCTGAGCTACTAGCCAGGACTGAAAAGTTACTTGCCACCAATTTCAACGCCTAGCCCCACCTATATCCCCTACTTTAACCCTATCCATATCCCCGCCATATATTTATTAAGTGGAGAAACTTCCTTAAGCACATCCAGATTGAAGGAGAGCTTTAACCATTTACTCTTAAAGGGTCAGTAATGCCTGTATTTAACTTTATTCAATATTGTAGAGGTTACAAAAATAAAGTATTTGGAGAAACCCTTACGATTTGAGAGATATTTGCTGCTAAAGTTTCCCTTTTCAGCTTTACAGCTGACAGCAGGAGATTAGAGTCGGCTGACTCGAGGAGGCTCTTCAGCAGAGCTGAAATCGTGTTATTTAAACATTTTCAATGGAATGGTCTACAAAGTGTGCTTGCAAACCATGCACACTTTTCTAGATCATTCCAATGAAGTAATTATTTTTAAATAACATGATTTCGGCTCTGCTGCAGATCCCCTGGTTGGTCCCCGGACCAGGATCTCCTGCTGTCAGCAAAGCGCTGACATCAGGAGAAGGGGAGGGAAGGGCTTTCAAATCGTAAGGGTTTGAGAGATGGCACTTTCTCCAAATACTTTATTTTTGTAACCTCTACAATATTAAATAAAGTTAAATACAGGCATTACTGACCCTTTAACATCACAGCTCTATAAGATACATCAGTCCAGATAGAGACTGAGTTTTCTCATCACTGGGACAATCATACGTGTGGAAACTTATGATCAAATGATGGAGAAGGGGGGGAGAGAGACATGATAGAGAAGGGGGAGAAAGAAAGACATGATGGGGAAGGGAGAGAGAGAGAGAGACATGATGGGGAAGGTAGAGAGAAAGACATGATGGAGAAGGGAGAGAGACACACATGCTAAGTAAGGGGGAGACAGTCATATGATGGATAAGGGGAGAGAGGCATGATGGAGAAGTGGAGAGAGAAACACGCATGTTAAATAAGGGGACGAGAGACACACATATGATTGAGAAGGGGGGAGAGATAGATACAGGCATGCTTAATAATGGGGAGAAGATAGACATGATGGAGAAGGGGAGATAAAGAAACATGATGGAGAAGGGTAGGGAGAGGAGACACACGGTACATAAATGTGACATACACGGTCAGGAGAACAATTGGAGCCGGGTTGTTACTAAGACTTGTGTGCTTGAGAGCAGAAGTTAACCCATCGAGTGTCAGCAGTGCATAGCACTGGTAGATAACCATGTAGCTTGTAAGTAAGGATGCCATCTGTTTTGCAGCCACATTAAACAGTGTGGCTACAAATGGGATGGCATGAACACTTACAAGGTACATGATTATTATCTACCATTTAACCCTTTGAGTGCCAAGGGGTATGCAACACATTGCAACGCGTTGCATATCCCCTGGCATTCAAAGGGTTAAATTTCACATCCAAGGGGACACGTGTGTGTGTGTGTGTGTGTGTGTGCACATTTGTGTACAGTGGTACAAAGCTGCACTCTCAGACAGTATGCCAGGGGGTCTGTGGCTACCAGTGAGACAGTGAAACAACAGTGAGGTGTTAGATGGTGTACCTGTACCTCTGTGATTACCACTGACAGTGGGATAAGGCCAGTTTGCCAGACAATCTATGTGTGACTACTCTCTCATGTGAAATATCTGGCTTATTTTTCTAGTATAAAATATAGAGAGGTCAAGGCATAGCTCTGTGTTCAAAATGTATAAATTGCTGCCCAGACTGTTTCAGCATTACAAAACAACTAAAGCCCTGTGATCAACAGATTACAAAGGAAAGAATCAAACACCAGAGGCTACAATTTATACTGTTAGACAAAATAATAGGTCCTTGAATTAAATAAAGGTAGACTGTAACAGGGAAACATCTCTTACAATTAAAAATCTACTGCAGATCGACCAGCAATAAATCATTGTATCAGTAAGGAACAGTGAATAAAAAGCTGTCTAATATTTCTTTGTTGGTTTCTGAATAAGCATGATGGTTACAGATTGGTACACTGTTTGGCAGAAGACAACATCTGCAAAATTCCAGCTTATGTAATGTATGCAACAAAGTAATATGTATGGTACATTTACTTTTGGTGTACAATAAACCCAAAGAAAAACAAGAGCAATTCTTGAAAAAAAACAAATGTACCATGAGGGCAAATATTTGGATTTTAACCCTCTGAGTCCCAGAGGGGAATGCAATGCTTTGCATACCATTCTGGCACTCAAAGGGTTAATCTGCTGGGTGCAAGAGAGGTTTCCAACTCATTGCATTCACACGGTTGAACGTCGAGAGAAGAAGTCAGAGATACTCAACTAGGCTCATGAGCTTGCAAGGGTATGCAAAAAAGCTCACTAGGACTGTGTTCTGCTCCCATGGTGCAATCTCTTTTAGCTCACAAGTGCCATACACAGAGAAGAAATATTCTGAAGTATTTCATACAGGTCCTGCCAAAATGACAGTCCAGCCACAAAATGCCAGACAGTTCCTCTCTGAACAAGAAAACCTGCTAACTCCAACCATACCTTTCAGCCTTGTTGGGCCACATCAGCGAGGTGCAGCTGATCCCTCAAGGCTCTTGTGAGCAAGGGGTCCACGTCTGGATTCCCCCATTACCCTTAGGGTTACTAACCCTAAGAGGAATTTGCATATAGAGAGAAGAAATTGGCGATGCTCAACGAGTCTCACAAGCTTGCAAGGGTATGAAAAAAGCTCACTAAGACTATGTCCTGCACCCAGAGTGCAATCTCATTTACCTCACAAATGCCATACACAGAGAAGAAATATTCTGAAGCATTTCATACAGGTCCTGCTAAAATGACAGTCCAGCCACAAAATGCCAGACAATACTTCTCTGAACAAGAAAAACAGCTAACCCCAGACGTTCCTTTTGGCCTTGTTCTTCATCAGTGAGGTGCAGCTGATCACTCAAGACACTTGTGAGCAAGGGGTCCACATGTCTGGATTCCCCCATTACCCTTTGGGTTACTAACCCTAAGAGCAATTTGCATATAGAGAGAAGAAGTCGGAGATGCTAAGCTAGGATCATGAGCTTTCAAGGGGCTAGATTCAAATGCAGGAGATAAATGTTACCTCCCTTTTGATCAAATATTTTTCTATTGAAATCTGTGGGGATACCTGGAGATAAAAGCAGAGATTATCACCTGTATTTGAATCTAGCCGCAAGACTGTGTCCTGCACCCAGGGTGAAATCTCTTTTTTGCTCACGAGTGCTATGCACAGATAATAAATATTCTGAAGCACTTCATACAGCTCCTTTCTGAACAAGAAAACCATCTAACCCCAGCTGTACATTTTGGCCTTGTTGGACCTCATCAATAAGGCAGCTGATCCCTCAAGGGTCTTGTGAGCAAGGGGTCCACGTCTGGATTTTCTCCACTTTGACTTTGTATGTATGGCCCAATGAGGATGATATACTTCCATATTGAAATGCTTCTTTAACAAACCAACTAAACTGTAGGGTACAAACAAAAAGAGTCCCATTGATTTAGATGGGACTTTCAACCCATTGAATGCTAGAGAGGTGAAGTACCTTGTAAATCTCTTGAGGATTCTGGTTGTTAATAACTTTATTTAACCCTTTGAGTGCCAGAGGGGTACGCAACGCATTGCAATGCGTTGTGTTCCCCTCTGGCACTCAAAGGGTTAAATAAATTAAAATTTTTGTTTGTCCCCTATAATGCAGTTTATTCACCTAGAAATGTATCCAGTGCTTTTTAGTATATCCCCCTCAATGTGGCTGATTTGCTAAACAGATCTGGGTTGATTCTGTAGCAAGTACACATTCCCCAAATTCCCACTGATTTAAATTTGACTTTTAACCCTTTGAGTGCCAGAAGGATACTGTACAGCTCACTGAGCACTGAAGACCTCCCTTCATTCAAGGAATTAACCCTTTGAGTGGCAGAGAGGTATCTAACGCATTGCAACACAATGCTTTTGGATACCTCTCTGGGACTCAAAAGGTTAAAGTGCACCCATCACTTTAAGATAAGTTTAATTTATTTTAATGCTAATTAAAAACTACCTATATGTTCTAGCAAGTTTCTTTAGTACATCAGCCTCAGTGTATACAATGATTCCAGTTGTCTTTGTTTTTTTCCTTTTGAGTAAGGTACAAACTTCAGGGAAAATGTTGACTATAAAACATTTCTGTTAGTGTTGCTGTCTCCTTCCAAGGGTCATATTTCTTCCTTACTGCTTGGTGACAATGTACAGTATATTGCAGAAAATGAAAACAATAACTACATTATGCACAGGCGAAAATGAAACATAAAAGCACATCAGTGAGTGAATCTCAAAGGAATAGTCTTTCAGAAAATATTATCTGATCAGACCAGAAAGATGAAAGTTGATAATTGACTGTGACATTGGCAGGTCAGTATTAGTATATAGAACATGAAATGAATGTAATTATCTTTCATCCTTATACTATGTGCTGATAACCATCACTGAGCGTACTGAATATTTGAGGTATGCGAGGCTGAATGCCTGAGAAAACTTTTAATATGCCAGAGATTTTGTAAATACAAACCAAAAATGATCCTTAGGTCCTGAAATAAATCTAGTTTAGCAGCTAAGTAGTCACACCCAAGATTAAGCAAGATGGCATTACCTACCTTACCCAACTTGACTCTATCTGTTGCTATGCCTCCCATTTGGAGGGACTCATTTAAGAAATTTACTCTTATGTGGCAGTGAGCATTTGGAATTAGCGGATTCTATGTATGACAACCTGGGAGATGGATTTTGACCACCTCCTTGAACCAGAAACATAGAAGGAAATCAGAAGCTTCTCTGAACTTTCATCAAGTGTTATCCTGTAAGAATAAGGATACAAGATACTTTTTCAGTGGAACTGTACCCCTTATAGATTACACGCTATAAATAGGTTAGACTCAACACTATCTCGGCAAGGCCATAACCAGTTATCCTATTCCACTACTGATGGACCTGTACCAAACTTGAACCATTTTTCTGAGAAGATCAGACATGAGCCCATTAGGACAAAGACAGACCGGCATAGTTCGATTAGTTAGTGACCTGATTCCTAATTTATATCTTCATTTTGGGACAATCCACTACGAGTGGTAAAAGTCTCCCACACATCCACAGTCCTCTCTGTGAAGATTGTATCAAGGAACTCCATTTTATTTACAGATGTAGAGGTTCTTAAAGGCATAGTTATGTCCATAAATAAATGTACCTGCAATTGTTCAGTATACCTTTTTATAATGAATAGTATGTTCTGCAACTACTACCTTGCCTTCATATTCCCCTTGAAAATCCAATTACAAGTTTCCCCCTCCCGTCCCTTTTGAGCATGTCATGCGGACTCCCATCAGATCTGAAAGTCAGTCGTTTGCCCAGATAGGTCACAATTTTGGACAATGTTGTGTCTGTCAGTGTAAGGGAAACCCTAACCCCCTGTTCACCTCCATTATGAAGGTGATCAGGTTTTTTCTAATACAGACTGAAAACTGTCCCTTGTAGTGATCCGCTCTCAGATCTGAGGGAAATATGCTGACGTTGGGAAAAGGGGTGTGGGGGGGTAAAACTAATGAACTTTGAGAGCTGCAGACATCAGTTCTGTTCATCATGACAAAGGATATGAGTTGCTTGTGTTTTTAAACATCCCTATCCCTTAAAGGAATAGTGATACTTAATATGTAAAAAAATATATAGTGTAGTGTTCAGCCCCCTGAGTGAAACAAGAGTACTCCCACATCTGAAAGATGTTTTAGTCAAAAGATATTACAGCTTAAACTTGAATTTTTTTAGGTGCAGTATCATAGTTGCTTGAAATTGTACAGTGGTGCTGTTGCTACGCCATCCTATGGAGATTTATGGTCAACTGACCAGAGCTGTCCATAGGATGGTGTAGTAACAGTGCCACTGTACAATTTCAGGCCACTGTGATACTGCACCTAAAAAATTCAACTTTGAGCTGTAATAACTTTTGAATTAGATATTTTAGCAGTGGCAGTGCCCTTGATTTACTCAGGGGGATAAACCATACAAAATATTATTTTTACATTTTAAGTATAACTATCCCTTTAATGGAATAGTAATAGTTTATTATTACTTTCCCCCATATTGTAGATATTTGCAAAATAAATGAATAGCCCCCAGGTTCATCTCTCAAATCTTTATGGTTTAAGAGATAACCGAAGATAAAGTTTCCCCTCCCTCCTCCTTCTCTGAAGTCAGCGTTGTAGCTGACTGCAGGGATATCCGGTCTGACTTTCATGAGACGGCTCTGCAGCAGAGCCGCGATCGCGTTAGTGAAAAAGAATTATTTCACTGAAACGGTCTTCTACATGTGCTTGAAACCAAGCACAAACCAAGGACATGTAGAAGAACATTTCAGTGAAATAATTCTTTTTCACTAACGCGATCGCTGCCGCAGAGCCTCAGGCCTGCCGTATGACAGACTTCCCCTGCAGTCAGTACAACGCTGACTTCAGGGAAGGGGGAGGGAGGGGGGAACTTTGCCTTCGGTTATCTCTCAAACCATAAAGGTTTGAGAGATGAACCTGGGGGCTAATAGATTATTTTGCAAATATCTACAATATGGGGGATAGTAATTATAAAGTATTACTATCCCTTTAAGCCATTATGCTAAATGATTTGTTTAAAAAAAAGAATTATAACATTTTAATGCTGAATTGATAAAATATGGTCTTTGGTTTAAAAGTGTTTTCATTGCACAAGCACATTCCATCTTTCCAATGTTTCTTCCTCGTTTTGAAAGCTGTCATGAAATGACATTTACTTTACTGACAGCCAGAAGTGCTGAGTTTTAATTGATTTTGTTAATAGAAAGAATAATAAAGGCTTCAGCTGTTTTGTTACAATATGTTCTGTTCAGTTGAGTGACAGTACAGTTACAGAGGTACACATATAGGCCAGGAGTTCCTTTCATGAAGGAAATGGATAATCTAGCCTTGCTTGGCAGGCTTGTCATTTGGAGAAGTGTTTGACTGCTTTCTAGATAAAAAGAATTGACCCATAAATACTCCATCTACACTAAAATCAACAACAAATTCTATCATGATTCTATTTATTTCATTTATTTTTATTTGCTTACAGATGAATGAATTCATGCTACTGTATGAAAGAAAAAACATACAAAGTAATGTTGTAAATACAGATGTGTCACATCGTTCTACTACAAAATATAGTTTAGTACATGATAAACAGTTCTCTCCATGCAGAAGTACAAGACAGACATGACCAGGGGTGGACGAAAGCTCTTGCCGCATTCCCGTTAGAAAACTTGTGAAAATCACATTGTTATCCACTTTTTTACGGAAAAATCCGCTTTAAAACCAGTGATTAAAATCTTCACATTTTTTGTCCATTGGACACAATTCTTCACCATTTTTTCAATGGCTACACAGTTTCTGCCCATTGATTTATGTTTTTTTGCATTTTCACCTTAAGAACGTGACGTATTCCAGGAAGTGAGACACAATAGAAGCAGCTACAGAGTGAGGTAGACATGCTGTGCTGTTCTGCTGTGATCTTTTTGAAAAATTGAGGCAGGAGAGGCTCATAGTGACTCCTATCACTATAAGAAAGTGTAAAAATAATAAAAGGAGGAACTGGAAGGTCCCTTATGTGTCCACTGAGTCTGAGGAGGAGGAGGAGGAAGTGAGCACTACAGAACCAATGCTGTCCGGTCCCCCTAAATCACCCCTAGGGATCTTGAGGAATTTAATGGAATGGGAGGAAGAAAATGGTAGTGGTGAAAACATAACAGGTCAGCTGCCTATGCCTGATGCCAGACATGCTGCCCCTGCTGCCACCATTGCTGTACCTGCTGCCAGATATGCTGCTGCTGCTGCTACTGGTTTTGTGCCTGCTGTCAGACTGCTGCCCCTGCTACTGCTACCACCAGTTCTGTACCTGCTGTCAGACATGCTGCCCCTGCTGCCACCAGTTCTGTGACTGCTTGCTAGTGCTGAAACTATTGCTACCAGTGCTGAATCTGCTGCTAATGTGTCTTGTAATAAGTACCACCAGTGAAAGTATTACTACTACTAAGAAGGTTCATCAGCTTGTTAGTGTTAGGAGGGAAGGAGGGGGTAATCAATATCCTCATATTACTGTAAGGCTGTAAGGAGGAAGACTCTGGGGCTGAACTTGATGTGGTTGGTGTTAGTAGTAGTAGCAGTCATGGTGAGAGCATCCAGCCTAGCGGTCAAGGGAGCCCACACCATTTCTCTGACCCTAGTAGTCCCCTTCCCTTCACTACAGTGTCCAAGTGGAACATGATCCTGAAGAGGCCAGAACTGTTGGTGGATAATAGGTGCAGAAATAATAATAAAACCGCCAGGAGTACAGATCAGCTGCCTGTGCCTGCTGCTACTGCTGCCAGTCTGCCTTCTTCACATCACCAAGAAATGGCAAGTGTGACATTAGTGGACCCTCTGTCACATTGCTTGTCACTTCCTCCAACCAGCAGTGAGATGTCTGTAATAGAGCAGCAGCACGCAGGGACTAGTGGTGGTGCTGATAATGATGGTGGAGAAGCTGGGGTGGAAGAGACATTGATGGCCTTTTTAGCAGCAAACTGAGAAGGAATGGGAGACAGGGATGAGGATTGGCATCACCACCACCACCACCAGCAGCAGTGAGCTTTTGGAATTTGCAACTGTTCTAATTCCTGCTGCTGCTGGATTGCAAGGGCAGCAGGATGCTGGGGAGAAAGCTAGTGTGCCACAGACTATCGTGGACACAGTGGGAATGGGGTCAACAAGTGATGCAGGACTAGGACAGATTCCATTTGTCAGCAGTAGCAATATTCTTGGTCCTAGTTGCAGTGCTGATTTTGAGGAAGTACTAGCAGCAGCAACAACATCATCGGCTGCCAGCACAGACAGTGAAAGGGATTGTGGAGGACAAGAAGAAAGAGTCTGTTCTTCTCCATCTGTTCTCTATTCCTATCCCCTGAATTCATGGGTGTGGGACTATTTTTCTCTTGGGGCAGGCACAGTGCAGTCATCACCAACGGCACTGTGTACAATTTGTGACAAGTCAGTGAGAAGGGGAAAGAAGGGAACGCTCCTTGGCACAACTGCCCTGATATCACACATGAAAAACAGACACCATGACATTTATGTCAAACATATTAAAGACAAACACCCACCATAGAAATCAAGCACCACTGTCGCTGTACCCCCTGACTCTCCAGAAAGGCAACAAGAGGCGAGATGGAGATCAAGGAGGAGGAAGAATAGAGAAACCCAGACAGACGCTGGAAGTTCCATGACGAGCGAAACAACTACAGTAACTCGCCATCTCCTTCTTCCTCTAGGGTAACTACATCTTCTGCCAATCCACCTCATTTATCGTTACCTCTCCCGTCAAATGATAGCTACTCTGTTGATGTTAGGGTGTGGCAGTTCTTCTCCACCCATTGCACACTGTGGGGTGCACTGACCACACATGCCAGTGTGGTGGAGGAGAATCGCAAGCAGGGCATTCCATCCCTCAGAATATGCTAAGATGGTGCAGGGAGGGTTCATTGTTACTATTAAACCTTCAGCAAGTTGTCATGTGTCCTTAGCGAGGTCTGGACAAGGGGTATAGTGACAGCAGCAGTATTTGGGTTCTGGTGTCATGGTGTTTGGATACAGTTGTGCCCCCAGGTGTTATTTACCATACACATTGTGCACATTGTAGTAGCTGATGAGAGGCACTGTTCCTTCTCTCTAGGAAAAAATTTCTATTCTAGTAAAAACACATCTATGATTTTGGAGGAGGGGCAGGTGGAGAAGCATTATTGGCAAACTTTCTTCTTTTCTCCACATAGACTGGGGACTACTTATTGTGCTGCTACTGACTCAGAATCATCACTGGACCTAGTTGTGGCAAGTGGAGCCTTCATCATCCATCAACCATGTTACTGCTGCTGTTGATCCCATTGCCTTTCAGCTGCCTAATCATCATGCTGCTTAAACAACTGAGCAGAAGCGAGAACAGCAGTTGCAAATTCTGCATCCACTTCAGGGCACTTGATAATGGCCAGTGGCAACTGGCCAACAGGACATCACCTGCTGACATTAGGCAAGTGGGGATTTTCTTTTCTCAAGGCTTGTGCTTTAAAAAAATACAAAAAATAAAAATCATAGTCCTACAATAAAAAATAAACAATTTTAGGGGGTTGTTTCTAACAAGTCTAAGTTCTACAAATGAATGTTTCCTTAGGTCTTGTGCCAAACAAGCTTAAGTCCTACAAATCAATGTTTTTTCAGGACTTGTGCCTCTAATAAGTCTAAGTCCTACAAATCAATGTTTCCTCAGGTCTTGGGCCTCTAACAACAAAACTAACAAATCATCCTCTACAAAATACTCTATCAAGTCAAGTATCAGTTCACCCCAGTAGCAGCCTATGTCAGGGGGTTCCTGTCTCTATCACTTTACATACAAATTTCTTTTTTTATTTTATTGGTTTATTTTAACTGTCCCCCCAATACCAGTCAAGAACCCCTCCAAAACAAATTCCCTAGTTCAACTGATTCCTTCCTCATACTCCACCCACCAACACAGGCACCCTCCTCAGACCCCTTTTATACCATGTCTTATGAGTTTTTTTATTTGTATTTTGAATTTGTTCTGTATTAATTGCCCTCCCTAATCCCAGTAAACAACCCCCTCCCCCCAAAAAAAAAAACATTCCCTGTTCAACTGATTCTTTCCCCACATTCCACCAACACAGGCACCCTCATGCCCCTTTTATACTTTGCCTTTGGGAAATAAAAAAATATTTTCTATGTGTTGTGTGTAAATTCAATGTTTCCATTGATTTCAATGGAATGAGCTAGGTGAAAAAAGCAGAAAATCAGCACTTTTCACGTGAAATTTTTCCCCAAGCGGGAAGTGCCATTATTCGCCGATTTCAGTTTGAGGCAATATTTTTCTCCCATCCCTAATTAACAGCACTAAAGGGAACTTATGATCAACCACTTCCTAGATTAAAACCAAAACCCCCCAAAAAAGCTGCATATGAAACATTCTAAGAAACAGAAGGGCAGTGAAAGAGTTTTTATGCAGTCCCTTTTGGAAGGTGCCATTTTTTGTAAAATAATGAAATGATTCATGCCATGCTGATGATATAGTTCTTCTATGCATAGAATATTATACCTTCATGTTACGAAGAATATGCATTCTAGACTACAAGGGCCATATCCAAGGAACTTAAAGGGACAGTAATGTCCCGGAAAAAATATTTAATATTTTGTAGGGCTTAAAAAGTTGAACTAAATGCAAAAAAAACTATGGTTTGAGAGGTATTCACTGTCAAAGTTCCCCCCTCCCTCCCCTTTCCCTGACGTCAGTGCTGTGCTGACTGCAGGGGAACCCTGTCCTGGGACCAACTGGTGGCACTGCATCAGAGCCACAATCTTATTATTTAAGAAGAATGACTTCATTGGAAAGGTCTACAAAGTGTGCCTGGTTTGCAAGCACACTTTGTAGATCATTCTTATGAAGTAATTTTTTTTAAACAACGCAATTGCAGCTCTGCTGAAGAGCCTTCTACTGTCGCTTGACATGGATCTCCTGCTGTCAGCTTTACAGCTAACAGCAGGAAACATCAAAGCTGACAGCAGGAAATGTCAACCTTTGACAGTGAATATCTCCCAAACCATAGCAGTTTGAGCGATAGGGTTTTTTGCATCTAGTTCCATTTTTTAAGCCCTACAAAATGATAAATATTTTTTCTGGGACATTACTGTCCCTTTAAAGTAAGCAATTCAGGAGAAAACCAGCTATACTACAAGCAAGAAAAAAAAAATCCCAGTTAAATGTTATGATTTTTGAAACCCCTAATAACCCTTTGAGTGCCAGAGGGTTATCCAACACATTGTAAAGCAATTTATTGGATACCCCTTTGGCATTCAAAGGGTTAAATTCTAGAGAGGTTTCCAACACATTGGGAATTTTTTTTTAATATATGTCCTATGTGTTACAGTTGGCTTGCTCCAAAACTGCCATTTTTAGCTTACTGAATCCAGCGTTGTTTTCACACTTTAGATTTACATATATGTGGCTTTTTATGTTACTGTCTTATGGTGCTACAATTAAAATAAAGTTAAAATTCATGTATGAAAGCAATGTGGATCAATGTTTGGGCAAAAAAACTACACTATATTTTCAAACTTCACGTTGATCACATTGAATGGAACATTTTTATCCCTTACATGCTAAAGAGATTCCCAGTGTATTTCTTCACGATGTGTTGGAGACATCTATAGCAGTCAATGGATTAAACGCCTCACTGAAATCAATGGGAAAGTTTATTTCTCACCTACAGTGCAGTTGGTTAGTTTCAGATGCACCATTTACTTTTATATAGAACAATAGGGATGGGCAAAGGTCCCGATTTGTTCTCTTAAGATATTTCAGATAAAAACATGTGGTTCTCTGCATTTTTCAAAGAAATTTCACCCATAGCAAAACCTTTAGATTTTTCTTCATATACTTGGGCCAAGAAATACTTCTCAAAAATGGTTCCATGTTTCTCCTGTGACTTTCAATGGGTAGAAACTTCCTACCCACATACTGTAGAAATCTTGCATATCAAACAGTGGAAGCAGAGAGAGAAAGAGAGAGGGCAAAAACTGATTTTAAAGATATTTATCTAGCGAAATAAGGTTATTACAGGCTCATAGTGCTAGCTGACATTATGAACATTAGTAATAAAAAAAGTGGAGCGGGCAGTACCTTGATGCATCCTGCGACACAGAGGAGGAGGAAATCACCACCAGCAGCACAAAAGGGACTGGGAACCCCCATTTTCCAGGCTCAATGATGCTGTCAAGATTTGGCTGAGCTGCAACTCTGCCTATTGATTCTGCTGTCTGAGCTAATCTAGTGATCTGCTATCCATTGCTTCTTCCTTCTGAGTTCCTGGGTCAGACTGAATCAGCTGACCTCTCTGATTACTCACTTAACTGTTATCAGCCAACCCTATCAGGGTATTTAAAGCAAATTGGCTCACTTCCTGATTGTCCTTGTGTTTCTTGCTGCTGGCTGCCGTGTATTCTCCTGTGCTCCTGTTTATCTGTGTTCCTGACCTTTGGCTTGTTCCTGACATCATGGACTTCTGTGTTCCTGACCCATGGCTTGTTCCTGACATCGTGGACTTCTGTGTTCCTGACTTCGGCTTGTTTGAGTACCTGTTTTGGTTCCTGACCCTGGCGTGTCTTTTGGTTCGTGCTCCTGGATCACGATTCTGTTTTTGTCACTTTAATAAAGGTGTATTGCATTTTACATTTTTGTGTCTGTCTGGTTCCAGGTCCCTAACAGATGCCCAGCCCCACAATATCGTCACTTGAGGTTCACTCTTAAAAGGTCACACGCAAAAGAGCGTGCAACCACATAACACATTAACCATGTCGCCATGATAAAAATGGCGACTTGGGAATCTAACACTGCATGATAGTGCGAGATTCTCATGCCAACTACTGAATGGTCTCATACCTGGAGATGAGAGTGTTAATGCAGCAGAGAGCTGTAAGTAGCGAGGTGGTTTAAATAGGGACGTTTGTGTGCTTTTTTGTTTTTCTCTCACTGATTTAACCTTTAGAGTGCCAGTGTTGTGCATGTCGCCTACTGAAAGGTCTTTGCTGCACCAGCATCAATATTTATCTACAGAGATTAGTTGTTTCTGTGACGTTTCTTCTATTGCCTTCCAATAATACCCATAGACTTGTGACTGACGTCTACCAAAGACCCTTTAAACCTTTTAGTGCCGCTCTGCACACCACTGGCGCTCTAAGGTTAAATCAATGCGAGTAAAACAATAAAAGCTCACTGTCCAGGGCATTGACATGCTAGCAGTTCCATTTCTAGGCTGAGTACAGGAAGGCTTCATTCCATCTAGCAGATTACCTCCATTAGCAATACAAACAACATGTATCTGCACTTTTTGCGTGACATTTTTCCCCAAGCGGGAAGTGTCATTATTCGCCGATTTCAGTTTGGGGCAATATTTTTATCCCATCCCTTTTCCATATCCATCTTTCCAGCTAGCAAATTGCCTCCATTAGCAATACAAACAACATGTATCTGCCACTGAGGAAAACAGACGGGAAAGGTAAATACTCTGTATTCTGTCCTAACAGACACAGGAGGGGTCTTTCATTCACTCATATGGAACTTTAAATAGGACTTTACACCTGAAAATTATTCACAGCTGGCAGTATACAATACTGCATTCAAAGCTTCACTGTAGCATTTAGCTCTGAGAGTTACTTTTAGTCTATGTTGTGTATTCTTGCCATTTACATGTCTTTAAAGTAAACATTGTATTTTATTATTTGAATTTCTGTCTATTTTGTGCTTCATTGCCCTATGGGGTATCTTAGTGTTTGAGTGCAGGAGGAAATGGATTCAGTACTGGATTCTATGCACAGCATATATGCACATAAGTCAGTTATATATTGTATATGTATTATAGCTCTCTCATTTATTTATTTTGTTTTTCATTTTGATCTATTTTACACCAGATATCTAAGGATTGTAGTGGCTTTATGGAAACCTTAGTGTTTGCCGTTTTTTTTACATTTTACAAGCTGAGCGCCTTTATCTTCACATAAGAGAGTAGTGTAAGACATGCACATAGATGGTAAAAAGTAAGAGACATAATGTTGGTCCCTTGAAAAATGTAATGGATAAATTTGTTAAAGGAAATTACATGTCTATGGCTAATACAGCATGGACTAAAACATGGTTTAATAAAGTAAAGGTGAATAAAGCAAGTAATCCAAATGACATAAACAAATAGGAATCCAAGCAGAATTAGCTAGACTATTTTTACTCTTCAGCAATTCTCTTATATCTATATATATATATATATGGGCATCAGTACCACAAACAGCAGTGCTATTGAGGAGTTTGCTGCTGCTGTAATTCCTGCTGCTAAATTGTCAGGGTCAGACCTTCATCTGTCTCAGCAGCAGGATGATAAGGAACAGGTTAGTGTGCAACCAAGGATACCATAGAACTGGGTTCTTCCAGTAGTGATTTGGGACTAGTAGCATCATCTGCCCCAGCCAGTGAAGGGGATTTTGGAGAAGAAAAATAATAAAAAGGAGGACATTCTGTTCTTCATGTTGTCTCATGCCCTTAGTGGAGCAAGCAAAGGACATAGTAACATCAGTATTTGTATTCTGTGGCATGATTTTACATTGTGAACCTAAGAGTTATTGTGTTTGGTTGCAGTTGTGCCAGTTGTTTCACATAATTGCAGCAGCAAGTAAAGTAGTAGCAAATGCAAAAATGGCCAACATATAATGAAGTCCTGCACTAGGGTCGTAGGGCAATTTTTTTTGTTTTTGTCTTAGTGCTTGTTTTTGGCAAGCCGAGGCCTACAAACCAATTTTATTCGCATGGTTTATGTTTAAAAAGTCTGTCCCGCAAAACAAATTTTCTCAGGACTTGTGTTTAAGTAGTCTTAGTCCTGCAAAACATTTTTTTCAGGGCTTGTGTTTAGTCGAAGTCCTGCAAAACATTAGAAAAAAAAGGTTACCATCTTCATTGAAGGTGACAGATGTGTATGCTGGTGGTGGACCACTCTGGTGTGATGTAGATAGATAGATAGATAGATAGATAGATAGATAGATAGATAGATAATCATATTTGAGTCTAATATAAGCCATCATTATTCTCAGAGTATTGACAAACATTATTCATTGTTTATAGCAGTGTTCCCAACAGTGGTTGATGATAATAACCTTTCACATCCCTCATCATCCTCATCCTCCTCATCTTCTGTTCTGACGTTAATAATGTAATACATTAATTATTACGTTAATAATACATGTGACCTGACTTTCCCTGTCATGTATGGTTTTGCCCACTTCTCCTACCTGATACTCAGATGGTATAAGATGTTCATTAGTTTTTAACAATGTTACGCTAGCATGCCCTTGACCAGCTGGTGCATGTCTGTGTTCTCATTATGGTAAGTTTCCAAAGCCAAGCTCCTCAGTTTTTTCTGCAATAAATAATCAGTGGAAGAATTCTTGCTCCTACATGACTAACAAGCACAGGTGCCTTCTCAAAGGGTTTCAGCAATTCACATACATAGCACATTAGTTGCCATTGCCTAGGTGAAAAAGAGGCTCCCTCCAAAGCCTTCCAGTTTTACATTGTGTACTTGCTAATGGCCTTATTCTGCTCATACAAATGTGCTAGCATGTAGAAAGGGGAATTCCACCTGGTAGGGACCTCCGTTTTCAGCTGGTGATGGGGCAGGTTGTTACACTCTTGTACTGAATATAACTCATTGGAGCAGCTAAAATGAGCATAGATTTTGTGGGTGATATTCAGCATCTCTCTGAGGGTTTCGAAGTCTGCCAAGAATCTAGTCACCTATTTTAAAGGCAGCTATTATATTGGAGCCATTATCCACAGACACAAAACCAACTTTCAAGGATAAGGGTACAAGCCATTCCTCTGTCACTTGTTCAATTATATTTAATAGATCTATGGCTTTTGGGATTGTCTCTCAAAACTCTTCAGGCACAAGGTATGAACTATATTGCTGCTGCAGTTTAATCACACTGCCAGAACCAGCTGTCACCTGCTGTAAACTAGTGTTGTCCACAGTTGTGTAGTCTGTGCTCTGCCCACTTGTAAACAGATCCGTTGTCTGGTGGATTTTCTTGCCATATGAGCTTTCCAAGCCTTTACCCACCACACTAAACACCTGCTTATACAATTCTGGCACATCTGGAAAAATAACGGCAGCTTGGGATATGCCAGCGAGGAGCTACACATGATATCAGTTGACTAAATTCTCAGTTTTCAATGAAAGAATACAAAAGCATGTCCACTGCCAACATTTTGGCAACCTTGCCATTCCACATGAGTACTTTGGGATTGTTTTTGTGTTCTTTCCAATAACTCAGTAAGTGTGGGTTGGCAGTAAATGGGAGAAGAACCCTATTACTTGATTGCTTTAAAAACATGACTAGAGGGATGACAAACCCTTCTAGAAGCTGATTGGCTAGGAGGTGCATATGCACACATCCCAGCCAATTGGAGGCTGCAAATTATTTTGAACAGAGATTTGCATATAAAAGCCAGTCTCTGTTCAAAATTCTGCAGACTGACCGGGGATAACGGCCCCAGAGGTAGGAAAAGGGGAGTCTGGCACTTTACATGCCTGCTGCCACCGCCAATGTAGACAGCGGCAGTGGCAAGGGGGAAAATGTGGCCGGCATGTTTTTATTTTTATAAAAAATGGACATTACAAGACATTTTATTTTTAAACAAAAAGCCAATAATAATATAATAATCGGAGGACAGATGCCACACATTTCAAACCCTTTGATACCCCTCCTGCACTCAAAGGGATAACTGTGGCATCTTTGGGGGTTTATTTTTTAAAACAAAAAATAGAAATAATTGATTTTTTTAATACAAGATTGAACAGTAAAAAGAATAGAAGAAGAGAAGAAAGAAAACAGAACACAGACAGTGGATGACAGGTAAATGTTACATTTGTGGGTACTAGGATAATGTTAGGACAGTATTATTTAGTGTCACTTTAGGGAGAGTGTAGGGTTAGTGTATGGGTGGGGTGAAGAGGGTGACTATTTTGAGCTCACTCTCTTTGTTTGACACTGTGCCAAACAACAAGAGCTTGCTTTTTTTCTTTGATGTTCTCACAATCACGCTATTTAGCACGATTTGTGGGAATAAAAACCAACAATGAGCATTTTGGCCACCAAGGCTGGCTAGCTATAGAATAGCTGCTGTACATAGGTGGTTTTATCGCCTGGTTTTTTTTTTCAGTCATAGCCTGGTGGTAATAGCATCAAGCCCTAGGATTGCTAGGCTCTAATTTAATAAATCAAAAAGAAAAAAAGAAAATTATAGATACTTAAAAGGGCACTTATAGTGATAGTGTCAAACAAATTATTCATAAAATAATGCTTGTGGTGAAAGTACTAAAATATAACTTTTACTGAAATCAAAACAAATTAAAATTAATAATAAAATTTATATATAGAAAGTCAACAGCTCATTGGAACATAAAATGCACTCCTATCTCCTCATCAGTCTCAAGAGAGGAATATGTAGACTAATATGTTTGTCACTGCAGGTTATATGTATATTTGAACATTCAGTCTAATAGGCAACGTTCCTCCGTTAGCAATAATCACCTAATCTGACCGTTAGGATAAGTTCGTTGTCATAACTCTGTCATAACTCTAAAGTAACTATAAAAGTAATCTACCAATTGGGCAACAACCAAGATATGCTCCAGGTCACTAGAGCCTATAAGATTTTCTCCTCAATTGTGAGGCATTGTATATCCTAAATTAAAAGGCATATTCCCAAATAACCTTTACCATTAATGTTCACAATGTACCGTGTCCACTATATAAATAAGTAAAAAGAATGGTAGGCACTCTGTATATATATTCGGTCATACTTTGTTCGTTGACCAATTGAATAGAAAATGTAGGTAGAAATAAGATTCACAGTTATTGCTCACAGGAGTAAATCCTATACTGTATATCCATTAGACTCTAATTTAACACAATAGTCCCTTAAAGGGATAGTAATGTCTATATTAAAGTTCTGCTTCTTTAAGCTTTTTATAACATGTAGAGGTATGTTTAAGTACGTACAGTTCTGTAGTTCAAAAGATATTTCAGCTGAAATGATCCCCCTCCCGACACTTCTGGCCGTGTCACCGATCCTCTCTGTCTGGTCCAGATGAAGAGCAGTGAGGGACAATCTTCAGTAAGCAAAAGGAAAATCCTACCCTCCTGAAGATTGTACCTTGCTGCATCAGTCCGATCCCACAACCGGATTGCAAACCTAAGGGGAGGCAGCCAGAAGTGGCGGGAGGAGGATCCTTTCAACTTGAATATCTTTTGAACTACTCGGAGCAGAACTTTAATATAGAAATTACTATCCCTTTAACGTGTGTTACAAGTCACCACATGTCACTGAATACCAGACTCACCTGCCTTTTCACTGTTTACAATGGGATCTAATTTAGCACCCATTGTGCATTTTTACCTGTCAGTAGTTTGTCACAAAAGGAAGCCAGAAGGGGCGCAATACCAATCTTATAGTGTAATAACAATACACAATAACAAAACTGATACAATCAGTAGAAACACCGGTGTACCTTTTTTTTATTAACGATTTGTGCAGGGGAGGGCTGGCAACTTGTAGCCTGGGGGGAAAATACAATCAAGTGGCCCATTTCTATTATTGTTCCAGCCCATTGTTCCAGCCCACCCCCCTTTTCTTAGTTTTAAAATTGGAATTAATGTTGCAAAGTAAGGTAAGTGATACCATAGAGCTTACAGTTGAAATGGGGCTAAACTATTGACACCTACAGCGCTTATAATGTAAATAAAGAACATTAGTGATACTATAGAGCTTACAAGGGAAATTGGTTATGTTACAATGTAGTTTCATTTGGATTGTAGCTCTGTGGTATCACTTGTGTAGCTCCATTTACAGAAGCAAGTGGGAGGCTGTGGCAGTAGCCCACCAACCCACACATGTGACCAGCCCAGGGGGCAATTGCCCCCCTGCCCCCCAGGCCAGTCCTCCCCTGGATTTGTGACATTGAGCATGCAGATTGTTATATTAGCCCTATTTTTGCTGCTGAGGAAGAAGTCTAGCTTCGAAACACGTTTAATGTTTGGGCTTTTATACTCTAAGTCATATTGTATCTTGTTTGTTTATTTATTTTAATACATCTGTCATATATTTGATACACAAATTTGGTTCCAGTATATATTTTATCTGGAGAGGAGTATATACGTAGCCGGGCGGATTTACATATCACTGCTCATTATACCGGTTGCTAGTCAGATCAGCCAGTGTTTCTACTGATTGTGAGTATCATTTCTGTTATTGTGTATTGTTATTGCACTATAAGATTGGAATTGTGCCCCTTCTGGCTTCCGTTTGTCTTTTTGCCAGGGGTTCTTTGGAGATCCCTGACCATTCGCTGGGTAGACGCATCCAGAGTCCATTATTGGAGTGACTTAGTGGTAGGCAGTCGTGAATCCTCCATCTGTCTGGATGACCACTATCCAATGGTTCTTTATATTGTGAGTGCGGTGATTTATTGGTGGTGATGCTTACTGCCCAAGATTTATTATACTAGTAGCGCCCTTCCTTTGTTTTCTTAGTAGTTTGTCACAGCACAGGTAATAAAATACCTGACTGCAACTTAAAACTCCCAGCAGTGGCATGTTTTCCATAACAGTGCTAATAGCAGGGCTTATAATTTTAAGCCTTTTGCTACTAGCCAGACCTGAAAAGTTACTCGCCACTGCAAGCCAAAACATACCCACCAGGACTGAATTTCTACTCGCCAGGGCTAAATTTTCACTCGCCATTGGCTAGTGGCAAGTGGAAATTTTGAGCCCTGCTAATAGTATCGAGCCCCTTATTCACAAAAGAAAGCAGGTGCAATTCTGGATCAAACCATAGAGGGCCAACAAACTTCCAAAACTGCCACTGCATTGCACATCCCTCTGGCACTGAAAGAGTTAAAATACCATTTTAACCCCTAAAATGCTAGAACTGTCTCCAACACATTGCTTTGCATTACATTGGAAGACTCAGTAGCATCCAAGGAGTTAAAGGAGCAGTAAACTTTTTTAATGAAAAAATATATATTGTAGGGATTTTCCTATTGAGTAAAATAAGGGTACTCCCACTGCCGAGAGATATATATTTCCAGAGTTATTACAGTTTAAACCCATGTTTTTTTACATTAGCAGTGCCCTCTAGTGGTCAAATTTTAATTAGATTTACTGTTAGATTCTAATGGAGAGGAAAGTCAGAAAAGTCAGACATACAGTTCTCCATAGAATGTGATAGAAACTGCCTGTCACTTCCTGTCAGAACTATCAGGAAGTAAACACAGTAAATTCACTTCCTGATTATTTGAACTGCTATACATTTTGAATAATACATCTGACAGTGATGGGTGTGACCTTGTTTTATTTGTTTTCATAAAAAAAAGTTTTCTGTTCCTTTAAAAGTCCCATTTAAATCAATGGTAAATTATATATGTCACCGATAGTACATCTGGTTCTCCCCAGTAGTTCTCCAGTGCTCATTAGTGCATCAGCCTCTGCATCTGTTAGCCAGAAATTGATGATTAAGCAACATTTTCATATTCGGCAAATTATTTTTCAGATTATTCAGAAATAGTTATATACCAACTGATAAATGTATTTTTAGTTTTGTGCTAAATAATGTCACACAAAAAACACTTAAATGAAAAATGATAGGGTTTTTTATGCTTTAACTCTTTGAGTGCCAGAGGGGAAGGCAACACATTGCAAAGCACTCATGAGGTTAAGGACCTGACTGCTGTGCAAGGCATTGCTTTGCAATGTGTTGTACATCCCTCTGGTCTTTATAAAGGGTTAATGATGATTTTCAGAGTAGTAAAACTTGCCCGGGAATCCAAAGTTAATTTTCTAATGTCAAAAACGTATTCTTCTTCAGGCTATATACTATAATTTTGATAAAAAAAAGAACACTTTGAGTATTCAGCTAAAGCTAATATAATACTGTATATCTATACAGGATATTCTGATGCCTTTGGAAAACTGCAACATTAGCCTGAATGAATAACTGTTGTTTTCTACTGTAATTCAGATAGGTGCTGGTTTTCCAGAATGCACAATGCAGCTTGGTGTTTCAAGAAGTGAGAATGTTATATGAATAGACATGTGTATGCAGTATGAATGCCAAGTGATCTGGGCTGTTCATAGGAAGTGGTGTGCTCAGTGAACTGACACAATGTATTTTGCTTTTTCTGCTCCACGGTCACTATTGTAAATAATCTTATAGATTCATTCTCATATCTATCTTTAAATATATATATATATATATATATATATATATATATATATATATATATACCATAAAATCTCGAGTATAATACACACAATTTTACCCCTCTTCACCTTATGTGAAGTGGGGGGGTGTATTATACCCGAGAGTTTTTTTGATGACTTAAAATTTTTTTATTACTGCCAGCTACCTTCCTTCCAACACCCCAGCGCGATCCGATGTCAAAAAGAAGCCTTACTTTCTTTTGCTGCACTTGAATATAGTGATCTGTGTTAAGCTCTGTGTCCCATCTTCCCTGCAGGCAGGCGGCAGGCTTGCATTTGCCACCCGCTTTCTTCAAAGGACTTTCAGGACCTTCTGCCTCCAGCCAATGATAATGCACCTGCTTTACCATTGGCTGAAGGCAGAAGGTCCAGAAAGTCCATTGAAGGAAGCGGGCGGAAAATGCAAGCCTGCCGTCTGCTTGCAGGGAAGATGGGACACAGAGCTTAACACAGATCACTGTATTCAAGTGCAGCAAAAGAAAGTAAGGCTTCTTTTGACATCAAGTCGCGCTGGGGGTGAGGGAGGGAAGGTAGCCGACAGCAATAATTTTTTTTAAGTAAAGGGGAAAACAAGGGTGCGTATTATACATAGGCACTCTTGTTTTCCCCTAAAATCTTGGGCGTAATATACACCTGCATATTATACACAGGTGCTTATTATACCTGAGATTTTATGGTACATACATATATAACAAATGAATGAGTATCGCAGATTTCTGAATCCAACAGGGCAACACACACATATATAACAAATTTGTTGGTACACAGTAGCATCAAAGAGTATCTATCATCTATTCATCTATCTATCTATCTATCTATCTGTCTATCTAAGCACAAACTGAATAAGTTATGGCGGGGAAAAAAGTGAATGAAAACCCCTTCCACCTGAATTTGGTGGGTGGTAGATACAATGTTAAACAAAAATCTGCATACACCCGTCAAGCCATAAGACTTGCTTTTCCCACAGAAATCTCACATTTGCAGTGCTGTTACTACTGCAAGGGATTCTGGGTAGGCATATACATATGGGTTCAACAAGGAATCACCTTTTTGCCTCAGATTCCACTTTATACGTGGATTTCTTAGTGTGTTTGCTGAGCAACAGCTTTAAGACACAACTCAGGAAGAGATGCAAAGCTAGTGAACTACCCATAGACAGCTTTTTTTTTTTTAATAATTTTTATTTTGACATGGAAAGTACAATGCAACATTTCTTTGGACAGTAATGCTTTTCAATACAGAGTGCATTCATGCATTTAATACAATAACATTCTTAATACCTGCGACGCAATGTTTGGCAGCACACAGGTACATTTGAACTTTTTTGTAAATTCACTTTATTGAATGCAACACTTGTACCTTATTTCACTGTATTAAAGTATCTGTGGGCATTCGCATGGGGGATTGTGTGTGTGTGTGTGTGTGTGTATGTGGGGGGATATGGGGCATGGGTCAGGGTGGGAAGGGGGCCAAGGGGAGGTGACAGTAGTTTTGGGTCATTGGAGGGAATGCTAGTCCTCCTCCTCTTCAGGGCTGTCCAAGATGTTATAGTCTCTTAGCAGACTCTGGATCAGTCTGTGACAGTCCTGTGTTGTCACCTGTTCTCTCCTCAGCACCAGATGATTTCTTGCAAAGCACAGAGCATCTTTGACACAGCACAGGATGTGCCAGGCTTCCTGGATTGCACCATACGAGTGTGTCCCTGGAAATAGTCCATACAGTACCAAGTGGTACGACAAGTGTCTCTTTGCAACAGAGTCTTTGAGTTCATTTTCCAGGTCCTCCAACAGAGCTTAGGCAAAGGGGCACCGCTAAAAAACATGCAGGGCAGTTTCTTCTGCCACACATCCTCTAGGGCAGTGTCTATACCTGAATAGGTTCCTTGCATGCATGAATGACCTGAGAGGCAGACCGTCCTGAATGGCCATCCATGCAGTGTCCTTGTGTCTGTTGGTGAGTCTAACTGATGACACATTCTGTCATACCATCTTGGAAGTGGCAGCTGGGAGTCCTGAAATTGTCTCTATAATGTATTTTGCTCTGATGAGCTTATATGTGACCTTTGGGGTCCACAGTTTTGGTTTAACACCCTCCAGTTGGTTTGCCCTCACAAATCTACCAACATCCTGCTAGAACCAGGGGGTAGTCTAGTTGTAAGGGTTGGAGCTGTCACACCTGTCCCAAACAAGTCCCCTCCATAGAGGTAGCAGGAAGAGATGGGACGTGGCATTACTGACAGATCCCTGGTCGCTCTCTCTTAAATTCCTCCGCCCATAGTTGCACACAAAGAAGGCCCACAGCGTGGTGGGGATGTCTGGCACCCCTTTCCTCCTTTTTGGGGATCCTTGTACATAACTGCACATTTCCCTCTGTCCATTTTGGATCCCCAGATGAAGTGAAACACTGCCCTTCTGATGGCTCTGCAAATTGTTGCCAAGGGTGGCCAAGCTTGAGCCATATACTGCAGAACTGGAAGGATCTCATTCTGCAGCACCAGTATTTTTCCCTCTATGGTGAAGTCCCTGAGGCTCCATAGGCAAAATTTCTGTCTGACTTTCGCTAGTCTTTCATCCCAACACTTCAGGGCTGTACCTTCTCCACAGAACCAGACCCCCAGGATTTTGATGAGGCCTGTCCTGATGGGGACATCAGTTGGGACATTATTGGATTATGTGAGAATAATAAAAAAGATGAAGACTTAATCAAAGCAGAAGATGGACACTGGCTATACTATAAAGGAACCAATAATGGATGATGTGGAGGAATCAGAAGACTTATCAGCTTGTCTTTACCTTATAGAGATTATTAGTGTATATTTCAGATTTTAAAACCTTCATGCTTATGACTTGGTAAAGGGACCATTGCTCTTAAATGCATGCACACTTTGTTCTGTCTCTTTCTGTTACATTCAGAAGTTGAAGTTCCACATTTCTGTGAGTACCCTTAAGTTTTTGTATGGCTTTGGCATTCAGTGTCCATAGTTCACAGCCATACTTAAGGACTTAGAGGACACACTGGTAAAAAAATTATTTCACTTGAGGCAGAGTGGTAAATTTGTCTTAAAGATAATTTTATTCATCACTCAGTTTCCATCATGGTGTTTTCATCTGTTGACATTTCCTGTCCAAGGTAAACATACTTGTCCACTTCTTCTGGTTCTTGCCCATCTACTGTGATTTTCCCTGGCATTGTGAATTTGTTAAACATGACATATTTTGTTGACATCCACCTTCAGCCAAAATGTTTGCTTTCCTGTTGTAGTTCTTTAGGACTACTGGCAAAGAATGTGATGTCATCTGCAGAACATAAGTTATGTAGGTAGTCTCCATTGATCTTAAGTCCTTTTTTGTCTTCTATAGAAACAGAAAATAGATTGTGTCTCCTTGTTGGATTCCTTTTTCTGTGTTGATCTGGACTTTAATGCAAACATGTTGCTCTTATGTGTGTTCATCTTTCATTTTGCTGTCTTTAGCCCTTGATTTTCATCCAGTGTCCTTTTTATGAGCTCAACACTGTACTTGTGCCATGCTTCTTTTATGTGCTTCTTCCTGGTCTCACATAGTTCTACATATTCTATCCTGTTTCTATTACCCTTTTGCTTCATTTCTCATGCTTTTTCATCATGGCACAAATGTTACTTTTGATATTCCGGTTGTTTTTTCATGTTTTACAGTAGGTGCAAGGGCATGTGGAGTATCTATGATTGCATCAATAACTTTTTCATTGTGTTTTGAAATATCTATGTCTGGAAGGACTTGCAGCACACTGAAACAATTAGACAGTGCTAACTGAAAATTCTTATGCTTTTTAAATAGCTGACTAGTGTAAGAAAGTCAAAATGGATCAAATATGACTAATAACAGGGGTTTGTCTGTGGAGATATATATCTGTGTTTATGTATGTATACATGTCTTTATCTCTATGGATATGGACATTGTATGCAATTTATTATGTGTGTGTGTATGTATGTGTATATATGTACACATGTGTATGGTTAAATGTCTGTATTATGGCTTAGGAATATACAATTGGAAATAAGTTTCTTTAATTAAGAATCCAGTGCAGTTTCAGCTGTCCCAAACGGCAGGGGGTCACACAATTACACCAATAAAGGTTGTTTCAAGTGGCTTGATAGGATGCATTCCTTATTTAGCCATTTGAGGACTCAAAGGAATCTCTCTCTTGGTCATATAAGAAAGGAAGGAGGACAGATGTAAACAATTTCTCTGTTTGTCAACTAAACAAAGATTTCAGATAGAGGAACAAATGCTTCTGATACACCTGTTTCTGGAGCCTTCCCCCATCAGTAATGTCTCTGAGGCCACCATGAAATGGCAAGTGGGTGTGGTGAGAAAAGTCAATTAAGCTAACCAGTTTACACCAGACCTAAGTGATGTGAAAATGGTATAAAGGAGCAGTATTTTTGGGGGGTGGGAGGAGACCTTGAGGAGAACTTCAGGAGAACTGGAGGACAGAAGAGGAGAAGAGAATGAGAGCAGCCTGAGCACAACAGTCCTGATTCCTGTCCAGATGTGAGCCCAGCAGATAAGACACCAGAAACCAAGATTTGTGCTGGAGGGTGGAGGAGATTTTCATCATATAATTTACTGGTATCCAATTCAATTCCATCTTTTCCATACCTGTAATCTATGATATTATTCAATTCATGTATATACCATCCAAACTGTAACAGTATTTTGATTCTGTACATAATACAAACATTTTCAATATTATCCCTTATCTGTGTGATTCTTAAGTTTCAACCAATCCTCAAAGAACAATCGTACCCTTGGTAAGAGGGGCTAGGTAGGATTTATTACACTAGTGTCAATCTTCAAATTTGTTGACTTGATCATTTTCTTTCTTTCTTTCTTGCAGTCAGTTTTGATTTCTGCTCTCACTAGATGATGTTCACGTCCAACGTTAAAATGATTTAAGACTGAGCAGTCAGTGATTATTGTTTTATTATTTGCAAGCATGAAGTCAATTTCACTGCATTACCATTAGGGTTTTCTTTATCCATTTTATCTAGGCCTTTTCCCTTGTAGAATGAATTCATGATGTACAAATTTTGTTCTTCTGCAAATTCGATCAGTTGTTGCCTCTATCGTCTCTTTTTCTAGTTTTATGTGGTCAGATAGATTTTCTACCATTTTGGATCTTTCCAATTATGGCATTGAAATTTCCCATTATACATTTGTAGTGGTAATTGTCCTGTTTGTAGGGGCATAATAAATCATCATAAAATTCTTCAAATACAAAAAATTTGGATACTTCTATTGCGCCCCTTAAAGGGATAGTAATACTTTGTTTTATCTTTATTTTATTTTGTAGGCATTAAAAAACCATGAAGAACTATATAAGTCTTATCTCTCAAACCTTTATGGTTTGAGAGATATTCACAAGCAAAGTTTCCCCCTCCGGCCCCTTTTACCTAGTGTAAGCCATCTCTTCTCAGATGTGGAATCCAGTCCATAGACCAGACAGATAACAGCAAGGGACAATCTTCTTCCTATGAGAACAATGAAAGCCCTGCCCCCCTTGACAAGTTTTTCAGGTTTTTCCCTTATCTTTATTGAAGATTGTCCCTCTCTGCAATCTACCTGGGCACCTCCATTCTGCTCTGGCTGAACAGTGTTACATCAGTAAAAGGGGCAGGAGGGGGATACTTTGTCATTGAATAACTCTTGAACTACAACTCTGACAGAATTGAAATAACACTCCCCAAGGTCCAAATACTATGATGAATTAGAGTTGCTTTTATTATGAAACATTACTATCTCTTTAATCATACACAAATGTCACTATGCACACGAATCACCCACTTGTAAGGGACCATTACACAAAAAATGTCAAAAGATATATGTCGTGTGTGCAGCGCCACTATTACACTATTATTATAGTGGCAATGCACACACGACATATATCATAAAATTCTACAACTTCATCATCACTGTGCAACTTGTAGGTGCATAAACTTGAATGATTTGAAGAGCATAGCAACTGTTATTTTGATAGCACAGGAAGCAAATCTTCAGAAATAATTTCAACTTTTACGACTGTCATATGATTCCTCCACATTATCCACATTGGTTCCTTTATAGTATAGCCAGTGTCCATCTTCTGCTTTGATTAAATCTTCATCTTTTTTATTATCCTCACATAATCCAATAATGTCCCAACTGATGTTATTCAGTTCTTGTGTTAGTCCCTCTAAGCATGAATCCGTACTCACAGACTGAATGTTAAACATTTCAATGTCTAAAGACCAGAGCAGCTTGATAGAAACCGGTGATTCTTAGAACCCTTTGCTATTGAGCTGGTCTTCCTGCTGCCATGGTAAGTAGCTTCCAAGCCTCCGGGGAATGAAGGCCATTTTTTTGTTCTGAAGACATGCTGAGAGAATTGACCACAATCTGCCACTTCGGTCTATTGCGGGTTGGCAGATTTTGGATTGAATTAGTCTTGTGTCTTTGATCTGTCCACCTTGGGTGACCCTGCCAGGAGTATATGTTCCCGATGTCATCGTTCTAAGCCTCATTGACACAAGCAAACTCCCCCTCCATGATAAAGCATCGTCCCATGGGAGTATATATATATATATATATATATGGCCAAAGTTGTGAAAGCACTCACTCCTGTTACATCATTTGCCCAGGTGCACATCCCAAATAAAGATTTGTAGAAGACATAAAGCAGGGCAGCACCCGTGGGACTTTTCCAATAAAGTTATAGTTATTGTGAACAAAACATTAACATCTGGGTCAACGTTTCGGTCCCAAAACGTTGACCCAGCTGTTAATGTTTTGTTCACAATAACTATAACTTTATTGGAAAAGTCCCACGGGTGCTGCCCTGCTTTATGTCTTATATACATATATATATATATAATCATCTTCAGCAATTGCCGATCCTCTGCAGGATGAAGGCCTCCTCAACAAGATTCCACAACTTGTCTTGTGCTTTTTATTACCAGTATGTTCCCACAAATTTGTTAATTTCATCAGCCCATCTTGTTTTTGGTCTTCTTCTTGAGCATTTAGTATCGAGTACATATATATTTCTTAGTAATTACCCTAGTACAGTTCAGTTATAAGATGAAAAAATTGCAAAATTTAATGGTCAACATTTTGGACCGATGCTGGACCTTTTTCAAGATCCAACACAGGGCCAAAATATTGATGTCATGCCTGCTGTAAGAACTTGTGAAGCTCACACCTCCAATTAGCAGGTGTCAACTTCTGCTTAGCTGAGTTTTCTGTAGCTTCTACAAACATGGCTGCTAGAACTGGATGTCTCCACCTCCAATATGGAACCCAAAACAGGAATTGTCATTTTCCTCCTGTATAACCCTTGAGAATCCATCCTATGATGCCTTTGTGAGGTTCTCCTCCTGTGTCTTGTACCAGTAATGTGTTTCCAGTGTTCCTGTTATGACCTGGCTTGCTCTCTCGTTGATCCTGCCTTCTGATATTCTGATCTTAGCTTTGCTTTGCTTCTTTCTATCTAGCATTCTACTGTTCTACAGCCATTCCCCTGCCTGCTGATTGTGGTGTTAGTGGATGTTCCCGGTGGACCATCAGCAAGACCCATGGCTACTCACACCTGGGGGCTCCACCCCTCAGGAACAACGGTTGTAGGGTGAAGAACTCCACTAGAGTGCCTAATGGACAATGTCTTCTGCTCCTGCATGATGAGTGTAACATTAAACAATGGCAAAACATTGAACCTGCAGAGATCGCCCAAATGATGCATACCTGTAAAGGTCGCTTTGAGTACCTAGACCACAGAATGGCTCACTGTACCCAGGGATCTACAGACTCTCTTGGTACGCAATGAACCTCCTGCACCAGTTTGCCAGGTCTTGGTGCAACTTCTTCCTGTGAAACCAGTGCCTGCCTCGCTGGTTCGTCTACCCTATCCATCTCATTATGGTGATGACTCTAAGGCCTGTAGTGGTTTCTTGAATCAGTGCTCCATACAAATTGAAATAATTCTGATCATGCTCGTGTGGGGAATGTTCTATCTCTCCTCACTAATAAGGTCTTGTCATTGACTTATACTCTCTGGGAATGATAGCTCCTTTTGGTAAATAGTTATACAGACTTTATCACCACATGCGATAGTGTATTTGGTGTACCAGGAAGTTCCACTACAGCTGCTTCCTCTTTTCTAACTACTTTAGAGGGTAGCAGATATCTCTCAGACTATGCTTTTGATTTCCTCACCTTAGCTGCAGAAGTGAATTGAAATAATGATGCACTGTTGGTGATTTTCTGACGGTCTCTCTGAAAAGCTGAAGTACGTGACCTTTATACCAACCTAGAAGTTTTTTTCTTCACTGGATGTGTTGCTCTACATATCAGGAGAAACAAACCAAAGAAAGACACTTTAGAATCACCATGATTGACACTTAGATTTTACAACCCAGAACCCTACCACTACGTTCTGAGGAATCTACGCAAGTGGTGTCTTACAGAGGAGAAGATGTGATACCAGTGTAGAGAGGGTGTGGCCAAAAGGAGCATAGCACACGCTTTAGCCCAAACAAGCTGGGAAATGCTCACGCCTAGAGAGTATAAGGGGATCCACTCTAGGTGAAAAGGCAACATCCCCTGACAACAAGAAACATTGTATGATTCTTCCAGTCAGCTTAAGCTGGTTTAACCATACAATGGCCTTGGTTGATTCTGTTGTTTGTACAGCATCATGGTATTCCCACTGTACCCAAAGCAAGACCTATCACTGTAGAAGCCATAGATGGAAGACCTTTGCAACCAGCATATGTCACTCAAGAGACAACCAGTCTATGATTCCAAGAGGGCACTTAATATCATCGCTTCTCCTACCAGCCCCATAGTCCTGGGTTACACTTGTCTGCAACACCACAACTCTAGAATTGACTGGAAGACTGGACAGTTTGGGGACAGTCCTGTTTTGAGGAAAGCATTTCAGAATCTCTCCCAGTTTGTTCCAGCTCTGTAGATAATCGTATCATCTGTCTCCCTGAACTTTATATTAACTTTGCTGATGTGTGCAAAAAAAAGGCAGATCCTACAACTGTCCTATTGACCTTCTGCCCAGTACTCTCAGAGGAAATGTGTATATTTTATCTATACCTGAGACTCAAACCAGGGAGGAACAAATCATCCATAGATCTTTCTCAGGTGCTGGAAAATTTTTTGAGGCAAAAAAGGATTTTACATTCAGATAGTGTATTAACTACAGGGACTTAAATCAGATCACTGTGAAGAACACTTAACCAATACCCTTAGTTTCTGGGGTATCCAACAGGCTTCAGAGTTCTATGATATAAACAAAATTATATCTGTGGAACACCTAAAACCTTGTCTATATCTGTCAGGGTGATGAGTGGAAAACAGCATTTACCACCTGCTCCTTTCATAGTGTATGCACGTTGAGTTTAATAATTTGCAATTAAAGTTTTTTCACCTTATGAACTCATGAGTACAGTTTCCTCAAACTTATTTATGCATCTAAATGTTTGTGACCTCTGTAGCATTTAAAGGGCTAAAATCCCCTTTTAAGTTAATAAACATTCTGATAATTTTTTTATTTATCTCCTATGGTATTCCTGGATTGGTCCATAATTACACCAGTTCTTCACAGCACATCAGGCTTGCTGACAATTTGCAAGTCCATAAATTAATTCACTGTAAGGCACATTCAGTCACAGGGTAAATGAGAAAATTGTCGGTGGATGCTATGTCTTAGTACAGAAGCACTATGTCACAGAGTCAGAGACGAGGCAAGAGACAAGTACTGTATAACTCCACCTTTATTAGAATAGGAAACATAATATGAAATAACACAGCACACAATGAGGAATGAGAGAACAGCCCTAGACCAGAACCAGAAATAGGAGACTGCTACCGGTGGGTCTCCCTATAGGATTCTGGAGTCGGGGATATGACCCAGCCACTTGCGATACCAGACTAGATTGTGACAATGCCCACAGACGTATAGTGTATACCTAGTCCGGAGACACAGGTAGTACCAGAGGAAATAGTAGATGAGCCCGGGGTCAAACACGGAATGGGTAGTCAGCCAGAGTCACAGGTCTGCACCAGATTGCATAGACAGACTAAGCCGGGGGTCATACACAGGGCGGATAATCAGACAGAGCCACAGGTCAGCACCAGAATGGATGGTCAGAGAAGCCATGGGCCAAGCACGGAGTGGGTAGTCAGCCAGAGCCACAGGTCTGCACCAGTTTGGATAGTCAAACTAAGCCAGGGATCATACATGGAGCGGATAGTCAGACAGAGCCACAGGTCAGCACCAGAAGGGATGGCCAGACAAGCCAGGGATCAAGCTCCAAGAGTAAAAAGAGGTGCACGCATCACACAGGCTTCCTTTGACGCACGCCCGCTCGAGGGCAAGAATGCAGAATTAATCCGCCTACAGAGACGCGTCAAGAGACACGAGAGGGCAAGTATGTGGCCCAAGCCACTAGGAGACACAAATGCAACCAGCTCCCCTCTGCCGGTCGCGAGGTAAGTCACCACGGTGACACACTAGTATCCATTATTCTCTTTTATTCAATTTTAACCCGTTTAATTCAGTAACTAAAAAACAAAAGAAAACTCACAGCGCCAACTCACCATAACCTATCCATACAATAAATAAATTTTTAATGTGAATATAAAGTGTATACATAGATTGCAGCTAGGAATGAGAGGGTTCTCCAGACCCCCAAACTTCAGGCCAAAACCCAAAGTACAAACAGACACAACGACAAATCAGCTCTTCTCTATGTTAAGAATAAATGTGTGCCCTGTATTCTTAACATAGAGAAGCACTGGTCTGTAGTTGTGTCTGTTTATTTGTACTTTGGGTTTTGGCCTGAAGTTTAGGGGTCTGGAGAACCCTCTCATTCCTAGATGCTATCTATGTATACACTTAATATTCACATTAAAAATGTATTTATTGTATGGATAGGTTATGGTGAGTTGGAGCTGTGAATTTTCTTTTGTTTTTTGGTTTGTATGTCTCCGTTACTCATTCAAGCAGCCTCCTCACCTATCCAATTTAATTATTTATATATAGCACAATTATCTTTGCACAATTAGTATCACAGTATCTTTATTTCTGTTTTTCACACTTTGCCTTTAAGAGCAGGCCTTAAGCCTTCTCTAGCTTGCACGCTCCTTGTGAGGTATCAACTACTCCTCACATGACCTGTGGAGGTTGATATAAAGGTCTCATTTATGGAGTGAGCTGTTGGATCCACAGCTCCCTCATATTCTCACAATGTAGATCCATTGGGGTCTTTTTGTATTAGGTAAGTCCACTATGTACATCTTTTCATTATAATGTATGTCTTCTGTTTTTAATTGCACCACACTGGGACCTAGAAGCAATAAAAAGAGCACATTTAAAGGGTCCCTTGCTCTCCAACGAGTTTATAATAACATCTCCTCAGGGAATTTCAAGTTTTATTTTAATTTTTAGATAGGGCATTATAGATGTATAGAGTAGGACTTGCCATACAGTGAGAAACCTTGGCGGGGTGGCAAGCTTACCCACAACTTGGACAATTTGTGAAAACTAATATCTCACTTATTTTAATTTATTTAGAAATGTTATATATGCTAAATACAGGGCACACATTTATTCTTAACATAGAGAAGCACTGGTTTGTCGTTGTGTCTAATTCAGTAACTATATTCAAGTAAAAGCCAACTTATTGCGTGCATCTGTTTTTAAGGATCAAGCCAAAAAGTGGAAAAATAAACATTTCCAACAATTTAATGAATACTAGCCATGTCTCCAATGTGTTACATAACAATTTACTGGAGACCTTAGTAGCATTAAAGAGGATAAAAACCCAATAATCCTTTGGGTCCCACAGGGGTATGCAACATATTGCAAAGCAATGCTTTGCAAACCACTTTGGCATTCAAAGGGTAAATCACTGGGAATTTAAGAAACTTGTATTTATCCCCTATGATACAGTTGGTGTTTCCCAGAAGGGCATTGTATTGAAATGTAGTCCTCTATTTGGGGAGCATCAAAAGGGCAAGATGATAATGTAGCCTGCATCAAAAGGGTGACTCAGAATGTCACACTCATCAAAAGGTTGACATTCTGATGTCGCACCCTTAAGGCTCTCCCTGCACGGCCATGTAGAACTGTGGAGAACTTTCAATACTAAACCTCAGCAGCACACATAAATCTAAAGAACTTTATTTTAAAATTAAATTTGCCATATACCCCTCCCCCATTAATTGGCAACATTTCAATAGTAAACCATGCATACCCTCTTCCTCTCCAAAGTCCTGGTGACTGAACATGATGTCGTCAGAGCGTTCTATCACCAGGGCCTGTTAGAGGAAGAGGTCATCTTATGGCACAGCATGGAAAAGTGGCTTAGGCATCGCTTTCTCTACAGATGGAGGGTATGCATAACATTACTCAGAGCAGAGGATATGTTACCCTTTTAGATTTAATGGTGAGGTATAGGGCAAACTGTATTATTTTATTTTAAAATAAAGTTCTCCAGATTTGCACGTGCCTGTGGGGTTTAGTACTGAAAATTCTCCAAAGTTCTATTTGGCCGTGCAGGGCAAGCCTTAAGGGAACAACATCAGAATGTCACCCTTTTGATGGGGGCAACATTATGATCTTGCCCCTTTTGATGGTCACCAAATAGAGGGCAAAATTTCAATTGTAAACCCCTTGGAAGTGCTACAATATCTCGTGTACAGAAGGCCCAATGACATCTTTCCTTTCTTCAACAGTTTGATCAATGCATTCTAAAATATTTTTTGTACTAACTTAATAGCGTTGATTTTCAAAAATGTAGATACTGGCATTCTTTTTAATCCACTCCTAATGTAATCTCATTACTTTATTTTGACAGCTGCTATAACTCATAACCTAGAGCCTTTCTATATATATTCTGCTGTTGGCGCATGAGGTCTGCTGAAAGATTTTGGCCATTTAGAATGTGCTATACTTTCTAAGCAAAAGACAGAATAATTGCAGATTTTCACTTTATTGTGAGTGAAAGGGTTTATCATCTTACTCATCGTTCTTGTTCATCAGCCAGTCAAATACTATTTATAGAGTGTTTTTAAAAGGCACACGGAAAACTAACAAAAACAGTGTCAATCAGAGTTTGGACATGTTGTAATTTTTTGCCTGCTGTTACTTGAGATGCACTACAAAATAGTTCAGGTGAGAAATATTTTCAGTTACTTTTTTTTCTCTTATCAATGTTTGCCTAGCAGGTTGAATGGAAAATAAATTTCTTTAGAACAACTATGAAAGAAAAAACAGTATTAAAGTTGTAAACAGGGGTTTTGCAGGTACTGCCTAGGGTGGGCAGATCTCATGCATCAACCTCTGCTTCTTGATGCCAGCTTGGTGCATATATTAGTATTAATTGTCTACTAGATATGGTGCATTAATGAAGTAATAGAATGACCCAAGTCCTTTTGTTATCAACTCCCCCAGTTGTAGCCATTCCAAAGTTTTAATATTTTATAAAATCCATAGTGTCACAGATTTCATATTACGGTGTGTAGGGAACTGCCTAGTGGACCACGTTTTAAGAATTCCTTAGTTGAGCTGGCCATACCCACATTCTATGTTGAGGGTGTGGTTAGAGGATTCCTAGGGGGTTATGCACTAAGAAATGATAAAGAGGTGATAAGGTGGAGATGACTTATCCAGTTGCTGTTATTCTATGGGGCCTATGCAGTATTTCTCTAAAGCTGGAGAAATCGTAGTGCATAGGCTCCGGAGAATAACATAGGACTTGGAGAAGTGATATCACTGGAGAAGTTGTCTCCACTGTATCATCTCTTTATCCCACCTTTGTGAATCTCTCCCCTTGTGCCCCATACAAAAACACCTACTCCTCATTTATGGTAGCTAATTTATTTACCAGCTTAGGAGGTCTATAATATATTTTTAAGCAACAATGTGGAAACCTCAGATAAGGGGACATGGGTGGATTAAGGGAGCCATGGATGCCTTGCCTAGGGACTGCCTTAGATGTAAATCTGGTCATAAGTTCATATATTGTGCTCTACAAAGAATAATTGGTGAGTTTTATAGATCACAAAAAGGTTCCTTCTACTGAGACTATAATCATATGTGCTGCAATTCCAATCTGGTATTTTATATTCAATGTTTTTAATCAAATTAGTGTAAACAAACTTAATTGCCTTTTTGAATTATTGCTAACAGCAATTATTCAAATGATAAAAGGGTCATTCACAACAACTTTTACTAATAAAATGTGTCTATCACATGGTCTGCATTCAACCGTTCGTACATTTTGACAGCATGTGTAAAATCAGGAGTCCAATGGTAAAGCCTCATTAAAGGTATAGTAATACTTCGTTTTATCTTTATTTTATTTTGTAGGCATTAAAAAACATGAAGAACGATATGTATTATCTCTCAAACCTTTATGGTTTGAGAGATATTCACAAGCAAAGTTTCCCCTCCTGCCCCTTTTACCTAGTGTAAGCCATCTCTTTTCAGATGTGGAATCCAGTCCATAGACCAGACCAATTACAGAAGGGGACAATCCTCTTCCTATGAGAACAATGAAAGCCCTGCCCCCCTTGACAAATTTTTCAGGTTTTTCCTTTATCTTAATTGAAGATTGTCCCTCTCTGCAGTCTACCTGGGCACCTCCCTTCTGATCTGGCTGAACAGTGTTACATCAGTAAAAGGGGCGGGAGTGGGATACTTTGTCATTAAATTACTCTTGAACTACAACTCTGACAGAATTGAAATAACACTCTCCAAAGTCCTAATAGTATGATGATTAATTAGAGCTGCTTTTATTATGATACATTGCTATCCCTTTAAAATAGATTCTGTAGAATTAGTCTCAGGTATTCTTAAGTTAGAAAAATATGTCAGGATTGCTGCAGGTAAACACGTCTATATATAGGTAACAAAGACAAGTAACACTATATTGCTTTCCCTAAAGTGTTATTGCTTTTACTTAGATGTGAAACCTGAATTTTAAGCAGTGCAGTAAAAGTGACAGAAACATTTTTATCATGTGTTTTCACATTGCTTTACACTTGATAAAGAGAGGAAAAAGCTACCAATAACCTGTCTATTATAATAGACTGTTAGACCAACAAAAAACACATAAAAAGTACAACTCAATATTTGTAGAACAGGGTTCTGGTCTTCACCCTTTCGGCCCTGGAGTCTTTGGGGTTTTTTTTCTACACTGGATGCTGAACACATTTGCAGAAGTTTAATATCCATCTGTTTAGGTATGATTCCCACAGGGAAATTTCTAACTATATATGGAAAAGTATATATTGTTTTTTCAGAACAAATTCAGCTTTTTCATGGAGCATCACGTAAAATAAATTTATGCTATGATGTTATAAGTGCAAAAAAAGTTTAAAAAAATGACTTATTTTGCTAGTACCATACACTAAATATCAAAATATTTATGTTGCTTGTTAAAATTTCAAATATTTTTAAACGCCCTATATTCCCCAAGTGCACCAATAACCTATATGCACAGTTTTAACTATATGCATATCCTGCACAGACCCATAAAAGACATAAGCGCAAAACAGGAAGTAAAATACACATTGTAACGGAAGCTAAGAAGGGACCACGTCGCCTTCCGTCGTCGTTCCCGGGTCTCTCCTTCTTGTCGCAGATAAGCGCCGTCGGATGCACCAGTTGAAGTATGGACAGTCACTGGAAACAGCCGCAGGATCGCTGGAAGCAGGGAAGAGTCCACATCGCCGCCTGACAGCATATGAAGTTGGGAAGCAGGAAGCTGGCAGCAGCAGGTCGACGATTCAGGATACTTGGCGCAGATGGGTATCAGAGTGGACACTTTAGACCATAAGCAATACAAGACTCCAGGATTCCTTGTTCACTCCAAAACATAACTCACTTTATTGACACAAACTACAGATATTAATATAAAAATCTTTACGTTGAACTGATGGGTGAAACCAGATACAAAAGGGCGTGATCCAATCATAGTACATCAGACAAAAAGCCAACAACAGATGGTCTTAACAGATACAATGACTCAGACATGATTACATTTCAGGAACAAAAGGGTTTGATTGAACAAAGACTTGAGGGGCAGAGATAATACAATCCATCAGCAAATGGTAAGGGCTGACACAATTGGAGCATTCACAGAGGTAATCAACTCACAACATATAATACACAGGGCTGGCAACAGAGTTTCAGGTTATACAATAGGTGACTCCCAGACTGAGGGGCGTGAATGGATTAACACACAGCAGGGGGTCTCAATACATCTTACAATACACAACACAATGGCTTGAGGGACTGCATTACACATTCAAAGAATTATCCCCTCACTGCCCTTTCCCTTGGAAGCAAGCCAGCAGTCTAACGCAGGGCAGTTTTGTACATTAGCCCCGTTCCCATAAAGTCTATCAAAAGTCTTATGCATAGATCCATAAGGCTGTCCAGCCAGGAAAAAATGTCTATTCCTTGTCCATAACCCCTGAGCCCAGGGGTGAATATGTTCCATGCCCTGACAAGAGCTCCCAGTAATGGGTAGGATCCGTTACACACATCAAATTGGTTACTTGGTAAAACTAACCCCAACACCAGTCCTATATAATAATTTGCTAAAATGTGCGTAACGCCGCAGTCATGCTCAGTAGAGACTGCCACTGCCGTGGCTGACACAGAGAGGGGTGCTCCAAAGGAGTGTCCCGCTCTGTATCAGCAGTGGTGCTGGCAGTCTCTACTGCACATGACTGCCCCGCGACCGGCTGCCAGTGGCACTGTGGCCCGTGTAATGGGCTCTACAACTAGTAGCTATATAAATGCTTTGCAAATCAGAAAATGGCTGATGTGTCCTCCTGCAAAGAATGATGAAGCAAGGAAATCTTGTTAAAAGTACGGGTTTTGAGGAAACTGTCAGGAAAGTAAATTAAGATCATTGCACAACATCTCAAGCAAGATTTACATAACAAACATACCATACCATATACACACAGTATGTCAGGTTGTGCCTGTCTGTTTGTTTTGAATGTATGATGTATTAATGTATTTAGTCTGTCTGTGCAGTATATGTCATTCACTCCGTAGAGTCTCAGGCTGAGTCAGCTCAAGTAGGAACTTGGATCAACTACCTGAATATCACTTTTCAGATTTTTACTTGTTTGTTTTGGGGTGTTTTACTTGATTATTTTATTTTTTAACTGAGGACAACTAATAGTGGCTACTCCCAATACTCATATCAAGCAACTCCAGCTCTCTCTTTTCAACTGTCTGCCTACTATAGCTAGCATAATAAATTAAACTGTTTCAAGCTTGCCCAAACATTGACTGACAACATTCAGTGAACTGAAAGCTCCTTTTATAATTTAAAGCACATTGGGAATGCATGATGGAAACACCACTCGTGGGTGCCTGGGTGGGATACATTATTTTCACTGATTTTAAAGCAGATAAACTGTATTTTTCATGGGACTTCCCATGGAAGGACAGAAGCGTCATTTTCCCCATGTTTTTGTTTTTGTGGCTAAACGTTTCACCCATCCCAACTCATACACAATCCAGCCTCCATGGTCAAGATATCCAAATGTTATCTCTTGATGGTATCTCTTGAACAAAGGCACAAATGGAAAATTCAGAGGAGCCATCAGCACTTTATGGTCACAATAAGATATATGAGGAGTTATTAATAGGATGTATTGGTTCTTCTTTAAGCCAGAATCCAAATGTTCTCCTGAGCTACAGTGAAACAAGGTAAAGAGAGGAAGGAATATTTTCTTTCTTTCTTTCTTTCTTTTTCTTTCTTTCTTTCTTTCTTAGTACATAACACTTAAGAACCTGACTATTAGAGAAGAATGTCAGTCTTTATTATCCTCAAGTTCTCAGCGTTCACAGGCAGCAGTTAATCACTCAAACCCATTGGAATAAAATATATGAAGTGAAAATGACTGATTCCTTTGCCACAAAATCCATATCTGCTTTCCTTGCAGCTTGATCTAATTTCAAGTTTAAGGGAATTAAAGTTACAAAGTGATATGAACAGAGTTTCTTGTAATTTGTATAGAAAAATTCCAGGGCTATGTTATCAAATATAAACTTTAATTCATTCTGAATTTAATCCCTTAACTTTTCTGCTTCCCTTCCCTTGCATGGCTGAATGAGATAAGATGCTAGGTCCTGACATGAAAGACAACTGGAAATTCCATGGGTATTGGCTGATATTTTCAAGATACATTTTATTAACCTTCTTTAGCATACAGGTAAAGAGTTGGAGGGAATAGTAACAGAACAAATTAAAACTGGTTTTATCAAAATCAGATCTAGACTAGTTAATTAAATGAGATGCACTATGTACCGATGATGCAAATGTTTAAAGGGATAGTAATACTTCGTTTTAACTTTATTTTATTTTGTAGGCATTAAAAAAACATGAAGAATGATATGTCTTATCTCTCAAACCTTTATGGTTTATGAGATATTCACAAGCAAAGTTCCCCTCCCCGCCCCTTTTACCTAGTGTAAGCCATCTCTTCTCAGATGTGAGTCTGGTTGTATGACCAGACAGATAACAGAAGGGGACAATTTTCTTTGTATGAAAACAATGAAAGCCCTTCCCCCCTTGACAAGTTTTTCAGCTTTTTCCCTTATCTTAATTGAAGATTGTCCCTCTCTGCAGTCTACCTGGGCATCTCCCTTCTGATCTGGTTGAACAGAGGGGGGATACTTTGCTTGTGAATATCTCTTAAACCATAAAGGTTTCAGAGATAAGACTTATATCATTCTTCATGTTTTTTTAATTCCTACAAAATAAAATAAAGTTAAAACGAAGTATTACTATCCCTTTAAAGGGAAATTATCACTCATAATTAACTTTACTGGTTGTGAATAACTGGATACAATGAATTAGAGATGAGCGAAACTTCAAAGGTTCAATTTCGCAGATATTGGATAAATTCTTGTTCTGTCTAAATTGGTTTATAATATCGCTATGAGAGAGAGAGTGAGGAAAAGAGAGAGAGAAGAGAAAAGAGACATAGGGCTTGATCCATTTGTCACTGGTAAAACTGTCGGTAGGGCAAAAATGGATACTGAGAGGAACACACACAGTGGTACCAGTGGAATTCAATTGCCCTACCAACAGGAACCACAACGAACTCTGGACCACAGAACATGACTTTTGGCTCAATATTCATCCTGGTTTTTTGCTCCCAAAACTCATGATAAAAGCGTGAGAAATGGGAACATCAAAGGCTAATGCCCAGTGTTTAACAGACCGAGTGTGTGCTAAAACACAGTCACCCGCCAAAACCCTAATCCTACACTACCCCTAACAATAAAGTGAAGCAATACTAGCCCTTACACTATCCTAACAGCCATATCCCATAGCTGTATAACACTTACCTGTCATCTACTGCAAGTCTTCTTTAGTCTTGTGTTTTCTGATCTTCTTTCTTCTAATCTGCCAAAATAGAATACCACCCCCAGATACCTCTTGGGGCTTTGTCTGAGCCATTCTGAGGAAAATGTAAACAGGGACTAGCTTTTATATGGCCAATCTCTCTTCAACATTTTTCCCAGTCTTCCATTGGCTGGGATACGTGGTTATGCATATCCCAGCCAATCAGCTTCTAGCTGGAGGGATGACAAAACGTTCTAGAAGCTGATCAGCTGAGAACCATTTTGAACATAGACTGGACATATAAAGCCAGTCTCTGTTCAAATTTTCCTCAGAATGGCTTGGGCAAGATCCAGAGATTTATCTGAAGGGGGAGATTTTTGATCTCTTCTCCTTACGCCGCCACCAGTGTACAGTTCTGGCATATGTTTGGGAGCATTTCTTCTGTGAACATGGATTTTCTTTTTATTTATTGTGGCATTCTATTTTGGCAGGTTAAAAGAAAGAAGATAAGAAGACAGAAGAAGACGCATGATAGAATATTAAAGAAGACGACTTGCGGTGGATGACCAGGATGCTGACAACCCCGCTGGACAGCAAACTTATAGGTAAGTATTTATATTCAGGGGATGGTGTTAGTTTTAGTGCAATTAACCCTGTAAGTGCCAGTGGGGTATGCAATGCTCAGCAATTTTTGTTACATTGTACACATTTTTTCCGTTTTTTCACTTAGCTTTTTTTTAAGCTTTTTCGCTTCAATTCCAGCGTCGGTAGTTGAAAACGTGTTTGTTGTCACCGATTATTGGTGATAAAGTGGGGTCCCTTAATGCATGTTACTGCCCAACGCATGGAATTTAATCAAAATTGACAATATTTGTTATTGCTTCAAATGGGTGCAACATTTAGTGCCCAACGTGTTTTTTTTTTCCTGCAGTAGTTTTTTACAGCACAGGCAATTGAATGGCTTATTGTGATTGAAAAACTACCGTCTGATTTTTTTTTTTCTACCAGGGTATATTGAATCAAACCCATAGAGAGAAAGAAAGAAATTCTGTCTGTAGACACCTCTGATTGCCTCGGTTATGGGCACAATGCCACACATTTAAATCTTGACCCATTTGTAATTGTAAGTTGTAAAGTATTAAGGCCTTGATTCAATTATTCCCACTAAAACAGATGGCAGGGCAAAATTTGCTACCAACCGTAGACAAAACTTGCCTAAGTCGATATTCAATGGCACTACCAACTGAAACCACAACAAACGTTGGGCCACAGAAACAGACTTGATTCCCACTGAAGCCTATAGAGTAGTGATGAGCGAGCACCCCAATGCTCGGATGTTCGGGTGCTCTGACCGAGCACCCCCTGAGGCTCGAGTGCTCGGCCGAACACCCGAGCCCCATTGAAGTCAATGGGAGGACTCGAGCATTACACCAGGCACCCCCTGCTCTGATGAGGGGAGGGTGCCTGGTCCATAGGAAAAGGGCAGAAAAAGATGGAAACACTACAGAAATGGTTCAGGGACAGCATAGGGAGGATGTCTGGATGCACCTTGGACTCCAACATCGCTGCTGGGAACGATCTTTCGCCCGTAGTACGCCATTTTTACAGACTGACCGTAAAACACACAAAAAGGAAAATAAAAACGACTTTAGGCGAAAAATTGTTACCAAACAGTATTTGCTGTATATTTACTTGTATATCATCTGCAAATTCTCCCAAAAATTTCATCGATTTTCTGAAGTGAGGCCATGATTAAGAGGGAAACGTGCGCAGAGGCAAATTATCCCAAAAATTTCCTTGATTTTCAGAACTGAGGCCATGATTAAGAGGGAAACGTGCGCAGAGGCAAATTCTCCCAAAAATTTCCTTGATTTTCAGAACTGAGGCCATGATTAAGAGGGAAACGTGCGCTGAGCTGACCATCTAAAACATTATGGGTGAGGGTCTGCTGCAGAGCTGACCATCCTAAACATTATATGCGAAGGCCCGCTAGTGAGCTGACGCTATAAAACATTATATGAGAGGGCCCGCTAGAGAGCTGACCCAATAAAACATTATATGAGAAGGCCCGCTGGTGAGCTGACCTATATAAAAATTGTCAAACAGGGCCCGCTGGTGAGCTGGCCCTATATAAAAATTATATCACAGGGCCCGCTGGTGAGCTGGCCCTATATAAAAATTATAGCACAGGGCATATGGAAGAGGAGGAGGAGGATGAGAAGATTAAGAGTCAACCATATACCCGTTTTTTGGGTGGAAGGGGTGAATGGGAATACAGAGTATTCCCATCATTGTAAATAACATATATAAAGTGAGTTTATGTTCCCCCGGGGCTTTCCTCCAGTGGAGTGGAGAAGTCAGGGGAAATCCAGGCCTTGTTCATTTTTATAAGTGTCAACCTATCAGCATTGTCGGTGGAAAGGCGGATACGCTTATCTGTTATGATGCCACCAGCAGCACTAAATACCCGCTCAGACAGAACGCTGGCGGCAGGGCAGGCCAGCACCTCCAAGGCGTAGAGTGCCAGTTCATATCACGTGTCCAGCTTGGACACCCAGTAGTTGTAAGGCACAGAGGGATCATTGAGGACGCTGACACGGTCTGCTACGTACTCCTTCACCATCTTCCAAAACTTTTCCCTCCTTGTGACACTAGGCTGCGCATCAGGGTGAGGGTGCTGGCGGGGTGTCATGAAGGTGTCCCACGCCTTGGAGAGTGTTGCCCTGCCTTTCTCGGAACTGCTGTGTGCTCCCCTTTTCTCCCCTTCTCGGTTGGCCAAGGTAGCACGTACTCTGCCGCCAGCGTTGTCAGATGGAAAATTTTGGAGCAATTTTTCAACAAGAACCTTCTGGTATTGCACCATTTTGCTTGTCCTCTCCACCGGAGGAATGAGAGATGAGAAATTCTCTTTGTAGCGGGGGTCCAGAAGGGTGAACACCCAGTAATCCGTGTTGTCTAAAATGCGTACAACGCGTGGGTCACGGGAAAGGCAGCCTAACATAAAGTCAGCCATGTGTGCCAGAGTACCAACAGTCAAGATTTCGCTGTCCTCACCAGGAGGCTGACTCTCAATATCCTCATCCTCTTCCTCCTCTTCTGCCCACCCACGCTGAAGAGATGGAACTAAAGTTCCATGGCTACCCTCTGTAGCGGAGGCAACCGTGTCTTCCTCCTCCTCCTCCTCCTCCTCCTCCGCCTCCTCCAATTGTCGCTGAGAAGACGAAGTGAGGGTGCTCTGGCTATCACCTTGTGTAAGCTCTTCCTCCCCCATTTCCACCTCTTCCACATGCAAAGCGTCGGTTTTAATTGTGAGCAGCGAGCGTTTCAGTAGACACAGAAGTGGGATGGTTACACTGATAATAGCGTTATCGCCGCTCACCATCTGTGTCGATTCCTCAAAATTGCGTAAAACCTCGCAGAGGTCTGACATCCATTCCCACTCCTCACTTCTGATTACAGGAAGTTGAACGGAGAGGCGACGACCGTGTAACAGCTGGTACTCCACTACTGCCCTCTGCTGCTCACAAAGCCGGGCCAACATGTGGAAGGTGGAGTTCCAGCGCGTGCTCACGTCACACAGCAGCCGGTGAGCTGGCAATTGTAAGCGCTGCTGCAGCTTCAACAGGCCGGCCGAAGCTGTAGATGACTTACGGAAATGTGCACACACGCGGCGCACCTTGGTCAAGAGATCATGCACATTGGGGTAGGTTTTTAGAAATCGCTGCACCACTAAATTAAATACATGCGCTAGGCATGGTACGTGTGTGAGCTTGCCGAGCTCCAAAGCCGCCACCAAGTTACGCCCATTATCACACACAACCATGCCTGGTTGCAGGTTGAGTGGCGAGAGCCACTGCTCGGTCTGGTGACTAATCCCCTGCAACAGCTCTGAGGCCGTGTGCTGTTTGTCCCCAAGGCAGATCAGCTTCAGCACGGCCTGTTGACGCTTCCCCACTGCAGTGCTACACTGCTTCCAGCTACTGGCTGATGGGGGAGTGGCGGTGTGTGTAGAGAATTCGGAGGTGGAAACGGAGGAGGAGGAGCCAATAACGTAGGTGCTGGTGGAAACCCTGATGGAGGTAGGGCCCGCAATCCTCGGCGTGGGTAGCACCCGTGCCATCCCAGGGTCCGAGTCGCTCCCAGCCTCCACGACATTCACCCAGTGTGCCGTCAGGGAAATGTAGCGTCCCTGGCCACAAGCACTTGTCCATGTGTCAGTCGTTAAGTGGACCTTCCCAGTAACTGCGTTGGTCAGTGCACGGGTGATGTTACGGGACACATGGTGGTGTAATGCGGGGATGGCACACCGGGAAAAGTAGTGGCGGCTGGGGACCGCGTACCGAGGGACAGCTGCTGCCATCAGGCTGCGGAAGGACTCAGTGTCCACAAGCCTAAATGGCAGCATTTCGATGGCCAGTAATTTTGAAAGGTGTGAGGTTAGTGCTATGGCCTGTGGGTGGGTGGCTGGGTATTTTCTCTTGCGCTCAAATGCCTGGGGTAACGACATTTGGACGCTGTGCTGGGACAGGGAAGTGGATGTGGTCGCTGATGGTGCTTCAGATGCTACAGGTGCAGGGCGGGAGGTATGCGGGCCTGCGCCTTCGACAGGCGATTGGCCGGCACCGAAAACAGGGGAAGAGGAGGCAGTGGTGTGGCCTGCAGACACAGATGGGCGATCCAGGCGTTCCTCCCACTTACTACGGTGCTTGGATGCCATGTGTCGGATCATGCTGGTGGTGGTGAGGTTTCTAGTGTTCATGCCTCGGCTCATTCTGGTGTGGCACAGGTTGCAAACTACAAATCTTTTGTCGTCCGCACTTTCCTTAAAAAAACGCCATACCGCGGAACACCTACCCCTTGGCAAGGTAGATTTACGCAAGGGGGTGCTCCGTGGAACATTTGCGGGCCGGTTTGGTGCGGTCCGCCTTCTTTCTGTAGCCACACCACTGCCTCTTCCAGCCTGTTGCGGTGCTGCAGATGGCTCACCCTCAGGACTGCTGTCATCGCTCGGCTCTACACCTTCCCAGGTGGGGTCAGTCACCTCATCGTCCACCAAGTCCTCCTCCACTTCCTCACTCTGATCATCCTCCTCAAGTCTTGATCCCACCACATACTCGGTCATTGACAACTGTATAACATTCTCCTCAACAAGGTCTTGAGAAGGAAATAGTGGTTGATTTAATGGCAACTGTGTCTCATCATCATCATCATCATCCACTACTTCCTTTGACCTTAAATGCCGTTCACATCTGTCATCTTCTTGTGATTGGGTAGCCTCTAGAGGTTGTGAATCAGGGCACAAGATGTCATGTTCCTCTGCAAGCGTGCTTGGAGAGAGGGTCAAATGAAGGATTGGTGATGAGACGAGCTCATCACTATATCCCAGTGTGGGATCACTTCTTTGACCAGACCGTGTATGGTGGGAGGAAGGATGATCAGAGTGAGGATTATGTTGACCAGACTCTTGGCTACTGAGAGTGGACTTGGTGGAAGACAGGGTGGTGCTTAACCGACTGGAAGCAGTATCAGCTGTCATCCAACCGACCACCTGTTCGCACTGGTCGGACCTCGAGAGTGATGTCCTGCGACGCCCTGTGAAATCAGACATGAAGCTAGGTATGGTGGATGTCTTTCTTTCTTGTGCTCTGGCACCAGGCACAGTTTCTCCGCGTCCTGACCCGCGCCCTGAACTTTCAGGATCACGTCCACTTCCCCGTCCCTTTTTACCCGCCTTCTTCATCTTACACGATATATATGACTTTAATATATATGAGTTTGAAAACTTAACAGTATTTCTTACTATTCTGCAACTCTGCAGAGTACACAGAATAGGCTGCTAAACGGCGGTGAAACACACTGAATGGAATATGTGACTTTAATATTTGAGTTTGAAAACTTAACAGTATTTCTTACTATTCTGCAACTCTGCAGAGTACACAGAATAGGCTGTTAAACGGCGTTGAAACACACTGAATGGAATATGTGACTTTAATATTTGAGTTTGAAAACTTAACAGTATTTCTTATAATTCTGGAACTGTACAGAGTACACAGAATAGGCTGTTAAACGGCGGTGAAAGACACTGAATGGAATATGTGACTTTAATATTTGAGTTTGAAAACTTAACAGTATTTCTTATAATTCTGGAACTGTACAGAGTACACAGAATAGGCTGCTAAACGGCGGTGACACACACTGAATGGAATAAGTGACTTTAATATTTGAGTTTGAAAACTTAACAGTATTTCTTACTATTCTGCAACTCTGCAGAGTACACAGAATAGGCTGCTAAACGGCGGTGACACACACTGAATGGAATAAGTGACTTTAATATTTGAGTTTGAAAAATTAACAGTATTTCTTACTATTCTGCAACTCTGCAGAGTACACAGAATAGGCTGTTAAACGGCGTTGAAACACACTGAATGGAATATGTGACTTTAATATTTGAGTTTGAAAACTTAACAGTATTTCTTATAATTCTGGAACTGTACAGAGTACACAGAATAGGCTGTTAAACGGCGGTGAAAGACACTGAATGGAATATGTGACTTTAATATTTGAGTTTGAAAACTTAACAGTATTTCTTATAATTCTGGAACTGTACAGAGTACACAGAATAGGCTGTTAAACGGCGGTGAAAGACACTGAATGGAATATGTGACTTTAATATTTGAGTTTGAAAAATTAACAGTATTTCTTACTATTCTGCAACTCTGCAGAGTACACAGAATAGGCTGTTAAACGGCGTTGAAACACACTGAATGGAATATGTGACTTTAATATTTGAGTTTGAAAACTTAACAGTATTTCTTATAATTCTGGAACTGTACAGAGTACACAGAATAGGCTGTTAAACGGCGGTGAAAGACACTGAATGGAATATGTGACTTTAATATTTGAGTTTGAAAACTTAACAGTATTTCTTATAATTCTGCAACTGTACAGAGTACACAGAATAGGCTGTTAAACGGCGGTGAAAGACACTGAATGGAATATGTGACTTTGATATTTGAGTTTGAAAAATTAACAGTATTTCTTACTATTCTGCAACTCTGTAGAGTACACAGAATAGGCTGTTAAACGGCGTTGAAACACACTGAATGGAATATGTGACTTTAATATTTGAGTTTGAAAACTTAACAGTATTTCTTCCTATTCTGCAACTCTGCACAGTACACAGAATGTGCTGCTAAACTGCGGCGAAGCACACTGAATGGAATATGTGACTTTGATATTTGAGTTTGAAGACTTAACAGTATTTCTTCCTATTCTGCAACTCTGCACAGTACACAGAATGTGCTGCTACACTGCGGCGAAGCACACTGAATGGAATATGTGACTTTGATATTTTAGTTTGAAGACTTAACAGTATTTCTTCCTATTCTGCAACTCTGCACAGTACACAGAATGTGCTGCTAAACTGCGGCGAAGCACACTGAATGGAATATGTGACTTTGATATTTGAGTTTGAAGACTTAACAGTATTTCTTCCTATTCTGCAACTCTGCACAGTACACAGAATGTGCTGCTACACTGCGGCGAAGCACACTGAATGGAATATGTGACTTTGATATTTGAGTTTGAAGACTTAACAGTATTTCTTCCTATTCTGCAACTCTGCACAGTACACAGAATGTGCTGCTAAACTGCGGCGAAGCACACTGAATGGAATATGTGACTTTGATATTTTAGTTTGAAGACTTAACAGTATTTCTTCCTATTCTGCAACTCTGCACAGTACTCAGAATGTGCTGCTAAACTGCGGCGACGCACACTGAATGGAATACGTGACTTTGATATTTTAGTTTGAAGACTTAACAGAATGTGCTCTAATCTGCAACTTTGCACACTAAACAGAATGTGCTCTAATCTGCAACTTTGCACACTAAACAGAATGTGCTCTAATCTGCAACTTTGCACACTAAACAGAATGTGCTCTAATCTGCAACTGTGCACACTAAACAGAATGTGCTCTAATCTGCAACTTTGCACACTAAACAGAATATATATATTTTTTTTTTTTTTTTTTTGTTTTTTTCCCCCCACACCAAATAACCTGCTGCCCCCACACACAGTAGTCCTAAAAAGGACTTTTGGTTCTTTTTTTTTCACAATTTTTGTTTTTTTCCTCCCTACACTGCCTTTCCCTTCCTATCCTCAGCTCTCCCTGGCTCAGACTGAGCCGAACTCGCTGGTCAGGTGCTATACAGCACCTGACCACGGGTTCTGGCCAGCCAATCAGTGTAATGCCAGCAGCCAACATGGCTGCTGGCATTACACCGATGTCAGAGCCTCCCTGCACGTTTATTGGCTGCGCAGCAGCCGCAAAACGTGCGGGGAGGAGACCCGAACATGGCGGGCGAGCACATGCGGTACTCGTACGAGTACCGCCATGTGCCGAGCAGAGCGATGCTCGAGCCGATCCGAGCATCGGCCGAGCATGCTCGCTCAACACTACTATAGAGACATTTGTAGAAAAAGTTGACAACAGCCAAATAATCTAGGCCTCAAAGATTACAGGTAAAAGTAAAAAAAAAACAAAAAAAAAACAAAAAAAAAAAAAACAGAATTGCCATGTTTGTCATTGTAAAACTGACTAAACTATGCATCTTATGAAACCTGTTTTGAGGCTTCAGAAACTTCACAAACTTTGAATAAAAACTTCTCAAAACAGTTCATTCAGCTCTAGTGAACATCTCTGACATTTCTTGATTCCCTTTTAACCCTTTGAGCCTCAGTGGGATGAGTAATGTTTTGCTTCACCAAAGGGGTCGATGCACTAAGGTGTGATAAGAAGGTGATAAACTGGAGATTATATCACTTCTCCAATTCCCATGTTATTCTATAGAACCAATGCACTAAGGTTTCTCTAACTTTGGAGAATAGCATAGGAACAGGAGAAGTGATATCACTGGAGAAGTCATCTCCACTTTATCACCTCTTTATCACTGCTATTTTTGTTTCATTTAAAAATACGGAAGGAGTTAAAGAAATAACACCTGCCAGAAAGCTGCCAATGCATTATAGGCAATATTTTGGAGCTGAAAAAGACTATAATAAAATATAATAATAATAGTAATGATAATAAAAAACAATAATATTTGTAGTCAAAAGTATTTTTGTTTCATTTAGTAGTAAATTTCCTAAATATTGAACAAATTAAAAAAAAAAAAAAATGTATATTAACCCTCTGAGTGCCGGCTTCTGGACAGAAAGCTAAGAATGGATTGTAGGCATTAACCCTTTGAGTGCCAGAGTCATGCCCATTGCATGGGTTTTCAATGCTTCGAACAACCCTAAAGCACTCAAAGGATCATATTTAAATTATTGTTCGTGCTAAACAATTTCGTTTTTGGGATTTTATCATTGATACAAAAAAGGCAAGTATGAAAATAAAAAGTATAAAAATAATTTGAATTTGCCTTAAAGTGATAGTAATGTTTCACAGAAACAGCAGCTCCAATTAATCTGCATAGTATTTGGGCCTTGGAGAGTGTTATTTCATTACAGTGAGCACTGTAGTTCAAGAGTAATTGAATGATAAAGTTTCCCCCTCCCGCCCCTTTTACCTAGTGTCAGCCACCTCCCCACAGATGTGGAATCCAGTCCATAGACCAGACAGCTCACATCGAGGGTCAATATTCTTACTGTGAGAACAATGAAACCCTGCCCCCACTTGATAGGTTTTTAAGCTTTTTCCCTTATTTTAATTTAAGATTGTCCCTCTCTGCAATCTACCTGGACACTCCCTGAGGCTCTAAGCTGAGCAATGTGTTACATCAGTAAAAGGGGCAGGAGGGGGATAATTTATCATTCAATTACTCTTGAATTACAACTCTGACAGTATTGAAATAACACTCTCCATGGCCCAAATGCTATGAAGATTAATTAGAACTGCTTTTATTATGAAACATTACTATCCCCATTAAGTGGTCAACAATAGTAAATGTAATTGCAGTATTAAACAGTTCTGTTAAGTTAAAATACATTACAATAAGACTATAATATACACTGTGTCACTAACAATAATTAGCTGAAGAGCTGTTTTATAAGTGGTTATGTGAATTGAGATTATCTTATTTTTTCCTTGTACATTAACTCTGTGAGTGCCAGAGGGGTACACAATGCATTTCTACCTCTTTTTTCTTCTCTTTTTGTAAAACTTGGGGATATGAACATTTCAGGGGACACAAACTCCATCACTGTTAAAATGTTAATACCAGCAATTCCCATACCTGGGAGTTCACCGGATCTGTCCAGAGACTTTGATTTTTAGAGTTAATTACCGATTCTCGCTAGACAGGAACTTTCCTGAGTTAATTCCTGAGTAACTCTCCCCACTTCTCATCATTCAGCCTAGTTCCCACCATGTTCTGCCCTCTTCCTACCCATTCTAGAGTTAAACCCCACCCTTTCTTCTCTCAGAACACCCACACACCCAATTAAGCCCACTCACTTTATACCAATATTCATGTAATTTAGACACTCCAATTTCCAGCCTATGAACCCTCTTCAGGGGCTCCAAAGAAGAAAGTTCCCAGGTATAACAATTCCTGACTGCCTGCTCTATAAAGGGATAGTAATGTTTGAAATTAAGTAGATCGCTGAGTGTTCTTTATTGTAAATCTAACACTTTGTGCTATGTTTAACAACTTAGTATTACGTAGGTCTCAAGATATTAAATGTAGGAGGATACCCCTCCTGTCCCTTCTGGTTACGCCATACTGCCTCTTTGTCTGGTCCGGTCAGTTTCAGTTAGAGATAAACTGCAGTAAGCAAAGGAAAATCCTGCCCTCCTTCGTCAAGGGGAACAGGGTTTTCCTTATACTTACTGACTGAAGTTTGTCCCTCGCTGCAACCGTCCAGTCCCAGGACCAGATTGTGGATTCAGTGGGCGGCGGCCAGAAGGGGCGAGAGGGGTACCTTTCTACGTTTAATATCTTGAGAACTACGTAAAAGTAAGTTGCTACATACAGCACGTGTTAGATTTACAATAAAGAACACTTTGTGATCTACTTTGCCTTCAGTTATCTCTCAAATCATAAAGGTTTGAGAGATGAACCTGGGGGCTATTACATTATTTTACAAATATGCACAATATGGGGGATAGTAATAATAAAGTATTACTATCCCTTTAATTACCCCGTACTTCATTATAGCATCAGGAAAAGAATCCTTTAGTTGTATTCTGAGGTCTAAAAATCGTGTGTCTTATATTCTCTGAGTGAGCAGGTAATCCTGCCTTTTCCACGGCTCCCACTCGTTTGTTTAGGATGATATTTAAATGGTTTGAGATAAGACAACACTATTTTTAAGTCTATTCTCAACACAAATAGCCTAAAACATTAAATAAATGTTCTCTCCACAAAATAATTTACACATGCATAATAAAACAAGTTTGTGATTATATTTTAGGGATGTAACATTCGAATAATACATTTTTAAACATGCCGGTTGTAAACATGTGATATATAAAGTTATTTCAATCTATTTCATTTTTTGATATTACTGTTACTTTGAAATTACACCAATTTCCTACATCACATACAACAAGGCACAAAGGAAAAGATCGCCCCATAACAGCAATACACTTTCCAACTCAACTACCTCTCCCCCCCACCCCCCTTGGCACAAGCTATGTTAAGGGGAAGATTTTAAACAAAGCAGCAAAACAAATTGGCATTAGGCAGAAATAGGACAGAAGATTGATTCTATTGCCTGATTTAGCATGGAATCATATACATTCATTCCTCCACTAGTTTTTATTAGATTGTAAATAGAAGCAACTAGCAGTAGACAAAGATCAAATTCAAATAAAAAATAGTCAATAGAAATAACTGGCTGCATTTTCAAGAGCACCTACATAGATAAATCCTTCTGATAAACAAATTAAAGGGACAGTAATACTTGCAAATTACTTATCCCCATATTGTAGCTTTGTTAAAAAGAAACTTATTGCCCCCAGTGTCATCTCTCAGACCCTTATGGTTTGAGAGATGATAGCGCTCATAGTTCCCCCCTCCTTCCCCCTTCCCTGACTGAACGCAGAACGCTGACTGCAGGGGAAATTGTCATACGGCAGTCTTATGTGCATCAGGCGGCTCTGCAACTGAGCCGAGATCACGTTTATAGAAAATAATTATTTAACTGAAATGGTCTTCTACATGTGCTTGGTTTGCAAGCATACATAGAAGACCATTTTAGTGATAGATTTCTTTTTTATAAATGCGATCTCGGCAATGCTGCAGAGCCGCCTGAAGCAAGTTATAATGGATATCCCTGCAGTCAGCGTTCAGTCAGGGAAGGGGGAGGGAGGGGGGAACTTTGAGAGCTATCATCTCTCAAACCATAAGGGTTTGAGAGATGACACTGGGGGCAATAAGTTTCCTGTTAACAAAGCTACAATATGGGGATTAGTAATTTGCAAGTATTACTATCCCTTTAAGAGCCACCAATTCTTAGTATAGTTCCCCTTCAAGAATGTATTAGGCAACATGTGAAACTGTTTGGAATAGTTCCAACAAATACACAGGAGAGTTTTTTTTTTTTTTTTTGTTTTTTTTTTTTAGAAAATTCTAACCATCTATAATGCAGATTGTTCTAGAATGAATATAACGCAAATGAAATCTAAAGTTTTGAAAATGATTTACTAAGCTGGTTTTCACACAGTTCCAGTTTCTTAGGGTTTGATCTTCAAAAAAATCATCATAATGAAAAAATTGTTGGAAATTATTTGAAAATATGTAATAAAAAATTTTTAAAATTATGGTAAGAAGATCTTGATGAATATTGCCCTTGTTAAAAATGTCTTTAATTTTTATTTGGAAACAAAAATTTTCACAGAAACAGACTTTTTTTTTCTTTAAAAATGACATATAAAGGTTTTTTTTATTAGTTAACTCCATACTGCTTCTCATAACTGCTAATAATATTTTAATTTATCTGCTCCAAGTTTAGGCCTTTTTATTTTGTCATTAAAGGGGAACTACCACCTGAAACAATCTTTAGCTTCGCTAAGTCCCCATTTGGGGACTACCTTAGTTAATAGATTTCTGCTCTCTTCCCCGGCTGACAGGCAGGACGGAGCGCGGACATCTTGCCATTGTGACGTCCGTGCGCCTATGCTGTCAGTCCCAGCCAGGTCTAGTAGGAGTTGCTAGGAGCCATTTGGCTCCAGCTGGGACTGACAGCGCAGGTGCCCGGACGTCACAATGACAAGATGTCCGCGCTCCGTCCTGCCTGTCAGCCAGGAAAGAGAGCAGAAATCTATTAAATAAGGTAATTATTCTGGTGACTAGTGATTAAGCAGCTAGTCACCAGATGGGGACTTAGTGAAGCTAAAGATTGTGTCGGGTGGTAGTTCCCCTTTAAAAAAATGTTGTTAATCAAAAAAAAAGTGAAGGCTAAAAGAATTTTTTTTTCTGAAAATACCTTATGATGGTAGGTTAAACCACACCCACTTTTAAGACTGCTTTTTCCTTTTGACGAGATGTCGGAATTGGATGCAAGAAATGACAGTAATACAGCTGAGAATTGATAGACAATGGGATAAGACATTTTTATTCTGATTACAGACAGTTTCAGTTTACATTACTGTTGAACACGTTGCCCTTAGTATACAAGTTGGTGTCAGAAAAAACACTGAGGAGCATGTACCAGTAAAAACTGGTGCAATTCTGGTGTAAACCATCAAGAACACAGGGAATTAATAAAAAAAAAAATCACATACATATACATGATTGTTTTAACCTCTTGAATCTCTGCCAGCATTAGAATTTTAATTCCAGCAAGCCCGCATACAAGCCCCATAGCATCACCAGGGAAACGGCAGACACTTATTAACTATGTTCAAAAGAAAAGTGGAGGAACTCTGGGGAAAACCATTTGCACTATACGGGAGAGCTACAGATCTCTTCCGTTGATTTAAAGGGATAGTAATACTTTGTTTTATCTTTATTTTATTTAGTAGGCATTACAAAAGCATGAAGAACGATATAAGTCTTATCTCTCAGACCTTTATGGTTTGAGAGATATTCACAAGCAAAGTTTCCCCTCCCGCCCCTTTTACCTAGTGTAAGCCATCTCTTCTCAGATGTGGGATGCAGTCCATAGACCAGACAGATAACAGAAGGGGACAATCTTCTTCCTATGAGAACAATGAAAGCCCTGCCCCCCTTGACAAGCTTTTCAGGTTTTTCTCTTATCTTAATTGAAGATTGTCCCTCTCTGCAATCTACCTGGGCATCTCCCTTCTGATCTGGCTGAGCAGTGTTACATCAGTAAAAGGGGCGGAAGGGGGATTCTTTGTCATTGAATTACTCTTGAACTACAACTCTGACAGAATTGAAATAAAATTCTCCATGGGCTAAATATTATGAAGATTAATTAGAGCTGCTTTTATTGTGAAACATTACTATTCCTTTAAATTGGGATTTAAACCACTTGAACGCCAGATTGGTCTCCAACATATTGCTTCTGGAGTTGGTGACTTGTACACAATCACTTTGACCAATGAGAAGTACCACTATATTCTTCATAGGCATGCCATCCCTTCTGGCTTAAAGTTGTGTGGAAGAGGATTCATTTTTCCAGCAGGACAACGATCCTAAATACACATCAAAGCTGTGCCAGGTGTATCTGAAGTCCAAGGAAGAACAAGGAGTGTAATTTGCATGCTTTCCCACAACAATCACTGGATCTTCACCCCATTGAACATCTTGGGAACATTTGAAAAGGAAAAAGGCAAAACACACTGTGGCACCTCTAGACATTCTCTGACAGGGGAGGGCTGGCCTGGGGGGCAGGGGGGAAATTGCCCCCTGGGCTGGTCATATGTCTGGTCTGGTAGGCCACTGTACCTCACTAAATCTCCCAGTTGCTGCTGTAAATGGAGCTACACTAGTGATACCACAGAGCTTACAATTGAAATGAAGTGGCACAAATGATACCACAGAGCTACTATCCAAATGGGGCTAAACTAGTAGCATAACCCATTTCCCTTGTAAGCTCTGTAGTATCACTAGGTAAGCTTTACACAAATTGTAAGCTTTGTAGTGGCGCGCTAGTGTAGCCCCATTTCAACTGTAAGCTCTGTGGTATCACTTGACTTAAGTCACAACATCAATGCAAGTTTAAAATTAGCAAAAGGGGTGGGCTGGAACAGTGGAGTAGAACGATAATAGAAATGGGCCACTTGAATGTATTTGCCCTCTGGGCCACGAATTGCCAGCCCTGCCCTTTTCTCTGAGATGTTCCAAAGGGATCATGTGGATTGTAAAGTTCTGCATGTAGAACATGCAGAATCAATGCCAGACAGAGTTAAATCTGTCATTAAGGTAAATGGTGGCAATATCAAATACTGAGAATTTTTAATTTTTTACTTTTATTAGTGAAAATTATGTATTTTTTGAGAAATACTGTATATGTTGTCAAACAAATTTGTTTTCCAGAAATAAAAGCAAATTGTAGTAGTGGACTCACACTTTTGGACCCTACTGTATGTGCACACAAATATATATATAAAAAACACACACACATATATATATATATACATAGACACTCACATACATATAAAAAAACACACACATATCCTGAATAATAATTTGCTAGGATGTTTGTCCTGATGCAGTCATGCGCAGTAGACACTGCCCGCATTCGGGAACTCTCTACTGTGCATGATTGCATCGCGTGAGTGAGGCGACACAAGACTACATCACGTGGAGCAGTGAGTTAATGGCCTCTGAACCCTTTGAGTGCCACAGGCTTTTATATATATATACAGTTTGTGTGGGAGAGACGGCACTCACAGGATCATTTTGCTTAAAGAATCACACGTTGTTTATTTCAACGTTTCGGCCAAAGATTTAGGCCTTTATCAAGAACATTTGGCCGAAACGTCGAAATAAACAACGTGTGATTCTTTAACCCTTTGAATACTGTATGTACTTTTCTTACTGATGAGCACCCAGGTCTGAATGTTATGTTACAGCGAGTGCAATTCATCTGCAATTCTGGTATATATATATATATATATATATATATATACACACACACACATACATAGACACACACACACACATACATATAAAATATACACACACATATGCACACATACACATATATGAATACCCATATACACACACATACATACATATAAACACCCAAATAAACATGCACATATTTACACATATACATACATACAAATATGTACACAAATACACATATACACATATATGCACACACACACACATATCTACACATACACACGCACGGACCCTCCTGCACAGCATTCCTCCTTACACCAGTTCACCTCAGTACAGCAGCCTTATTGCATTATAATTATGAGATAAAAAGCATATCGGTTGATTACAATGATAATAATTCTCTCTGCATATCATGAATAAATAATTCTTCTATATTGCTACAGTTTACCATCACGAAAATAATAATTCATAAACCTAAATTTCCAAATCCATTTCACCCACTCAACATTATAACCATTTTAGAAAGTCTGCTGTCAATGCTGTCTGAATATTAAAGTACAATTATCACATTCTACTAAGTAGAAAATAAATAAGTAACATACCCAGGCTTTGCAGGCCAGACATCTGCCCCCTCATCTGGAACAGAACCCAGAAGTATGTGTTTTTCAGTCACAAACTCTTGAGTTGTGTGCACATTCTACATAGACCTGCTGTGTTGGTGTTGAAGCCAAAATTAGTGTCTATAGGCAGAGGCTTCCAGACACCAGGGAGAGCACTGGAGTTCTCTTTTAAGACAGCCATTGTGCCCCCCCCCCCCCCCCACACACACACACAGACACACGAGGGTTCACAATGTGGCCACAGCTTTATAAGCCGGGAAGCAGATCTTTCAATGGGGAAACTGTTTGATGATGGTTGCCCTTTAACTAATATCCAAGAATATGCATTTTTAAAATAAGCTCCTTAAACAGTTTAGCAATTAATGCTCTTTATGTCATATTGATATCTGTGTCTGTATGTTAACGTGATACATTTCCATTGTTCATAAAGCAAAGAGACATATTTGATATATTCATCTGCAATGAATGAGAAAGCATCACTTTAATGTTACTATGATAGTTAACATATATTGTTTGAAATGCAACTTATTATGGATGCTAGAGATATCTCCACCACATAGCTTCACAATTAATTGGCATTCAAGAGATTAAAACCTAAGATAAAACTGAACAAAAGTATATAAAGCTAAATCACAAACATCGAAAGCATATATATCAAACTAAAGCTAGCTAACTGTTTGTCCATATTTTCCTGACTTAACAGTATACTGGGATCCTGCAGGATTTCAGCTTTAATCAAATGCACTAACCCTATGAGAGCTAATTTGAGACATCTTTCCCAGCTTCTATAGTGTCAGTCTGGAATCAGTAGGGAAGTATTAAAGGAGCAGTAAACTTTTCATATGAAAAAATATATATGAATATATTGTAGGGCTTTCCCTGTTGAGTAAAATAAGGGAACTCCTACTGCTGATAAATGCATGTTTCCAGAGTTATTGCAGTTAAAACCCATGTTTTTTACATTAACAGTGTGCTCTAGTGGTTAAATTCTAATTAGTTATTCTGTTACATTCTATTTGAGATGAAAGTCAATAGCAAACAGTTCGACATAGAATGTGATAGAAACTGCAGAGTCCCTTCCTGGCAATTAGAACTTTCAGGAAGTAAACGTGCAGATATTCACTTTCTGATTATTTGAAATATCATAACATTTGAATTAATAAATTGACATTGGTGGGAGTACCCTTGTTTCACTCAGTGGAAAAGCTCTATAACATGTAGGTTTTCACAAAAAGAGTTTATTGCACCTTTAAATGGTGAAAAACATTTGGTGGAAGAAAAGAACCATCTGGCTCATCCATCTGTCAGTTTCACTATATAATAAAATATGCAGTCTTACATACTTCTCAGAATAGACTTGAGTCTATCTCAGACAATTTTAAGTTCTAACAGTATTTGTCCCAACCACCTCTGCTAGAATGCTATTCCATGAGTCTATCAACCTTTCTGTAAATTATTACTTACTCAGATTATAAGCTCTTGTTCTGGTATTAATCTTTCTTTAAAAAAATGCTTCCTTGAATGATAATAAATCTGCTTATATATTTAAAGGTTTCTATAATATCACCCCACATTTTATGTCAATGTGTCTGTTTGCTACATGCACTAAGCTCCACTTGCTGCCTCTACTGTCGGTGTTCACAGTCCGAATATCACTAGCTTGAGGTTGGGGATGTTGGGATCTCCCTATAGCTCTCTATGAAGCCAGAGGACAATTACTGTCTCTTCTAAAGAATAGAAACAGCAGTTGTCCTTCATCAACATTTTCAGTGTCATACAGATGTGCACTGCACACCCTTGTGGCACTGAAAGGTTTCCAAAATGAGATAATGGCAGAGAAGCTATTTATTATAGCTTCTCTGCCCTTCTGTGATGAACCAGCTGAGCAGGCTATCCGCCAATCATCTGATTTAGGTAAACACAGGTCTCTCAAGGCACTCATCATGCCTTGTGAGTCCTGTGTTTCCCTGAATTAGCTGAATGGTGCATAGCCTATTCAGCTGGTTTAGTCAGTAGAGAAGGGAAGAGAAGACATGATATACAGTTTATCTGCCATTCTTGAATTTTGGAACTCTTTCAGTGTCACAGGGATGTGCAATCCATATCCTTATGGCACTGAAAAAGTTAAGGGAACAATGGTGTTAATGGAGCAGAAGTGTGAGTGGATGATCTCTGCTCCCTACTGGGCAAGTGGGGAGCAGAGAGGATGCACACAGACATCACTGCTGTCGAACTACTTGCGATGTGTGAGGGAGGGCATTCCTTACACATTGCCAGTATTTCAACAACGCTGCATGCTAAAGTATAAATGCCCCCCAGCTCACATGCCTATTTTTTAGTGCATGTTTCCATCTCCAAGATGATTTGCTCTCCACACATCAAAAGACACACATGGTATCCTTTTAAAATGTTTCATGCAAAACAGCGTGCAACTACAGGGCACAGTCAGCATATTGCAGTGATTAAAAGGGCAACATGAGAATCTCGCACTGCAGGAAAGAGAGGGATTCTCATGTTGCATCATGCAAGGTTGCCTTCAATGTATTACAGAAAAAAAAAGATTAGTTAAAAGCAGCAACCTATTGCAGTACAACTCCCATCATCCTTACCAAGGATGATATCTCGATGTGCCCCTTCTTATTCAAGTTTCCAAACAATAAACTTACTGAGTGCACTGATATATTCACTTCCTCAGGGGTACATGTGTAAGGAGACCTCTTCACCTCATCCCAATCTTACTGAGCTCTGCCCCGGCTCTCTCTTCCCTTCTCTGCATGAAGAATGACAGGATACATCGTAGCACGCAGAGAGGTTACTGTTAGTCAGGGACACATGGCCATGATGTTAGCTAGTTTTATTTTTCAGTGGGTGTACTATTACTTTAAGAGGCTCATTTACTAAGAAGAACTGGAGACATTCCAACTGTACTATAGGAAACAAATAACATTTCCCCAAATTTATATTGATTTTTAACCTCTTGAAGGACAGAGAGACCTCTCTAGAATTCAAGGGGTTAAAAGTCCCATTTAAATTAATGGAACTTTTTTTGCCCCCTATGGTTCAGTTGGTTTGCCCCAGAACTGATCTAGTTTTTCTTATTAAAAAAAAACAAATATTTTTATGAATGGATTGTTGAGTAAAACAAAGGTGCTCTCACGGCTAGTAGAGTTTTCAATCAAAAGTTTTTACAATCCAAACTTTTTTTAAACTAAGGGTTCAGTTAAAGAGATAGTAATGTTTCATAATAAAAGCAGCTCTAATTAATCATCATAGTATTTGCACTTTGGAGAGTGTTATTTCAATTCTGTCAGAGTTGTAGTTCAAGAGCAATTCACTGAGAAAGTATCCACCTCCCGCCCCTTTTACTGATGTGACACTGCTCAGCCAGAGCAGAAGGGAGGTGCCCAGGTAGATTGCAGAGAGGGACAATCTTCAATTAAAATAAGGGAAAAACCTGAAAAACTTGTCAAGGGGCCAGGGCTTTCATTGTTCTCATAGGAAGAAGATTGTCCCCTGCTGTTATCTGTCTGGTCTATGGATTGGATTCCACATCTGAGAAGAGATTGCTTACACTAGGTAAAAGGGGAGGAAGGGGAAACTTTGCTTGTGAATATCTCTCAAACCATAAAGGTATGAGAGATAAGACTTATATCTTTCTTCATGTTTTTTTAATGCCTACAAAAAATGCCTATAAAATAAAGATAAATGAAGTATTACTATCCCTTTAAACTACAACTTTGTCAAAGGTCATGTTTGTATTACTTAATATGGAGAGCTATAATCAATGACTCAAGCTCTCCCAAAAGGAGCGTTATTTAATAAAAAATAGTGTCATTTGGACACCAGGTGCAATAAAGAGGAGATAACTTCTCCAGTGAATTAACATCTCCAAGTCCTATATTATTGTTATTATTATAGTTATCATAAGGCACTTATGTATTAAGTTAACATGTATAACAGCTCTTCACCTTGAGATATCTTAATTCATATGCTCCACAGAATAACATATGGATTAGAGAGTTTATCACACAGGAGAAGTTATCTCCAATTTATCAATCCTTTATCACACCTTGGTGCATCTGCCAAAAGTTGGAGATATTACATAAAAATATATTTCAGTAGTAATACCTTTTAAATAAAAAATATCCTAGTATTTGGGGGTATGCTTGTTGTATACAGTAGGAAATGCATATTTTAAAAATGTTATTTGATAGGTGGAGGCCCTGGGATAATCTCTCGACATCAAAATAATATCAGATCCAAATTTCCACTTTAATAGATGAAGTATATGGTGCGTGTGTGTGTGTGTGGGGGGGGGTGTTCTACTACCTCAAGCTCTGATGCAGTACAATCAATTCTCCAAAATGAAATCCACCAAAAATAGAAACTTGTAAATGGAGCTTGGCGCTGGTCTCCCTTGTACCCTTTGTAATAAAAATATATACAGTATAAAATAAAATAGACACAATATATAAATAATACACAAAGATCATAAAAACACTTAAAGGGATAGTAATACTTCATTTTATCTTTATTTTATTTTGTAGGCATGAAAAAAACATGAAGAACGATATAAGTCTTATCTCTCAAACCTTTATGGTTTAAGAGATATTCACAAGCAAAATTTCCCCCTCCCGCCCCTTTTTCCTAGTGTAAGCCATGTCTTCTCAGATGTGAATCTGGTTGTAAGACCAGACAGATAACAGCAGGGGACAATCTTCTTTGTATGAAAACAATGAAAGCCCTTCCCCCTTGACAAGTTTTTCAGCTTTTTCCCTTATCTTAACTGAAGATTGTCCCTCTCTGCAGTCTACCTGGGCACCTCCATTCTGATCTGGCTGAACGGGGGGATACTTTGTTTGTGAATATCTCTTAAACCATAAAGGTTTGAGAGATAAGACTTATATCGTTCTTCATGTTTTTTTTAATGCCTACAGAACAAAATAAAGATAAAACAAAGTATTACTATCCCTTTAAATAAAAGAGATATGGTCCAAACACTAACAATGACCCACAGTAAACTCCTCTCCAGGAAGACACATCCTGCAACGCGTTTCACGCCACTCGTTCAGTGCTTTCTCAAGCAATGGATATACCATTCAGTATTTGAAAAAATACACATAATATATGCAGTCCCCCCAAAAAATATTAATCTGTAATGGGAATTCCCACTTTCTTTAGAAAAACCGCTTGTTAAGCTAACAAGTGGTAACATGTATTAATCAATTACTGAGTACACTTTACTCATAACAAAAGGTAGATTTCACAGAACAATTTGTGCATCCAAACTTTAGATAGGAAAGGAGGTTGAAGTAATATTAACCCCTTGAACGATCTACATACATAAACAAATCTGTGAATTACAGCCTATAGCATTTAATCAGTTTTATTTAATTTTAACAAAATAGCTTATCACAAACTCTGTAACCCCATCACCAAAAATCTAAATATCATACACCTAACCAATCAGATAGTAAAATTAAATAATAACTTAACATTTCGATATGACCATTATGCCGTAGATATGTGTGTATACATATACCTATATATGCATACTCATACACACATACCCACATGTACATGCACATAACCAATAAAACCTCTAAAATATTATATCAGTAGATATACAGTACATATAAGTCACATAAAATAAATAATGTCAAAGTCATTACAAGGGGTCTTATATAAGTATATATCGTCTTGAAAATTCTTCTCAATTGTCCTATCAGAACAAAATGGATAGGAATAGTCACTCTCCTATAAACCATAATGAATATAGAGGGAGAAAATTCTTATATAAAAAAGAGACAATCTCTGTATTCTCATTCAAGTCATTTGGAGAATGAGTGTCTAATTGAAAAATCCAATATGGTTCTCTATCATTCAAAGCCTTGATGTAACACCCTTTCCTGAAATCCAAGCACACATTTTTAAAGGCAAAACCCCTCAATCATTTTGAATTACTCCCATGTACTTCAAAAAATGGCATGACATGGAATGGTTAGAAACATTTGCTTCTCTTAGTTCTCCCTAGATATTTAAAATCATGTGGACATTCCAGCATATAGATCACCCCTGCTCTGTCACATGTTAAAAACTGATCAATATGGCAATCTCCTGACAGTTTTCTCATCTTTAAAGGACTTCTTTGGACAGTTGACACACGTGGTACACAGCAAACATTTATGTCAACCTATAACCATTGATTAATATATTTAGTTCCATTATTTTTTTCATTCTTATTTTTACTAATTACATTCTTATTATTTTTCCATTGTGCCCTCAAAACTGTAGGAGCCAATATATTCCTTAAATTCAACTTTTTCCTACAAATAATCCTGACCGATTCTGGAACCATATTCTAAGAACTTTATCCTCCAAGACAATAGGCCAGTATCGGTCAAGGATATTCCTAATTTTATATACCTGATTAGAGTAAGCAGTACTAAATGTTTCCCAAGCAATGTTATTTACCATGTTAATTTTAAAGGCTTTTCTTTTGTTCTAATTACTTGAGTTTTTCATTTTTTAATTTTATGTTCGGTTCTTATTGTGATATTTCTTCTAATTATCTCTGTTTTTTATTGTTATTATTTTTACTTATAATAAATGAAATACTATGTGAAATAAATTTCCGATGAGGTTTACCCAGAAAGCCTCTTGAATGATCTATTGATTGCCATTTTGCCATCAGTATGCCTGATACTTGTGTAAAGTACACAGATGTCAGCAGTAAGTTGTATGTCTCCCAACTCCCAGTGATAATTCTCAAATATATTTATTATGTCCCTACTAGTCTTCAAGTAAGATTTAATACATGGAACCATCACCTCTAGCTATAAATCAACATACAGGCAAAGATTCTGAAATAAAGAACCAATACCAGATACTTTTGGACAACTTGTAGGACAGATGACATTTTTGTGTATTTTTGGCAGATGATAAAATGTAGCACTCCTAGGTTCCTCAACACACAAAAAATTTAATTCATCCTGAGCAATCAGGTCATCCTCATGTGCTTGGTTCATTAATCTCTTTAAATACTCCTTTTATTTCACATTTGGGTCCGATTTTAATTTCATATAAAAATTTCTTTTGGATAAAAGATTATTTGTCTCTTGCATATATTCCTCATAATTCTGTATAATTACCCCTCCACCCTTATCTGCTTGCCATATTACAATCTCCTTATTCTGTTTTAGTTCCTTTATGGCACAACATTTTGCTTTATACACAGTATCTTGCTTACTAGCAAAATACATTTGATTAATCTCTTTTCTCAGCAGATGCTAAAAGAGTATCACATTTTATCCCTCATGAGCCTCTTGATAATCAAGATTGGGTTTTCAAATTGGTATTAAATCTCAACGCTCGCTCCTCTTCTATTCCCATATTATACATTTCTTATAATGCTGATATAGTTAAAATATCTTTATTTGTAAGATTGATATTCCACACTGGCATAGGATTCCTTCCATGTAAAGAAAAAAATCTCATTAGGGAAAGTCTTCTCATAAGCATCTCAAAATCAATAAAATATTTGAATTTATTGACTGTCGCCTTAGGTGCTAAATTTAATCCCTTAAACAACAAAGAAATTTGGCCCAACATAAAATAGATTTTGGATACGTTGTATTTACCCCATTCCCTAAATTCTAAATTACTCTTACCTTTGTCAGCATTGTTAATTTGTTTGGACTTAGCTAATTTTCCTCCTTGTTTTCCTAGAATATTTCCCCTAATTCTTCTTCTTCTGATTCTAACACTGCTTTGCTCTTCAACCCCTGCCTCTGGTGGCCCAAGTACAAAAAAAGAAACCTGGAACAAAGAACAATGTGGGATCGGAGAATTCGAATTCGGAGCACTAAAATCATCTGTGTCATATTCCACCAATGATTGGAAAGCATTTGGGTGGGTAAAACTGGTATCCTTTAAAAAGGTTGCGCGCAAAAGAGCGTGTAACCAAAAGAAATAGTAACCATGGCGCTATAATAAAAATGGCGACATGAGAATCTTGCACTGAATGACAGCAAAAGATTCTCAAGTTGTCTACTGAAAGGTTGCATCCCAGTCCGATCACTCCAACAAGTACCACAGTGTACTGATGCACTCTGGTGTTGGACTGCAGCTCCCATCATGCTGCCCTGGAGCTATCCCATCATAAATATATCAAAGGAACCATGGCTGGATATCCTTGCACCTACCTTGTGGCACAACAGCTGGGGCTAAGTAGGAGAGCTGGAAACAGCGTGAGACAGGTCAGCAATGCCTGCAGTGTGTGGATGCGGCTCAGGATGTGGTAGGCGCAAGGAAATCCAGCAATGTAAGAAGCTCAGATGTGCTGGGAGCAGGTGACCAAAGAGTGCTAGTAGTTCCTTTGATAGATTTCTGATGGGATAGAACCGGGGCAGCATGATGGGAGCTGCAGTCCAACACCAGAGCAGATCAGTGCACTATGGTACTTGTTGGACTGGTCGGACTGGGATCCGACCTTTCAGTAGGCGACATGAGAATCTCACGCTGTCATGCAGTGTGAGATTCTCAGGTCGCCATATTTATTATGGCAACATGGTTGCTGTTTCATTTGGTCGCACACTCTTTGGCATTCGACCCTTTAAAAGTAAACCGGTCAAACCTATATTTCCATCCTTCTCACCCAAATGCTTTTTCCTATTCTTTTGTTTAATTCTCAAATTTTTGCTAACAATTTCCACATTCCTATTTGTGACCTGTGACACTTTTATCTCTTAAATCATATCTCTCAATTTTTCCCAAGTCTCTACTATTTGTATGTATAAATTTAACCTGAGGGTTATTCAGATATAGTTTTACAATATTAATATTTTCTTGGTTAGCATTAGTCATATTTGGATTTTATATACTTTGTTTTAATTGTATATGTGTATGCACTAATATAAGTATCTCATAGTTTGCTGCATACTATTATTATTGTGGACTACCTTCTTTGCACTTGTATAACGAGGTATGATAGTATTTGTTCTTTTTTGTTTCATATTATTTATATTGTATTTTAGTAAATTAAGTAAACATATTTTGGCTACTGTCTCTATTTTCTGAGATACTGTATATATTTAAAAAAAACATTTATTTGTAAGCCTCTGAAGAAGTGACTATTGGAGTCACGATACGCGTTAGGCGTTTTTTATATATACTGCTTTATTTATGTTTCTTTTATATTGCTCATTGTTTTTAATGTAGCTTCTAGATGCTAGCTTATGCTTGTCACTCGGATGCTATATAGTGGTTGTATCGCCCAGAGCTGTTCTGCCACTCGATGGTGGCTTACCATTTTGCTCCGTCGGGCCCTGGCATCATGCCTAGCAACGTGTCAGCTGACTCCCCATTGCTAGACACGCTGCTTCTTCTCTTCTGGTTGTCGACTTCAAAGAGAGGCTGTTCCCAGTTTCGGACACGTTAGTATAGTGTCCTTGTTCTGGTAGCTTGGTGTTAGTGCCCAGTGATTCCTGGCTTCTGTGTATGACCCTGCCTGCTTGACTACTCTTCTGCCTCAGTCCAATGAATCCTTACTTCTGTGTATGACCCAGCCTGTGCGAGACTACTCTTCTGCCTCAGCCCAGTGATTCCTGACTCCTGTGTATGACCCAGCCTGCTTGACTACTCTTATGCCTCAGCCCAGTGATTCCTGACTCCTGTGTATGACCCAGCCTGCTTGACTACTCTTCTGCCTCAGCCCAGTGATTCCTGACTCCTGTGTATGACCCAGCCTGCTTGACTACTCTTCTGCCTCAGCCCAGTGATTCCTGACTCCTGTGTATGACCCAGCCTACTTCACTGCTCTTCTGCCTCAGCTCAGCATTGCCTGACTCCTGTGTATGACCTGGCCAGTCTGTTAGCTTCCTTGTGTCTCAGCCTTGTACACCTTGGATCTCCTGCCCCTGCATGTTTGTGTGAGTACCCTGTCGTTTCCTGATGGAGTTAGTTTCTCCCTGGGGATCTGGTAGTATAGTTTGCCTATTGGAGTTTATCGCGGGTCCCCTTCAGCTCAACTGGAGGGGGCTAATCTAGCTTTGTGGCTAGCAACTTTATACGGCTAAGCCACAACACAACTCCTTTTAGACAACCACTGTACCTTAGCTCCATACTCTAGCTTTGCACCCTAGCTCCTTGCTCCCCGGTTTCTTGTTGGAGGAGTCTGACCTTCGTCCTTCGCTTTTTCCCAGGGTACCCTCTTCAGCATAGTCCATCTACGTGACATTGGTTCTTTATTAGGGAGCTTTAATTACTCTATAAGGTCTGAATTACCATCCATCAGTTTTTCAATAAAGGGATTTTAAGAATAAAGAAGGTATGGCCAGGACTGTGTTGGGCATTATGTGGCCTGGGGCTAGAGTGGCTGTTTCCCACATATATTTCTTGTATCCCAAGAGAGTGATGGTTTATTCAACAATCTGAACCTGAAAGCATGAGACAAAGCACACTGAGCTGGAGTGCAAACCAGCATATGTGAAAATACTAAGAGGCAAGTTTTGGCCTCAGACTAATGTGAGTAATATCCTATGGATGTTGGTGAAGGATCATTTCAGTGAGAATATACTACGCTTAGAGAACTGTTTGTGCCATTTTTTCCTCTTTTTTTCGGTTTGTTTAAAAAAACATTTACTGCTTCTTTAACTTAGCCTTTAAAAGTTTTCAAATAAAAAAAGTTGTCCCTATTCTAATTACTTTCTACAAATGCAATATCAAGTCAGGCACCACTGATTTTGTGAATATTTTATTTTACTGTTCACACATTTGCACAAATTGCAATTACTGTAAATAAACAATACAATTGTTTTAAGATATTCAGAATTATGTAAATGTGTAAACTTGTGCTTTTATTCAGTGCTCTAGTTCAATGTTCCTTCAGCTAACATTTATTTAGTTAACATTCATCCTCTGAATAGGCAAACACGAAGCAAGTTATTCCTCATCTTTGGAAGAAAATCTATAAATTCTTACTATACTTTTAATTAGTTTACAACTAGAATCTCCACAGGCTGCATCAAATTAGACGTTTTAACTTGTCATAGATTATTACTAAATCTACAGCCGACTTTCTGCATATTAATGCTTGGCTGATGTTGTTGTACTGAGTAGACCTGAGGGAGATGCACTAAGGTGATACAAATGTGAGAAAAGCTCTACATCAGAAGTAGCCAACCCTGGTCCTCAAGTTCTACCAACTGTGCACATCCTCCTATAACATAAAGTGGTAGAATGCATCGCTCATTGTGAGCCGTAACAGCACATGCGCAGTAGAGAGTCTCTACTGTGCATGTGTAGTTTCTCACACAGGAAGCTTTGCTGTGAGCCATCTGGAGCTCCCCGCTAAGGATCAGCACGTTCGGTGAGTCTCCACTGCGCATGACTGCAGTAATACACAGTAGAAACTCACCGAACGCACTGCCCCACTCCGGACGGCTCACGTCCTGTCTCTGCTCCCGGCTCCGGTGCACTTTAGCCCGTGTATACGGGCTTTTATACTAGTTTTCAATATATCCCAGCTGGAGCACAGTAGACTAAGTGGCTCAGTCAATTTAATTGATCCACCTGTGCCCATTCACGGATATCTAGAAAAATGAACTTTGTGTTGGGATCTCTTGTGGACCAGGACTGACTACCCCTGCTCCATGTTGTAATAAAATATCCAATCCCAATGTAATTTTACAGAACCTATCCACTAAGCTCTCTCCAACCTGAAAAAGATGGTTCATAGGATAATATAATAATAACAGGGCTCAAAATTTCCACTTGCCACTAGCCAATGGCGAGTGAAAATTTAGCCCTGGCGAGTAGAAATTCAGCCCTGGTTGGTATGTTATGGCTTGCAGTGGCGAGTAACTTTTCAGGTCTGGCTAGTAGCAAAGGACTTCAACTTTTAAGCCCTGATAATAATATATGAATTGTAGCTTTTTTGTCATTGGAGAATTTATCTCACGTTTAGCCTTACTGTATCTCACCTTTGTGTATAAATCTCCAGAGCAATTCTATACAAAACCAGTTGTACTGTAGGGTACAAATAAAGCCATATTGATATAATGAGGCATTTAATCTCTTGCATGAAAGAGACGTCTCAAGGCCTTTTGGGACAGAATAGGGGACAAAGGGTGGAGTGCAAGAAACATGTGCAATCACTATTTACAGTGTATTCTTAATGATTTTTTAATGATTTTAATGATTAACACCAAAATCTTACTGGATTAAGCATGTTTCATCTCAGTTAGTGACCGTTTGCTAATTTTTTTAGCAATTGTGTTCTGAAAAGTGGGAATGGCTAAAATGTCCTCCGTTTTGCGAGAGGATTAGCAATTGCACCTTATTCTGCAAGTAGCACACGTCTGGCTAAAGTTGCCGTTAGCTCAGACGCACTCTGTAACTATATTGTTAATTTAGGAGCATATGGTATTCAGTATCAAGGCATTACTTGGTTTCTTGGACCAAAACATGAGCAATCGCAAATAGCACATAAATTGATGGCTTTTATAAAATAGTGAATGCTCCATTTTCTTGCATTCCACCCAATGTTTTTAAAGGAAAACATAGCGTTCCCCTTTAAAAACTTTGTCTCCTTTAAAGGGACAGTCATGTCCCATAAAAATAAGTTTTTGTTTTGTAGATTAAAGAAAAATAAATTCTATGTAGCAAATCCTATCTCTCAGATCTTCACAGTTTGAGAGATATTCACTGATAAAGGTCTTTCTCTCCTGATGTCTGCTGTAAAGCTGACAGAAGGAGATCCGTGTCGGCTGACATGAGAAGGCTTTTCAGCAGAGCCGCAATAGCGTGATTTAAAATGAAATACTTCTTTGGAACGGCCTAAAAAGTGTGCTTTTAAATCTCACTATTGCGGCTCTGCTGAAGAGCCACCTGTTGGTCCCCAGACCGGGAACTCCTGCTGTCAGCTTACAGCTGACGTCACGAGAAGGGGGGTGGGACTTTAGGACCAAATATCTTACAAACCGTAAAGTTTTGAGAGATGGGGTTTCTTGCCCAAATTGTATTTTTTTTTACTCTACAAAATAAGAGAATATTTAAAAGGGACATTAGTGTCCCTTTAAAAGCATGTCTCATAGCATATGCAGAACAAAAATATTAAAGAAGCCTACATAAAATACAGACTCAGTGATTCCTGGAAATCATTACAGACTCTGAGTCATGATTTTTAAACTTTTGAATGCCAGAGAGGTAGCCAATGCAAAACCTCTCTTGCACTAAAGTGTTAAAGCAGCAGAACATTATCTATTGTAATAAGTGACTCTTAATTTGTTTAACATGAGGGAGAAGATACACTATGGTAAGTTAAATGTGAGATAAACTCTGCACTGAGATAGATTCTTTAATTCTTTAAATGTTCCATGGAGCCAATACAGTATCTCCAACTTGGCAAATCTTAGTGAATAGTCTCTATAGAATAATATATGAACTAGATAGTTTATCACACCGGAGAGGTTATCTCAGCCTTTCTGTTACCTTCATGCATCTCCCCATGTCCATATCCTAGACTGACAGCCTTTATACAACTGTTAAAGGGATAGTAACACTTAATATATACTAACATTTATATTGTAAGGTTTATCCTCCTGAATACAACAAAGGTACTCACACTGCTGAGAGGTGTTTTATTAAAAAAGTTATAGCAGCTAAAAGTTGATTTTTTTAGTTGCAGTATCTCAAAAGCCTGAAATATTACAGTGGTGCTGTTGCTACACCATCCCAGGGGAGGGCTGGCCTGGGGGGTAGGGGGGCAATTGCCCCCTGGGCTGCTCATATGTCTGGACCAGTGGGCCACTGCCTCACTCAGTCTCCCACTTGCTGCTGTAGATAGAGCTACACTATTAATACAACAGAGCTACAATCCAAATGGTGCTACATTAGTAGCATAACTCATTTCTCTTGTAAGCTCTGTGGTATCAGAACCGTAGCTCAATTTAAACTGTAAGCACTGTAGTATTAGAAGTGTAACCCCATTTCCTTTGTAAGCTACGTGGGGGTGGGCTGGGACAATGGTCTTGAACAATAATAGAAATAGGCCACTTTATTGTATTTGCCCCCCAGGCCACAAGTTGCCAGCCCTCCCCTGCACCATCCTGTGGAAATTTCTGGTCATTTGACCATAAAACCTCCATAGGATGGTGTAGCAACAGCGCCACTGTACAATTTCAGGCCATAGTGATACTACACCTAAAGAATTCAAGTTTGAGCTGCAGTAAATTTTGAATAAAACACATCTCAGCAGTGTGAGTATTTGTTGTATTCAGGAGAATAAACCTTACAATATAAATGTTACTTGATATCAAGTGTTACTATCCCTTTAAGTACGGTATATCTCTATTGTAGCCTGTTACTGGAAAATTCCATTTCAGACTCTTATCTTCCTACATGTCTGAGCCAATCATATAGTTGGAAAGTTGATTTTGCTGTGGGATTTTCAATATGCAGAAAGGCTGCTGTGATCACCAGGTGACGATGATGTGCTCAGTTTCTATGAAAATATTTAGTCTAGATTCTCCCACAGAGGCAATAGAAAAGAATATATTGAAAAGCAAAATACTGTATATAGAAAGAAAGAGACTGGTATGGAGCAAATGGGAGTAACAGAATAAAAAAATCCTGAATTATACATTAACACAATTCATAAATATATTTTTTCAGATTCTGCTTTTCAGGTCCTTTCCTTGCATTTTTTATTTCTCATACTCGACCTAAGAAATAGAACTGATTATACCTGTGTTACTGACTGAAAATTGTTTTCACTCTCTGCTGTATAAATCTATTTGTCATTTAAAGCATTGTGTTCTGAGCACCTCAAATGCGGTGTTCTGGTAAGAGAAAAGTAAGTTAAATAGTAGGCAATTTTCCAGGAATTCCTCTATGATCTCAAATTCAGCTTTATATTATACATACATTTACATTTTGAAATTCTCCTTCCACTGCATACATTATACATACAATAAACTATGTCTACTTGAGGGATAACTAAAACTGTCCTTAAAGGGATAGTAATACTTCGTTTTATCTCTATTTTATTTTGTAGGCATTAAAAAAACATGAAGAATAATATAAGTCTTATCTCTCAAGCCTTTATGGTTTGAGAGATATTCACAAGCAAAGTTTCCCCTCCCCGCCCCTTTTATCTAGTGTAAGCCATCTCTTCTCAGATGTGGAATCCAGTCCATAGACCAGACAGATAACATCAGTGGACAATCTTCTTCCTATGAAAACAATGAAAGCCCTGCCCCCCTTGACAAGTTTTTCAGGTTTTTCCCTTATCTTAATTGAAGATTGTCCCTCTTTGCAATCTACCTAGGCACCTCCCTTCTGCTCTGGCTGAGCAGTGTTACATCCGTAAAAGGGGCGGGAGGGGGATACTTTGTCATTGAATTACTCTTGAACTACAACTCTGACAGAGTTGAAATAACACTCTCCAAAGTCCAAATAGTATGATGGTTAATTAGAGCTGCTTTTATTATGAAACATTACTATCCCTTTAAGTCCCACTAACAAGCCATGTATTCAGAATATCTGTGCTTGAGCACAGGTGAGATTCAGTCATTTAATACAGTCATTTAATAAGCGGTGATAAAGTGGAGAATCTCCAATTCCTATGTTATTCTACAGAGCCTAGGCACTAAGATTTCTTCAACTTAGAAGATCTTAATGCATAGGCTCTATAGAATAATATAGGAACTGGGGAATTGATGGACATGGGTTGGAGAGCCTTACATTAAAGTTGTGGTTAAGGACTTGTTAACACAGGCAACTTGATAACAATGAGTTGCAGCTGCATTATATTGCCAATCAAACCAACCCTGTAACTTACATTTGATGTCTCTGCATTTCCCCAGCAATCCAGTCACTGAGGGGCATGTGACCAATGTCAACATCAGCGAAACATAACTGAATGACAACCACGTTGGCCACCATTCATTGAATTGTTAATGGCAGCTCTACAATGATATAATTGCCTGTGAAAGATCTTCACAATAGTCCCATATGCTGCCATGTGCATCATATCTGCTGCAACTTCACTGTATTCTATATGGAATGCAGGAAAGTTGCAGCATGATGGTTTGTGTGAACAGCCCAACAGACAGACAGCTGAACTATTTCTACGCTGTTAGTGCAACATTCATTAACAAAGTCTTAAAATTAGGGTTTGACCTAATCTGATGCCAAAAGACATGCAAATATTAGCTGACAACCTGATGTAAGAAAACTTATGAATTACTATCAAAATCATTTTTATGCATAACCCTCGGGTGCCCTGGAGATGAAGCCTTTTTTTAGTTTCCTAATTTTAATATATATGTACTAGTTGGACAGCCCGTTACATGGGCCACAGTGTCACTGCCACCCGGTCGCGGGGCAGTCACGCGCAGTAGAGACTGCCCGCACCATGGCTGATACAGAGCTGGACGCTCCTTCGGACCGCCTGCACGGGCAATCTCTACTGCGCATGACTGCAGCACGCGCAGCAGTGTCTACTGCACATGTTGCAGCGTTACACACGATTTAGAGAATTATTATATAGAATAGTAGTGGGTTGATTTATATCTTCTCAGTAAACTTGACGGGGTGTAATATATCTTATTGAAATAAGGTGTTATTAATAAACATAGTCCTAGGATTGAAGGTTGTAACGGTTTGTTCAACACTCAGACACAATAGGTTAGGATAAAACACAGTTTTATTAAAAAAACACAATGAAAATACCCCTAACGGGTTATAGCGTATCACAGCAGAATAGACAGGTGTAATATGGGAGTTAGGCTTATGCCTACACAGGCCCAGTGTAACAGTAAGTGAGAGAGTACGTATACTGTCACAGGTCAGGCATAACAAGGAGAACTCAGCACAGCATGGGTTAAAGTCCAATTTATATAATCAGTCTCTGATGTGGTGTGTTCAGTAACTCCCAGTATGATGGAATAACAGCGATAAGGAGACTGTAGTGCTAGAATGGAGACAAAGCACTTGGGATCTGCTGGAGCAGAGCTGAGACTTTTACTCCCTGCCGTAGCAGTAACGGAGGCCACACAATACTCTGCAAGACCTGTACGGAATAGAGCCACGGGCACCCGACCGGTGCAGTAACGGAGGCAACAGTACTCTTCACGAGCTGAATAGGACTGAGCCAATGGCACCCGGCCGGTGCAGTCACGGAGGCAACAGTACTCTGCAAGAGCTGAATTGAATAGAGCCAATGGCACCCGGCCGGTGCAATAACGGAGGCAACAATACTCTGCAAGAGCTGAACGGAAACTCAACCACGGGCACACTGCTGGAGCAGTAATCGGAGGCAACAGTAGCTCTGCAAGAGTTAATGGAAGGCTCGTAGTAGTAACGGAGGCAACAGTAGCACTGCAAGAGTTAACGGAAGGCTCATAGTAGTAACGGAGGCAACAGTAGCTCTGCAAGAGTTACGAGATGCTCAGCGGAATGTACACTGCCGGAGCAGTAACGGAGGCAGCACAGATACACTGTCTGGTAGGCCCAGACTAGGGGGAAGTCAGAATGCCGCACAGCGACACGATGAAGCAGGAACTGGAGAGCTGGGCCGGATCACGGAGCAGGAACGTCAGACAAGCCGGGTCGAATCACAGAGCAGGAACGTCAGCCAGGCCGGGTTGAATCACAGAGCAGGAACGTCAGCCAGGCCGGGTCGAATCACAGAGCAGGAACGTCAGCCAGGCTGGGTCAGATCACGGAGCAGGAACCAGAAGAGGAGTAGTCAAACGGGCCAAGTCGGTACACGGGAACACAGCAACTCAAGTCAGCACTGGTACAGGAACACCACGAAAGGGCATCAGACAGGTGCCAGAGCCCAGTATAAAAAGGCCATACTGGGCGGGCCAAACCAAGCTAAGCCAATAGGAGCGCAACACACAGAGACTTTCAGGAAAAGAACGGGCACCGTGATAAAGGTGCTTAGTATTGTTGCACTTGGCAAAATGTCATGATTTGAGCTCTTTCATGCCTGTCTACTGATCTGTGTAATCTTTCTGGCTTGATGCAGTTATTCACTACCAACTGATTTGTGTGTGTGTGAACTTCCTTATTTTTTATAGTTAGGTGCTACCAATTTGTCTTTGTGTGATCTTCTTGGTTGGACACTGCTAGACAGTACCATCTGCTTTTTTGTGATCATCCAGTTATGGTGCTGTTAAGCACTTACAGATGATGTGTGTGTGATCTCCCTGTGGTGCTATTAGTTGATACCTATTGCTGTTAATGTTATCTTCCTTATATAGAGCTGTTATTTGGTACACACTGATATTTGTGTGATATTACTGATTAGTACTGCTATTTGTACTACCAGATTATCTGTCTTTGATATTCCTGGTCTGGCACTGATTGGCTCTAATATATGTATAATCTTCCCTGCTTGGCCTTGAAGCACAACTGAGTGTTCTGAGTGATGCATTTAATAGAATGTAGAAAGATTTTTCTGCTGCAGGGACTGTGGTACATTGTACCACTATCTTTGCTTTCAAAGTCCCTGACAGAAAGCTCTCTGGAAACAGAATCAGGGAGCTCCCTGTGAGGGACATAAAAATGTAACAAAAAAGGGGGAAGATGAAAAAGAAATAGTATAGGCAATTTGATTTACTTATGCACTCATAAAATGCATGGTCACAAAGGAGGTTGACTGTTAGATTAATCAGTCTCCAGGGGGTGTACTAATGCAATTCCACTCTAAAACAGATGCAGTAACCAATGTTTCATCATGCTGCTGCCTACCTCTAATTTACTAAGCTCCTTAAACTGAAAATTGTCCTCTGTAGTCCAGTTGTACCATGAGGAGGGCTATGGGGAAGTACATTTTCTCACATTCCATTCAGCTATGCTTCTTTAAAGGGACGCTAATGTCCCATAAAAAGTTATCCTTGTTTTGTAGACGGTATAAAAATAAATTATGTGGCACAAATCCTATCTCTCAAACCTTTACGGTTTGAAAGATATTTGCTTGTAAAGTTCTCCCCTCCCTTTCTCCTGACGTCAGCGCTGTGCTAACAACAGGAGATTCCGGTCTGGGGACCAGCCACCGGCTCTGCAGCAGAACCAAAATTGCGTTATTTAAAAATAATTACTTCATTGGAAAGGTCTACAAAGTGTGCCTGGTTTACAAGCACACTTTGTAGACTGTTCCAATGAAGTAGTTCTTTTTAAATAATGCAATTTCGGCTCTGCTGAAGAGCCTCCTCGAGTCACATGACTCGAATCTCCTGCTGTCAGCTGTAAAGCTGACAGCAGGAAAAGGGAAACTTTACAAGCGATTATCTCTCAAACCATAAAGGTTTGACAGACAGGATTTGTGCCACATTATTAATTTTTTTAACATCTACAAAACAAGCATACTTTTTTATGAGGCATTACTGTCCCTTTACCAATATGGTCTAAGAAGGAGCAAAGGAATTTGCCATCAAATTAGCCCTTTTTCTGTTGCTTTTCCCGCAAAAAATGTCACCTTTCTGCCTATGCAAAAATGTCCTCCTTTTCGCCTATTTTAACAAATTTTCCACCTATGTTAACACATTTTTTGCCTATTTTAACACATTTTTCACCTATATTTCCAATAGCTAATATATTTCCTACTGTAATATTACTTCATCTGAGGGCTGAAGTTTAGAAATAAGTGCCATTATTTGCCGATTTCAGTTTGAGGCGAAAATTTTCACCCATCCCTACTTGTGATGGTGTTCACTAAAACATTCATATACTGTAGCACAGGGTAGCTCAACCCTTAAAGGGATAGTAATACTTCGTTTTATCTTTATTTTATTTTGTAGGCATTAAAAAAAACATGAAGACCGATATAAGTCTTATCTCTCAAACATTTATGGTTTAAGAGATATTCACAAGCAAAGTTTCCCCTCCAGCCCCTTTTACCTAGTGTAAGCCATCTCTTCTCAGATGTGGAATGCAGTCCATAGACCAGACAGATAACAGAAGGGGACTTCTTACTGTGAGAACAATTAAAGCCCTGCCCCCCGTGACAAGTTTTTCAGGTTTTTCCCTTATCTTAATTGAAGATTGTCCCTCTCTGCAGTCTACCTGGACACCTCCCTTCTGCTGTGGCTGAACAGTGTTACATCAGTAAAAGGGGCGGGAGGGGGATACTTTGTCATTGAATTACTCTAGAACTACAACTCTGACAGAATTGAAATAACACTCTCCAAAGTCCAAATAGTATGATGATTAAATAGAGCTGATTTTATTATGAAACATTACTATCCCTTTAAGGCCCCCACCCCAACAGCGCATGTTTTCAGGATCTCCTCAATTAACCTTTTAAGTGCTGGAATGAATTGGATACCACTAGTACTCAAAAGGTTAAACACAAGTGAACATCATTAACTCAGGCAGATCCTTCAGAATGAATGATAAAACCACTGATTGATTCACCTGTGTTCGTGTAAGGAGGAACTGAAAACATGCACTGTTTGGGGGTGATGGAGACAGGTTTGAGCACTGCTGCTCTAGTGCATATCCATTCATGCAGGGACATGATTAGTAAGCCAATGTCCCAGCACAGAACACGACCTATACTGGTGGATTTGTACATTCCAGCCACTGTGCTGATTGCAGAATTGTTCAATTGCTTCACCCAGTTTAATGAGGTGTCAAGTAACAATTTTTTGGATGTTGGATACAGATTAAAAACAAGGTTTGGGATTTTTTTTTAAAAACCTTTTTGTGTGCAAGAGTGGCAGGGCAGGCCCAAGACGTTGTGCTGCCTGGGTCCAAGGATGAAATGTTGCCCCCCTCCACACCAACATCACTTAACTTAAAGTGCTTGAGCTGTTGTTGGACTACAACTCAAATCATCCACAGCAAGCCATTAGCTGGCTAAGAGTGACTGGAATTGCAGTCTAACAACAGCTGAAGGAGGTCAGGTTTTTCAGCAGAAAAAACAAATAACAAGGTTTCTTATCCTGTGCCATCCACAACCCTGTGCGGGCAGTGGGCATAGTTAGAAAAGATGGGGCATGACTTACTACACCCATTACCAGAAGTAAATACCACACTGCGGTATACTAGCATTAATCTTCTCATGTATCTGCTGCCATCTCATCCAGCTCACAGTGCCCTACTTCCTCTCTTGTCCTCCAGTGTATCCCCCTTGCCCACTCACTGACCCACCTGTCTTTCACCAGTCTCTCGGCCTGCTCACTTACGCCCACCAAAACACGTGACAGCTTAACCTCCAATCACATCTGCGGACTGCAGCTAAGCAAATAATGGTGTTCAGTGTGCATACAGCATACCGAACAATTACTGGCACCCGAAAGAACATGCCTTGGGGCAGCAAGTGCCGCCCGGGTCCCATGGACCCATTGGGACCCATGTAAGGGCCAGCTCTGCAGAGGAGTATGCAACGCATTGCAAAGCAGTGTGTTGTGCACCCCTCTGGCACTCATAAGGTTGGAATAATATCAGTATATCTTGTCCTTTCTCTTAAACAAGCTGTTACTTACCACTCCATAAATGTTAACCTTCATTATATATAACATCATGAATTTTTATTGTCTTTATACACGATGCAGTGAAATTGAATCATTTTAGGGCAATTAAAATTTTGTCGCCGGAATCAATATTAATTAAACACGTTAATAGAAAAGTAAATCTACTGTATAATCTATAGGAAAAAAAAAGTACCAATAAAAACACAAACAATGTAAATTGTATTGCCTATTAACCCTTCGAGTGCCAGACAGGTACGCAACGCATTGCAAAGCAATGCGTTGCGTACCCCTCTGGCACTCAGAGGGTTAAATCTATGGTATATTTTTGATCTTTTCAAATGTAAGTAATAATTAATCTAATAATAATAATAATAATAGGGCAGTGTTCAGGATTCAAAAAATAATATGTGCATTTCTGGAGCAAACCAACTGTATCATAGGGGAACATATAAAAATTCCCAATCCTGTAAATAGGGTTTGTATGGTAGACAGGACTCCAACGCATTGCAAAGCAATGTAAAATTTGTTTAAAGGGATAGTATTGTTTCATAATTATAGCAGCTCCAATTAATATTCATAGTATTGGGGTCGTGGAGAGTGTTATTTCAGTTCTGTCAGAGTTGTAGTTCAAGAGTAATTGAATGACAAAGTATCCCCCTCCCGCCCCTTTTACTGATGTAAGATTGCTCACCTCAGAGCAGCAAGACTGTCCAGATGGATCGCAGAGAGGGACAATCTTCAATTAACATAAGGGAAAAACCTGAAAAACCTGTCAAGGGGGGCAGGGTTTCCTTATGCTCACAGTAAGAAGATTATCCCTTGCTGCGACCTGTCTGGTCAAGAGATCAGATTCCACACCTGAGGGGAGATGGCTTACACTAGAAAAAAGGGGCGGGAGGGGGAAACTTTGTCATTGAATTACTCTAGAACTACAACTCTGACAGTCTTGAAATAAACTCTCCATTGCCCAAGTACTATGAAGATTAATTGGAGCTGCTGTTTTTGTGAAACATTACTATCCCTTTAAGTAAATTTGAATGTCATGAATTTGTATTTATCCCTTATGATGTAGTTCGTTTCTTTTAAAATTGCAATGTGAATTGACTTCAAATGAATCCTAGAGGGTTATTCACTAAGGTGTGATAAAGAGGTGATAAAGTGGAGATGACTTCTCCAGTGATATCACTTCTCCAGTTCCTGTGTTATTCTATGTAGCGATATGCTTAGAAATAGTGCTGTTATGATACATAAGTACCGCTGTATGAAGAAATCCTTTTTTTTCTGAGACTGGCAGCAAGGCTTGTGTGCAGGCATCTTGGCTTAGAGACGGCTGTGCGCCTGTGCTGTCCTTCCTGGTCTCCTTCATTGTACCTTAAAGGGATAGTAATGTTTCACAAAAACACAGCTCCAATTAATCTTCATAGTTTCTGGGCCATGAATAATGGTATTTCAATACTGTCAGAGTTGTAGTACAAGAGTAATTGAATGATAAAGTTTCCCCCTCCTGCCCTTTTAACCTAGTGTAAGCCACCTCCCATCCAAAGTGGAATCTGGTCTTAAGACCAGACAGCTCACAGCAAGGGACAATCTTCTTACTGTGAGAACAATGAAAACCCTGCCCCTTGACAGGTTTTTCAGGTTTTTCCTTATGATCACTGAAGACTGTCCCTCTCTGTGATCCATCTGGACAGTCTTGCTGCTCTAAGGTGAGCAGTGTTAAGTCAGTAAAAGGGGTGGGAGGGGGATACTTTATCATTCAATTACTCTTGAACTACAACTCTGACAGTATTGAAATAACACTCTCCATGGCCCAAATACTATTATGATTAATTAGAGCTGCTTTTTTGTGAAACATTACTATCCCTTTCGGGTAACAGGAAGGGACTGACGGTGCAGGCGTGCAAATGTCTTTAAAACAAGGAGCCTGGCTGTCAGTCTCAGAAGAAATAGGATTTCATCATAATGCGGCACTATTTCTAGGCATATCGCTATATGCCTAATTATTGGGGGGACTTTATTTAGGGTGGTAGTGCCTCTTTAAGTTTCGGAGATCTTAGTGCACAGGCTCTATAGAATAACTTAGGAACTGGAGAAGTGATATCACTGATGAAGTCATGTCCACTTTATCACCTCAGTATCATGCCTTAGTGCAGTGATTCTCAACCAGGGTTCCATGGCACTTTGGTGTGCCACAGACATCAACTTAGGGTGCCCCATGTTTTCTATGAAGACTGACAAAATTGGACTTTTAAATAAAGATTTATAGACATTGTTATGCACAATAAATTTAGTTTTATTATTAGGATTATAAAACCTAATTACAACTGTATATTTATGTATTGTACACTTCTTATGCCCTTGATAAAGTACATTAAGTATGTTAGGGGTGCCCCAAATGTTCTAGATTTTGTGTTAGGGGTGCCCCAAACAAAAAAAGATTGAGAACCACTGCCTTAGTGAATAATCGCCATTGTTACTGCTCTCTCTGGACTTAATGTTCCCTTGTAGTCATAATTGGAATATAAGAGAAAAATAATAATTTCAGAATATCATAATATAAAAGCATAAGACACATAATTTATTGAGACTATTTTGCGAGTTTACAGAGAATGACTTTGTTTGTCAGTTTGAGCTAAGCAGATGGTATCAATAAATTTCTGTAGAAATCAAGGTGTAAACTTCAAATGATGCAGCTAAAAAGATCACAATAAAATGAATAAATGCTTAGAACTAAATGCTTTACAACTATGTTTCAATTTCACGGTGTAGATGGGTAATACCATCAATCAGATTGTAAAGAGATCGTTATGAATTACTGTAGCAAATGTAAACATGCTGGCTTTGCTGAGGTTGATGTACTCAGATGAACTAGAATAACCAATTGAACCATGTGAATACAGACTCCTAAAATTTTCCATTGGTATAAGTGGGGATTTTTAACCCCCTTAAAAGGATAGTAATTTTTCATAATAAAAGCAGCTCTAATTAATCATCATAGTACTTGGGCCATGGAGAGTGTTATTTCAATTCTGTCAGAGTTATAGTTCAAGGGTAATTGAATGATAAAGTATCCCCTCCCCATCCCTTTTACTGATGTAACACTGTTCAACCAGATCAGAAGGGAGGTGCCCAGGTAGACTGCAGAGAGGGACAATCTTCAATTAAGATAAGGGGAAAAACCTGAAATACCTGTCAAGGGGGGCAGGGCTTTCATTGTTCTCATAGGAAGAAGATTGCCCCCTTCTGTTATCTGTTGGTCTTACAACCAGATTCCACATCTGAGAAGAGATGGCTTACACTAGGTAAAAGGGGCAGGAGGGGAAACTTTGCTTGTGAATATCTCTCAAACCATAAAGGTTTGAGAGATAAGACTTATATCATTCTTCATGTTTTTTTAATGCCTACAAAAGAAAATAAAGATAAAATGAAGTATTACTATCCCTTTAACGAATTAAGGACCAGGGATCCTATGGCAGGATTGTGGTTAACCCCTCAAGGACCAGCAGCCCACGGAAGTTACCTTCCCTTAAGGACTGCTTTGATCCTTGCCGATGTGCCGACACCCATGATCTGTTACGTGTACTGGCGCACCAAGCTGTGGCCTAACAGAGACATCTCCGGTCTTGAAATGGTCTATTTCATACCCAGTGTTTACTTACAGCGTCCCCGCAGGAGCTCTGTAAGTATAAACTGGAAAAGAAGAAGGGGGAGAACAACAAAGGGCGCCCCCTGTGTGTATCAAGCTTTTTTATGTGTGTGTCCACCACCACACCTTATTGAGTGCACTCACAATGGACCTGTGTCAGTAGCGTTTTATGCCGAAACTGACAAAACAGGCTGCTGGAGAAATTGTAACTGCCTCCAGACACAGTATACACCTTTGTATTGGACCAAATGTTAGCGGCTTCTTACTCGTATAACACACTCTCCCTCAGTGGCAAAATGTAGATAAAAGGAAATAAAAGACCAAAACAGCGGCACCAATAGTGAAGTACGTTCCTTTAGAAAGATACAATTGTATTAATTACCAGTTACACTCACGTTTAGAAGTGGTCAGGACTCTGATGCCAAAGTTGACTGATGATAAGGCATACGGAGAACTTTACCCATCTCTGTTCAGGTTTCTCCCTTGTTCTTGGAAGTATTTGGGATCTTCAAATTGACATATCAAGTGGATGATTATTCGTAAAATGTCTACATGTGAAATTCACAGTAAGAAATTATTCCTTTTGGTTTTTCTGTAGAGTAAATGAAATGATAAAAGACAGTCACATGGATAGTATAGGAATGGTGAAATGTCCAAGGACTGCTGTGCCTTGATTCCCAGTTAGTATGGGCTACATAGGGAGCACATTATTTCAATCAGGAGCCACGCTGTGCAGTACAGATATGCAGCCTGTAGGTGAGTCTGCGCCTGACTGCTCCTACTACTAATGTGCATGTGACGTGCCAGGACCGTCACCAGTCCATAAGGGAAAAAAAGGTGACAGTCCTGGCACGTCACACTGTTGTTAAGGGGTTAAGTATCGCATAGACTAGTCACTAGTCACTCACACATCCCGTGGTGGCCTTCTTTCTCTTGTCACTGAATGTGTGTGAGCACAGTGTAATGATGGTGAGTCCAGTTGTCTTGTGGATGGGGTAGACACAAGAATGACAGTGGGCCTGGGGTTATTGTCTCACCTTCATGGCAGCCCTGGTGGAGAAGAGAGGAACAGATTGTGAAGGAAAGGTGGAGTGTGAAGAGAGGGGAACAGAGCGATGTGGACATGGGACAGGAAAGTGGAAGGTACAGGTGGGGAATGCAGCATGAAGAACATGAGAGGAGGAGGTGGAGAGTGAGAGGAGTGTTTTGGTGTCTGGCATCTTGAAGTGACTGTAACTCAACCTGAGGTCATTTCAGTCAATGGTTTGCCTGAAACATGTGACTCTTTACTTGGCATGCTTCAAGCAAAGCATTCTATGGACCTGTTACTCATGTCCAAATCACTACAGTAGGTGATACTTAGGGGCAAAATCTGTGCCATGATTTTGGCAGGAGTGTCTATGAGGGTGAAGCCCCCTTGGCCACTCCTGCCAAAATTACCACCCCAGCCATTTCTTACTTGAGAGAGCCCAGGGAAAGCTGTTGCTTCCAGAGGTACCAGGACAGGGAAATTTGGATACCCCCCCCCACACACACACACACCTCCTGCTGCCCCTGGGTGTGGCTGGCAGCAACACAGGATCATTTAGGTATTTATATATGTATACATTCCCCTATTATGCTTAAAGAGCCAGAGAGATGTCCAATCATTGTGAGGCCCTCTAACTGCTGCTAAACAGCAACTCCCATCATCCCCCACCAACTGGGGGATATGATGAAAATATGAAAATATATGTGATAACTTTATCATATCCATGCAATCTACACAAATACAAATCTAAAATATGGCTATTCTTTTGAATTGAACAGATTTGTGCAGATAGACCTACAAAGTAGTTGGTGTTTTTATTCAAGGTCAAAGATTATAATTATATTCATTAAATCTTCTTTACCTCAATATGTGGTTGCATGAAGGTGAATAAGCTTCAAAAATTGTTTTTCTATATGTACTTTTGTACTTTAACCCTCTGAGTGCCAAAGAAGTGTACCGCTCTTTGCTTTGCAAGGTATTGTACATACCTCTGGCATTCCAAGAGTTAACCCACAGCGATATGAAGGTTATCCAACACATTGTAAAGGGATTGAATTATTCCTTGTGGCTGCTCTAGGGAAGCACCTATATTATGCATAAATACATTTTACTTTGGGTATTCATCTATAATTAAGAAACTGCAGGTGTAGAAAGAGGAAAATAACATGTTAGTTTTAAATATGACACGAATGTCATAACAAGTCAATCATATAAAGCAAACACCAGCCAATTTCTGTAATTCTTTATACTTTAAATTTTTCAGAATACCACACTCATAAAAGTTAAAGCAATATTAACACTGGCTCTCTGTGTTCTCAAGGATAAAGTTAAAATTGTGTCACTCACACAGAGCCCTTCACAATAGTTCTTCCCATCCATCCTCATCGCTAAATACACCCCAACTGCCCCTTATGATCAGTAAAGGCTCTTCAAATTTGTTCCCCTTTTACCACCACTTCTTACTCCCAACTTCAATATTACATTAGAGCGGCTCCGTCTCTGGAAATCACTGTCCCACTCTATCAGACTCTCTCCTAGCTTTCACGTCTGCAGAGAGGAATAGGGAGAAACTTTTGACCTCAAAAGAGAAACATTTAAACAATAGCACTCCCCATCTTCAGTGGGAATTCCCCATTTTCTGCTTTTTCATTGGATTGAAATTAGCGATATTAATGTAATGCCCTTCCCCAGTGGATCATTCCCCTGTGTGTGTTCCCTCCTTGCTAAAATATAGAAGGGGTGTCAATTTACCACTTTTCAGTCTGTACTTGGGAGAAAGAGAGAAAACTGCTGAATTTTTGAAGCTAGCTAGTGAGAGGTATACTGGAAAATAAAGAGAGCTGGAGTTGTTCGATATTGGAGCATTGGTGGTAGCCTGTTTTTCTCTGGACAGGTTAGGTATGGGTAATGTAACAGTGACAATCAGACAAGCAGGTGATCCTTCCTACCTGAGTTGGCTGAGCCAGAACTTGAGCAACAGATGCTTCAAAGAGAGACATAATACATCATACATTAACAACTAGACAAATAGACAGCAGGCATGTCTTGACATACTGTTGTACTCACATTCTGTACTGCTTCCACATAAGTAAAGACAAGGAAGACAAGCAGAGATGGAGGTGTGAAGAACTCTGGTGGTGCACCTGCTGCGTTGTGCTTTTTCCTTTATTGCAAACTATGGATTCTGAAGCTAACACATTTATTCTATTATTGAGTTAAAACTGATACTGCATTCATTGGGAAAGAAAGAAAAACCGTCTGAAATGTAGACACGTGTTAATAGTGCAGAGGCAGACAGTCAAAGATGGGGAGCTAAAGTTGCTTGTATCTACAGGGACATGCTTGTGATATGTTGATAGTGACATTGAGAGACAGAGAAAGTAAAAAAAAAAAAATTAAATAAAAAATATTTTGACTTATAGGTGACAGACAGGCAGGGCATCCTACCCCTGAGCTAAGACTGTGAGTGATAGTAACAGATACTAGGGACAGGAACATACATTGTACATTATTTTCAGACAGTCAACAAAAGACAAAAAAAAAATATATATGACTTCCCACACTAACAGCTCTGTCATGTACTTTAGAGTTAAAATCAACACACTGTTATGTTCATCAGACATGCTAGGAGCAGGGGTAAGGGAAAAAGAGTAGGAGAGAAGTATGTATGTGTTGGTAATAGTAAAGTTATACTAAAATATGAAGGAAAGAGTAACAACAGAGTTGTACTGTGGTACCTCTACAACTACTCTTTCATGCATCTCTGTTTTCACTCTGTTTTCACCACTGTCTCTCTCTATTAACGACATGTTGCTGCTTGGTGGGTCATTCCAGGTTCTTACAATATTTCTGCAGGAGTTAATAGAAAGCATGGATGGAAAATCCCATGAGAAATGTCATTGATGGTAATGAAAATGAAAAAATATTATGCGTATTTTTATAATCGGAAAATGAATAAAGCAGCAAATGGTGGGGTTTTTTTCGCAATGATTCCCTTGAAAAAATTTACTTTTTGCCCATCTCTACCTTCAATGCTCCCTCAAAACCCATCTATTCAAAGAAGCTTACATCCAATACCTCTAACTGTCCCAAAACCATCACTATAGCAAGTAGCAACATTACATTTTACTAGAGCTTTGTAATCATTTCTGTGGTTAGCCTAAACCTTTCTATTCTCGCTAACTAAATGGAACCCGATCTTAACGCACCTTATTTTTTACTTATTCCCATTCTCCCACTAGATTGTAAGGTCTCACAAGTAGGGTTCTCTACACTATTTGTTTGCATTAGTTAAGTGTATAATTAGTTTGTAATGAATTTCATAATAGTACAGAGCTGTAAAATATGTTGGTGTTTTATAAATGAATGATAATAACAATAATATTAATAACCCCCCTTACATTCTAATATAAAGTATATATTTCCATATTAAGTATTACAATAAATAGTAATAAAAATGCTCATTAAAGGGATAGTAATGCTTAACTACTGAAGTAAAATCGAGTCTTCTTTATTCTTTTTTATAATGATGTATATCAAGAAAATGTTATTAAACGCTGCTGTTTTTCATTTATAGTCTAATAAAGGTTCCCCCTCCTGCCCCTTCTACTTACTTCCACAGCCTCCCCTCAGATCTGGAATCTGGTCCGCGGACCGGACGGGTTGCATCAAGGGACAATCTTTCCGCTTTCAGTATAAGGGAAAGCCTGCCCCCTTGACGAAGGAGGGCAGGTTTTTCCTTATGCTGGAAGAAGATTGTCACTATTCGCATTCTGTCCAGGCTGGCTTGCTGAAGCAAATGTAAGGGGTGGGAGTGGGAAACTTTATTAGACTAGAAATGAAAAACCGCAGAGTTTAATAACGGTTTCTTGATACATATCATTATAAAAAAGAATAAAGAAGACTCGATTTTACTTCAATAATTAAACATTACTATCCCTTTAATTAAAAACAAGTCTAGAATCCTGGGCTCAGCAAGTGACACTGATACAGTGGACTGATTACTAAAAGGTGTGTCTAAAACAATATGGGCCATATGTATAAAAGTAAAGTGGACCAATTCTGGATCAAGCCAATTTCACTGCGGGGGGAGGGGAATTCCAGTTGATTTAAAAGAGGTTCTTGACCCTTTGATTTCTTAAAGGGATAGTAATGTTTCATAATAAAAGCAGCTCTAATTAATCATCATAGTATTTGGGCCTTGAAGAGTGTTATTTCAATTCTGTCAGAGTTGTAGCTCAAGAGTAATTGAATGATAAAGTATCCCCCTCCCGCCCCTTTTACTGATATAACACTACTCAGCTCAGAGCAGCAGGGAGGTGCCCAGGTAGATTGCAGAGAGGGACAATCTTCAATTAAGATAAGGGAAAAAGCTGAAAAACCTGTCAAGGGGGCAGGGTTTTCATTGTTCTCACAGTAAGAAGATTGCCCTTTGCTGTTATCTGTCTGGTCAAGCAACCAGATTCCACATCTGAGGTGAGCAGTGTTACACTAGGTAAAAGAGACGGGAGGGGGATACATTATAATTCAATTACTCTTAAACTACAACTCTGACAGTATTGAAATAACACTCTCTATGGCTCAAATACTATGAAGATTAATTGGAGCTGCTGTTTTTGTGAAACATTACTGTCCCTTTAAGAGGTATCCAGTGCTGTGCTTTGTAATTCCCTGGTTACGTTTCTAGCATTCAATGAACTAACCCTTTGAATATCAGTGGGGTATCCAACTAATTGCAAAGCATTGAGCTGGATACCTCTTTGGCATGCAAAGGGTTAAAAGCCTCCATTTAATTTGGGGTAATTTGCTGTAGAATTACTCCACTTTGATGATGATGTACTAAGCAGATCTGGAGTGAATTGGGGTCAAACCAACTGTACCCTAGAAGACAAATGCAAATGTACATTAATTTAACCCTTTTAGTGCCAGAGGGGTATGCAATATATTGCTTTGCATACCCCCTCTCCAATCAGATGGTTAAATGAGCTTTTTAACCCCTTGAGTGCTAAAGAAGTCGTGACCATTATATGGACCATTACAAAATCACGGTAACAATAACAAACATTTCTGTGACTAATCCTAACAGGTTTATAAATAATACACAATCAGTATAACTTGCTACAAATCTCATTCTAATTCTAAAACAGAGGGCATTATGGAATTTGTTTAAAGAGATAGTAATGTCCCAAAAAAATCACTGTGTACAATTGCTCATAGTAATTTGTTTTAATGCACAGCAGATTTTAAAATCATCTTACTCTCATATTCTTCTTCAAATTCTTCAGTTACGTCTAGGAAGATCCAAAAGACGGTCTGGACGGATCACAATGAGTGACAATATTGTGTCATATAAGGAAAATCCCACTTTGTGAAGGGGAGCAGGGTTTTCCGTGTACTGACAGATACAATATTGTACCTCATCGTGATCCGTCCGGTCAAGCGGCCTGCTTTCGGATCTGAGGCACTTCTCCCTGACATAATTGAAAGGGGCAGGAGGGGGAATCTTTTAAATTAAATCTGATGAAGAGTATGAAGGTAACATGATTTTAACCCCATCCCAACAATGGACTTACCAGGTACATCCCGCAAAAACTGTCACTTAGTGACAGAGGACGTACCTGGTAAGTCCCGGAAGTCCGCCGTTCGGGGACTCCGGAATCATTTAGTAAAAAAAAAAAAATGTTAGCCGGGCGTTAAGGTGACAGCCGCATACACACACAGCTGTCACTAAGGGGTTAAAACATGCTATGCATTCTAAAGTATTAATTACAATAGAAAAATCCTATACAGCTTTTTTTTTTTTACATTACTATCTCTTTAAAGGAGCAGTAAATGTTTATATAAAATATGTTCTAGGGTTTTTCCTGTTGAGCTAAACAAGTATATTCTAACTTATGGGAGGTTTTTCATTCAAAATAATTACAACTCAAACATATTTTGTGCCAACTTGTTTCCAAAAGACAAAGTGTTTTATATATATATACTGCACTGACTGTGGCTTTCCATAGTAAGTGATAGAAAATGCAACAGTGATAGTAACATAACTAGTTATTGGAGGGCCCTGTGGAAAGCATTTTTGGCTACGCCCCATAATTAAAAAAAAAAAAATGTTTAAAGATTCATAATTAGATCCTATTGGACCCTGGGGCAGATGGAGCCTCCCATAGTTGCTGGGCCCCAGAACAAATGCAGTCTCTGCAACCCTTGTAGTTAAGCCCTTGCCTAGTGACCAGAATAGGAAATAGACTTTTAACTTGAAATAAAGTTGTAATATGTTTTGAATTAAACATCTCCCTGCAACAAAAGCCTGTGTCTTACTCAACAGAAAAACTGCAATAACTTTTTTGCATTAAAAAAGTTTTATGCTCATTTAAATTGCAGCTATCTCCATGTTTCCAATAATTATTTTTACGTTATTGAGTAACAGCAAAATTTACTTAAAAGAGCACTAAACTTTTATTATGAAAAAATATTTATTGTAGGGATATTCATACTGAGTAAAATAAGGGGACACCCACTGCCAACAGATTCATATTTCCAGAGTTATTATATTTTAAACCCATGTTTTTTTACATCAGCAGTGCCCTCTAGTGGTCAAATTCTAAATAATTTTTCCTGTTACATTCTAATGGAGAGGAAAGTCAGAAAAGTCAGAGACATACAGTTCTCCATAGAATGTGATAGAAACTGCCTGTCACTTCCTGTCAGTTAGAACTATCAGGAAGTAAAACACAGTAAATTCACTTCCTGATTATTTGATCTGCTATAGATTTTGAATAAAACACCTGACAGCAATGGGAGTGACCTTGTTTTATTCAGCGGGGAAAGATCTATAAAATACTAATTGAAGAGCCTGTTACACGGGCCACAGCGCCACTGCCAGCAAGTCGCGGGGCAGTCATGCGCAGTAGAGATTGCTCGCACCATGGCTGATACAGAGCTGGCTCTGTTTCAGCCACGGGGCGGGCAGTCTCTACTGCGCATGACTTTGTGGTTACACACGTTTTAACGAATTATTATATAGGATGTGTTTTCATAAAAAAATGTTTACTGGTCCTTTAAAACATTAATACATAGACAAAACAGTTACTATAAGCAAAATAATTAAGGTGTTTAAACCTATGCCTTCTCAGGATGTCTGTTTTAGTTAAATATAGCAAATAAAACAAATCATCATCTATACCTATTCTGCAGAGCTATTAGCTATAAAAATATAATACTCTATATGTATATTTATTTTAAGATGAATTCATAATTAGAACCGTTTAGTTGTATCGTAGGCGCTGAATTTTTAGGTGCTTTTTTTTTCTTTTTTTTTTGCTCTAAAAGGTATAATTGCTTTTTATTTTTCTTCAGTATTTGAAAGGAAAGGGTAATTGCTGCAGCCATCCCTGCTCACCGATTCACGTGAAAATCTAATTTTAGTTTTTAATTCTCCCGTGCAGTTTTGTGACTGTTAGCTGAGAAATTACATGTCATGGTAGGAAGGGTTTTATTAAGTTACTAAAAGTGATGGCTCCAGAAAGAAATAAGAAAGAAAGAAAGAAAGAAAGAAAGAAAGAAAGAAAGAAAGAAAGAAAGAAAGAAAAAGATAAAGAAGATGGGCAGAAAGAAGACCAAAAAGAAAGTGGTGGAAACAAGCATTAATGAAAGAAATAATCAGTATGGACATATACGTTTTTGTGACAGTAATCTGCAATGAATCCAACCTCTGTAAAAATGGATTTGCGTCCCACTTTCATAACTGATGATACTTATCTGCTGGTCTATCATAGGCTGAAACTCAGTTCTGGCTGGAAATATATGATGAATGGTTATTTTCTGATTCTGCAGATATTTCTCGCGGGTCAATTCTGCAATCACATTGTGACCAAGGATCAGAACTGAATTGACAAATTGTGTGTGTGTTTTTTTTTGTTTGTTTGTTTTTTTTTAACTCAAAAATGCCTCTTGGGAATCTTTTTGGAGAACTTAAAGGGATAGTAATGTTTCATAATAAAAGCAGTTCCAATTAATCATCATAGTATTTGGACATTGGAGAGTGTTATTTCAATTCTGTCAGAGTTGTAGTTCAAGAGTAATTCAATGATAAAGTATCCCCCTCCCACCCCTTTTACTGATGTAACACTGCTCAGCCAGATCAGAAGGGAGGTGCCCAGGTAGATTGCAGAGAGGGACAATCTTCAATTAAGATAAGGGAAAAACCTGAAACGCTTGTCAAGGGGGGCAGGGCTTTCATTGTTCTGACAGGAAGAAGACTGTCCCCTGCTGTTATCTGTCCGGTCTATGGACTGGATTCCACATCTGAGAAGAGATGGCTTACACTAGGTAAAAGGGGCAGGAGGGGAAACTTTGCTTGTGAATATCTTTCAATCCATAAAGGTTTGAGAGATAAGACTTATATCGTTCTTCATGTTTTTTTAATTCCTACAAAAAAAAAATAAAGATAAAACAAAGTATTACTATCCCTTTAAAACACTCCAAAATGACACCAAAGCGAGGCAATGAAAGCCCAAAAGAAAGCCACTGAAGATCAGCAACAACTAAAAATAAATTGGTGTTATATACACTTAAAGGGATAGTAATGTTTCAAAATAAAAGCAGCTCATAGTATATGGGTCATGGAGAGTGTTATTTCAGTACTGTCAGAGTTGTAGTTCAGGAGTAATTGAATGATAAAGTATCCCCCTCCCGCTCCTTTTACCTAGTGTAAGCCACCTCCCCTCAGATGTGGAATCTGGTCCACAGACCAGACAGCTCACAGCAAGGGACAATCTTCTTACTGTGAGAACAATGAAAACCCTGCCCCCCTCGACAGGTTTTAACGGTTTTTCCCTTATGCTAATAGATGATTGTCCCCATCTGTACACCACCTTTCTGTTCTGAGGTGAGCAGTGTTACATCAGTAAAAGGGGCAGAAGAGGGATACTTGATTATTCAATTACTCTTGAACTACGACGCTGACAGTACTGAAATAACGATCTTCATGGTCCAAATGCTATGGAGTTTAATTGGAGCTGCTTTTATTTTGAAACATTGCTATTATTTAAATGTCCTATACTTCATACGAGCATCTGTAGTAATTCTGTATTTGTATTTGATACCTAAAATTTAGTCTGACATATGGTCAGAGGTAGGGTTACCACCGAGCTGGTGTTTTACCAGCAGGCCAGTAAAAAATTGGCTTCTGTCCAAAGTTAAGTCTATGGAGGGAATGCCATGGCCGGTATTCTTTTGAAGAAAAGGTGGCAACCCTAGTCAGAGGGAATATATAATCCTATCTTTTCCAGGGCCACTGTTGATTATCCAGAACTATGTGTGAACAGGAAGTGATAAGATAAAAGGCTTTCTGAACACAAGAGAACTGGACTTGAATCACAATTAACTTATATTAACTCTTATTTAACATTAAATAAAAGCTCTCAGAAGAGGACAATTTGCACAAATATTAAAAAGAAAGTTTAGGGTTATATTTTAGGCATATAACATAGGAATAATTAATTTTTGTACATGCTAGTGGTAAGCATATATTTTACAGTTATATTTATTTCATTTTGGTGTTAATGTTTCTTTAAGTTTACTTATCAAATGTATGCTCTTGTATAGGGCCCCATATTGATTTATTTTGTTTTCTTTTTTTTCCAATAGGTTTTAATTTGTAATACATTATCCTAGGATATATACACCCCATACTAATGTATTTAGTTGAATTTTTAACTTTACAAAGTGGGTTGAATGTTCCCCACTTTTTATTTCATTTGTTAACCCTTTGAGTGCCAGAGGGGTACAGAGTGCATTGCAAAGCAATGCGTTCCGTACTCTGGCACTCAAAGGGTTAACGGAGGCAATTAAAGTGCCTTCCTTTTAACCCTTTGGGTGCCAGTGTACAGAACACATTGCTTTATAATGCTTTGCAGACCCCACTGGCATTCAAAGGGTTAACCAAAAAAAAAGTGTTTAGGTGACACAGAACCCATTTTATTTTTTGAGCACTCTGTTCAGGATGGAGAGATGGGGATATGATGTCCTCCAAATAAAGGTATTTAAAAGACATTTTATCCTTAGATTAAATGAATGTTTCATTTTAATAAATTTAATTCCCCCCATTGCAGGGCTGTCTGGAACGCATTGACTGCAATGTGTTCCCAGACAATCCAGCCATGGAGGAGTTAATGATGGGCTTGAATAGACTAGTTGGGGGATTGCGTAGTATATGTGCAATATTTTGCCAGTTATCACCTCCGATGCCAGCCAGTTTACATCTCACTGCACAGCAATTCATTGCAATCTGTCTGGCATTGAAGGGTTAAGGGAGACATGTGAGAGTGGGGAGGGTGCTTTGGTTCACATGGGGACACTGGGGGGGGGGGGTTATGGAGCCCTTTTTCCCAGGTTTGGCAAACCAGCAAAAGCTCTTCTGCTTGTAAGCAATAGAAAAATTGTCATTTGCAATGTTATTTTGGGCATTTTGGAATGTTTTCTGAATTGTAAATATCAGTGTACATACTGGGCATCATGTGACACCAGAAGCAGGAAAAAGGCTTAAAGGGATAGTAATACTTCATTTTTCCAAACGTTAATTCAGTTACTATAGTAAAGTTATGTAGACTGTTACCTTTGGATATGGTGAGAGCAGTCTGCTTGATCCATAATTTTGAAATAAAATCTGCTCCAGTTCAAACTGTGTCGGCCATGTCTGCACATACCCTGAAAAGCGCGTTCTTGTGTCCATGCACTAATTTGTCCTGTTTCTATGCGGGAGGAGGTGTCGACGTCACTAAACAGGAGTGGGTAAGTACCGCGATAGTGAGAAGCCTACATATCAATGCACTCACTGGACAACAGCCTGCATATCAATGCGCTGACCAGCAGCAGCACTGAAGAACGGTGGAGAGAAGGTAAGCATGGACACACTTGGTTCATGGCACTTAAAGGGTTTGTGAGGTGTATAACTTGTACAACTTGACCCTTTGCGTGCCAGAGTGGGTTACAGAGCATTGTGATCTCCTCTGGCACACAAAGGGTTACTGATATCTGTGCGGATGCCTGCACGGTCTCCTATGGGTAATAGCAGTGTTGCTGGCACCTTTTTCCCAAAGCAAGCATCTTTTCCCATCTGGCTACACACTGTCCCGTTTACTTATGGCTGTAAGGCATTCGGGTAAAAAACACAGGCGGCATTCTACTAAAGCATCCTTTGAGTGCCACACTTGCTTCATGGCACTGAAAGGGTTAACGATGTCTGTTACTCTTACACTTTTACCTTTGAGTGCCAGAGTGGGACACAGCACATTGCCTTCTCCTCTGGCACTCTAAGGGTTACACAGGTTCGCACTGTCAGCCACAACAGCAGGGAGAGAAGGCAGGCATTCCCGTGATCATCCTTTGAGTGCCACACTTGGTCCATGGCACTCAAAGGGTTAGTGATTTATTTGACAAGTGCACTGTTACCCTTTGCGTGCCAGAGTGGGGACCACAGCATTGCATTCTCCTCTGGCACTCACAGGCTTACGGAGCTCCAATTTTGTCAGGCACAACAGCGGAAGGGAGGAGGGAGGGAGGCATTGAAGTCCATCGTCCTTTGAGTGCCACACTTGGTTCATGGCACTCAAAGGGTTTGTGAGGTGTACAACTTGACCCTTTGAGTGCCAGAGTGGGTTACAGCGCATTGCGATCTCCTCTGGCACGCAAACTTTTACTCAGGTTCACATTGTCCACCACAACAGCGCAGACAGAAGGGTGCCATTCAAGTACATCATCGTTTGAGTGCCAGGCGTGGTTGATGGTACTCAAAGGGTTAACGCTCTTTTTGTAAACTACACTTTTATACACTTTTACCCTCTGATCCTGACTCTGTGGCTTTGACTGTCATCATGCTTACACATTACTTCTCTTTACAACGTATTTTATGAATGTTTGCCCAGTTTCATTTCCACTACTGTCCATGGTGCTGTTTAGGCTATCCATATTTTACTATGATGCACAATGGACTGCCTGGTGTAGAGTGTTACTTGACATCAGGTTGCATGTACTTTTTTTGGCTGACACTATGTAGCAGAATTTGGCAACAGTAAATCAGTGCAACAGTGACAAGTGAGTATCTCATTCCACTACATTGTGTCAGCCAATAAAGTACATGCAACCTGATGTCAAGAAACACTGGGCAAACACAGCAATAGAAACAAAACTGGGCAAACATTAATAAAATAGGTACTAAAGAGCAGCACGGAGTGTATCATCCTCTGAGTATATATATATATATATATATATATATATATATATATATATATATATATATCCTATATAATAATTCGCTAAATCGTGTGTAATGCCGCAACATGCTCAGTAGACACTGCTGCGCGTGCTGCAGTCATGCGCAGTAGAAACTGCCCGCGCTGCAGCTGATACAGAGCTGGGCGCTCCGAAGGAGCATCCTATGATGTGCAATGGACTGCCTGGTGTAGAGTGTTTCTTGACATCAGGTTGCATGTACTTTATTGGCTGACACAATGAAGTGGAATGAGATACTCACTTGTCACTGTTGCACTGATTTACTGTTGCCAAATTCTGCTACATAGTGTCAGCCAGAAAAGTACATGCAACCTGATGTCAAGTAACACTCTACACCAGGCAGTCCATTGTGCATCACAGTAAAACTAGTTGAACAGTTCGTTACACGGGCCACAGTGTCACAGCCACCCGGTCGCGGGGCAGTCACGCGCAGTGGAGACTGCCCGTGCCACGGCTGATACAGAGCTGGATGCTCCGGAGCGCCCAGCTCTGTATCAGCCGCGGCGCGGGCAGTCTCTATTGCCCATGACTGCAGCACGTGCAGCAGTGTCTGCTGCGCATGTTGCGGCATTACACACGATTTAGCGAATTATTATATAGGATATGGATAGGCTAAACAGCACCATGGACAGCAGTGGAAACGAAACTGGACAAACATTCATAAAATACGTTGTAAAGAGAAGCTATGTGTAAGCATGATGACAGTCAAAGCCTATTTAGCCTATGGGCCAAGGTACAGATGTTTTGTACTTATCTCAAAGTCCAATGCATACCCAACCAGCATGGTCATTATCCACTTATGTACAGCTGATGCTACCACAGGTCTCACATTAATCATAAGATAAGATCACTGGTGAAATACAGGTACATTCCAGGAACAGCACAGGTAAAGCTGTTTTGCAATTTAATTCAAGCCTCAAGTGTAAACTTAGCCTAGGGCCACTCAGTTACTTACTTGGATAGTCAATAATAGTTTGACTTTTCCTCTACTTGTCTCCTGCTTTTTTCATAATTATTAGTGTTGAGAGAGCACCCCGATGCTCGGGTGCTCGGGTGCTCTGACCGAGCACCCCCTGAGGCTCGAGTGCTCGGCCGAGCACCCGAGCCCCATTGAATAGAATGGGGCGACACGAGCATTACACCAGGCACCCCCTGCTCTGATGAGGGGAGGGTGCCTGGTCAATGCCCCCCTTCATCTCCGCAATGTCCCCCTTCATCTCCGCAATGTCCCCCTTCATCTCCTCTATGCCCCTCTTCCACAATGTCCCCCTTCATCTCCGCTATGCCCCTCTTCCACAATGTCCCCCTTCATCTCCTCTATGGCATAGAGGAGATGAAGGGGGACATTGTGGAAGAGGGGCATAGCGGAGATGAAGGGGGACATTGTGGAAGAGGGGCATAGAGGAGATGAAGGGGGACATTGTGGAAGAGGGGCATAGCGGAGATGAAGGGGGACATTGTGGAAGAGGGGCATAGAGTCTATGCCCCTCTTCCACAATGTCCCCCTTCATCTCCGCTATGCCCCTCTTCCACAATGTCCCCCTTCATCTCCGCTATGCCCCTCTTCCACAATGTCCCCCTTCATCTCCTCTATGCCCCTCTTCCACAATGTCCCCCTTCATCTCCACACTGTCCCCCTTCATCTCCGCAATGCCCCCGTACCTCCAGTCCCTGGTGGTCCAGCGGAGCGTCTTCAGATCTGTGCCTCCTCCGGCACAGATCCCCGCCACCCGAACATGGCGGGCGAGCACATGGCGGTACTCGACGAGTACCGCCATGTGCCGAGCAGAGCGATGCTCGAGCCGATCCGAGCATCGGCCGAGCACGCTCGCTCAACACTAATAATTATCATATATTACAACAAAATTAGAACAGAGATAAGATAGTTTATAAGGCTGATGTTATAAAAAGAAATTCAGTAGATTTGTATCACACCAACACCACCATAGTGAACAAAGAAAACTTCCCATTCATTTAAATGGACCTTTTAATCGTTTGCATGCCAGAAAGGTCTCCATTGCGCAGCAAAGCAATGCAATGGGGACTTCACTAATGGTCAAGTCATTGCAGTGCCAGAGCGGTGTCCAACACATTGAGAAGCAACGTGTTTCGCATCCCAAGCCCAGTCTAAATCAATGGGATTTTTTTTTAAAGTTTTTCTCGTCCGATACTCTATAGTTGGCCTAACCCTTTGATTGCTAGAAAGGTATCCAACTAATTGCATTGTAATGCATTGGAAAGGGTTAGTCAGGATTTATCTGGTTCTTCTTAATACAAATATTAAATTATTCAAATCAATATTTCCAAGTCAACAGAGAAACTAAACGTTCCCACTACTGGTGAGTCCAGTAACCATCTTTATAATAAGTACAGTTGTTCAGCTTGGCTTTTTAAGTGATTCCTGATTGATCTGTGTACACTGATTGAGCTTGCATGCAAATTAGGCAGTTAATATGTTCCTTTTGCTTCATTAATCTTCAGCAGCATAATGATTGCATAGACTAGTCCAGATGTACATTCTCAGTTACCTTCATTGCAGGTAATAAAACAGATGTATTTGATGTTAACACTTTTAATAGGGATTCTGACAAAGACAATTTTTTTTATGAATTTTAAATTCCTCTTAAAATAAGGTAATAACACGAACTCCTTGGATGTCTCCAATGCAATGAGGGAATATATAAAAATCTGCACTTTTACTCTGATATCAAAAACGTACTCCTGCACTTGGGGTGTGTAAAATGCATCTGATCCCTTTAGTGCATGTGGAGCACACAGGTTTCCATTGTTAAGATTTTAATATGTTCAAACCACAAATGCCTCTTTTGTAGCCCCTGCAGGTAAAATGACTAATTGTATGCTAATGTATTCTTTCTCTTATTGGTACATAGCCTGAAGCAAAGTGTAGAGGAAATGAATGCCCCAAGACTCCAATAGACTCTCCTACTGCTCTTGGTGCTAGTGGACTAAATCAAAGAATTTATGTAGCAGATAACTACAACATAGGCAATAGGCAGGAGAAGCACAAACAGATTGATTCTGGCTTTATTACAGGATAATTAGTATATACCCCCACCAATGTGTTATAGGCACTATCATTTAATATAGGTAAAGTGTTACCCATAGAAAAAGCAGGAGACTGCTAGAGTGAAAGTGATAACTTTATTGGCCAATTGAGTAGCTTTAGAATGCAAACTTAGCTCTCTACTTCAGGTGTGTTCGAATGAAGGCTGAAGAATACAAAGTACATGATACAGATTATATATTCATGCAAATTCCTTGTTAAAATAGTGATATCTCTTCAGAAGACCGTAGCGTAGCCACCTTGCCGTACAGCTGGGCTGTGAGAGCAAACGGGAAATTCCAACGGTATTTCAAATTCAGTGACCGGAGATGGTCTGTGAGAGGTTTAACTGATCTCCGGAGACCCAGAGTGAAGGAAGAAATGTCGTTGTATAGTTGTATCTGGGCACCCGCACACATCAAGCGAGGGGAGTCCCGACCTTTGCGTAGAATTTTCTCTTTCAGAGCAAATCGGTGAAAACAAATGAGCACATCCCGAGGGGTGTCAGGATCCTTTGCCTTCAATGTGCGGTGTATCCTTTCAAATTGTATTGCCTCTGGTGGGGTATCACCCAGCAGCGAAGAGAAAAAGGTGGCAAGAACCTTACTTAGATCCTGGGTCAGTACTGATTCCGGCAAATTTTTAACCCGGAGATTACATCTGCGCCCTCTGTTTTCTAGGTCGTCTAGTTTAAGCTTCAGATACTGAATCTCGTTTCGTTGCTCAAACACAAGACTTTCCACCGAGCTGATGTGTTCTGAGTTAATGCCAAAGTTTTCCTCCACCATAACCACACATTGTGTTAGCTGTGAGATATCAGAGGCCATTTTAGCAAGTTCTGTCTTTAGCGTAATTTTCATGTCCGCCATATATCTCTCTAAGTCATCCTTAGTCGGTAGAGTGGATAGAAATGCCGTTAAGTCAGGAGCAGTGGAAGGTAAGTTCTCCATCTGTGCAGTCACTTCAGTCAGAGGCTCAGCACTCTGTACGCTCTTTGTGCTGCGTATGCCTTTGGCGCCACACGCGTCTGTAGAGGCGTCAGGGCAAAATGGCGCTTCAGCGGGAAGAGAGTCCGAATGTCGCACTAAGTACGGACGAATCAAATTAGAGGGTGTAGAATCTTTCTTCTTCTTTCTCCCAGTCATCCGTGAAATGTATATGCGTAGGGTAAATCAAAAGGAGTGAATGGTCTCCACTTTTTTAGCTGTTATTCATCTCAGTGGCACAGAGCACATCCACTATGCGTCTGCCTCCATGAGCGTCCAGACCACGCCCCGCAAATTCCTTGTTAATTTAAATTCCACTGGAGGTGAAACTGTTTTCACCAGTGTTTGTACAATGTATTCCTTAGATTCCAATAGAGGATCTCTTTGTAGTGGACCAAGTGGTACAAGATTTATTTCCCTTTGGATGTGTGAATAACGCCAGTAAATTTAGTGTTTTGAAGGCCTACGACTTGCAGCCCAAGGTGGAATTTATGGGTTAACTGTCCAAGTGTCAGAAGCAGGCAATGCTCTCAGAGTGTTAACCCATACATTTCATACACTTAGCCATCTTGGGCTGCCAGTGACAAACCTACACTAATCATGCCTGAAGAACAGACCTAAGTGGTCTTGAAAACTTGCGTTCTCAAGCTACACAGCCAATAAAGGTATCACTTTTACTCTACCAATCTCCTACTTCAATTCAAAGGAAAATTGGAGATATGCACAAAGAAAGGGGAGACATTGAAGTAAAACACGATCAGGAGCAAATAAAGATTCCCATTTATATAAAAGGGGCCTTTAATAATCGATTGAATGATAAATAGGCAAAAAAGTATTGTCGTGCAATGAAATGGAGATCTTTTGTAGAGTTCAAGGGTGTTAACCTTTGAGTGCCAGAGGGGTACGCAAGGCATTGCTTTGCAATGCGTTGTGTACCCCTCTGGCACTCAAACGGTTAAACACTCTGTTTACCTCAACAGGAATTTGAGGAAAATTTACTTTACCCTTAAGATGCAGTTGATTTGCTATAGAATTGCTTTATTTCCTCTGAGTACATCAGACTCAACGCATTTTACGTATACCTCTCCTTTGATTTACTAGTTTCACACAAGTTTTAAAATAATGTTCTGCCATTTTTGGGTATCCACTGAAATGCAAAGGTTTGACCATTGCACATCTTATCAGGTTATGTCACAAAATGCATGATTTACATTTACAATAAATTTTACTTTAAAAGGTTATTCAGGTTTAAAGTCAATATTTTCCTGTAAGATTAACAATTTTCACTCCAGGATATTTCCTCAGCTGTCTTTTCCCATAAAAACACTTCATCGACTTGTCTTGGGCTTATTTTTCTGCCTAATGATTCATTCTTTTACTGTCAATCAATGTTAAGCTGAAGTACATTTGCCCTTGATTTGATCTTTGTTCTTGTGATACTGGGGTAGAAAAACCTTTGGCACTCCAGCTGTTTGGGACTGTAACTCCTATCATCCTTCATTAGCCTGTTGCTGGTGAGGGATAATGGGAGTTGTGGTCCTCAACAGCTGGCATGTCACATGTTGCCTACTTCTGTTATGATGTCTAGTTAATTTTATTTTAATATTCCAAATTGCCAGAGCGGAATGTGTATATAGACAATGACACTCCGACTCTGTTGAAAACATGCACGGACATCAATAACAGCCACTGCATCTGTCTACACATAATCTATTGATGTGATAACTGCTTTAGCAGGTTGGAACTTGCTTCTGCTAAGTCTTTAAATTCTTCTGAATCGATTGTTTCTTACATTACAACTTTTTATTTTATTATATGGTAAAGTCAACAGTACTTGTTAAATTAAATGTTATAAATTTCTGCTTTTCTCGCTAGAAACTAAGGACTATTGTGTCAGCTAGATGTAGTAGATACCATATATTTAAAGTTTTAGACTTGCAATTGTATGTTTGTTTTTTAAAGGGGAAATATAGCTAAAGGAGTAATTGCCATAATTTATTAGCTCGATTTACCTATCTAGGAGACTTTCATACAACAATGGGGTATATGATTAGGTAGAGATGGATGGATAGATAGACAGATGGACAGACAGAAAAATTCCCCAAATTCTCAATTATTTAAATACTAGTTGAAGAGCCCGTTACACGGGACACAGTGCAACTGGCAGCCGGTCGCGGGGTAGTCATGCGCAGTAGATACTGCCCGCTCCGCGGCTGATACGGAGCTCGTTTGGAGTGTCCAGCTCTGTATCAGTCACGGCACTGGCAGTCTCTACTGCGCATGCCTGCGTTGTTACACATGTTTTAGCGAATTATTATATAGGATGGCCTTTAACCCATTGAATGCTAGACTGGTCTTCAGCAATGCATTGGAAACCGTACAGCATTCAAGAAGTTAACCCCTTAAGGACCAGCTGCGCACATACTTTGTGGTCCCTTAAGGACCACGGAGCATTTTTTTTTTTTTGATGGATCCGATTCCAGACTCCACGAACGGTGTGCAGCCGCGTGGGGAGCCCGGAATTCCATGACGGTCCAGGACCATCATGGGTCCTTAAGGGGTTAAAGTCACATCCAAATTGTCTAAGGATTCTAAGTCTTACATGGTGCACATACACAGGATGAAATGTACTGCAGACAGCTTCCAAGGGGTACATTTGGGGTCATTATAAAATGTATTTGAATGTTAGTTGTAAACATCACCTTTTTGAACCTGGAGACCTTCATCATACATGAAATGAACACTACTCCAAAATATAAAATGATGTTATATAATTTTAAATATTACATACTTCCAGCAAGAAACAATAGAGTCTTGATATTTTTATGATAGATCCATAAAATCGACTCCTAAAAGTTTATTTTTATTGCATGTTCAGAAAACCCTATATGGATACAATCTGGTAAGACTGCTTGTACACAGCTAATATTATGCTATTAATGTATTGAGATTAGTACCTACTGCTTTTCTCAGGGCTGGACAGGCCTACCGGGATACCGGGAAAATTCCCGGTAGGCTGCCTGCACTGGGCTTCCCTGGGGCTGCTTTGTTAAGCTTAAACAAAACCCAGAACAATGGCAAATCTCGCGGAAGCAGTCCTGTCATCTTGCGCAAACGCGAGATTTAAAGGACCGCAAACTGTATCTGTGGAGGCAAGCTGAGACAGGCGGGTCTAGACCCAGTGACGTCAGACGCAGTGTGCATCTGCGCACCGGGTAGGCCGCCCTCACGCACCTTAAGCAGTGCAGAGAGACTGAGAGAGCCAAATCTGAGTGCAGAAGAGGCGGGCTGCGGGAGCAGATAGTGAGTGAGCCAAACTCAGCAATCAGACACGAGTAGTCAAGTAAGCTGTTGCTGATGATGTTGTTGTGGAATGCTGGTGTAAATCAGTTTAAGCTTCTTGTTCTCTGTTGTAGTTATTGGTATGCAGTGCCAGTGGCCATCCAGTTTGAACCTGGGGCCATTCACCTATCTGACCATTACATTATTGTGTTGAAAATTAAAATCTAGCTATGCCTCATGTCCAGTAATGACTCTCATAGTCTTTTCATTTGAGGATGTCTTTCTAGGGCTAATGCACAAGGATGACTGTGCACATGTCAAGTACAGTGCCTCCTTCTACCAGGCTTCATCCATCCTATAATGTATAATCATGTACTCCTTGAATAAATAGATATACAAAAAAACAGAAGTATTGGTTGTTTAGAAAATATAGTATGTGCCTTGTCCTTTTAACCCCTTAGCAATGAGTTCATTATAAAACTGTATATTGTCAAAATAAAACTTATAATATAAATAAAAAAACAATAAATAGTGTCCAATGGAGCACCTAGAGCCATGGGGCTATGAAAAGGCAATGCTTGCATTTACACGAGGGAATAAAACAGGTTTTGAAAGGAGATGATTGTCCTGCATATTAAAATAGGTTGAATGATAGATTAATGCTATAACTGTCCTGTGCAGTGCTCCCAAACTGCAGTATTTTAACCCTCATAGTGGCAGAGGAGTGAGCAATGCATTGCTCGCCCCTCGGACAGTCAAAGGGTTAAGAGTTTACATACAATTCTGTCAAGTTAGTGACCCTAGAGCAAGTGTGGACAACAACTTCAACTGGATTACAGCTTCCATCATAAGGATGATGAGAATTATAGCTCGGTAACAGCTGGAGGGGTTCATGTTGCCCACCCCTGCCCTAGAAGGATTGTCTTATATAGTTCTGGTTTAGTAGATGGTTAAAAGGACAAAAAGCATGCTGTCTGTTTACATTTGTCCAAATGGTTCTTTGTCTGCCAAGGAGGAAAACCAGCTTGGAAACACAAGAGACAAAATAGTGTTGAGTTTTAATTCCAAAACTGAACAATTGATTTGATTGTAGGTAATAGGTTTATGAATAGTAGTGTATCCAGAGTTATAAGTCCTCCATAACGCTACTATCTATGAATAATATATTCTTCAAATGTGTTTTAAAATGCATGGTTTCCCCTTTTATGAACAAGAAAAAAATGCCATTATGCTATAGGGCTGGTATAATGGCGCAGTGCTATGGAGATGGTATAATGATGCAATGCTATGGGGCTGGTAAGCAATTTTTTCCAGGACTGGTTTTTATTCCCAGTCCGGCCCTGGCTTTTCTTTTCAGAAAGACTGATATCTTATCTCAGACCCATAACAGGAAATAAAACAACATCACTTCTGAGACATTTAGCTTCATAGAAAGCTTTGTGTTTAGACCAACACTCAATGCTGAGTTTCACATCTGAACAATATATCAGACTGTGTCCAGTACCTTAACTCCATGGAGAGAGGGAAATCAAGAAGAGGCATAAAAACTGGTTTGTATGACTGCCAGAGCTTTCTTGACTGTGGGTCCCCTTACACTAATGGACCTTTGGCAGCTGCCACATACGCTCACAAATACATCTGTTTATTAATGACCTCCCAGAAGGCATAGGGAGCCATGTATCGGTTTTTGCCAATGACACAAAATTAAATAAGGTAATAATGTCTGAAATGGATGTGTCTTCATTACAAGAGGATTTGGACAAATTGAGTAACTGGGCAGGTAAATGGCAAATTAGATTGAATATAGACAAGTGTAAAGTTATGCATTTTGGTTATAATAATAAAAATGCAACATATAGTTTAAGTGGCGTTTCTCTGGGGAAATCTACTAATGAAAAGGATTTGGGAGTAATGGTCGACAGTAGACTTAGCAATAGCGTGCAGTGCCAGCTGGCAGCTGCAAAGGCCAATAAGATATTGGCATGTATTAAAAGGGGTATTGACTCAAGGGAGGAAGATATTATTATGCCTCTTTACAGGTCCATGGTAAGACCCCACCTAGAATATGCTGTTCAATTCTGGGCACCCTTTCTGAAAAAGGACATTATGGAACTAGAGAAAGTGCAGAGGAGGACTGGAAAGTTTTAGTTATGAAGAAAGACTAGAAAAGTTAAACTTGTACACACTAGAAAAACAGCGTCTTAGAGGGGATATGATAACACTATATAAATATGTTCAGGGCCCATACAAAGGGCTCTCCAAAGACCTGTTCATTAAAAGAAATGTACAAAGGACTAGGGGCCAAACGCTTAGACTTGAGGAAAGGAGATTTAATCTACAACAGTGGAAGGGTTTCTTTACGGTAAGGACAATAAAGGTATGGAATTCACTGCCTGAGGAGGTGGTGCTATTGAGTACATTAGGGCCTGGATACTTATTTAAAAGAGCAGAACATAGAGGGCTATGTATGTTAGTATTGTAATTAATATTTAGTTAGTGCTTGTTAATCCAAGGAGAAGTCTGATTGCCATTTGGAATCAAGAAGGAATCCCCCCCCCCATTCAAGGCAGAATTTGAAATTGCAGTATTGAGGAGTTTTTTGCCTTCTTTTGGATCAACGATGGTAAACAGAAGTAGGAAAAGGGTTGGACTGGATGGACGCAAGTCTTTTTTCAACTTAAATTACTATGTTACATATGTATACACATACAAACATATATAAACACACACATGTTGAAACAAATGCACACACATACATTCACACACACACACACATGCATATATATGCACACACACACACACAAGTATAAGCTAAACACATGCACACACACACACACACACACACACACATCTACACATGCACACACATTCATACATGTATAAACACATGCACACACTTTACATGCATATACATGCACACATACCCACACACACACACACACACACACACATACATACATACAGAGCATTCCATAATTATTTGAGCAGGGAAACACCTGTTGTTGTTTAGGTTCTATGTTTAAACACATTGGATTTGAAATGCAACAATGAGTAAGATGATAAAGTGCAGGTTGTCAGCTTTAATTTGAGGACATTTACATTCATAAACTGTGAACCATTCAGTGACTATCTGAATTCTGCAACTCATAGTCCTCAATAGAAGCTGGGTATCTACCCTGGTGACACACTGCTAGGCCTGTACTGTAGCAATCTTCAGTTTGTTTAGGCATTCTTCCCATCAGTCTTGTCTTCAGTAAGTGAAACACATTCTCAGTTGAATTCAGGACAGTTGATTGACTTGGCCAGTGAAGAACACAAAATGTGTTGGTCCCGAAAACCTCCTTTGTTGCATTAGAAGTATATTTGGGGTCGTTGTCCTTCTGTACAGTGAAGTGCCTTCCAAAGAGTAAGACATTTGGTTGGATCTGAGCAGATAAGATGTTTCTCCACACTTCATTCCAAGGCCTTATCAAATAGCAAGGGAATACCCTTTAAGGTTTTGTTTTACACTTAGGTCTGTTAAATGGCCCAAGGATATGGTAATGGTAGATACAATGGATACATTTAGGAGAAGATTACATACATTTCTTTCAAGAGGGAACATACAGGATTATACTGTGTAGGTGAAACAAGAAGTTTTGGTAAAGACTAATTCATTTTGCAGCAGGAAAGCTATATAATTCTCATTTCTCTGGATTATGAGGCAAAAGGTTGAACTTGATATATGTACTTTTTTTCAACCTATGTTATTATTGTGCAAGTTAATCTTCATCTAATCTGTCGATAAGACTTTGTTCCAGAGCTCTATAGGTTTTTATGTAGGTTTTTTTTTTTGTTTGTTTGGTTTTTTTTTTAGCAAACTGTAACCTGGTCTTTGTGCTGACTTGTACCTTGTGAGAAATCTTCTGTGGTCATGCTTGTGAAGTTCTCTGTTTATGATACTCTGACACTTTTATGCCTATATCCTGTAGAGTGTTCTTGATCTTTTTGACAGTAGAAATGGGGGTTTTCTTTACAATTGCAAGCATTTTCTGTCATCTACTACATTGGTCTCCCATGGTCTGCCAGGTCGTTTGATTTTGCGGAGCTCACATCTGTATTCTTTCTTCTTAACAATGTACCACACATTTTATTTGACACACCTAATGATTTGGCTGTGTCTTTGATTGATTCATACCTGGGAATGTCTGGTTGTGGCCTCCCCAGAGAGGGGAGTCCTATGGTGCCACCAAGGGAGATAAAAGATGCAAATTGTGTCAAAAGAGGGTGGGGCTTAATTGTGAGTGGGGGCGGGACTTTCAAAATTTTAAAAAATTGCTAGTAAAAGCCTGGAGAAGGAGGAGATGTGTGCAGGGAGTGGGAGGAACACACCATGAATGAAATATGTGGGGGGGTTTCATTAATGAAACTCCCTGCATCCAAGAATCAGCCTCTGCCCCACAGACCCAGTAATTTGCTGCAAAAACTGGAGTCTCTGGGGCAAATCCGGAGAGTTCCCAGCTATGATGTTTCAGCATCATTGGGACCTGCTTCACTGGCATTGACACATCTTTGCTCCTCGTATTCAGAGACTCCAAATGCATATTCCACACCTAGAATCACCACTATGCATTTTATTAGCTCTCTTGTGAATGAAATAACAATGCAATGACACACGTCTTGCCAAGAAGCAGCTGAGCAGCCAATTATTCGATTCCTTTTGGTACTCTACAATGGAGGAACTATGTATAAAGAGTGCTGTAATGTCTACACTGTTCACAGTTTGTGGATATAAATACCCTCAAATTAACCCTTTGCGTGCCAAAGAGGTATCAAATGCACTGCTTTGCAATGCATTTGATACCACTCTAGCACAAAAAGGGTTAAAGCTGACAATCTGCACTTTATCCTCTTAGTCATTGTTTCATTTCAGATCTAATGTTTTGGAGTACACATGCAAAAACACAAAACTTGTGTCACTGTCCAAATACTTGTGGACTGCACTGTACACACACACACACACATACCTCCCAAGTGTCCCTCTTTAGGAGAGACAGTCCCTCTTTGAGACCCAAATCCCTCTGTCCCTCTTTCCCACCCGTGTCCCTCTTTTTAGGAGATCAGACTGTATGGTGTGTATATAAGTGTATCACATAGCTTCACAGCCATAAAAATCACATTATTGTTTGTTTAAACATCAGTATATGTGTTTATAAATTAGTCTGTGTAAATAAAGTACTTTGGGCTTGCTATAAGTCAATTATTATGTAACACAAGGAGGTTTCAATAGGTCATTAAATAGCCTAAAAATTCTTGGTAATGCCCCACCCACCAGTCTCTTTCCTAGCAATACCCCATAAAACACAAGTGTCCCTCTTTGTCAATTTGAAATGTTGGGAGGTATGCACACACACACACATACACATACAAACACATATCTGCATGCACACATACATACACACACACATATCTACACACTTACATACAAACACATACACACACACATACATATACACCAAAATATACAAATACATATACACACACGCACACACAAATGCACATACACACACATACAAACACATATCTACATGCACACATACAAACACAATCATACACACATACACACACACACACATATCTACACACTTACATACACACACATACATATACAGTAAAATATACAAACACACATACATACAAATATATATATATATGTGAGGAATGTCTGTTTGGTATCAACCATTCCTCACATGACTTGTGAGGAAGGATATGAATGGAACATAGTTTTCTATGTAATCACTTCATTAATGCAGGCCCACATAGGCCCTCCACCAGGTAAGTCTTTCATCTACACCTGTTTTATTTTATTGTATGTCTGCTGTTTTTAATTGCACTACACTGGGACCCACAAATAATAATAAAAGCATAAAAATATCATTTAAAGGGTCACCTCTGACACGTTTCAAAATAACCTCTTTCTTCAGGGACTTTTAATTTAGATAGAATGTGTAGGTGTATTAGAGTAGGACTTACCATAAAGTGAGATACCTTGGCATGGTCGGTAAGCTTACACAGGGACTGGCCAATTTGTGGGACGAAATTCTAACTTATTTCATTTAGATTTACTAAGGATTATTATAATATATATATATATATATATATATATATATATATATATATATATATATATATATACCTTAAAATCTCGGGTATAATACGCACAATTTTACCCCACTTCAGCTTATGTGAAGTGGGGGGTGCGTATTATACACAAGAGTTTTTTTATTGAAAAAAAAAATATTGTAGGCAGGTATATTCCCCCCCCCCCCCTCGGCGCAATCCGCTCTCTAAATCACACTTACTATGTTCTAAAAGTCCCCACTGAAGTCTCCATTGAAGATAAGGCAAACTACCAAGTCAAACTTCCGGTATGTGAAGCTTCCTTGAGGGCGGCATGCTTCCATTCGCTGCCCGCTTCACTCCATGTGCTGTCAGGACCTTCCTCCTCCAGCCAATGGTAATGCCCGACCTCACAGTATGTATGTAGACTGCTATTGGAGCTAAGTGCATGTGGTTATGTGCCACTTTAACATATAAACACACCCACATGAAGATGACAATAGCTCATAAAACTGTATTTCTCACATTCAAATCAGCCACTGTCATGCAAAATCAGAAACCTGTCAAAGATATGGTAGATTCATTGCAATGCCTGCAGATTGTGGTGGATTGGTGGTGGGTTCATAGGGATATGATGGTAAAGGTATCTCAGTGCATATGCCATCAACATCAGCTCACCATTATATCACTCTTGGCCCTTCATCGTCCATTAATGCATCTTTCCCTGGTGTCCAAAAAGTTCATCTGGTGTCCTGATATTTTCCATTCAATGGAGAGGTGAGTCACTGACTGTTTGCCATAGAATGTAATCCTAAACACACAACTAGCATATCATTTTATTATATGATAACATTTCACTGATTGTTTAACCCTTTGCGTGCCAGAGAGGTACGGAACACATTGCAAAGCAATGCTTTCTGTAACCCTATGGTACTCAAAGGGTTAAAATTGTAATCAGGAGAAGGAAGACTTCAGCTTAGCATCTAGTGATTAGGGACACTACATTAGCAGGCCACCTTGGCATTCATCTTGGCACCCTGCCACTTTAAATATGTGCTGCAACAGCAAAGGAATTAAAAATGCCCGGACAGTCCCCACTTTAACGAGAAGTATGGTAACAACTTCTAATAATAACCCTTATCTTATCTAACTGTGGTCAGAAAATCATGATGGACCCTATGAAATCTGCCCTTTTGTCTTCATTTCAAGCGACAACATTTTCAAATAGTCCTGGAAATCACGTCCATGGAGGGTCATGACAGTTTTTTCAAACATAAAGGGGTGTTCAACACATCATGAAGCAGAACAAACACAGAGTGAAATGGGTGTTCAACACATCATGAAGCAACGTGCTGCACATACCTGTTGTCCGTAAAGGGTTAAGATTAACATATGTGTGTCTCGTGGCCAACCTAGCAACTGTAATGTCTGCCTCCATGAGCATGACATCCAGGACTTGCTGAAGTTGTTAATTCTTGACCAAAGGCACAGAGGCTATTAGGATTTTTGGCCATTATAAAGTAAGTGTGTGGGAGGGTTATTAAAAGGTCTTACTTTTCCATTAAAAAGTTGTTTTATTTCCATTTTGGGACCACCTTGTCTCCATCTGCTATGTTCTTTTCCACCAGGGATAATATATTTTAACCCTTTGTGTGCCAGACGGGTATCCAATGAATTGCAAAGCAGCGCACTGAATACATCTCTAGCACTAGGAGATATAACCCTTTGAATGCCAGAGGGGTACACAACGCATTTCATTGAAATGCGTTATGTACCCCTCTGGCACTGAAAGGGTTAAGAAGTGAGTGATTTATTTTATTTATTTTTTTATTACTTTGCGGGTGTGTAGATCATTTAAACTACAAGATCTCACTACTGTGACTTAGATCTGTGAAAATTTCTAGCAACCATAAGGCCATATGGATGTATTAATATTCAGATTTATTTCTGATACTTTACTACTGTTTTAACTCCTAAGATGCTAAACAGGTCTCAAACACATTACATCTTTAGTATCTGAGGGGTTAACACTTGTTATATTCTGGAATGCTGAAATGTATGGAAATTTTCAAAGGTAAATCACCTTGACATTGCTCATACTATCAGGATAGTTCAGGGAAGAAAATCTATAGCGGGAGAATTAAGGAGAGAGGCTTTAACTAAGCGGATTATTCTCCCATGTTCTGTCAGGCTTGTTGGGTACTGTAAAGTTGATGCATTGTTCTGGAAAAAAAAATATGTTAGTGAATATGTCACATTTGTATGTAAAAACAGAAACCCAAAACTTTCAGCTAAGTAAACAAAATATTTGTACATTCTAGAAATAGTTATAAACCTGGACATTTGTAGATTCAGAAACAGAGAAACATCAATTTTGCTGGCAGAAAAAGAACCATCTGGCGTATCCAGTATGCCCATTTCTAATAAAATACACAGGGGCATATTCACTAAGGCGTGATAAAGAGGTGATAAAGTGGAGATTACTTCTCCAGTGAAATAGCTTCTCCAGTTCCTGTGTTATTCTATGGAGCCCCCACTGGGTACAGTTGGTTTGCTCCAAATTTTCTTGTCTTAATAAAGGGATAGTAATACTTCTTTTTAACTTTATTTTATTTTGTAGGCATTAAAAAAACATGAAGAATGATATAAGTCTTATGTCTCAAACCTTTATGGTTTAAGAGATATTCACAAGCAAAGTTTCCCCCTCCCACCCCTTTTACCTAGGGTAAGCCATCTCTTCTCAGATGTGAATCTGGTTGTAAGACCAGACAGATAACAGCAGGGGACAATCTTCTTCCTATGAGAACAATGAAAGCCCTGCCCCCCTTGACAAGTTTTTCAGGTTTTTCCCTTATCTTAATTGAAGATTGTCCCCCACTGCAGTCTACCTGGGAACCTCCCTTCTGATCTAGCTGAACAGGAGGGGAAACTTTGCTTGTGAATATCTCTTAAACCATAAAGGTTTAAGAGATAAGACTTATATCGTTCTTCATGTTTTTTTAATACCTACAAAATAAAATAAAGATAAAACGAAGTATTACTATTAGTGTTGAGCGAGCACCCCGATGCTCGGGTGCTCGGGTGCTCTGACCGAGCACCCCCTGAGGCTCGAGTGCTCGGCCGAGCACCCGAGCCCCATTGAAATGAATGCCATAGAGGAGATGAAGGGGGACATTGTGGAAGAGGGGCATAGCGGAGATGAAGGGGGACATTGTGGAAGAGGGGCATAGAGGAGATGAAGGGGGACATTGTGGAAGAGGGGCATAGCGGAGATGAAGGGGGACATTGTGGAAGAGGGGCATAGAGTCTATGCCCCTCTTCCACAATGTCCCCCTTCATCTCCGCAATGCCCCCTTCACCTCCGCAATGCCCCCGTACCTCCAGTCCCTGGTGGTCCAGCGGAGCGTCTTCAGATCTGTGCCTCTTCCGGCACAGATCCCCGCCACCCGAACATGGCGGGCGAGCACATGGCGGTACTCGACGAGTACCGCCATGTGCCGAGCAGAGCGATGCTCGAGCCGATCCGAGCATCGGCCGAGCACGCTCGCTCAACACTAATTACTATCCCTTTAAGCTTGATGAATAAGGACCAGTTTGTTTGGGGAGGATAAAAAGCTAATTAACTAACCAAAACTGGTGCAATTTTGGGCCAAACAAAGTGCACCAAAGGCAGCAAGTACTAATGCCCATGGCTTTAAATAGGACTTTAACACCTTAGCAATGCATGATGTGCCAGGACGGTCCAGACGTTAAGAAATTTTGGGTTGACAGTGCGGCTGCACGCTGCTCTGCCATTCCAGAATGCGTTGCGCAAAAAAAGTGCTGTGGTCATCTAGGGCTGCCCACCCTCGGATTAGGTGGTCGTTAAGGGATTAAATCTCTTCAGTGCTAGAAAGGGATCCATTGTGTTGGTTTGAAATGTGTTGAATACCTCTCATGTAATCAGTGGGTTAAAATCATCATTTAAATCAATGGGCAGTTTTAGTTATTGCATATGGAGCACTTGCTTTGCAGCATAATTGCATCACTTTTTTCAGTACATCACACGCAGTATCATTATAGAACTTAACATGTACAGCTCTCCTATACCCACATTATCCAGGGAGTACAGTGCCCAGAATGATTTGCTCTGCATTCATAGGCACCAGTTCCACAGTATGAGAATAAATAAACCCAAATGATTTGCTCTGATCTGCACCCACATGTACCACTGCACCTTCCATTCTGTCACGGGCACCCAGGAATGCTCAGAACTCAGTACGGTAATATAATGTAAAATATTTATTTAGAATAAATCACAGCAATAAATAAGTGGTACAACAAGCAAAGGGTTACTAGCTGGCGACACTACTACCAGAAATAGTAGGCCTCTCGCTAGACCACAATGTGAGAGACAGGGCCGAAGCCCCTGTTAGTCTCAGCAGGATACAGGAACGCCAACTCTTGATCCGTCGACTAGAACAGGCGACCACTGTGAACACTGGCTCAGCAATCTTGAGCCGACGAAGAGGAACACAAGGACTGCTGGACTGGAGAACTGACCCACGCCTGCAATCAGTCAAACCAGCAACACCACACCTTTGCAGCAACCCAGTGACCCACTCCTGCAGTCACCGCTAAGAGACCCTGTGACTCTGCCTGCAGTCACTATATCGAGACCCTGTGACTCACGCCTGCAGTCACCAATCAGACCCTGTCCACAACAGTGGTCTGTCTTAAGCCAATAGCACAAATTGATCACAGTAAGGGTTACTCATGATCACTAGGTCATACACAGAGAGGGTTCTCGTACTTAGCTGGGTCATACACAGAGAGGGTTCTCTTACTTAGCCGGGTCATACACAGTGCGAGTTCTCATAAATAGCCAGGTCATACACAGAGTGGGTTTTCGTAGATAGCCAGGTCATACACAGAGCCCAAGTACTTCACCTAAGAACAACAACGCAAGGGCATCTGAGTCAGGCCTCAGTCTGCCTTATAAACCCCTCCACAGGAAGTAGGAGGAGCAGCTCAGAGGGAGGAAGTAGGAAGTAGGTAGGAGGAGACTACAGTAAGCAAACAGATAAAACAGAGGCCTGCAGCCTGCTAGAAGCCTTGAGCCTGTGATAATGCTGGAGTCAAGTTAAGCTGTGACACATTCCTTCTCTATTCTAGACAGGTACCAACCCCAGTTTGAGGTAAGGAGGGTGGGGGAAGATGCTGGGTACCAGGAATTTTTACAAAGTTTCTCTCTGTGGAAGACCGCAAGCTTGCAGTCCACTGTCCTCATTTTTTACATGCATGCCCAATAGCATTTGTTCCTACCAGCTCTGCTGAGAGGCTGTTCCATGAGTCTATAACCATTTCTTTAAAGAAGGACTTATGAATGGGGGTGGGCAAAGAGTGTGAAAAATTTCCAGCGAAAAATTTAGCGAAAACTTGACAATTTTTCGCTTTTTCTGCGAAAAATTTAGCCTTTCCGCCTATGCAAAAATTTCCTCCTTTTCACCTATTTTATCACATTTTACGCCTATGTTAACACATTTTTCACCTATATTTCCTATTGGTACTACATTTCCCACTGTAATATTACTTCTTCTGAGTGCTGAAGTTTAGAAATAAGTGTCTGAAAGTCACAGTTGTGAGTCCTACAGCAAAATATGGCTTGAAAAATGTGTTAGCATGAGAATGCATTTGTCCTTTGCCCACAACACTTTCTTGCTTAAGTGGCACTGGCACATATTCATGATGATATCAAGTAATAAAAAAAAAAAGTACAAACCACAATGTGGCATATATGTGTTTTAGTGGTGGTGGTGGAGGACTGGCATGGTGTGATTTGTGTATGTATTTCTACCATTGCCATATTCTATCCTCCTCAGATTATTGGCACATATTACTTATGGGTCATAGCAGTGGTCCCAAGTGGGGTAGATGGTGGCAACCCTTCTTCACATCCGTCCTCCACCTCTTCATCTGTGCTGCTGTTAATATATTTGTCCTGGCTTTGTCTGTCATGTGTGGTTTCTGCTACTACTGCAACTACTGGAGCTGGATGTTGATGTAATTCTACTGCCACTACTACTAGGTGTCAAAGGTACAGCACTTGTAGCAGCAGCACCAGAGGTACTCATCATATCTAACACAACCTGTGATGCCGGGTACTCAAAACAGGTGTGTGTGTGGCTGAGTGGGACTTGGACTTTCAAGAGGCAATGATGCTGAGGATGACTGGTAGGGTGACTTTTTGGCTTTTTGACATCTATACTTGTCCAGGGTCACACTTTCCATTGGCTGACAGGCACAGTGCTCCTTAAAAGTGGCAGAAGATACAGCCTTTCACTTTCTGCAACCTTATAGCCCTGTCATCATCTTCACTCTCAACTTCATCTGTATCTGAACAAGAGAAGGATGCTTGAGGGATATATTCTAGATCTGCATCATCATCAGTCATCATTAGGTCATCCTCAGCAGCATCAGCATCACCTGACAGTTCTTGCCCACTACTACCCTTATATTCCTCTAAGCTTTTGGAGGTCTCAAAACAATTTATTTTTACTTTTACTATAACAACATTCACTACTACTTTGAGGACAGGTGCTTTGGTGTCTCACTGTCTGATGCAGCAGGCGGTTCAGCTGCTACACCTTCCTCTATTATGCTGTTGCTAGCATCATCAACACTTGAATGTGACTTGTTGTCATCTTCGCTGTTCTTCTTATATGATTCTATATTTCTACTGGCACTGGTGGTGCTGGACCTAGTTTTTCTGGGACCTTGACAAACTGCATCCTCCCTTGAAGTAAAGGGATCATCATAATTGATTGCACACGTTGCAACAACCATTGCTGCAGTAGGTTTTTGGACTACTACTTTACTCTCAGTCCCTACACTGCTCCACCCATCCCCCTTGCTCTTGTGCATTTGCTGGATATTCTGCAACTACACTGTGTTTTTTTACTGTACAGTGCACAACACAACTGATGGATATGTATGATGCCTTGCCTAAGCCCAGTCAGCTGTCTGTCACTGTCACCTAAGATATTTCATTTTTTATTCTTTTTTATTTTTTATTTTATTTATTTTATTTTTTTAAGTTGTCCACCCTGTTGTCTTATCACAGTCTGTCCAAAAAAATTATAACTGAAGAAGAAAATCAGAATGTCTTACCCCAGACTTCCCCACACAGCACAGAGACAATAACAGCAAGATCAGCAAGCAAATAGGTTGCCTGTGTCTTTCCTGTCAGTCACATGGAATTTTGGAGTATTTAGGGGACAACCTCCTTCCTCCCTTCATATCCCCTAGAGTGCCCCCAGACTCCCCTAATACAGAGGACAAATGATCTACCTAAATGACATCCTACACTAAGCTTCAGTTCCCCTTTATTTGCCCATCTCCTCTGCGCTCTCCTCTCACAAACACAGAATGGCTGCTGTGAGAGCCTGATAGCCTTTTATATGGCTGTAGAAAACTTTTGTGTGGTGTAGAAATATTTCTTCCCATTGATTTCAATGGGCGAAAAAGGCGGAAAAAAGCAAAAAAACTGCACTTTTCTTGGGAAATTTTTTGCCTAGCGGAAAGTGCCATTATTTGCCGATTTCAGTTTGAGGCGAAAATTTTCGCCCATCCCTACTTATGAATGTTATATCTACCCTTTCACTTTAGATCATGACCTCTTGTTCTAGCATTCCCCTTTTTTCTGGAAAAAAATGCTTCCCTTCTGGACTATATTAACTCTCTTACTATATATAATGGTTTCTATGATATCACCCCTCTCCTATCTTTCTTTCAAGCTGTACAGATTAACCCCTTAATGACCACTGATGTGCCAAGACCATCACGATGTTACATGCAATAAGAATCAGGGACGGTCCTGGCACATCATGGGTACGTTGTGATCATGTGGGAGTCTAAAACTGACTGAATCAGTCATTCGCAGCCTCTCCCACAGTGAGCCAGTATGTGTGATCACTCACACATACCTACTCGCCAAACACATACAAAAAATTACCTTAACCATCCGGTGCACACAACCCCTGGACGGCGGGTCCTTCAGGGGTTAAGTTATTTGTGTTTATTCTGGTATACAGTTATAGTAAGAATGCAGCAGTAAAATTTAACATATTTTGAGCATAAAGCAACATGTATCAACCAATTTTATTAAAAGAATGGTCATGATTGGATGGTTCTAATCCAGATTCCTGCGTCTTTTTGTTACTTCTAAATCTTACCTGCTAAATAAATGTAATAAAAATACAGACATCCTGATTTTTGTATAACAGGAACCTGAACAGGTTGGATGTACTAATACAATTTTATGCTAGAATAGGTTCTGCAATTGATTTATTGATTCAGTAACCGCCCAATGCCTATTTATTAACTCGTCTCATCTTTGCACTGTATAATTTATGGAATGGAATATGGGGTTCGGGAGTCTTGCCAAGAGTCATATCTACCTCCTTCAAAGTCATGTCCAGCATTGATTGAGAAATGTTATGTCTTGAAACAAGACACAGTGGCAAAATTCATAGTGGCCTTTAGGGATTTTTGGCCATTAGTAAGGTAAGTGGGGACTATTATTAGGATATGTTAGAAGGGGTGGAAAGACAGAGAGTGAAACCAGTGTGTGTGTGTGTGTGTCTCTGAAAAACAATTCACGCTTATGTGTATCAAACACCTTTACCAACAGGAATGTCATGAAACCTCACCAGATTTCTCCTCTAGGATAGTTCCTAACTCAGGATCACTGCTGGGAAAAACAGGATTAAGGTTTATTGAAACTAAACCATCACTTCAGGTGCCCTATCACCTGCTAGAGATCCTAGTCTCACCCAGAGGTTACTGTCCTTGGCAGGCTATCTAACTCTACATCTACCATTAGGGGACTTTGTAACAATCCAACCTGGTCTCTAGGGGCCCCATTAACTTGCCTTATTCTGCGACTCATTGTAGCCCCAGACCTAGGGATCACCCACTCCTTAGGGAGCCGGGTGTTGCTCCCACATGGAGCTTCGTACCTGGAGCACATTCTCCACTTTTCTACATGGATACAGAACACATCTGAACAACCCAATATCTGCACCTACTCTAGTTCCTGCCTAGGCTGTGGCATACCATGGGGTTTCTCTCAGTAAGACCACTGTAATCTGCCTTAGAGCACACTTATTAGTTACACTACTGGGTGTTGTTGTTCTTTTTAACCCTTTAAGGACCAAAGGAGTGTACAACACATTACAAGACAAAGCAATGCACACACATACATCATATACATACATATGGCTGTAAACACAGCTCATTTCACATTTAATAATCCTAATTTTCTGAAATCTTAGGCAATGACGATCAACTGCAATCCATTACCATGCTCATAATTGCAAATGGCACTCTATTAATTTCATGTCAGGAGAGATACAGTTCACAGTCTGGATTCTGATGCTGTACCCATCCCAAATAGCTCCGCAATGAAGCAGAAAATGAAAGTTATACAGGCAGGAGAATGTTTTTATCAGGTTCTAATTGTTTCCATAGAGACCTAAAACGCACAGATAGCACTCAGCAATGCTTTTGCCCCAAGCTAGAAATTATGTTTAAACAAATTTTGATGAAGCTCTTCATTTGATTGAAATTCTTATTATGAATAAAACAAACAAGAGAAGTTTGTGGAAAATAAATAAAATGTGATAGGTGTTCATTGTAAATGTTTGGACCATACCTGGATTTTATTTCTTTTTCCCTTCAGCCTGATGTTCTGAGAAGACCTAGAGCAATTTGGGGGAATGAATCCAAACCACAGGGTACACATAAAGAGTACCAGTATCTTAAACAGTTTTTTTTTTACCCATTGAATGCTAGACATGCAGTAAATTGCAAATGAGATTGTACAGTGTAATATTGTATGCTCAGATTTGCATATTGCTGCATTGGATTCTGGGAATGCAGCAAAATGTTGTCAACTTGTGATTCCTTGTTGGACATATAATTGTGAACATGTCATTGTTTCAGTCATGTCAATATACACATAAGTTCATTATATAGGTATTAAAGGAGCAGTAAACTTTTTTTATGAAAACACATATTTTATAGAACATTTCCTGCTGAATAAAATAAGGTAACTCTCACTGATGTCAGATTTTTTATTCAAAATCTATAGTATCAAATGGTGGGAGTATCTACAAGCCCGCGATTGGTGGACTCCCCAACTAAGTGATAGAGGCGGCTTCAGGGATCTCACTCTTTTTGAGAAAGTTTTATCCTCTACTCCCACTCGCTTTAAACCGTTATCCTTTTCTTATTCCGTGATCATCTCTACACCCTCTCAGCCCAAACTGTACTTCTTCCGTCTCTGGGAAAAGGATCTGGAGTGCACCCTTGAGGCGGATCTGTGGTTCTCAATCTTGAAGGGATTATATGCTTATTCTCACTTTGTTAAGTTAAGGGAGCTGAACTACAAACTAATCTCCAGGTGGTACCACACCCCTCTTAAAATGTCCAAGATCCACCCAAATCTTTCCCCCTCTTGTTGGCATAGCCAGGATGGCATAGGCTCCTTCTTTCATACCTGGTGGACGTGCCCCCGTATTGCTCCTTTTTGGAAAGACGTTCGCTCATGTATTAACTCTAGGCTTGCCCTGGATCTACCATTAGACCCTCTCCTCTTTTTATTTTCATGCCAACTCCACATGACCCATAAGCCTATGGTTGACTACAGGGTTGTGGTTTTTTTTTTTTACTTAATGAAGCCAAGGCACTGATTCCTCTTTATTGGAAAGACTCCAACACTCTGTCTCTAAACATGTGGCTTCAAAGGGTTGATTCAATGCTTCTCCTCGAGTCATGTCATGCACGTGCTACAGCCTCCACCGACTCTCACACCAAAAGATGGGAGACCTGGCTAAGAGCTTGAAACAGCCGCAAAGATTGCTTCTGTGTTCCCTCTGGCATGAGGCCCTGTCCCTAATTTTTTGGACTTCGTCTATTCTCTTCGTGTGAGATCCGGTAGCCCTCCAGCTCTCTGAGATGTTCCGACTCGCCGCGTTTCTCTGCATACTTCTCCCTTCCTTATCTACTCCTCTCTCTTTCTATCCCCCTTTATTGACTCTTTACTTCTCTTTCTTTTCTTTCTTCCATTTCTCTTCACTCCTAACACACTCTGAACTATCTTCTTTGCCTCTGCTCTATTTAGTCATTGATGCGGACCAGCACTTCCTCTATGGATTGCTTTCCTCCTATCCCCCATACTGTAGATTGCTTTATGTCCTCTTCTATTATTAGCTACTGACAAGACTCATTCCACTGTAGTTAAGTTCCAATAACTATTGATTGTTTCCTGCAATCTATCTTCCTTCGGGAACCTATCTCCTTCTATGCAAGGGGGGTATGTGGGTTCTTTCATTATCATTGTGCAAGCTTTGTTTTGATTGCTGTATGTCAACTAGTTATTTCATGTTGGTCCAACTTTCTGTACTCACCTTATATGCCTTCTGTATTTTATCAAGCTGTATTCCTTGATTTGTACATTTTTTGTTTGACTCAATAAAAATTTAAAAAGTTAAAAAAAAAAAATGCATAGCAGATCAAATAATCAGGAAGTGAATTTACTGTGTTTACTTCCTCATAGTTCTAACTGACAGGAAGTGACAGGCAGTTTCTATCACATTCTATGGAGAATTCTATGTCTCTGACTTTCCTGACTTTCCTTTCCATTAGAATCTAACAGGAAATCTAATTAGAATTTGACCACTAGAGGGTACTGCTAATGTAAAAAACATGGGTTTAAACTGTAATAACTCTGGAAATATAAATCTCTCGGCAGTGGGAGTACCCTTATTTTACTCAGTAGGAAAATCCCTGTGATATATATTTTTTCATAAGAAAAGTTTACTGCTCCTTTAAATATAGAGAAAAGACAGAGTAAGCACAACTAGTGCTTTATCAAAGGTAAAATATGATGTAGAACAAGTCTGTTCAAGTTCAGTCCTCAAGGGCCACCAACAGACCAGGATGTAAGGATTTCCCTGATCAGTGGATCATTCATTGTGACTGACTCACCTGTGCTTAATCAGGGAAATCCTTACATCCTGGCCTATTGGTGGCCAGGATGTAATGGTAGATCCAGGGCAAGCCTAGAGTTAATACATGAGCGAACGTCTTTCCAAAAAGGAGCAATCTGTATAGGGGGGAATTTTTGTTATTTTGTTTCTCACCATGCGTAGATTCTGATTTTAATCAATGGGAGTTTTAGGGTATTTTATTTTATTTGCTATGGCTACCATGGCAGCTCACGGGATGGATCACACAAAGAGTACCTGTAATGCTTCCTGTGCACTGAGTGAGCTTTGGTCACTGTATAGGAGGCATTAAAACTATTCACTCAGAGACAAAGGTCTCTGTGTGAGTGATCTGCTGAGCAGGTTCCTATAGCAACCAGTCAGCTGACCATACCATAGAGTACGGCTCACCATAGTAAGTGACTGCAATATCTTGTGACAACAGCAGAAAATTGCAGTTTAACCCCTTGAGGACTGCCGATCGCGCATGTGGCCGTCACTTAAGGACCACCATTTTTTTAAAATTTCCGCATCTGGTTCAGGGCTCCCCGAACGGCGTGCAGCTGCGTGGGGTGCCCTGAATTCCATGAAGGTCCTTAACGCCAATCTACCCAAGATGTGCCAGAACTGTCAAGAGTCTTTAAAGGATTAATATACTAAAAAAAGTTTATACTTTAATACATTTTGCACGGAAAACTGCCAAGCACTGTTTCTTTTCTGATGCTATATTTCAGATCAGGAAGGTTTTTTTCTGCTTGTGTACTGACAAAAAGTCTTTGCCATTGATAATGAGAATGAGATTAAAACATTCTGCAATAGAAGTTTACAGCCATATCAAATAGAAACCCAGCTATTTTTGCAACCTAATTGCCACTGTATCAGCAGTCACACACATACAGACAGTGAAATCTTTGGTTGCTAATGGAGATGAAAATTTTCTGGTCACTAATGACATGACTACATTCAATAGGGAGTTATGAAGTGCCTAGCCAAATATAACTAAAACAGCATTTTAATTATATCCTGTCTTACTTAAAATTACAAAGATAGGTAGAATTAAAAAATAGTCATAAGTCCATCAAGTTCAACCTTTGACCTTTATTGATTAGATCCAGAAAAAGGCTAATAAAAACCTCTGCGAAAATATTGCCTATATATGGACTCATGAAAACTATGAACAGCTCTAGAGAAAGCAACTTTATCATGGAGGGACGAGGGGAATTACCAAAATTCTCATTCCTATAGAGTTCTCCAATTCAGAGTATGGAGACCTCTCTAATACTCAGTTGATATTCTTCAAAATGTTCACATTCTGCTTCCTGTATAAGGTTCCAAATTTATTATGAAACTGGACAAAAAATGGAGTCCTGTTGTAATTCCAAGCTGACAGTTTAACCTGAATCAATCTTATGTATCCATGTGAATTTATAAATATTTTACTGAATACATTTCTGTTTGTTTAAAAAAAAAAAAAAAAAAGATGGAAGTATGTCTATAAAATATACATTGTCATCTGTATGATTGGGACCAGTTCAATGAAAACAATGAACTACCATGGATATCCTATAATATAAAAGGCCTGTATGTTTGTCCGATGCACTCATGCGCAGTAGAGACTGACCGAACACACAGAATGCTGTGAGGTGTACTTCAAGCACATCCACCGGCTGTGCGTCCTCCCAGGCGGGCGAGGGGTGTGGACGTAGGGGCCGACCATCCAGAGATGTTTTTGAGGTAGAAGAGGGAGGCCTGTTTGCTCCCGGAGTCACTGCTCTGCTTCTACCTGTGGTTTTTGGGCGGCTGAGGGAAGTCTCCTGATGCTCCTGCGGGGCCTGTCACACCGGGAGAGCCAAGGCTGCCGCGGCCATTCTCTAACTGAAGCGGCCCGTGTACATGGGCTTTTACACTAGTTATGTGTATTATGCATATTTTTTGGCACGTTATTTATTCATTATTAGATAAACTACCCCTATAGAACAGGAGAAATAGAGAAAGAAATATTACCATTCAATCCTGCCAAAACTCAATAAGTAAATACTTTTTCATGCAAAAAAAAATATGATTGCATTAGCACAAAACTTACACTTTTTAACCCTTTGAGTGTCAGCAAGGTATACCTCTGTGGCACTCAAATGGGTAACATAGCCAAGATTCAACCAGGATATTTTACTAATACAAAACTGTATCATAGTTTAACCTTACACCTCCCTAATGCCAACGTTCCAAGCTACTTACACCTACAATTTTACCCTTAATGTACCCTTGCATTGGAAAAATGTCTTTACGCCTTCATCTACCTAATTCCAATGTGTTAAGCTAAGCATGCCCAGACTCCTCCCCTTAATCCCACCTGTACAAGCAAAGGGCAATGGGACAGTCTGTGGGCATTTTGGGGTATTCCTACTGAAGCACATTTAAGTAAATATGCTAACCATACAGTAAATTCATTAAGGGCAGTTTGTTCAATAGAAAAGTGGAGGGCACATCTTTAAGTTCAGCCACTGGTGACAGAGGCTAATGGCAGCTGAGCTGTACATTCACCCTATACATCCTCTGTCAGTCCTGGATGTCATGCCTGTGGAGGCTGACCTGAGAGTTGCTGATAGCTTTTATAAACTGAAGCAGGCAGAGTGTATGAGCCTATTTAACTCTTTAAGCATCAGAGCAGGGTAGGGCGGGCACCATTTGGCCTGGGGTGTAAATACAATTAAGCGGTCTATGTCTACTATTGCTACAGTTCAAAGTCCCAGCACACCCCCTTGTGTTAATGTTATAGCTGGCATTAATGTTATGTATCAAGTGATACCAAAGAGCTCATAATTGAAATGGTGGTAGACTAGTGATATCATAGAGATAACAAATGAAATGGAGCTACACTAGTTATACCACAGAGCTTACAGCTGAAGTGAAACTACGCTAATGATACAACAGAGCTTACGACTGAAATAAAGTTACACTAATGATACAACAGAGCTTACAACTGAAGTAAAGTTACACTAGTGATACCACAGAGTTTACAACTGAAGTAAAGTTACACTAGTGATACCACAAATCTTACAATTGAAGTAAAGCTATGCTAATGATTCCACAGAGCTTACAACTGAAGTGAAGCTACTCCAGTGATACCACAGAGCTTACAATTGAAATGGAGCCATGCTAGTCATACCACAGAGTTTACAATTGAAGTGAAGCTACTCTAGTGATAACACAGAGCTTACAATTGAAATTGAGTTACACTGCTAGTGTAGCTCCATAAACTATGTTTAATCCATTTCTTTTAGTACAGCACATGGGAAATTGATTGAGGCAGCGGCCCACTGGCCCTCCATCAGTGAAGATGTCCAAATTATTGCTTTGAAATGCATTGCACATCCCTCTGGTCCTTAAAGGGTTAAAATGCATCATGTACCATGGGTGGCATTTGTTTCCTGTGGTCCTTCTAGCAAGTGTCATGTCCACCTCCATGGACCTGAAAACAGGACTGATTGAAAATATTATTTCTTGAACAACGGCATGCAATTCATAGGAGCCATTAGTATTCTCTGTAAGTTGGGGGATATTATTAAGAGTGCTGCTTCTCCCTTAATGTTGTCCTAATAATGAAACACATAATACTATAGAACCGTTATCACAACCTTATTTAGCTATACCAAGTTACTGCACTTGTGCTGAAAGAAGAAAAGGTGATCGAATCTGCTGCATACCAACTGTACCATGGGGGCCGAGGGTTAAATATCCCCATTGATTTAAACAGGGCTTTTAACCTAGTAAATACTAGAAAGGTCCCCAAAACATTCATGTTGTGCAAGGGGTTAAAGTCCCCTTTAGGTAACTTGGGATATGCAGAATTTTAATTTGGTGGTATGCCCCACTACTGCTTGCTGTAGGGCATGTTGCAGAAAGTAAGAGAATTAACAGTTCTGTAGCATACCATCTGCACCACAGGGTGGAATGTTCTTATTGATTTAACCCTTTGAGTGCCAGAGGGGTATGCAACACATTGCAAAGCAATGCATTGTGCACCCCTCTGGCACTCAGAGGGTTAAATGGGGGACCTTAATTCATTAAGGACCCATGACGTGCCAGGACCGTCATTGGTAAACTTGCCATAAGGACCCATGACTGTCCTGGCACGTCACAGAATTCAGGGCTCCCCATGTGGTTGCACGCCATTCGAGGAGCCCTGAATCAGAATGCACAAAAAAACAATAAATTCTCCGTGGTACTTAAAGGGATAGTAATGTTTCAAAATAAAAGCAGCTCCAATTAATCTTCATAGTATTTAGGCCATGGAGAGTGTTATTTCAGTACTATCAAATAGTTGTAGTTCAAGAGTAACACTGCCTGCTCACCTCAGAACAGAAAGGTGGTGTCCAGATGGATTGCAGAGAGGGACAATCTTCAATTACCATAAGGGAAAAACCTGAAAAACCTGTCAAGGGGGGCAGAGTTTTCATTGTTCTCACAGTAAGAAGACTGTCCCTTGCTGTGAGCTGTCTGGTCTGTGGACCAGATTCCCCATCTGAGAGGAGGTGGCTTACACTAGGTAAAAGGGGCGGGAGGGGGAAACTTTATCATTCAATTACTCTTGAACTACAACTCTGACAGTACTGAAATAACACTCTCCATGGCCCAAATACTATGAAGATTATTTGGAGCTGCTTTTATTTTGAAACATTACTATCCCTTTAAGTGAAGGCTGCTAGCACGCTCAGCCAGTCCTTAAGGGCTTAACCCCTGGAATGCTAGAGAGGTTTGCAAGACATTACTACAATGCTTTGGAAACTTCTTTATGATTTCCAGTGGCAAAGCAAACCCCATTTTATATCAGCTGTGATTCTGGAACTATTTATTCATTCTCCATGGTGTTGTTTGGATGCTTCAGAATTGATAATCTGTTGTTCTCTGCATAAGGCCTTTACTCTGTTATGGTTACAAATAGTTCACATTTAACAATGATTTGGATACACCAAAGTTATCCTTAAAAAAACCCCAAACCTTTAATGATTGAATCTGTTGACACAATTAAAAACCCAGCATGTTAATAATCCTGCTGTGGAGATAAATGGTTTCCATTAGTTTTCTCATTAGATTTAACTAGGATTATTTCTTCAGCAGTGAGTCATTTATCTCCGTTTGCGATTTTCCTATTTACTATAATGCTGAACTCCTTCTTGGTAAGCTTCTTTCACTGCACCTTTATTTCCCAAGAGCCAGTTGCTTTCATCCAGAGTAGAAACTTTCACAAATGACAAATCAGTTGAAACTTTAAATGTTAAAGTCATTTATAATGATTATTAAAAGCAGTAACGTTAGTGGCCTGGTTCTGCACTAAATCTGTATTGAACGTTTGCCATGATCTCCAAGTTGGTACCATTAGTAATTTCAATATGCCTATATGCAGTGTGTTGCTGGTCTTTGTGGAATAACATTATTAACAAGGGATCTGTTAAACAAAGCAAGGTTTTGCTACACTAGCCTTGCCAACATAAACGTAAAACTTTGACGGTGAATGCAAAATAAACCTTGCATGATTGCTTTCAAATTCATTAACCCTTTGAGTGTGCCTCTATCATGCAAATGGTTAATTGAACCACTTACATATCAGATAAAATGTCATACATTCTAATTCTATTATACATTCTATTATATATTCCTATCTGGAAAATGTAAGAATCCAAAAGTGAAGCAATGCACCAGGGATGGGAGAAATGTTTCTCCTCAAGAGCAGACATGCAAAAAATTACATGGGAATTCCTGTAAAATTAGCTGGGGTTTTTTTTCAACATGATAATAATACACAGTAACACAACATTGCTGGGGCTAAAAAAAGACTTGAATCCATCAAGTTCAGTCTTTTCTGAAAGGAAGGCAAAAAGAGCCAAAACAACCCTGTAGAGGCAATTTCCAAATAAGCCCCAAGTGGGTAACAAAAATAATTTGTAAGTCAAAAAGGCAGTTTTCCTTCCATATTGGATGTTGGATGTTTCCTGTCTGCATTGAAACCAACTATTATAATTCTCACAATTGTTCTGAGCTAGAACGGTATGCAGTACAGTATCTGCAAATGTATATAATGTATTTCCACCCATTTGGAGTTTCCCATGTATTCCTGTTGTGCTTAGATCTAAAAGGGCATAAACAGGTAGGTGCTACCATGCCAAAAGTCATTCCACCATCATGAGACACGCTTAAACAACATGGACTTACCATTTGTGCTTGGGGGATGTCCTCCCCTGACCAGAACCGTATAATTCAAGCAGAAATGGATTCAGCTGCACTCCAAGACTCGAACATACAGATGCAAACCTTTGCAGTATCATAAAAATCCACTTTATAAAAATATTAAAATATAAAAAACTTATAAACATGGAAAGGCATGGGTGTAGCATGATAAGGACGGAGGGATAGAGTCCCTTAAAACGTCTTACGCATTTTGAACTTCACAGCACTTAATCATAGACTTTATGCTTTAATTATAAATGGATGTAAGTTTACAACATCTTGTCAGTCTGTGCTTGGAAAAGAGAGAAATCTGCTGTATTTCTGATGATAGCTAGTGTAGGCAGACAGGAAGACAAGAGGGGGATGAAGTTGCTTGATAGGACTATTGGGTGTGAGTGTGAAGGGAAAAAGGATTCTTTTACCTGAGATTGCTGAGCCAGAGACTCTATTGACTGTCAGAACTAGACTGTAAGCTCACACATGCAGTGCCCTCTGATAATTTTATTTTCTATATTTTACTTGTACTGTCAAATGTCTTCGTAAGTCTATGACTTAGGCTGACAGCTACAAATATTAGAGACCAAGACATACATCATGCTTTATTTTCAGATGGAAAAAAACATCACTCCACAATCTAATGGCTCTGTTGTGCACTTTACAGTAAAAAAAATAACACTTCTACCATTATGCCCATCAAACATGCTAGGGTAGGGGTAAGGGGAAAGGAGTATGTGGAGTGCATGGAAGTGATACAAAAACTGATTGGGTACATGGTTGCTGCAGTATGTGCAAAAAAGGATTATGATCCTGTTTGTAAAAGTAGTATGAAAAGTTCCACCACCATCAGTAGTAGTACTAAGCCTTTTAACAACACCTAAGATGACAACAAATCACATTCCAGTGTTGTTGCCATAGTGGAGGAGGATTTAGCTGTGGGAGCAACTACTGCATCAGTGACAGTAAAACTCCCTTGCAAAATGGAGGTCATATATTTGTTAGCAGTGCAGTGAGACATAGCTGAGGTTAAGTATGTAGTTTTGTCACTACCAAGCAGCTGGGCAAAGTTTTGGGGGCTATGTGTTGTTATATTGGTTACCAGTGTGGTAAGACATGGATTGGGGAGTAATTATGTATACTGTTCTATAGCTAGAGTGGGACAAAACAGGGGGTCAGTAGATGTGGCTCTATGGCTACCAATGCAGTGGGGGATCACGGCCAAAAACAAATCTGCACTTTTCGCTGTAAATTTCTCACTCAGCAGGAAGTCTCATTTATTGCATTTTTCTATGGGAATTTTTATATGTTGCTTGTAGTACAGCTGGTTCCCCCCAGAATTTCTCCAGTTCTTCTTAATAAATCGGTCTCTTTATACTGGAAAACCACAGCTTTGGTACTTGGATGGTAGGGACATGTCAAATGCATTGCATGTAAGAACTTAAAGGGATAGTAATATCTGGAAAAAAATGCAATTCTGATTGATCCTCCTATAAAGAGGGTCATGTAATGCTTTATTTCCTTATTTCCCATGTTGCAGTTCAAAAGTAATTTAATGCTAAAGGATCCCCCTCCCGCCCCTTTTACATCTTATAAGCCTCCTCCCCTTAGATGTGGAATCCTGTTGTGGAACCAGACAGTGCGCAGTGAGGGACAATCTTCATTCCAAGAGTATAAGGAAAACGCTGCCGCACTTATGGAAGCTTTTATCTTATGCTCAGTGAAGATTATTCCTCACTGCCCTCCATCTGGCTGGCTGAAAGAGGCAGTGTGATGTCAGTGAAAGAGGAGGGAGGGGATCCTTTAGCATTGAATTATTTATGAACTACAACACAGAATGTATTGAAATAAAGCTTTACACAACCCTTTTTATAGGAGGAGGCTCAATAGGAGCTGAATTTTTCCATGTATTACTATCTCTTTCTCACACAAAAAATTGGACATAACTATATGAATGAGACCTAATGTATGGTCATACCCATATACCCCCCTCCTAGAGCACCAAAATGTGTACAGTAAAGCACTCAAATAATTTGCAATCAATATATAATAACACTACAAGTTCCACCTTACTTTCAAATGCTCAGTCTCAGTCATAGAGATGTTATATAAGTATGGGATGAATAAAGAGATATGAATAAAAAATAGCTCAGTCACTCCAGTGTCCCAGTTCATCAATAAAGAACACTTCACCATCCCAGAACGCTTCTGTTGTAGTCTTCAAAGTGTGCTCCTTTTTTCCACACCAACATCAACGGTTTCTGCAGAAAAAAGGCACAAAACAGAATGCAATCTAAACAGTGGTGTAACTATAGGGGTCACACCTGCGACCGGGCCGTCACTCCAGGGGCCCCAGCCTCCCCCTGCGACCCCCTATCCCGATGCCCGCAATTAAGTAATGCAGAGCGCTGGGACTCTGCATTACGAGAGTGCCGGTCTGCCAGAGGGAGATCAGTATTCCCACCGGCAGACCGGCACTCTCGTAATGCAGAGCACTGGGAGACGACATCATCTTCCAGCGCTCTGCATTACTGAAGAGGACCGCGCGGATCACCAGGGAGGTAGGAGATTTAGGGGCAATGTGGAAGGGGCATTGTGAAAGGGGCAATGTGGAGATTGAGGGGCAATGTGAAAGGGGTAATGTGGAGATGGGGGGCATTGTGGCAGGGGTAATGTGGAGATGGGGGGCAATGTGGAGATGGCCAATGTAGTCGGGGGGCCCATGGCAATTCTTGCACCAGGGCCCCGTGGCTTCTAGTTACGCCTCTGAATCTAAAAGAAGCGTTTATTCAGCACTACCCCCTACTAACAAAGGAAATGCACTTACAAGATAAAAATATAAAACAGGCATATAATATATATAATATATATGTATATATATATTTATTTTTTTTTTTAAGAGTTTTGCACCTTTTTTCTTTTTTCTCTTTAAGTGGAAATGCTATTTTACAAGGCCTCTTAAATGTTAACAATGCATATGTTCAGTTTATTTTAGTATAGAAAACAGATTATGAAAATGATGAGAAATGTACTTACTAACTAACAAAATTTCTATTCAAAATAGGATAATGGAATCTCATTATTTAGGGCCCTAATTGCTGTCTAAACAAATTATATGAACAATTAACATAGAGGCATCTAAAAGTAATCAAGCTTACTCCCAGAAAAAGCAGATATGCTTAACCCTTTAAAGACCATATGAGGTATGCAACTCATTGCTTGGTAATGCATTGCGCAACCCTCTGGTGCTTAAAAGGTTAAAATAACATAAATTACAAAAGCATCATTGCAGAAAAGGCATTAGCACTTCTAAAGCAATTCATCAATACAGGGCTTAACATTATACCAGAAACTCTGCTTAATGCATTGATGTGCTCATATCTATTCTGTTGTATTTTTTTGCATGTTGGAACTAAAGCAATTGAATTAACCATTTGGAGTGCCAGAGGGGTACACAACATATTGCAAAGCATTATTCTGTAGCATGACATTGACCTCAAACATACAGCCAAAGTCATTTAGAACTTTCCTCAGCATAAAGAAGAACAAGGAGTCCTGGAAGTGATGGTATGGCCCCCACAGAGCCCTGATGTCAACATCATTGAGTCTGTCTGGGATTACATGAAGATAGAGTAGCAACTGAGGCTGCCTAAATCCACAGAAGAACTGTGACTAATTCTCCAAGATGTTTGGAACAACCTACCTACTGAGTTCCTTAACAAACTGTGTGCAAGTGTACCTAGAAGAATTGATGCTGTTTTGAAGGCTGTTTTGAACCCTGGTCACAGCAAATATTGATTTGTCATACATGGGAACTTTCAGGGACTGACCCTGAGACTCAAAGTTTTGAACCAAATCTCAGGGTCTCAGGGTGAACGGCCAAATTCTCAGGGTGAGAGAGTCCAGTGTTTTCTACTATATGATTTACACCAATTTACTGCTTGTAAGAAGTGACATCTCAGAGCCGTAACTTGTTAAAGGCTCCTTGAGGACTGACTGGATCGTCTCTGGGTTAGACCAAACATTGACATTGTACCTAGAATCTACTTTCTCAGGAGAATTATGAGTTAATATTTCAAAGATCTCAGGATGAGCTCATTTCAAAAGTTCCCAGGTATGTTGATTTGATTTAGATTTTTCTTCTGTTCACTCACTATGCATTTTGCTATTTGACAAAAATAAACTATTAACAACTATTATTAAAAAGTAAAAACATAAACAGTTTATGCCACTTAGGGAACATATAGTATATGTGTACATTTTTGTGCATTTTAGAAAAGTGGGGGCTAAAATACAAGTACACAGATACAACTTATTTTTTGGCAAATGGATAATAATATTAGTATTTGTAAATATATTTGTGTCTGCATTGTGAACAACAGTGTGTGCCCTTCAAACTGGAGCATGCATAGTGGCATGCCCCTTTGAATATGAACCATGTGACAGCTAGTTACAGGGTTCACGCTTAGTCAATCTTCTTGGTTTTCAGCAGTAAGACTCTCTTCTTTATGGGCCCACATACAGGTGTGCTCTGTTGTTTATTGGGATGCCCTGGATTGTGCAGAGTTCAATGCTAGGCAAAAGTTCAGTGAGCTGACCATATCAGCACCCTGCAATTAACAGGAGACCTGAATTGTCACTGACTGCCTTATCTGGCCTCCACTACATGGGGAGATCAGTCACTGCTGACAGCGCTCCTTGTTCATTTAAAGGGCTGAGGTTGTACATTTACAACCTTGGTCATTATGGTACACATAACGAGGCAAGAAATATGCATCCAAAGGCATTAATGAGGTTATCAGAAGGACTTACCTAGTTATGTATCCTTATCTAGCTAGATACTCTTCATACAGTAGTCAGGAAACACAGTAAGGCATAGTTTGTGAAATCAAAGGCCCCCAGATTTCATTTACGATATCTGGGGAACTACCTAGTATACAGAGTGCTTAGCATTTTGTTTCCTATGTGTATGTGAAATCAAGGTACTTTAGACATCATTACTGATATTTTGGGGCTAGCTAGATCAGTGATTCTCAACTCCAAATCTCGGGGCACACAAACAGGTCAGGTATTCTAGATAATCCAGTTAAACACTGGTTGACCAATCTCAATTACCAATCTACTGATTATACAAGTGCAATCAAGTAGGAATATCCTGAAAGCTTAACCTGTTTGTGGGCCCTGAGGACTAGCATTGAGAATCACTTCATCTAACAATATGCTTAACCTAGTATTTGTCTTTTACCCAGCACTAGTGCACTCAGTACATTAAAGGGAAAGTCATGTTTAGGTATTACTGTAAGATTGATTTTACTACATACATTTGTATAATGATGTAGCTTTGTAACCATCCATAACATTTTTGTTTTACTCTAAAATAAAGCCCCCCCTTCCCTCAATACAAAGAACTATCCAATGAATTATTTATGCAAAGAGCTGAGCTAAGAACAAGAGGTCATCCATTAAGACTTGAGGAAAGACACTTTTTACTAAAACAAAGGCAGGGTTTTTTTACAGTAAGGCCGGTAAAGCTATGGAATTCTTTGCCTCGTGTATGTTGTACTTGGAGATACTGTAACTGCTTTCAAAAAAGCAATGGTTGCCTATCTAGCACAAAACAATATTGAGAATTATGACAGGTAGCTTCAATGCAGATAGGTTGTTGATCCAGAGAACTATCTGACTGCCAATTAGAGTGAGGAAAGAATTATTTTACACACTTGGGGCTCAATTGGAAATGGCTACAGTGTGTGTTTTTTGTTTTTTTTTGCATTCCTCTGGATCAATAGTGGTGTTTTGGCATGGGCTGGACTTGATGGTATATGTCGTTTTTCAGCCTCATCAACTATGTCACTATGTTGTCCCTTGCCCTGACTGGTTTGCTACTCTCCTCTGGAAAGATTCATGATGTATGGAAAAGGGGCAGGAGCGGACCACTTTATTATAGAATAAAACAAAAATGGCAGAGTTATGGATGGTTAAAAGCTACACATTGTTATACAAATGCACATAGAAGAATCGAACTTGCGGGCGTGCAAGTCCAGTGGAGATCTCACCCATATAAGCAAAAATATAGCATGTCCTTCAGACATCAGGAAAGAAGTATACAAGAGCCTGATTCTACAACACATACTCAGAATACAGTGCAATAAGCACTACTGTATTTTAAAATATAGACTGATTACCAGGAGAGGTTGCCTAAAGCTCCCTCTTTACAATTCCTTTCTAATGCAAAAAAAGTGGTATGAGAGAATATATGATGTTCTTGGAGAAAACATAAAGTCCAAATCCAAGTTTTTGGTGACTTTAAGTATGGGGAAGGCTTAGGAATGTCAGAGAAAATAAGACCATAATGCTTAAATTTTTTTATTCACTCTTATAAGGCATAGTGCCATGTAAGTTAAGGAAAGAAGATGTAGTACCATTAATCAAAAAGGTCACAAGATCTCAACATGAAAACCTGGAAATGATGGACCTATGAGTTTGAGTTATGTAATGAGTAACAGTTTAGGATTAAAACCAAGAGCATTCAGGATTGTGTGATGACCACCAATAATATTATTAAGTGTCTGCATGGTTTTATGCAGAATAGATTGTGTCAGACTACTTTACTTCCATTCTTTTCCATTTACTGCTGAAGTTGTATATTAGATTTTGCAAAAAGCATCTTACTGTGCTTCACAGCAGGTGAACTTATGAATTACATGGCTTCAGGTTGAGACGTAATATCCGAGTATGGACAGAGAACTGGTTAAATGATAGAATGTAGAAAGTTGTTGTAAATGGTACCTTTTCAAGTTCATCCAAATATGGTGTCAGTCTTGGGCCCAGTGCTTTTATTTGTTTATTAATGATCTTGAAGTGGATAGTGAAAATAGTATCTCAGTCTTTGCTACTGTGTAAGGGTTAAGGCAGTGCAAGGCAGTTTTTTTCTCTGCGCCTCCCTTCAATGTCTCACATCTGCTGGGGTGTGTTGCTTTGGAGTACAGCTTGGGTACACTGATGGCTACTGCCCAGTCTCGCTGCAGCAAAGCTGGCTGCAAGGCTAGATTTTCTCCACTGTTTGAGCTGTTAAAAGAACAGGTTAACTGGACAAAAGATGTGAGAGTGGGTGTTGGGAAGGAATCAGACATTCCATATAACTATAGCAGAGAGAAACTAACTCCCGTAGTGGAGAGATGAAGTGGAAGAAACTAGAGTGAATAGGGAAGATAGAGTGAAGATCCTCTAGGAAATACAAGGGAGGTGGAGATGATCTGGAGACAGAATGGTAAGAGGTACCTCAATTCTCAGAGAAGACCCCCAAGGAGTCACTGGAGCAAAGTGGGGAAATATTACTGAGAATCAAGAGGAGTGTGTAGTGAAGGATCTCTGGGAAGCAGGGCTAAGTGGAGATGGATCACCAAGAAGAATGAGACTTGATGTGGGGATATTCACTGGAGGAGCAGATCCAGAGAGGTGAAGGACACAATGCACGGACACAATGCAGAAATTAACACAGAGGGAGCTGTTCTGGAGAGGCATTTGCCCATCAAGGCCTAGCAAATACAATGTGGCAATGTTCTACGGGGGAGCTGATCAGAAGAGGAACCTGATCAGGTGAAATGTAGATGCTGAGGGAACCATCAAAGCACTGGAACTCAGGATACAAGTAGAGGAGTTCAAGAACTCAGGAAGCAGATACTAGATACTTGGAAAATAACTTGAACAGGACATGGCAATAAACTGTGTACGGAAATATATTACATACCAGGATATTTTTTTCTTTGCAGAAACATTTAGATAAACTGAGTGAATCAGTGGGGAGGTGGCAGATGTGATTTAATACAGATAATTGTAAGGTAATGCATTATATGATACTTATATGATACAAATACACTAGATGGAAAACTACTTGTGAAATCCTTGTAAGGAAAATATTTAGGAGTACTGATAGACAATATATATCACCACAGTGTGCAGTGTCAGTAGGGTGTCACCATGTATGAAAAAGGGTATAGATACACGAGATAGGAGTATAATTTTACCTCCTTACAAATCCTTAGTAAGGTCTCATCCTATATAATAATTCGCCAAGTTGTGTGTAACGCCCGACATGCGCAGTACACACTGCTGCGCGTGCGGCAGTCATACGCAGTGGAGACTGCCCGCGCCGCGGCTGATAATCAGCCGAGGTGCGGGCAGTCTCCACTGCGTGTGACTGCCCCGCGACCGGCTGCCAGAGGCTCTGTATCAGCTGAGGCACGGGAGACCCGCGACCGGCTGCCAGAGGCACTGTGGCCCGTGTAACGGGCTGTTAAACTAGTCTAGAATATCTGATGAACTATTTACTTTAAGATCTAAGCAAAAATAAGCAGACATCCAAAAAAAAAACAGAGGAAAGTTGCTTTCAACTAAACAAAGGCAGGGATTTTTACAGCAATATTAACCCCTTAAGGACCAGCGGTCCAGGGAAGTTACATTCCCTTAAGGACCGCTTTGATCCTTGCCAATGCGCGATACATGTGACCTGTTGAGGGCACTGGCGAGCCGAGTTGGGGTCTAAGAGAGACTGCTCCAGTCTTGGAGCGGTCAATTTCAGACCCAGTTTTTATTTACAGCGGCCCACAGGAGCACTGTAAGTAAAAATATGTGGTGTACTATGACCTTCACTGGTCCTTAAAGGGATAGTAATACTTTAAAATTACTAATCCCAATATTGTAGGAGTAAAAGAAAGAAATTATTTTCCCCCAGTGATATCTCTCAAACGTTTATGGTTTAAGAGATATTCACTCGCAAAGTTACCCCCTCCCTCCCCTTTAACTGAAGTCAGTGTTGTAGCTGTCTGCAGAAAAAGTATGTCCTACGATCATCCGGTGGCTCTGCAGCTGAGCCGCGATAATAAAAAAGAAATCAGTCACTTAAAAGGTCTTTTACGTGTGCTTGATTTGCAAGCACATATAGAAGACCTTTTAAGTTAATGATTTCTTTTTTATTAACTAGATCGTGGCTCAGCTGCAGAGCCACCGGATGATCGTAGGACATACTTCCCCTGCAGTCAGTTACAATGCTGACTTCAGGGAAAGGGGAGGGAGGGGGTAACTTTGCGAGTGAATATCTCTCAAACCATAAAGGTTTGAGAGATATCACTGGGGGCAAATAATTTCTTTTTTTCACTCCTACAATATTGAGATCAGTAATTTTAAAGTATTACTATACCTTTAATGCTGTAAACTGCATGATGATCATAGCACATCACGTGGCCCTTAAAGGGATAGTAATACTTCGTTTTAACTTTATTTTATTTTGTAGGCATTAAAAAAAACATGAAGAATGATATAAGTCTTATCACTCAAACCTTTATGGTTTAAGAGATAATCACAAGCAAAGTTTCCCCTCCCGCCCCTTTTACCTAGTGTAAGCTTTCTCTTCTCAGATGTGGAATGCAGTCCATAGACCAGACAGATAACAGCAGGGGACAATCTTCTTTATATGAAAACAATGAAAGCCCTACCCCCCTTGACAAGCTTTTCAGGGTTTTCCCTTATCTTAATTGAAGATTGTCCCCCTCTGCAATCTACCTGGGAACCTCCCTTCTGCTCTGGCTGAGCAGTGTTACATCAGTAAAAGGGGCAGGAGGGGGATACTTTATCATTGAATTACTCTTGTACTACAACTCTGACAGAACTGAAATAACACTCTCCAAAGTCCAAATACTATGATGATTAATTAGAGCTGCTTTTATTATGAAACATTACTATCCCTTTAAGGGGTTAAGAATACATAGATATTGATCCAGCAAAATATCCAACTGTATTTTGGAGTCGTGAAGGATTTTTTATGCCCACTTGGGACTTAAATGGAAATGTCATGAATAGTTTTTTTTTGTTTTCCTATGGATTTCTTTTATCACCCTCATAATATTTGTTACTATAACTCAGTATTTATTTCAGCAATAATGCTGCATCTATTGTTACTTTTAAGAGAGGAACTGACCCTTTAACTGCTGACCAAGATGTAATAATAAAACACTAGACTCATTGGTGATAGAGAGGTCTCCAACATATTGCAGACCAGTGCATTGGGGATCCATCCAGCGTCCAACAGGCTAGATGAGTTATAATAATTTAACTCTTTGAGTACTACAGAGGTATCCATTACATTGCATTGCAAAGTTTTGCATAACACTCTGGCACTCAAAGTGTTAAAGGCCAAAGGAATTGGTCACCATCACTTTTCCTTTTTTAAAATGATGTGTACCATAAAATCTTGGGTATAATACGCACAATTTTACTCCTCTTCACCTTATGTGACGTTGGGGGGGTGTATTATACATTATAATTTTTGCCGCCATGAAAAAAAAAAAAAAAAGGGCTGCCAGAAACCTTCCCTCCCTCTCCTCAATGTAATTCACATGCATCAAATGATGCTTACTTTGATTGGAGTTGACATCTTCCCTGCGGGCTGCAAATGTGGAATGTGCTGTCAGGACTTTTCGCCTATGGTATTGCCTGCGAGGACCTTGAGCTCCTCACAGGGCATTACCATTGGCTGGAGGCAGAAGGTCCTGACAGGGCATTGAAGGAAGCAGGTGGGAAATGCAAGCATGCCGCCCGCAGGGAAGATTATTTTACGTAAGTGGATTACGTTGGGTGGAGGGAGGGAAGGAATCTGGCAGCCCTCATATTGTTTTATTAAGGGGGAAAACAAGGGTGTGTATTATACACAGGACCTCTTATTTTCCCCTAAAATTTTGGGTATAATATACACCTGCGTATAATACAAAAGCTCATATTATATCTGAGATTTTACGGTATATCAGCTTTTGCATGCAAGTTCAAGATGGTTTCCCAGCATGAACTAAGTTTATAAACAAAAATACACAAAAATAGGGTAAAATCAACATGCGATGGAAAGAAAGGCTTCCAGCCCATATTTAGTTCTCTTGAGTTTTGCTTATCATACAGTAAATTTAGAGTTTCTCTTTATTCCCCTGTTACTGCAGCATATTTTTGTACTATTCCGGCAACAGCCTCACACCCTTTACAGGTCCCTGACAGAATTGTGAATGGAATTATATAACGAAAAATTTAGTATCTATTTACATTTATTTGTAATGTTTTTTTCCTTCTCTTCCTACATCTGGGAAAAGCAGCCACATTCATGTGTTGTGTGCCCAGAAGAGCCTCATAGGATTAAATTGGTTCCCTTCTGTAAAAATGGGACTGTTGGGAACCCAAGGTGAGGACCCCACTAACAAGTAAGATGCTATTATACGACTTTGCCTGCCAAATAATCAAATTTGTTATTTTGTATGCAGAGATGATATATCATTTCTTTTAAGATTGTATCTGTGTGAAGAAATACAATTTTTTTTTCATAACTTTCTTTGGTGATACCCAGTAAGGTAATGGAATGCGCTGTAGGAGAAGAGGCAAATAAGAATGTTCAATTCACAGCAGTAAAAATTCTGAATTTTCTGAGATTTATTACAAAGAATATATTTTTGTTTGTTGTCACACGGTTAACAAATTGTTCAGTAATCTACTGATTCTCTGGCAACAAAGTAGGTGTTGAGGAATTTGGGATTTTCCATGCAAACAAGCCTTTGATTTATTCATTTTTTTTCTACTGCTTTTCAATAAAGGAAGAAGCAGCACCAAATCCATCAGAGAAAAACCTCCAGTCAAAATAAATAGGGTTATTGTCTTTGATAGATTTGCTGCTGTCTGTCCCCAGTGCAGACTAGATAAATAGTCCCATGACACTGGAAATGGAATTCAGAATGCTGCATTAAACAGATATGCACTGTTAACAATGAAAAGTTAAATTGTAAAGGAACAAATGAGATACATTTGTAATTATTCTGATTCATGTATTAATGATATTAAAGGGATAGCTAGGAATGTCTCATGCTAAATTAAGCTTCCTTGATTCCCTATATTTTGTCAATGGTGCAGAGCCCAATGACAATGTTCTAATTGGTCTACTTCATGTGTAATTTTATAATAAAGTATCCCCCTCCCACCCCATTTACTTACATCAAGCAGCCTCCCCTCAGATATGAAATCCAGTCACTGTACCGGACAGATCGGAATGAAGGACAATCTTCTTTCTATCAGTATAAGAAAAATTCTGACCCCCTTGATGAAGAAGGGAAGGTTTTTATGGTTCATTTTTAAAACGTAGCTGTAACGGACGGAATTCAAATGCAATAAACAGCAGGTAATATATTGTGAAAATTAACCTGGAATCTAAGCAAGAGGTTCCCACCAAAAATAGGAGACTGCTCAGGTGGGTCTCACTGTAGATGTCAGCACACCAGGGATATGACACAGCCAGATGTAAGATAAGAACTGGTTACAGCTATGCCCACAAGCAACAGAAGAAGTTAGTCAGCCAGAGCCCCAGGTCAGCACCAGAATGGATGGTCAGACTATGCCAGGGGTCCAACATGGAGCAGGTAGTCAGCAAGAGCCAAAGGTCTGCACCAGAAGGGATAGTCAAACTTGCCAAGGGTCATACATGGAGAAGTTAGTCAGCCAGAGCCCCAGGTCAGCACCAGAATGGATGGTCAGACTATGCCAGGGGTCCAACAAGGAGCAGGTAATCAGCCAGAGCCACAGGTCTGCACCAGAAGGGATAGTCAAACTTGCCAAGGGTCATACATGGAGAAGTTAGTCAGCCAGGCAATGGTCAGCACTAGGATACACAGAAAGACTTCTGAACTGGACACCAATGAAAGGGCGAATGAGCCTGGTGTCCAGTCAGCTTATAAACACTCTCCAGGTGCAGGGGGAGGAGCACACAATCAGACCTGAGAAGAGAAAAGCAGTGCACGCGTCACAAGAGGCCCCTATGACACGTGCCCGCTCGAGGGCACTGGAATGCGGAAGTGAACCACATAATGACACGGCTCAGCCACAAGGAGGCACTGACAAGGCCAGCTCCGGCAGCTGGCCACAAGGTAAGTCACAAACTGTGACAGTAGCATTCTAAACAGTGTGGGACTACACGCCACATTCACCATGTCACCGTGATAAAAAAGGTGATATGAGAATCCCACCATGCATAAAAGTATGAGATTCTCATGTTGCCTCCTTAAACAGAGCTTCAACCCAACCCACAGCATGAGGATGATTCATATGTTATAACTTTATGTTTTAAGCATCGGATTCTTAGAAGAAGAAGAAAATAGTTAGAACTCTACAATTGTCCATTATTTGTTTAGCAAATTTGGTAGATATTACAGTCTAACATGAAGCTAGCAACTTTTGTTAACCCTTTGAGTGCCAAAGGCAAAGCAATGTGTTGCGTACCCCTGATCATCCTGATGCTGTGGGTTGGGTTCAAGCGCCGTTTAAGGAGGCAACATAAGAATCTCTAGCTTTTATGCAGGGTGAGATTCTCATGTCGCCCTTTTCAACATGATGACATATTGAATGTGGCATGTAGCCACACGTTGTTTAGAATGTGACGTTTTAAAAGGATACCGGTTTTTCCTTATACTGGCAGAAGATCTTCCCTTGTCGCAATCCATCCGGACTGGCTTGCTGATGTGAAGACAGAAGATTGACATAAGTAAAAGGGGCAGTAGGGGAACACTTTATAAAAAAAATTATACATGAAGTAGACCGATTAGAACATTGTCATCGTGCCCTGCACCGGAATAAATGGACCTTAATTTAGCATGAGACATTGCTATCCCTTTAAGGTATGTGAGCAGATTTATTATCAACTATCACTATTTTCATTATCACCAACATAACCCACAAAGAAGAAAAATTGTGAAGCAATAATTACAAACGTGTCCGGGATAATGAAGCAGGTCTGCTCGCTAGAGCTTAAAAATGAGAGTATGGGCATTTTATATTGGCTAGTGGTAAGCAACCAATAGAGATGAGCAAAACAATTCTATCCTATATAATAATTTGCTAAAACGTGTGTAACAACGCAGTCATGCGCAGTAGAGACTGCTGCGCGTGCTGCAGGGGAGGGCTGGCCTGGGGGGAAGGGGGCAATTGCCCCCTGGGCCAGTCATATGTTTGGGTCACTACTTCACTCACTCAATCTCCCACTTGCTGCTTTTAATGGATCTACACTAGTGATACCACAGAGCTTACAAAAGAAATGGAGCTACACAAAAAATACCACAGAGCTACAATCCAAATGGAGCTATACTAGTAGAATAACCCATTTTCCTTGTAAGCTCCATGGTATCACTAGTGTAGATTTACTTAAATTGTAAGCTCTGTAGAATCACTAGTGTAGTTCCATTTCAACTGTAAGCTCTGTGGTATTGCTTGCCTTACTTCACAACATAAATGCCAATTTTAATATTAACAAAAGGGGTGGGCTGGAACAATGGTACAAATTGGTCACTTGATTGTATTTGCCCCCTAGGTTACAAGTTGCCAGTCCACCCCTGGCATGCTGCAGTCATGTGCAGTAGAGACTGCCCACGCCGCAGCTAATACAGTACCTCTACTGTGCATGACCGCCCCGTAACCGGCTGGCAGTGGCACTGTGGCCCGTGTAACGGACTCTTCAACTAGTATATTCATAGTTCACCAGAAACATGCTGATTCAAAAGACCTAAAACATGTTTTGTGAAACAGCTGTTTTGTGTCTGAGTTATATATTCATATTTCATCTGAAACATGCTGATATGCAAGATTCAAAATACATATTGTTAAACAGCTGTTTCATTTCTAAATTTAACTTTAAAAAGTTGTTTTGTTTCGTTTAGACATCATTTGAAGCATTCCTCTCTTCTCTCCCACCTGCTAATTACCCAAACCAATTAACAGTATATCCCTTTTCACCCCAAGCCCTCTTCCCTCTTCTTCATCCACCCCCTTCCATCTCTTCTGGCCTGCTCTCAAACCTTGTCTATCCCCCCTGCCCCTGTCCTCCCTTTCGTGTCCTCTGGCCTGCTCTCCTCCCTTCTGTTTCCTCCAATCCACTATTATCCCTTCAGTCACCTCTATCCTTCCCCCATCCCCTCTAACCCACTCCCCTACTTTCACTCTCTTCAACCTACAACTCTCCCTTCCATCTCCTCTGTCCCACTCTGTAGCTCACTTCCCTTGGCCTGCCCAATGTCCTCTACTCACTCCTGTCACCCACTCTTCTGCACTCCTTTACCCGTGTTCCCCCTTCCTTTTCTCCCTTCTTGATTTTACTCCACCATGATTCAGATGGATTTGGATTTTTTCCCAGATGCCCCTAAACTTAATAGCAAAATTAATTATGGACAATTTACTCATTGTTAGTAGACATTTTTGAGAATGGCTGCCCATGAATAATGTTAACTAAAGCAGAAACTCTTTTTTATTACTTTACTCAAGAACTGCGACAAATGATAGGCTAAACTTTCTTCCAGAAGTTCTTTGCATCCTCTGGCTTAGAGATAGCTCTGTAAGACAAATGAAAACTCCCCAAGTCCCCATTAATTTTAATGGTGATTTTTTTAACTGCTTGAATGCTAGAGACTGTCTTCTATTCATTGCTTGGATTACATCTGCAGAGCCATCAGGGAACAGCTGGAACTGACTGCTGCTGCCCTGAGACACACTGCGATTATGAACTCATGACATGCCAGGACTATCATCCATCCTCAAAGGATGGATTTCTGTGATGCTCCTGGAATGTCACTCAGCGTTAATGGGTTAAACAAATTAAAGCAGAACTTTCAGATATTACTAAGTCGCTATGCATTCATTAAGCGCATGGCGACTATCTTGGAAATCCAAGTCCTACCCTTAAAAAAAGCAGATTCTAAAGAAATCCTTCCCGTTTGGAGACTGACGGGTAGGTTAGTGCGGTCAGTCCCTTCCGATTACCTTGTGGTCACTGTAGTGCTACTCAGTGGAGACCGGGACTGAAAGACAAGATGTCTGCGCTGTAGCCTGGGTTCCTGTCTCCAAAGGCCAAGGATTTCTTTACAATCTGCTTTTTTTAAAGGTAATAAATGGATTTCCATGCTAGTCACCCTGCGTTTAATGAATGCATGGCAACTTAGTAATAGCTGAAAGTTCCGCTTTAAGTGCCACTTATTCTTAGGGTATCCTTCCCCTTTTCCTTTCTGTGCCCCAAGAAAATCATAAACTCCTGATTACATCTATTTTCATGTCTAACCTGCTTTCTAGGATGGTATACCTAGATCACTAGCCCTCATTGATGAGACCTATAAGATTGACTATATCAGATATGGTCAGTTGTTGAAGCTCCAACTGGTTAAGGATGATTTGACTTGTAGACTCCAACAGCTGGAGGTTGAACAAAAACCCTTTCCTCCCTACCAGCTACCAGAACTCACTATAGATTTGTATCAGAGAGGTATCCAAAACATTAAAGAGTGCTCCAAGCATTTAAATTCCCATTTAACTTGGGGGGAGGGGGGTTTATGTACTAAGGTGAGATAACTTCTCCAGTGTGATAAACTCTTATACAAGAGGCAGAAATTTAAAGTTGATACCTTTATTGGCTAACTAAACAGATTTAAAGGGATAGTAATACTTTATTATTACTACCCTCCATATTGTACATATTTGTAAAATAATTTAATAGCCCCCAGGTTCATCTCTCAAACCTTTATGGTTTGAGAGATAACCAAAGGCAAAGTCCCCCCCTTCCCTAAAGTCAGTGTTGTACTGACTGCAGGGGAAGTCTATCGTACAACAGGCTTGCGGCTCTGCAGCGGAGCCAAGATCCCATTAGTGAAAAATAATTATTTCACTGAAACGGTCTTCTACATGTGCTTGGCTTGTGCTTGGTTTGCCAGCACACGTAGAAGACCGTTTCAGTGAAATAATTATTTGTCACTAAAGCGATCGCTGCTCTGCTGCAGAGCCTCATGATGAATGTCAGACCAGATATCCCTGCAGTCAGCACAACGCTGACTTCCGGGAAGGGGGAGGGAGGGGGAACTTTGCCTTTGGTTATCTCTCAAACCATAAAGGTTTGAGAGATGAACCTGGGGGCTATTAAATTATTTTACAAACATGTACAATATGGGGGATACTAATAATAAAGTATTACTATCCCTTTAAAATGCAAGCTTTCAATACCTCTTAGGTCTCTTCTTCAGGCATGTTATCAAGTTTACTACATTTTTGCCTCCTGTATTTCTTCGGTGAAACACGGTACCAACTCTCATCTATTATAAACTCTCCAGTTCCTATGTTATTCTATGGAGCCTTTGTATTAATGTATCAGCTTAGAGTGAAAATATGTAGGCTCCATAGAATAACATAGGAACTGGAGAGTTTATAAGAGTATATCACAATGGAGAAGTTATCTCACCTTAGTGCATCTCCCCTGTCAATCAATTCTGGAGAAAACCAACTGTAACATAAGGGACAAATAAAAATCCACTCTGATTTAAATGAGTCTTTTAACTCCATGAATATTGTAGAGATTTCACTGTAATTCACAATGCCTTGGAGATCTCTCTAGCATTCAATATGTTAAAAGCCCATTTAATTAAATGGAAATTGCTTTGTTTGTCCTGTAATGCAATTGGTTTCTTACTACTTCAGCCTCAAATGAACTGATGTACTAAGCAAAGCAAAGCATTGAGTATTTCTCTACCATTCAAGGGGTTAAAAGAACAATTTAAAGCTATGGAAATCTGAGGAATTTGTCCTCTATAGTGTCATGCAACTTCAGTGACATTTTTAAATAAACGCTATACATATTATTTTAACCCCTTGAGTGCCAGAGGGGTACGCAACGCATTGCTTTGCAGCACTTTTGGAAGATAGTCAATAGTTTGTAAGTTCTGTCTACTACGGCTGAGAAAATTTACCCAAAATTCTCCCCAAAGTGTTTTTACTGACATTTTAAGCGATAGTAATGTCAGGAAAAAGTAATAACTATATAGTAGATACAATTAAAAGAGAGTACTTGCACTTATTCGTATCTCTCCAACCATTATGGTTGGAGAGATATAGGAAAATAAAGTTCTTCGCTCCCTCCCCTTTCTACTTGATGAGCTGTAAAACTGTCTGAAGCAGATTCTGGTTCCTGGATCAGACAGTGGCTCTTCAGCAGTGCCAACATAGCGATACCTAAAAAGAAATACTTCATCGGAACGGTCTACAATGTGTGCCTGGTTTGCAAGCACACATTGTAGACCCTTCCGGTGAAGTATTTTTCTTTAGATAACATTATTTCGTCGCTGCTGAAGAGCCGCGTCTGGTCAAGCGACTAGAATCTGCTTCTGACAGCATCCACAGCTCGTCAAGCAGAAAGGGGAGGAAGCGAAGAACTTTATTTTCCTATATCTCTCCAACCATAACGGCTTGAGAGATACAAATAAGTGTAAGAACTCTCTTTTAATTGTATCTACCATATACTTTATATTTTTTTCTGACATTACTATCCCTTTAAATAAAGTGAAATGCAAACAACTCTGTAGAAGTGGCCTTTTCCCACTTTTTGGTAACAAGTGCGTATGAATCCACATTTGGCACCTTTTCTTGTTTCTAAAACACCAAAATTGTAGTTTTACATATAGGTCTTCCTATGAAAAATTAGGAACTAACAAGTGGAAGTCACAATTAAATTTTTATCATTGTAAATTTTAGGCACAGAATAAGTAGAAAAGATAAATGAAACCCTGCAATATTATATATTTTTAAAAAGTAAACAAATTTACAATTTCAAAAAGATATTATTTCTGTTTCTGTCTCAAAATGTGAGGGCTCTAGAGTCTCCAGAAAGTGGCGCTACAGCTAAAAAAAAGTTTCTTTTTTTTCTTTGATTTTTTTTACATTTTCATTACATGAGAGATAAACTCATGGAATTTCACATCCCAACAGGTACCTAGCCTAAAATGAGTAACATGATACCTCATTGGTATTGTATTGTATAATTTTATTTATATAGCGCCAACCAGTGTACTTGGCACTTTACAGTTTACATTTAATATACAAGGGGTACAATAAGTGCAGTGATTAAGTGCTTATAAAGACAATCATAAGGGGAACACTAGGGGAATATACATTAGGATAAAACATCCCTGCCCCGCAGACAGTGGCGTAACTATAGGAGTCGCAGGGGTTGTCACTCCAGGGGCCCAGCCTCCCCCTGAGATCCCCTCGCCTGACGCCTGCAATTAAGTAATGCGGAGCGCTGGGGCAGACCGGCACTCTCATAATGCAGAGCACTGGGAGATGACATCATCTTCCAGCGCTCGGCATTACTGAAGAGGACCGCACGGGAGAAGAGGTCTGTGCAGAAAGAGGCACAGACCTGTCTTCAGTCACTTGACCACCAGGGAGGTAGGAGATTTAGGGGCAATGTGGAGATGGGGTCAATGTGAAAGGGGCAATGTGGAGATGGGACACATTGTGGAAGGGGCAATGTGGAGATTGATGGGCATTGTGGAAGGGGCGATGTGGAGATTGAGGAGCATTGTGGAAGGGGCAATGTGGAGATTGAGGGGCATTGTGGAGATGGTGAGCAATGTGGAGGTGGCCAATGTGGTCGGGGGGCCCATGGCAGTTCTTGCACCAGGGCCCCGTGGCTTCTTGTTACGCCTCTGCCTGTAGAGCTTACAATCTAAGTATAAGATGGGTAACATACAGATACAAGCTGGTAGAGGAGGAAGTGCAGTTTTTGACATATGAGATAATGTTTCCATATTACACTGTTCTTATAAGGTGCTCTTTAAGCTTGGATTTAAAGTTGTTGAGTGTTGAGGCTTGCTGAATACTGGGTGGTAGGGCATTCCAGAGGCAGGACTTACAATTTGAAGTCCTTTGCTACTAGCCAGACCTGAAAAGTTACTCACTGCAAGCCATAGCATACCCACCAGGGCTAAATTTCTACTCACCAGGGCTAAATTTTCACTTGCCATTGGCTAGTGGCGAGTGGAAATTTTGAGCCCTGCCAGAGGTATTGGTTGACATACTTTAGGTGGTTGCAGGAATATAAAACTACAACAATTTTTCTGTTTTCATTTTTTTTTTTTTTTTTTTTTTTTTTTAAATAGGGTCTTGTGAACTCCCTTTTATCAATTACTGAAATAAGTAGGGTGGAGAAATTAAGAACATGCGGCAGTGACAACTGAGGAGAGCAATGTGGAATGTACCCGGCACTCAGCTGTGCCTAACATTACTGTCTAACATGTGTAAACTGACAAGTAAATAAAGCTAAAAATATTACAAACTTTTATTTTAAATTAAAAATGGCTAACATATAGTTGGTTTTGAAATCTCTCTCAAATTAATGAAACTTGTCATACGCACCAATGGAATAATGGTAGTATGCGTGCACAGGTATGCACTGAAGCAATCATATTCCCTAGTACATATACATTTTTCAGTGTCCCCTAACACAATTATATTTTCACAGATGCATAACTAGAGCCTATTGCAGTGGTTCTCAACTCCTGTCCTCAGAACCCACTAACAGGCCAGGACTTAGGGATTTCTCTGCTAGAGTACTGGTGTGGTGATCAGAGGCTCATTCACATTGATTAACTCACCTGTGCTCTGACAAGGAAATTATCAAATCCTGGCCTGTTAGTGGGTCCTTAGGACAGGAGTTGAGAAACACTGGCCTATTGGATCCTGGGGCAAATGGGGCCCCTTGCATGTTGAGGCACTGCACAAATGCACTCTCCCTGGGTGCAATAACATGAATTTTCAGCTAACATATAAGTACAGAGAATGACCTGTGCTTACAGATTCATATACCCTTCCATTGTGTCTGAATGATAATGATGACAATTCTTGCAACATTCTTGCAGGAGAATCATCTCTAGAGTCAAACGAAGCATATGTAATCCTAACAAATTAGCATCCATGGCCATATTTAACAAACATAAGTCAGATGCTGATGTACTAAGAGGAACTAGAGTAGTTCTGGAGCAAATCAACTACCCCCGAGGTGACAAACATTCACACTGATTTAAGCTGGGCGTTTAACCCCTTAACTGCTAGAGAGATATCTAACGTCTTACTCTCTAGCATTCAGTGGGTTTAAAACCCCCTTTAAATCAAAGGTGATTTTTTTTCTCCCCCATATGAGGCAGCTGGTTTGCCCCAGAATTGCTCTAGAGGGAAGATTCATAAAGGTCTGATAAAGGTGTGAATAACTTACCCAGTGTGATAAACTCATCAATTCCTATATTAGTCTATGGAGGCTAACATCTCTCCAGTTAGGCTCCTTATAATAAAAAAGGAATTTGAGAAATAACCACTCTGGAGAGTTTATCTCCTCTTTATAACACCTTAGTGCATACCCCAAAAGATCATCTTAAAGGAGCAGTAAATGTTTATTTTCTGAACAATATATATTCTAGGGGTTTTCCTGATGAGTAAAATAAGGGTGCTCCCACTGCTGTGAGATGCCTAGTTTCAGAATTATTAGCTTCAGCTATTGTTTTTCTACATGAACACTGCTCTCTAGTGGTCAGATTCCAATTATTCTGTTGCATTTTCTAGGAGATGTAAGTCACTGACAAATAGTTCTGACATGCTGTCAGTTAGAACTTTCATAAAGTAATCATGTTGTCACTCACTTCCTGACAGTTTGAACTCTCATGATTAAAATGACAGGGTTTTTTTTTTCCCATTATAGCGAATGACTTCCTGGACTTACCAGGTAAGTCATCTGTCACTAAGGGGTTAAAACAGCTAACAGTGTTGGTGCATGCCTGTTTTACTCAGCAGTAAAAGTCCTATAACATTTAGGTTTTCATAAGAAAAGCTTAATGCACCTTTAAAATATCATCCTTGTTGTTACTTGAAAAAGTAATGAACTTTGCTTCTTTGCAAGACACATTTTATTTTATCTAAAACAGTCAAAATTCTGCCTAAAAGTGATGTTTGCAATTATTCAACTTTCTAAAAGACATCGATATGCATACACATTATAATAACAGGCTTTCAAGCACTTTTTATTTAAAATGTTAGTTTCAGCGGATAAATGTTGATTGCAGTTTGAACAGTCAGCCAGTCTCTGTCTGCCATACATAAAAAGCAGATATTTTATTCTGTGTATCTGGCTGGAGATTAACCCCTTGAGTGCTAAAGAGATTCCAAAAGCATTGTGAAGCAATGCATTGTAGACCCTTATAGCATTCAAGATGTTTAAACCTTTGAATGCCAGAGGGGTAGGAAAAGCATTGTTTCACAATGCATTGTCTACCCACTGGCACTCAAAGGGTTAAAGTAAAACTGATATCTGGCAATTAAATTGTGGTAATATAACTTTGCATTCCATGTACATTCAGTTAGTATGTAGTGTAAGGGTCAGATTTCATATAAAGCAGATTAGGCAAATGCCTAATGTGCAAACTTCTAAGGGGCAGCTCACACATGTTAACAGGGTTAAAGGGATAGTAATGTTTTACAATAAAAGCAGCTTCAATTAATCTTCATAGTATTTGGGCCATGGAGAGTGTTATTTCAATACTGTCAGAGATGTAGTACAAGAGTCATTGAATGATAAAGTATCCCCCCCACCCCTTTTACTGATGTAACACTGCTCACCATAGAGCAACAAGACTGTCCGGATGGATCAAAGAGAGGGACAATCTTCAGTGAGCATAAGGAAAAACCTGAAAAACCTGTCAAGGGTGGCAGGGTTTTCCTTATGCTCACTGTAAGATGATTGTCCCTTGCTGTGAACTGTCCAGTCAAAGGACCAGATTCCACATCTGAGGGGAGATGGCTTACACTAGGTAAAAGGGGCGGGAGAGGGATACTTTATCATTCAATTACTCTTGAACTACAACTCTGATAGTACTGAAATAACACTCTCCATGGCCCAAAATACTATGAAGATTAATTGGAGCTTCTGTATTTGTGAAACATTACCATCTCTTTATCCCCTTAAGGACCAGCGGTCCAGGGAAGTTACATTCCCTAAAGAACCGCTTTGATAGAGCGCTGTAAGTAAAAAGTACGTGACATGCTATGACCGTCACCGGACTGTGATGGTCATAGTATGTCAGATAGTCTTTAAGGGGTTAAGTTGTGAATGTAACCAATGTAATCAGAATGTTCTTGCAGAAAACAATCACTGCTAGATTGTGGCGGTGATCACTGTGTTTGCCAGTTTATATCTGCCTGCAATTACCTGTTTATATACACTAAATTAGAAAGTTTAATTACCAGTTTATATACTGCTGTAATGTCCAGTTTATATACTAATTTGGGCAGTTTATTTACAAACTTGTATATTGATGTAATATCCAGTTTATTTATTAATTTGGCTGGTTTACTTACCAGTGTATATATACTGCTGTAATATTCAGTTAATAAAATAACTTGGTCACTTCATTTTCTGACTACATACCCCTGCATTGATCAAAAGAAACATAATAAATGATATGAAAAAAAAGTCCATCAGGTTCAAAATTTTAACAGGATAACCCAGAAAATGAGAATTACATAACCTTTCCCCACTCCATGATGAGTCTTAAAGGGATAGTAATACTTAAAATGTAAAAAAAAATATGTTGTAGGGTTTATCCCCCTGAGTAAAACAAGAGTACTCCCACTGCTGAAAGGTGTTTCATTCAAAAGTTATTTGGACAGCTCTGGTCCCGGGACCATAAATATCCATAGGATGGTGTAGAAACAGCGTCACTGTACAATTTCAGGCCGCTGGGATATTGCATCTAAAAAATTCTACTTTGAAAATTAATAACTTTTGAATGAAACACCTTTCAGCAGTGGCAGTACTCTTGTTTTACTCAGGGGGATAAACCCTACAACATATTTTTTTTTACATTTTAAGTATTACTAATCCCGATAGCAAAGTACTACTTAAAAAAAAACATATTGCCCCCAGTGTCATCTCTCAAACCTTTATGGTTTGAGAGATGAACACTTCTAAAGTTGCCCTCTCCCTCCCTCTTCTAGCTGACTCAGGGAAATCCCCATTCTAGCTGACTCAGGGAAATCCAGTCAAAGATCATCAGGCAGCTCTGCAGCAGAGCTGCGATCGCGTTAACTAAAAAAAAACCTTTCACTAAAACGGTCTTCTACGTGTGCTTGCAAGCCAAGCACATGTAGAAGACCATTTCAGTGAAAGTTTTCTTTTTAAGTAACGCGATCCAGCTGTGCTGGAGAGCCACCTGAAGTTGTACGACTCTCTTCCTTTCAGTCAGCTAGAATGCTGACTACGGGGAAGGGGGAGGGAGAGGGCAACTTTAGACGCGTTGATCTCTCAAACGATAAAGGTTTGAGAGATGACACTGGGGGCAATATGTTTTTTTTAAGTAGTACTTTGCTATAGGGATTAGTAATACTTAAGTATTACTATCCCTTTAATCTATTTACCAGAACTTTCTGTGTAACCTACTAACATATAGTATAATCGTGTATGTTCCCTTCTGCTACAAATTGACCTAATATTTTCTTAAATGTATCCATTGTATCTAACATTACCACATCTCTGGGCAAAGAATTACACAATTTAGCAGACATGAAGTGCATCCCATACCTCTCTGGCACTCAGAGGGTTAAGGGTTAGCCCCTAGTTATATGATGAGGTCTTGGAATTAAAATCTCATTAGAGTTTGCATAACTTATACAAAGAAGCAAGATCCCCTCTTATGCTTCTTTTTTTCTACAGCAAATCATTTTTTTATTTTTACTTATTTATTTGTGTGTGTGTGTGTGTGTGTGTTATACTCCAAATATTTATATTTTTAAAACTGAACATACTAATCTGATCAATGTGCTAACAGTCTAATTCCTGTGCTACAGAACCACAACTTTTAAATCTAGCTGGTCATTGAGAAATCTCTGTAGCTGTAGTTTGTAATACCTTTTAGAGGACCATCTTAATGGTAGGTTACTTGTTCTATTCAATCTTATAACTATTGAATAGCTATAAAGCACGTAAATGACTGATACTAAAATGGCAGTAAAGGGTCAGAGGAAGGCAACTGTTACCTGAAGATAACTGTTACCTGAAGACTATGGCAATCAGGGGAGTTGCTAGGTTTCCAAAAGATCAAGCGCTTTGGTCAGTCCTATATATTATTAATGTGCTGTTCAGCAATATTTCACCATTACTTCAATGGAAATTGACACAATTAAATGCTGCAACCTGGCAACAAGACTCAAGGCTTTAAACATGAGACCTGGATATTTAGCCCGCTAAAGCAGTATCTTGCAGTGCTCAGAATGGTCAGAGAGCTTCCATGACTCAAGACTCTGCATTTTTTTTGTGTTCATTGTCCAGATCTTCATGATCTGCAGGGCTAGATGACATTAGCATTTCACTCAGTACTTCTGGAAAAAGTCAGCCTGCAGAGATCTGCAGGATGAACAGAGAGAAAATGGAAACTCAGTTCCCATAAGTGTCAGAGAACACCCTACACTTTTCCCTGTCCCTTTACAATTTTCTAAGTCTGCTCCACTGTTAGCAACTTATTAACTATTCCACACTACATGTGCAGTGCTCACTCCAGATCTCCATACTTCCTATAACCTCTGCTCCACTTTTAACAACACACTGACTAGTCCACACTATCTGAACAGGATGTTGACTCCAGATCTCAATGCCTACTATAACCTCCACTCTACTGCCAGCAACTCACCGACTATTCTACTCTACCTATGTGGTATGGTCACTCCAGATCTACATAATTCTTACAACCTCCATTCTACTGCTACCAACCCACTGACTATTCAACATTACCTAAAAGGTGTGGTTACTACAGCGCTCCATACTTCCTGAAGCTTCTGCTTCATTTTTAATAAAATAAAATTTAAAAAAATAATAAATAAATAAAGAATTCTGGAAAAAACCAATTGTACTATAGAGGAGAACATTTCCATTTATATATTTGGGGATTTCGACCCCGTGAATGCTAAAGAGGTTTCCCCTGTGGTGCATTGGTTTGCCTCAGAATCTCTTTATTTTTCTTTTAATTATATCGCACTATTAGCATACCAGGGAACCATCTTGTCCCCAGCCTCCAGGTCCATTAAGGTCTGATGATGGGTATGAAAACTGGAGTCTCAGGGTCTAATCCAGAGAGTTCTCAGTTATTGAAAACAGGCTGTACAATGCAGATCTTACCATATTGGTAGGTCGATTCTTTAAACGCTTTAAAGGGATAGTAATGTTTCATAATAAAAGCAGCTCTAATTAATCTTCATAGTATTTGGGCCATGGAGAGTGTTATTTCAATTCTGTCAGAGATGTAGTTTAGGAGTAATTCAATGACAAAGTATCCCCCTCCCGCCCCTTTTACTGATGTAACACTGCTCAGCCAGATCAGAAGGGAGGTGCCCAGATCGACTGCAGAGAGGGACAATCTTCAATTAAGATAAGGGAAAAACCTGAAAAACTTGTAAAGGGGGGAAGGGCTTTCATTGTTCTCATAGGAAGAAGATTGTCCCCTTCTGTTATCTGTCTGGTCTATGGACTGCATTCCACATCTGAGAAGAGATGGCTTACGGTAGGTAAAAGGGGCGGGAGAGGAAACTTTGCTTGTGAATATCTCTCAAACCATAAAGGTTTGAGAGCTAAGACTTATATCGTTCTTCATGTTTTTTTTTAATGCCTACAAAATAAAATAAAGATAAAACGAAGTATTACTATCCCTTTAAGTGCTGGATTGCTAACCTTTGCTCACTTTAAAGGGAATACTGCAAACACTTAATTTTAGATGTTAATTAACCTTTCCTAAGTCTTCTTTAATGTTTTGTATTTTGTAAGAAAATCTGAGATTGCTATAGTTTGAGAAAGCTAGAATACATTGAGTCTTACAAGTATATGACATTTATCTAATAATTACTACGTGCACTTTATTTTCAGAGCGACTGACTTTTCAGTATTTTTAATAAACAGATATCAAGTAAATGGATTCAAGCGTTAATTAGAACTCTTGGGAAATAAAATGGAAAGTCATGCAGTTTACAGGGACAAGTTGTGAAAAGTAAGGGTGTAATTATTCCGGAAGAGCTGAGAAATTATAAAACATTGCAGTTTTTGCATAGGTTAGGATCAGTGGTGTTCGGAATGCCTGAAATTAGCAGGCCAGATAAAATCCGTGACATTATTTGACCAGCTTGTTTACTAGCAAGTACAGCTCACAAACAAATCCCAAGGGAAATTAAGTTTTAATTCGGATAGCTCTGTTAATATTAACAAAGTGATCGTAACCCATTTACTGCCTTGATGCCTGCAGCAACTAAAGAGAAAATTGTGAAAAGATTGAAGTACCTATTTAAAATCCTGAATGCTAGGGAGGTGCACAGCGAAATGCGTTGCAAAGTTATCTAATGTTCAAGGGGTTAAATAGAAAAAGTCACCAGTTTGTAAGGGAAAATATATAAATGCACAAAAGTGAGGCTGATGTACATACCTGACAACACTCTGGATCTGCCCAAAAGACTCCTGTTTTCAGACTGATTTACAGGGTCTCCGGAGACAAAGGTGGTGGTGAGTTTCTTCTCCTTCCCACCCTGTTCCTTGAAGACAGACCCACTCGTGATCAGCAGCCAAAACATCACCCATCACCTTCTTAAAAGAATCATTCTTTATTGCACATAGATGCAAGTTGTTATGAGAGATATGATCCGCCTAACATGTTTCGTATTAAAACTCCATAGGCTGCATATCTCATGACTGTTACAATTTTTACCACTTAACGACCCATGACTGTCCTGGGCCGTCATGGGTTAAATGGTAGCAGCGTGCCTCCATGCACGCTGCTCTCATTCATTCCATGCTGAAACTGAGTGCTCTGGTACCGGAGCGTTCAGTCTCAGACCTTCTCAGTTGTTCTGGGTCTTGTGATCGCTGCAGCACATGTACCGGCATTCTCAATGAATGAATGAGGCAGTGTTACTCACTGCCTCTGTGTCTTCCCTATGCCTGTTTGTCCATTATGATCAAAGTAAGGGGTAGAGAAGCAGAGAGGAGATACCTAGTGGTTAAATAAAAAGCAGCAGCTGGGGGTATTAACCCCTTCACTGCTCTGCTGGAGGCTGGCTAAATGCAGGTCAGTTTTTGACCTGCTAAAATCAACACAACATTTTTTTTTAATTGTATTAAAAAAAAAAACATTTCAATAACCAAAACTTGAAGTTTGATTGTTGTGGAACCATGTAATACATTTATATACACTGCCAAATGTTATCAATAAAAAAGTGGGAAAACAGGGTGGGAAAAAGGGACATGGAGTTTTTCATCCAGGGGGACAGTGACCTCTTAAAACTGCCCATTTTGTAGGTATGACTGACCGGTCATACCTTTCATGCAGTGTCCATAAAAATTTAACGCATTGTGCCCAAATGATCCCATGAGGAAAAAAAATTACTTTTTTTTTACATTTTTTTACCATTGTCTTTAACTTTACTAAAATAAATGGTGATCCAAAAAAATTCAAGTTATATTAGATTGCGGGTTTAACCCCTTGAATGCCAGAGAGGTCTCCAATGCATTGCTTTGCAATGCATTGGAGACCTCTCTAGCATTCAAGAGGTCCAAGCACATGGGAATTTAGGAATTTATATGCGTCCCCTTTGGTGCTGTTGGTTTTCTCAAGAATAACTCCTGATTGCTTTTATAAATATGGATCACCAAAAGAAATGGACTGGCTACATACATCTGGTGACCAATGTGATTTGGAGGTGCTGGTGCAATACTTTCCTGTACTTTAAAGTGGATGTATCACCAATGCACAACATCCAATAGCATTAAGACCTTAAAACCTTATTTTATTTTAAGCCTCCGTTTGGTTTAAATGTGACTTATAAAAGTCTGGGCTGCAGCCACTTCCGTAGAGACTGCAGCCTGATGCTCTGCCTCACCTCTCCTCCTTCCTCCAATGACGGAGGCTTCTGTCTGTAAGCTGGAGCTCTCTCATTGGATAGATATCGATCTCTGCCCAAGAGACTGCTCCAGTTTACTAACAGAAGCCTCTGTCATCGGAGGAGGGAGGGGAGCAGAGGCAGAGCTCTGTAACCGCAGAGAACTGCAGTCACCTGGAAGTGGCTGCAGCAGATACTTTTGTAAGTTACATTTAAGCCAAACGGAAGCTTAAAAAAATAATAATAATAAGGTTTTAATGCTATTGGATATGTCACCTAACTATTTAGGGGATGTTGTGATACATCCACTTTAAGAAACCTGCTTCTGCACCAGACATATATTACATTTAGAGCATATCATTTTTATTTAGAAAAATGTTTTATCAGGAAAAATACATTGGGGTAATAAAGTGGTAAGAAAGAGGTGATACAGTGGAGATGACTTCTCCAATTTATCACTTCTCCAGTTCCTATGTTATTCTATGGAGCCTATGCACCATCTCTAAAGTTGAAGAAGTCTTGGTGCATAGGCTCCATAGAATAACATAGGAACTGGAGAAGTGATATCACTGGAGAAGTCATCTCCACTTTATCACCTCTCTGGACTGCTTACCAGTAATGGATGCCTTGACAAAGTGCTGGTAAGGCACACAACAGCTGTCGGCTTGCTACTGGGAATGCCACCTACCCTGTGAACGCTGTGCTGTGTAAGCATGAAACTTAAAAGGTGAATTTAAAGCAGAACTTTCATCCACCATAAAGTTGCCCTGTGATAATTAAGCAGGTAGCGACTAACTTTATAATATATATTTTACCTCTCAAACGTAGCCGATTATAAATAAACCCTTTATCTTAGGAGACTGGAATCCAGGCATCAGCGTGGACATTTTGTCTGCTTGACTGCTCTGTCAGTCTCAGTCTCCAATGAGAAGCATTGCAGTTACCACAAGGTAACCAGAAGGAACTGACAGCACAGGCGCACAGACTGCAAAAACCTGGCCGTCAGTCTCCTAAAATAAAGGATTTATTTATAAGCGGATACATTTGACAATTACTATATATTATATATATATATATATATAGGTGATTCCTTGTTAAACTTATTTGCATATGTCTGCCCAGAATCCCTTGCAGTAGTAACAACACTGCAAAATTGTGATTTCTGTGGGAAAAGCAAGTCTTATGGCTTGACTGGTGTGTCAAATTTTTGTTTAGCATTGTATCTATCACCCACAAAATTCAGGTGGAAGGGATTTTCATTCACTTTTTTCCCCCACCATAACCTTTTCAGTTTATGCTCTCTGTCTCTCGCGTCTCGGCCTTTTGGCTAAGATCAAGTGTAGTATCTGTCCCTTTGTCTCCGGGGACAGAGAGGCACTTGGTCTGACGCCATGGCTGGGGAGCGGAAAGCCTGGGGTGCGAAGACCGCGCTGCATACACGTGCACATGAGACACATGGGTATTGTTGGAGCACCGCACAGCACTTCTTGGACTTTCTATTATTTTTTGCACTTCTTCTGCCCCAGTCTTCTGGCTGGAGGCAGCGAAGAATTTTTATAATTCCAGCCAGGAGGCTGGGGCCTTAACAGGCACTTATTTATTTATTTCATCACTGCACGTTTTTTGCACTGATGATTGGATTGATTTTTTGCACTATTTATTGACGAAGAGCACTTCACGAACGCACAGCACTTAAACACTAAAAATCGCCATAGTCGGGCCAGGTCGAAGACTTGGCTTTGGTGGGGGAGCTGCTTTTCGATTGGGTCACCTCTTCTTTAAGACTTCGACGCTCCTCTCCTCGGAGGGAGCCGAAGATGGATGCCCCAGGGTTGGAAACTTATGGTAGTACGCCCTGGGGTGAAGACCCTTCTCTCCCTCCGGGGAGAGGAAGAGAAGCTAAAGGGCTCCCCAAGCCTATAAGGTGAGGGGGGCTGAAGGCTGACCTGGCCCCACGACTGCACTGGATCCACGAGAGGTCACAGAGCACGACGGGACTGGGAACACGAGTAGAGCACCAGGATTGCACTGCACCCCAGGCTATACTTCAATAACATCTCTCTCTCTCTCTATATATATATATATATATATATATATATATATATTTTATAAAGCTAGTTGCTACCTGCTTAATTATTGCAGGGCGACTTTATAGCGGATGAAAGCTCCACTTTAACCCGGCGAGTGACAACTCTTTTTCTTTCCTTTCTATTGTGTTTTGTAGAAATTGCCATGGACTCTTCTTCTTACCTTGCTCATGGCACAGAATGTCCATCTGTTTCCCCAGCCATCTGGGAAAAGCATTCAGTGTGACAAACTGCATTAATGTTTCTGGTACATTAGGTTATGTAAGGTATTCTTCAAGTGATAGTATCCTTTTATTTTGACTTTACACATTCTGCCGGTGCATTATATGTAAAGAGGATGAGAAATGGAGAGAGACAGCACAAAGGAGAATATTGCTAAGTGTAGTATTAAAAAAAAGCAGATTTATTAGATAAGACACTTATAGATACAATATGATAATGTAAACTGGCATAGGAGTGCTTGGTTTACATATCCAATATAAAACCAGCATAATAATTAGTGTTGAGCGAGCATGCTCGGCCGATGCTCGGATCGGCTCGAGCATCGCTCTGCTCGGCACATGGCGGTACTCGTACGAGTACCGCCATGTGCTCGCCCGGCATGTTCGGGTGGCAGGGATCTGTGCCGAAGGAGGCACAGATCTGAAGACGCTCCGCTGGACCACCAGGGACTGGAGGTAGGGGGCATTGCGGAGATGAAGGGGGCATAGCGGAGATGAAGGGGGACATTGCGGAGATGAAGGGGGCATTGCGGAGATGAAGGGGGCATAGCGGAGATGAAGGGGGACATTGCGGAGATGAAGGGGGACATTGTGGAAGGGGGGCATTGCGGAGATGAAGGGGGCATTGCGGAGATGAAGGGGGTATAGCGGAGATGAAGGGGGCATAGCGGAGATGAAGGGGGACATTGCGGAGATGAAGGGGGCATTGCGGAGATGAAGGGGGTATAGCGGAGATGAAGGGGGCATAGCGGAGATGAAGGGGGACATTGCGGAGATGAAGGGGGCATTGCGGAGATGAAGGGGGCATAGCGGAGATGAAGGGGGACATTGCGGAGATGAAGGGGGCATTGCGGAGATGAAGGGGGTATAGCGGAGATGAAGGGGGCATAGCGGAGATGAAGGGGGACATTGCGGAGATGAAGGGGGCATTGCGGAGATGAAGGGGGCATAGCGGAGATGAAGGGGGACATTGCGGAGATGAAGGGGGACATTGTGGAAGAGGGGCATTGTGGAGATGAAGGGGGGCATTGACCAGGCACCCTCCCCTCATCAGAGCAGGGGGTGCCTGGTGTAATGCTCGTGTCGCCCCATTCAATTCAATGGGGCTCGGGTGCTCGGCCGAGCACTCGAGCCTCCGGCGGTGCTCGGTCAGAGCACCCGAGCACCCGAGCATCGGGGTGCTCGCTCAACACTGATAATAATAAAACAGTGCATAATAAAAATTGTTGTATAAATAGAAAAAATATAAAATAATAGGAATTATAAATAAAAAACATCAACCACTATTGTAGATCTTCTGTGACTGATGAGAAAAGTAGCTTGTGAGTCCTAGTAATAGCAAACAATTAACTTTTACTACATGTATTGCAAGGAACTCAGTTGTAGATCTTTATTGCAGTCAGCTGATTTCAAAGCTAAATGATCTATATTATCCTGTGCTGTACTGTAAAAATTAACACTGTAATCAAACTAGGAGAAAAAGGGAAAGCTGCTGCTAAAATGCTGACACTAGCAATGTGTAGAGGCTGATACACAAAGAGGAGAGATGGAGTTGCGTGTGGTTGCAGGTGTGTGGGTGGGATTTATTTGTAAACAGAAACAGATAGACACAGCTAAAAAGTCCTTGACCTGAGCTGTGACTGAGAGTGACAGATACTATAGATAGACACACATTGTTTTCAGACTGGCAAAACATCACTTCATGCATTAACTGCTCTGTTGTGTACTTTATAGTAAAAATCAAGACTGCGATCTTGCCTCTAATATGGACCTTTACACACACCTGTGCTCTAACAAGGAAATCCTCAAATTCTGGCCTGTTAGTGGACTCTGAGGGCAAAGGTTGAAAAACACTGATCAGAGACAGATTAAGCCTCCAAAGGGCCCTAAGCAGGATCCGAAATTGAGTCCCCGCTGCCAGCTTGACCCCCCAACACACACTCTTGCCGCAATCCTTTCTCAATTTGTGCGTTGTTCTTGTGAGTAGAGCTATTAGTACTAACTTAATAAAAGACACAATTAATGCTTTAAACCCTTTGATGCCAGAAAGGTCATCAAAGCATTGCATTAGGCACCCCACTGGCATCCAAGGAGTTAAATATATTTAAAAAATTGTATGACAGAGCTCACAATGGGAATGGGGCTACACTAGTGAAATTACTCAGCTTGCAATTGAAATGGGGTAACACTAGTGATACTTCAGTGCTTACACTTCAGTGCTTACCATACAGCTTACAACTGAAGTGGGGCTAGAGCAGTGATGCCATATAGCTTATAACTGAAATGGTGCTAATATACCAGTGACACCATACAGCTTTACATTTGAAATGGGGCTACACCACAGATATCTCACAGCTTTACGTTTGAAAAGGGGCTACACCACAGATATCTCACAGCTTTAAAATTGAAATGGGGCTATACCAGTTAAACTACACAGTTATCAATTGATGGCAAAAGGGGGAAAAAAGGGCAAAAGGATGGAACAAACTAAAGTGGAAGGTCAAAATGTGGGGAAGCCTCCAATCTGTTTCCCCCATTTTCCTGCCCCCATTCTGTTTCCCATTTTTCTCTTCCCCCTTAGTCAGTTTCCCCCTGTTTCTCTGCCCCCTAGTCAGTTTCTCTCCGTTTCTCTGCCCCCTAGTCAGTTTATCTCCGTTTCTCTGCCCCCCTAGTCAGTTTCTTTCCCCCCCAGTCAGTTCCTCCCATTTCTCTACCCCCAGTCAGTTTTCCTGTTTTTTGCCCCCCCAGTCAGTTTCCCATGTTTCAGTGCCGCCTCTAGTCAGTTTCTCCCTGTTTCTCTGCCCCCACCAGTCAGTTTCCCCCAGTTTTTCTCTAATCCCCCTTTCCTGTGGGCCCCTCCTACTTGCCTACCTTTACTGGCACAGGAGGGGGCCTCATCCCTGGTCGTCCAGCAGCATGAAAAGAAGAGGCCTGTGCCTTCTTTGGCACAGACTTCTGTTAGCAGCTCCTGCGTGGACTTCTCTCCAGTAGTGCAAAGTGCCAGGAAATGATGACATATCCTGGCATTCTACATTACTAGAGTGCTGGGGACAGAAACAAAGTTGCATGTAAAGTCTGTGCTGAAGGAGGCACAGACCTCAGTTTGCCAGTGGAGAAACTCTATCTGATCTTGACTATGGCAAAGCTTTTAGTTGCAGGGTCAGGTTCAGCTTTGCTGGCCACCCAACTTGACTGGGCCGTAGGCAGGCACCTAGTGTGCCTTCCCCATGATCCAGCTCTGCCCTTGAGACATATATAGATGATATAGATATACTGCATTCACTATGCAGAAGCTAAATATGTTGTTATCTGTGTCTGTGAAAAGCATGTGAGTGGGGTAAAGCAGGATCTCTTCTAGGCACATCTTCACTGATACCCACCCTGGATCACAACCAAAGTTCTGACTGGGAGACAAACCAGAAACATGTCAACACCTACCAGTAGAAGAAGTGCACAGGGCATAGGGGCACATAATAGTAGTGTAGTAGATGTACAAATGAGTGGGACAGGGTAGGGTAGGGTTGCCTATTATTTAAAACAAAGATAGCCTTCAACAAGTACATGTGATCTTTCATTTTCCAACATAAACATAAAACATATGTGTGAGTATGGGAAAAGTGGAGGAGGTTCTTAAAGAGCACATATCTAACCTTATCTTGAGACAAAAAAAATATAGAATGTCTTTTATGGAAGAGAAAGTCCCCTCTTTCATTTAAGAGTACACTTTAATCATTTCAGAGCCAGGGGGTGAGTAATGTATTGCTTCACAATTAACTGATTAGTCCTCTGACACTCAAAAGGATAAACAGTAGACTTGTACAGATGAAAAAAATAATTTTGTTTGAATTATTAGGTAAATTTTTATACCCATTTGGATAAAATGAATATCGTTTACCATCCCTTTCAGTTAGTCAGAATTTCCCTAAACATTTTCATTGCCAGAAGAAATTACTCCACCGATAATCAGAATAAGTTCTGAATAATTGGTTATCTGGAGGGGTGACGTTACATGCATCCATGTTCCCTCCAATTAGATGCTGAGTGGATGATAGGTGAGGTAAATATATGAGTATATACACAAATACAGACCCTAGCAGCCAATGTTGCAGCCCTCCTTGGAGGCAAATGTTGCAGAACTTGACATGACATTCTTAGTGCATGGACTCCAGGGAATAACATAGGAACTGGAGAGTTTCTCACACTGGAGAAATTATCACTCCTTTATCACACCTTTGTGCACTCACCCAGTTTTTCTTAGTACATCAGTCTTTACAGGTTCGGCCAATAACATTTCAATTGTGAAGACCATTATGCCTGTGTTTTCCACAAAATTTCGGGAATGAAGTATGTGTTTAAGTGTTCTCAAGGAGTCCCGGTCAGTCATAATTATTTTCTTATTACATATTTGGCTTGTTTCTGTGAAACACTTAGGGTCTCTCCCTAAGTGTAAATGGTAATCCAGACGTGGACCCCTTGCTCTCAGTGCCTAGGGAAGCCAGCTGCACCTCACTGACAACGCCCAAATAAGGCCGAAACGTACATCTGGGGTTAGCTGGTTTTTCCGTGCAGAGGGGACTTGCCCATCATTTTGGTACTGGACCGCCCTTATGGGCGGGATCAGTCTAATATGTATGTGGAAATTTCTCCTCTGTAATGGCACTAGAGAGCTAAAATGTGATGCTCTTGAGCGGTGACTAGCCGGAGAACAGGCCATTGTGCTTTTGTTCATGCTCAGAGCCTCTCACATCATTTTTGGCTTGTTTCTGCGAAACATTTAGGGTCTCTCCCTAAGTGTAAAGGTTAATCCAGACATGGACCCCTTGCTCTCATTGCCTAGGGAAGCCAGCTGCACCTCCCAGACGAAGCCCAAATAAGGCCAAAATGTACGTCAGGGGTTAGCTGGTTTTTCCATGTAGAGGGGACTTGCCCATCGTTTTGGTACTGGACAGCCCTTATGGGCGGGATTAGTCTAATATGTATGTGGAAATTTCTCCTCTGTAATGGCACTAGAGAGCTAAAATTTGATGCTCTTGAGCTGGAGAACAGGCCATTATGCTTTTGTTCGTGCTCAGAGCCTCTCACATCATTTTTGGCTTGTTTCTACATTATGTTTATGTCATAAGACAAGCTGAAAATTCTACATTTGTTATAAGATATGCAAACATTTGGTCAAAAGGCACTGACGATTGTGTACTAATTTCTGCAAAAGTATATTGAAATCCAGGGTACAATCATGCCAGAAAATAGCTCAATATGCATCGATTTACTATTGAAATATAGTGGCCTATAGGGCGACCATCAAAAAGGGTGACATGAGAATGTCTCCTGCATCAAAATGTTACCCGCTTAAGGGTAGCCCTGCTAGGTAGACGTACGGCCACTATAGTAGCTCCTGTTTCACATACAAAAAAATTAGCACAATTCTGGAGAATAATAACAAGATAAGACTCACACTTATTTAAAAGGTGTCACCTTTTTGATGGTTGCCATATAGGCAACAACGTGTCAGTAGGATACCTTATGCATCAAAGTAGAACTGGAGAAATTATTATTAATAACCTACTTCTCTACTACCTAAGAGGAGAGGCTTAAATATGTATGAGATTCATATGATGAAACATCACTTGTGTACTTGACAAGGAAATAAAAACAAATCTTTATTAATACCATTTAACATCCACACCCACCACCACCACCGCTTATTGGATCAAGGACTTTGGTGAGTGGGTATGGTTTTTAAATACGATAAACAATGACTTGTTATTATTTCTTTGCTGAGTGCAAATGTGGAGTTTCTTCATATCTGTTACAATTGCTTCTTTGGCCAGTCTTGCAATGAAATGTCTCCATCGAGGATTGTAAACTCATGTCTGAAGTGGATTACTACATGGGTCATCAGTAGTGTTGAGCGAGCGTGCTCGGCCGATGCTCGGATCGGCTCGAGCATCGCTCTGCTCTGCACATGGCGGTACTCGTACGAGTACCGCCATGTGCTCGCCCGACATGCTCGGGTGAAGAGGATCTGTGCCGGAAGAGGCACAGATCCGAAGACGCTCCGCTGGACCACCAGGGAATGGAGGTACGGGGGCATTGCGGAGATGAAGGGGGCATTGCGGAGATGAAGGGGGACATTATGGAAGAGGGGCATAGACTCTATGCCCCTCTTCCACAATGTCCCCCTTCATCTCCGCTATGCCCGTCTTCCACAATGTGCCCCTTCATCTCCGCTATGCCCCTCTTCCACAATGTCCCCCTTCATCTCCTATGCCATAGAGGAGATGAAGGGGGACATTGTGGAAGAGGGGCATAGCGGAGATGAAGGGGGACATTGTGGAAGAGGGGCATAGAGTCTATGCCCCTCTTCCACAATGTCCCCCTTCATCTCCGCTATGACCCTCTTCCACAATGTCCCCCTTCATCTCCGCTATGGCATAGGAGATGAAGGGGGACATTGTGGAAGAGGGGCATAGCGGAGATGAAGGGGGACATTGACCAGGCACCCTCCGCTCATCAGAGCAGGGGGTGCCTGGTTTAATGCTCGAGTGCTATCATTCATTTGAATGGGGCTCGGGTGCTCGGCCGAGCACTCGAGCATCAGGGGGTGCTCGGTCAGAGCACCCGAGCACCCGAGCATCGGGGTGCTCGCTCATCTTTAGTCATCAGAAGAAAGACTATCCAAATTGATATATAAGTGGAGTCAATGGAGAAGAGTGATAAGAACAGTGAATGACACTTTTTAACCTTTTGACTTCCAGTGAGGTATGCAACGCATTGCTTTGCAATGCACTGTGTACCTCTCTGGCAGTCAAAGGGTTAATGCAAGAAAAAGACTGTATTGTTGAAATGTACACTCAGTGTCAAGTACCCTAGAGGGAGAGTTAGAAAAACTGTTCTTAAAGAACAGTCCTTATGGCATGGCAAGTGAATAAAACGCCAGGTCTGATTTATAAATTATTAAAGACATTTATATAAATACGGCGTTATTATGCATATTTTAACGCCTGGAATGCTTGAGGACAGAATATACGTAGCGTTAAGATTCTGACAATAATTCTGTCTCAAAATTGCCGCAGCTTGCAACATTTCTTTATAAATTCGCTGCGTCACTTTTCTAACTTGCTCTAACGTCATTTAAAAAAGATCAGCTAGATGCCGTTAACACTTTAAAAATGGTTGCAACTTAAGTTATAAATCCCATTAACACATTTAAGCTACTTTTAACCCCTTAATTACCGGCGCGCGCACTCGCAGCCGGCACTTGAGAACCATGGGGCTTTTTTTTTTTTCTTCGCTTCCGGTTCAGGGCTTCCGGAGCACCATGCAGCCTCTCCAGGATCCCTGAACTCCGTGACGTACCAGGACCGTCACTGGACCTTAAGTGCCGGACCGCCATGACGGTCCTGGTAGGCAATGGTCCTTAAGGTGTTAAAGCCAGTTTTTCTTTAAGGCCAGGTTTATAAATCTCCTCCCTAGTATGTTAAACAATAATAGCATAAGTGGATAGCAGAGTGTTCACATGATATTGTTTTTTTTTGCAAATCCATTAAAACAAGTGTCAGTATGTGCTTGTTACCTTCTTACCTTTATACACGTCCTGCAGTGTCGCTGCAATGGCTTGATCCTGGTTCTCATACTTTAAATAACAGAAAAAAAATTATAACAAAAAGCATCAAACTCTGCCAGATTATGCAAAAAAAAAAAAAGAATCTTCTGTTTGGGCTGATGCCCAAGAAACTTAGGGGACAAAACCCAAAAAATGTAAATAATTTACATATAAGTCAATACAAGTAAAAAAAAAAAAACTAGGTTTTGATTGGCTGGTAAGAGGGGTTACACAGTGTATGTGCACCAGAGTAACCTCTCTCAGTGGCCTGGAAGAATGGGTCACACACGTGTTATACCTGACCCGTTTCTCCGAACCGGTAAATGTTTCCTCCTAGCCAACCAATAATCCATGCATTTCAACCTTGCACAGCATTAAAGAAGTTAATGGGCACGTAGTTGAGCGTAGGAAAGGTGTTTGGGAGACATTAAGGACAGGGCCTTTTTCCTGCTTCAATAGCCCTGAGCTGCAGAGGCAGCCTCATTGGTAAAAAAAGGAAACACTGAATGGCCATTATCCCAGAATGTAATGGCAAAAATTACCTTTTCAAATGTTTTTTTTTATATGCTTTTGCCTATGCGTCCTGAATATACCTATCCAGGATACATTATGACTCAAGTTTAAAGGAGCAGTAAACTTTTTTTTATGAAAACACACATTTTATAGAGCTTTTCCTGCTGAATAAAACAAAGTCACTCCCATCACTGTCAGATGTTTTATTCAAAATGTAAAGCAGTTTAAATAACCAGGAAGTGAATTTACTGTGTTTACTTCCTGATAGTTCTAACTGACAGGAAGTGACAGGCAGTTTCTATCACATTCTATGGAGAGCTGTATGTCTCTGACTTTTCTGACTTTCCTCTCCATTAGAATCTAACAGGAAATCTAATTAGAATTTGACCACTAGAGGCCACAGCTAATGTAAAATAACATGGGTTTAAACTGTAATAACTCTGGAAATATAAATCTCTCGCGAGTGGGAGTACCCTTATTTTACTCAGTAGGAAAATCCCTACAATATATATTTTATCATAGCAAAAAGTTTACTGCTCCTTTAAAAAAAAAAAAAAATTATATTCTTTGCTGCTCTTTTTCAAACTTCTGGAATGGAATCTAGGCCATAATTCCAATATTTCCCTTACTTTTTAGTTTTAACATTTTGACCTGCCAGACGACAAACTATAACTATTTTGTGAGGATTACACTGCACGGCCCACTAACCCATAAGAATTGTTTTCTCTCAGTTCTGGGTAATAAAAGGAATTCTTAGGCTTCAGCGTACTGAGAAGTGTCATACTGAAGGTTTTTAAACTATGAATCACTGACAGTTTTCAGCTAGCGCTCTGTCAGTTTAGAGCAGACGGGAGTTTCAGGAAAAGGACAGAGGACAGCAAAGCAAAGGAAAGTAACATTCTAGGTGACAGCAAAGTGCTTTTTAGTTCAGATTTTCAGTAACCAAATTCTATATTTGCAGACAGAGCAGATTTTCAGTAACCAAATTCTATATTAGCAGACAGAGGGATGTTATTATATTATGTTTTGCATGACAACTTATTCCTTAATTGACAGTAATGTCCCAGAAAATATCTTTATAGCTTTATAGTGCTTAAAAATTAATCTATATGCAACAAATCCTGTCTCTCGAACTGCTATGGTTTGAGAGATATTAGTATTCAAAGTTCCCCTCTCCCTCCCCTTTCCGTGACGTCAGCGCTGTGCTGACTGCAGGGGAATCCTGTCTGGGGACCAACAGGAGGCTCCGCAGCAGAGCCAAAATTGCGTTACCTGAAATAATTACTTAATTGGAAAGGTCTACAAAGTGTGCCTGGTTTGCAAGCTACTACTACTACTATGAAGTAATTTGTCTTAAAGGGATAGTAATGTTTCATAATAAAAACAGCTCTAATTAATCATCATAGTATTTGGACTTTGGAGAGTGTTATTTCAATTCTGTCAGAGTTGTAGTTCAAGAGTAATTCAATGACAAAGTATCCCCCTCCTGCCCCTTTTACTGATGTAACACTTCTCAGCCAGAGCAGAAGGGAAGTGCCCAGGTAGACTGCAGAGAGGGACAATCTTCAATTAAGATAAGGGAAAAACCTGAAAAATTTGTCAAGGGGGGCAGGGCTTTCATTGTTCTCATAGGAAGAAGATTGTCCCCTTCTGTAATCGGTCTGGTCTATGGACTGCATTCCACATCTGAGAAGAGATGGCTTACACTAGGTAAAAGGGGCAGGAGGGGAAACTTTGCTTGTGAATATCTCTCAAACCATAAAGGTTTGAGAGATAAGACATATCATTTTTCATGTTTTTTTTAATGCCTACAAAATAAAATAAAGTTAAAACAAAGTATTACTATCCCTTTAAATAATGCGATTTTGGCTTTGCTGAAGAGCCTCCTTGTGTCAGCTGACACGGATCTCCTGCTGCCAGCTGACATCAGGAGAAGGGGTGGCAGGGGGGGAACTTTGAATACGAATATCTCTCAGATGATAGTGGTTTGAGAGATAGGATTTGTTGCATATAGATTAGTTTTTTTAATTACTACAAAACTATAAAGATTTTTTCTGGGACATTACTGTACCTTTAAATGATCAGAGATGTGTGCAACGTATTGTGATACAATGCACTGCACAACCATACTTTATTCCAAAATAAGCTCCCTGTTTAGAAACAAATTCTGTCTAAGACCCCTGGTAAGAAAACTTTTTGTTCACCACATGCTAATGACAATCATAGACTATGGGGATGCAGTATATGCTTCTGCACCACAAATCCATACTCGACACTCTGTATAATTCATTATGTTACTTTGTCCTCCAATGTAATTACAATACCCATCAGTATGATATGTTTAAAGAACCAAGGTCGCTAACACTCAAATCTTTCTTGCCAATTTATACCAGACTACCTTAGCAATATGGACACTACAGCTCTCCATACTAACTATAACCTCCACTCCACAGCTAACAACTCTCTGAGTATCCCACACTACAAGTCAGTCGATCTTCATCGTCCTTCAGAGCTCCGAAAGCCTGAAATAACCTACCTAAAAGAAATCAGATCTTCTCCCAGTCTAAATTCTCTAAAAATAACTGCTTCTTTCTTTCTAAAACGAATATGTAACCGTATATAATTGTTCATATTGTTTATGTGTAAACTAGTTGAAGAGCCTGTACGGGCCACAGTGCCACCCAGCAATGGCCTGTCACTGACACCACAGTAAATGAAACACAGGTTCAGTTGAATTAAACCAGTTTATTGAAATAATAAGAGCAAGCACCTCCTCAAACTAGAGGAACAGGCGTGTACCGTCCACTACTCAAGGATTGACATTGAACTGTAACCGGTAGTCAGTAGCCTATAGATAATATGGGAGTAGAACCAAACTTAGTTCTATGACTGAGAATGTGGGAACCTGGAACCCGAACCACTGGAGCAACAGCTAAACTCCCAGACACGAGACAAGAAGACAGATGTCTTGTGAGCAGCGATTTCACCACAGAGTGATAGGAGTAGCGAGGCAGAGAGTAACTTGTACTCCGGATGGGTAGGCACTAGTGATGAGCGAGCATGCTCGACCGAAGCTCGGTTCGGCTCGAGCATCGCTCTGCTCGACACATGGCGGTACTCGTACGAGTACCGCATGTGCTCGCCCGCCATGTTCGGGTCTCCTCCCCGCACGTTTCGCGGCTACTGCGCAGCCAATAAACGTGCGGGGAGGCTCTGACATCAGTGTAATGCCAGCAGCCATGTTGGCTGCTGGCATTACACTGATTGGCTGGCCAGAACCCGTGATCGGGTGCTGTATAGCACCTGACCAGCGAGTTCGGCTCAGTCTTAGCCAGGAAGAGATGAGGATAGGAAGGGAAAGTCAGTGTAGGGAGAAGAAAAGTGTGTTTGAACAACATATAAAGACCCAAAAGTCCTTTTTAGGACTGTTGTGTGTGGGGGCAGCAGTTATATTTTGTTTGGGGGGGCACAGATTTAAAAAAAAAACGTCACATATTCCGTTCACTGTGCCTAGCCGCAGATTAGCAGCACATTCTGTTTAGTGTGCAAAGTTGCAGATTAGCAGCACATTCTGTTTAGTGTGTAAAGTTGCAGATTAGCAGCACATTCTTTTTAGTGTGCAAAGTTGCAGATTAGCAGCACATTCTGTTTAGTGTGGAAAGTGTAAAAAATAAACGTCACATATTCCGTTCACTGTGCCTAGCCGCAGATTAGCAGCACATTCTGTTTAGTGTGCAAAATTGCAGATTAGCAGCACATTCTGTTTAGTGTGCAAAGTTGCAGATTAGCAGCACATTCTGTTTAGTGTGGAAAGTGTAAAAAATAAACGTCACATATTCCGTTCACTGTGCCTAGCCGCAGATTAGCAGCACATTCTGTTTAGTGTGCAAAGTTGCAGATTAGCAGCACATTCTGTTTAGTGTGCAAAGTTGCAGATTAGCAGCACATTCTGTTTAGTGTGGAAAGTGTAAAAAATAAACGTCACATATTCCGTTCACTGTGCCTAGCCGCAGATTAGCAGCACATTCTGTTTAGTGTGCAAAGTTGCAGATTAGCAGCACATTCTGTTTAGTGTGGAAAGTGTAAAAATAAACGTCACATATTCCTTTCACTGTGCCTAGCCGCAGATTAGCAGCACATTCTGTTTAGTGTGCAAAGTTGCAGATTAGCAGCACATTCTGTTTAGTGTGCAAAGTGTAAAAAATAAACGTCACATATTCCGTTCACTGTGCATAGCCGCAGATAAGCAGCACATTCTGTTTAGTGTGCAAAGTTGCAGATTAGCAGCACATTCTGTTTAGTGTGCAAAGTGTAAAAAATAAACGTCACATATTCCGTTCACTGTGCCTAGCCGCAGATAAGCAGCACATTCTGTTTAGTGTGCAAAGTTGCAGATTAGCAGCACATTCTGTTTAGTGTGGAAAGTGTAAAAAATAAACGTCACATATTCCGTTCACAATGCCTAGCCGCAGATTAGCAGCACATTCTGTTTAGTATGCAAAGTTGCAGATTAGCAGCACATTCTGTTTAGTGTGCAAAGTGTAAAAAATAAACGTCACATATTCCGTTCACTGTGCCTAGCCGCAGATAAGCAGCACATTCTGTTTAGTGTGCAAAGTTGCAGATTAGCAGCACATTCTGTTTAGTGTGGAAAGTGTAAAAAATAAACGTCACATATTCCTTTCACTGTGCCTAGCCGCAGATTAGCAGCACATTCTGTTTAGTGTGCAAAGTTGCAGATTAGCAGCACATTCTGTTTAGTGTGGAAAGTGTAAAAAATAAACGTCACATATTCCTTTCACTGTGCCTAGCCGCAGATTAGCAGCACATCCTGTTTATTGTGCAAAGTTGCAGATTAGCAGCACATTCTGTTTAGTGTGCAAAGTGTAAAAAATAAACGTCACATATTCCGTTCACTGTGCCTAGCCGCAGATAAGCAGCACATTCTGTTTAGTGTGCAAAGTTGCAGATTAGCAGCACATTCTGTTTAGTGTGGAAAGTGTAAAAAATAAACGTCAAATATTCCGTTCACTGTGCCTAGCCGCAGATAAGCAGCACATTCTGTTTAGTGTGCAAAGTTGCAGATTAGCAGCACATTCTGTTTAGTGTGGAAAGTGTAAAAAATAAACGTCACATATTCCGTTCACTGTGCCTAGCCGCTGATAAGCAGCACATTCTGTTTAGTGTGCAAAGTTGCAGATTAGCAGCACATTCTGTTTAGTGTGCAAAGTGTAAAAAATAAACGTCACATATTCCTTTCACTGTGCCTAGCCGCAGATTAGCAGCACATTCTGTTTAGTGTGCAAAGTGTAAAAAAATAAACGTCACATATTCCTTTCACTGTGCCTAGCCGCAGATTAGCAGCACATTCTGTTTAGTGTGCAAAGTTGCAGATTAGCAGCACATTCTGTTTAGTGTGCAAAGTTGCAGATTAGCAGCACATATTCTGTGTAATATGAAGAAGGCGGGTAAAAAGGGACGGGGAAGTGGATGTGATCCTGATAGTTCAGGGCGTGGGTCAGGACGCGTAGAAACTGCGCCTGGTGCCAGAGCACAAGAAAGAAAGACATCCACCATACCTAGCTTCATGTCTCAGTTTACAGGGTGTCGCAGGACATCACTCTCGAGGTCAGACCACTGCGAACAGGTGGTCGGTTGGATTTCAGCTGATACTGCTTCCAGTCGGTTAAGCACCACCCTGTCTTCCACCAAGTCCACTCTCAGTAGCCAAGAGTCTGGTCAACATAATCCTCACCCTGATCATCCTTGCTCCCACCATAGAGGGTCTGGCCAAAGAAGTGATCCCACACTGGGATATAGTGAGGAGCTCGTCTCATCACCAATCCTTCATATGAACCTCTCTCCAAGCACGCTTGCAGAGGAACATGACATCTTGTGCCCTGATTCACAACCTCTAGAGGGTACCCAATCACAAGAAGATGACAGAGGGGAACGGCATTTAAGGTCAAATGAAGTGGATGATGATGATGAGACACAGTTGCCATCAAATCAACCACTATTACTGTCTCAAGACCTTGATGAGGAGGATGATACACAGTTGTCAATGACTGAGTATGTGGTGGGATCAAGAAATGAGGAGGATGATCAGAGTGAGGAAGTGGAGGAGGACTTGGTGGACGATGAGGTCACTGACCCCACCTGGGAAGGTGGAGAGCCGAGCGATGACAGCAGTACTGAGGGTGAGCCATCTGCAGCACCGCAACAGGCTGGAAGAGGCAGTGGTGTGGCTAAAGAAAGAAGGCGGACCGCACCAAACCGGCCCGCAAATGTTCCACGGAGCACCCCCTTGCGTAAATCTCCCTTGCCAAGGGCTAGGTGTTCCGCGGTATGGCGTTTTTTTAAGGAAAGTGCGGACGACAAAAGAATTGTAGTTTGCAACCTGTGCCACACCAGAATGAGCCGAGGCATGAACTCTAGCAACCTCACCACCACCAGCATGATCCGACACATGGCATCCAAGCACCGTAATAAGTGAGAGGAACGCCCGGATCGCCAATCTGTGTCTGCAGGCCACACCACTGCCTCCTCTTCCCCTGTTTTCAGTGCCGGCCAATCGCCTGTCGAAGGCGCAGGCCCGCATACCTCCCACCCTGCACCTGTACCATCTGAAGCACCATCAGCGACCACATCCACTTCCCTGTCCCAGCGCAGCGTCCAAATGTCGTTACCCCAGGCATTTGAGCGCAAGCGAAAATACCCAGCCACCCACCCACAGGCCATAGCACTAACCTCACACCTTTCCAAATTACTGGCCATCGAAATGCTGCCATTTAGGCTTGTGGAGACTGAGTCCTTCCGCAGCCTGATGGCAGCAGCTGTCCCTCTTTACGCAGTCCCCAGCCGCCACTACTTTTCCCGGTGTGCCGTCCCCGCCTTACACCACCCTGTGTCCCGTAACATCACCCGTGCCCTGACCAACGCAGTTACTGGGAAGGTCCACTTAACAACTGACACATGGACAAGTGCTTGTGGCCAGGGACGCTACATTTCCCTGACGGCACACTGGGTGAATGTCGTGGAGGCTGGGAGCGACTCGGACCCTGGGATGGCACAGGTGCTACCCACGCCGAGGATTGCGGGCCCTACCTCCATCAGGGTTTCCGCCAGCACCTACGTTATTGGCTCCTCCTCCTCCGTTTCCACCTCCGAATTCTCTGCGCGCAGCTCCACTCACCCATCAGCCGGTAGCTGGAAGCAGTGTAGCACTGCAGTGGGGAAGCGTCAACAGGCCGTGCTGAAGCTGATCTGCCTTGGGGACAAACAGCACACGGCCTCAGAGCTGTTGCAGGGGATTAGTCACCAGACCGAGCAGTGGCTCTCGCCACTCAACCTGCAACCAGGCATGGTTGTGTGTGATAATGGGCGTAACTTGGTGGCGGCTTTGGAGCTCGGCAAGCTCACACACGTACCATGCTTAGCGCATGTATTTAATTTAGTGGTTCAGCGATTTCTAAAAACCTACCCCAATTTGCATGATCTCTTGACCAAGGTGCGCCGCATGTGTGCACATTTCCGTAAGTCATCAACAGCTTCAGCCGGCCTGTTGAAGCTGCAGCAGCGCTTACAATTGCCAGCTCACCGGCTGCTGTGTGACGTGAGCACGCGCTGGAACTCCACCTTCCACATGTTGGCCCGGCTTTGTGAGCAGCAGAGGGCAGTAGTGGAGTACCAGCTGTTACACGGTCGTCGCCTCTCCGTTCAACTTCCTCTAATCAGAAGTGAGGAGTGGGAATGGATGTCAGACCTCTGTGAGGTTTTACGCAATTTTGAGGAATCGACACAGATGGTGAGCGGCGATAACGCTATTATCAGTGTAACCATCCCACTTCTGTGTCTACTGAAACGCTCGCTGCTCACAATTAAAACCGACGCTTTGCATGTGGAAGAGGTGGAAATGCGGGAGGAAGAGCTTACACAAGGTGATAGCCAGAGCACCCTCACTTTGTCTTCTCAGCGACAATTGGAGGAGGAGGAGGAAGACACAGTTGCCTCCGCTACAGAGGGTAGCCATGGAACTTTATTTCCATCTCTTCAGCGTGGGTGGGCAGAAGAGGAGGAAGAGGATGAGGAGATTGAGAGTCATCCTCCTGGTGAGGACAGGGAAATCTTGCCTGTTGGTACTCTGGCACACATGGCTGACTTTATGTTAGGCTGCCTTTCCCGTGACCCACGCGTTATACGCATTTTAGACAACACGGATTACTGGGTGTTCACCCTTCTGGACCCCCGCTACAAAGAGAATTTCTCATCTCTCATTCCTCCGGTGGAGAGGACAAGCAAAATGGTGCAGTACCAGAAGGTTCTTGTTGAAAAATTGCTCCAAAATTTTCCATCTGACAACGCTGGCGGCAGAGTACGTGCTACCTTGGCCAACCGAGAAGGGGAGAAAAGGGGAGCACACAGCAGTTCCGACAAAGGCAGGGCAACACTCTCCAAGGCGTGGGACACCTTCATGACACCCCGCCAGCACCCTCACCCTGATGCGCAGCCTAGTGTCACAAGGAGGGAAAAGTTTTGGAAGATGGTGAAGGAGTACGTAGCAGACCGTGTCAGCGTCCTCAATGATCCCTCTGTGCCTTACAACTACTGGGTGTCCAAGCTGGACACGTGGTATGAACTGGCACTCTACGCCTTGGAGGTGCTGGCCTGCCCTGCCGCCAGCGTTCTGTCTGAGCGGGTATTTAGTGCTGCTGGTGGCATCATAACAGATAAGCGTATCCGCCTTTCCACCGAAAATGCTGATAGGTTGACACTTATAAAAATGAACAAGGCCTGGATTTCCCCTGACTTCTCCACTCCACTGGAGGAAAGCCCCGGGGGAACATAAAGTCACTTTAGATATGTTATTTACAATGATGGGAATACTCTGTATTCCCATTCACCCCTTCCACCCAAAAAACGGGTATATGGTTGACTCTCTTCCATATACCCTGTGATATAATTTTTATATAGGGCCAGCTCACCAGCGGGCCCTGTGATATAATTTTTATATAGGGCCAGCTCACCAGCGGGCCCTGTTTGACAACTTTTTGTATAGGTCAGCTCACCAGCGGGCCTTCTTATATAATGTTTTATTGGGTCAGCTCTCTAGCGGGCCCTCTCATATAATGTTTTATAGCGTCAGCTCACTAGCGGGCCTTCGCATATAATGTTTAGGATGGTCAGATCCGCAGCAGACCCTCACCCATAATGTTTTAGATGGTCGGCTCAGCGCACGTTTCCCTCTTAATCATGGCCCCAGTTCAGAAAAATCGAGGAAATTTTTTGCAGAATTTGCCTCTGCGCACGTTTCCCTCTTAATCATGGCCCCAGTTCAGAAAAATCGAGGAAATTTTTGGGAGAATTTGCCTCTGCGCACGTTTCCCTCTTAATCATGGCCCCAGTTCAGAAAAATCGAGGAAATTTTTTGCAGAATTTGCAGATGATATACAAGTAAATATACAGCAGATACTGTTTGGTAACAATTTTTCGCCTAAAGTCGTTTTTATCTTCCTTTTTGTGTGTTTTACGGTCAGTCTGTAAAAATGGCGTACTACGGGCGAAACATCGTTCCCAGCAGCGACGTTGGAGTCCAAGATGCATCCAGACATCCTCCCTATGCTGTCCCTGAACCATTTCTGTGGTGTTTCCATCATTTTCTGCCCTTTTCCTATGGACCAGGCACCCTCCCCTCATCAGAGCAGGGGGTGCCTGGTGTAATGCTCGAGTCCTCCCATTGACTTCAATGGGGCTCGGGTGCTCGGCCAAGCACTCGAGCCTCCGGGGGTGCTCGGCCAGAGCACCCGAACACCCGAGCATTGGGGTGCTCGATCATCACTAGTAGGCACAGAGTGGAGGCAAGAGAGTGGAGCGTAGCCAGCCGCGACACCGGTAAGTCTGTGAAGGCAGCACAGTATATAGGCCATAGAGCGGAGGGTTATGCAACTGGACCAGGAGGCAACTGATACAGTGTACAGAGTGGAGGCAACGGAGTGAGAGGCAACCAGCAACTCTACCACAAAGGTAGCAGTTGTACTACACCGGTGGAGTGTGCCCACAACTAGCCAGGACAGGTGGTAGTCAGACTGGAGAGAAAGGCAGCACGGAACCTAAGTCGTACACGCCACAGTCAAGAGCCAAATTAGGTAGTCAGCCACAGCCAAGGTCAAAACAGAGTGGGTAGTCGGACAAGCCAGGATCATACACAGATCGGGTAGTCAAACAAAGCCACTAGGTCTAAACCGGAGTGGGTAGTCAGACAAGCCAAGGATCGATCAGGAGTTAACACGGCAGCCAAGTAAGGGTCAAACGAGAGCAACACTGAGATAACGCACAGATACACCACGAAAGAGCGCTTAAGCCCAGTCTGTATGCAGTTTATAAGGACGCAGCCAGAAGGCGGAGCAAACTTGACCAATTAGGCAAACTGCATAAGAATAGCGACTGCGAAGTCACAGACTCTTGCCCGCAGTTGTGGCTTCGAGAGGCAGCCAAAAGCAGGCTTCCACCCGAACCATGGACCCCAGAGAGGAACCTAGTACCCCCCTTTAAAGACCTCCTCCCCATGGAAGAGGACCAGGCTTAAGCAGAAAACGAGCATGGAACCTGCGGAGTAACACAGGAGCGTGAACATTGCCACTCGGCACCCAGGAGCGCTCTTCAGGTCCTTATTCCTTCCAATGCACAAAATACTGAAGATGACCTCTGACTCTGTGGGAGTCCAAAATGGACTGGACTTCGTACTCCTCATGGCCCTCGACTTGGACAGGACCAGGCCGGACCAGTACAGCGGTATTGCAATTACAAGTCAAGGGTTTGAGCAGGGAGACATGAAATACATTATGAATGCGCATACCCGCAGGGAGTTCTAGAATGTAAGAGAAAGGGTAAATCTTACGAAGAACCCGGAAAGGGCCTATGAAACGAGGAGCCAGTTTCCTGCAAGACATCTGGAGATTGAGATTATGGGAGGACAGCCACACTCTCTCCCCCACTAGAAACACTGGAGTCAGCCCACGCCGATCGTCAGCATGCTTCTTGTAGCGCTGAGCGGACCTCTGCAGGGATCTTTGAACTTGTACCTAAGTTGAGTGGAGCTGCCCAAGATGCTCATCCAGAGCCAGAATATCTTGTGCTTCGAAAGACTCAGGTAGTAGAGTGGGCTGGAGCCTGTAATTGATCAGGAACAGAGAGTTCTGAGAAGAAGAGCTTATGGCAGAATTCCTGCCAAACTCCACCAAATCTGCCCAGTTGTCTTGGTGGTCCGAAATGAAACTGCATAGAAACTATTCCAAGCCTTGATTGGCTGTCTCAGTGGCACCATTAGATTGGGGGTGGTAGGAGGAGGAGAATGACAATCGTATTCCCATTTACCCGCAGAAGGCCTTCCAGAATGAGGAAATAAAGTGGCTCCCTCGATCCAAGACCAGTACCTTGGGTATTCTGTGGAGCCTAGACACCTCTCTCGTGAATATCATGGCCAACTCTTTGGAGGAGGGAAGCCTTTTCAGCGGCACAAAGTGAGCCATCTTAGATAATCTGTTGACAATCATTAGTATTACCGTGTGACCCTTAGATGCAGGAAATTCGACCATGAAGTCTATTGATATGTATGACCTAGGATGCTAGCCATTAGGGACTGGCTGGAGTAGTCCCACAGGAAGATGCCTGGGAGTCTTACTATGAACACATGTAGCACATGCTGCTATGAAGGCAGAGCAGTCAGCTCTGAGACTGGGCCACCAGAATAAGCGAGAAATGGACCAAATCAGTTGATCCCGGGCGATATGCCCTGCTACCTTCAAGGAGTGATATGTCTCCAGCAATCTGAGACGGAGTGGTTTGGGAACAAAACATCTACCATTGGGTTTGTCTGCCGGAGCAGTAGCCTGGGAAGACAGAATTTCCTCCCCCAACGGGGAGGTGATGCTATTGCGAATAGTCGCCAGAATACGATCAGAAGGAATGATGGGAACAGGTGGGCTCTCTAGAGAGAGCATCGGCTCTGACAGTCTTGGTACCAGGCAAATACAAAACTACATAGTTGAACCTGGAAAGGAATAATGCCCATCTGGCCTGTCTGGGCGACAACCTCTTGACCTCAGACAGATATGTCAGGTTTTTGTGGTCAGTGAGAATTAGTATTGGGGAACTTGCCCTCTCCAACAGGTATCACCATTCCTTAAATGTGAGGATAATAGCCAGAAGTTCTCAATCCCCAATATCATACAGACTCTGTGCCCTAGACAATTTTTTGGAAAAATACCCGCATGGAAGTAGGGGTTTACCAGGAGCCGAGCGCTGAGACAGGAGGGCTCCTACTCCTGTTTCAGACCCATCAACCTCCAAAGTAAAGGGCAGGGCGGGGTTGGGATGAGGCAAAATAGGAGCCCTGGCAAATGCGGCCTTCAATTCCTCAAATGGCCGGATAGCACTGGGGGACCAGTTGGATGCATCTGCTCCCTTGTGTGTCATATTGGTGAGTGGTTTAACCTCAGAGGAGAAATTCTTTATGAATTTCATATAGTAATTTTGAACCACAAGAATCTCTGGATGGCCTTCAAACCCACTGGACTGGGCCACTGCAGAACTGCCGATAACTGGAGTGGATCCTTAGCCAGTCCGACAGAGGAGATCACGTATCCCAGAAATGTCACCTGGAACTCACACTTCTCCAACTTACAGAATAATTTGTTTACTCTCAGTAATTGTAGAACCCGAGTCACATCTGCCTGAAGTGCTTCCAAGGTCAGGGAGTGAATAAGGATGTCGTCCAAATATACTACTACACACTTCTTTAGTAGATCTCTTAATACATCCTTGATGAATTCTTGGAATACTGCCGGAGCATTGCATAAGGCGAATGGCATCACCAAATATTCATAATGACCGCTACAAGTGTTAAAGGGATAGTAATACTTTGTTTTATCTTTATTTCATTTTGTAGGCATAAAAAAAACATGAAGAACGATACAAGTCTTATCTCTCAAACCTTTATGGTTTGAGAGATATTCACAAGCAAAGTTTCCCTCTCCCGCCCCTTTTACCTAGTGTAAGCCATCTCTTCTCAGATGTGGAATGCAGTCCATAGACCAGACAGATAACAGCAAGGGACATTATTCTTCCTATCAGAACAATGAAAGCCCTGCCCCCCTTGACAAGCTTTTCAGCTTTTTTCCCTTATCTTAATTGAAGATTGTCCCTCTCTGCAGTCTACCTGGGCACCTCCCTTCTGCTCTGGCTGAGCAATGTTACATCAGTAAAAGGGGCGGAAGGGGGATACTTTGTCATTGAACTACTCTTGAACTATAACTCTGACAGAATTGAAATAACACTCTCCAAAGTCCAAATACTATGATGATTAATTAGAGCTGCTTTTATTATGAAACATTACTATCCCTTTAAATGCCGATACCCAATCGTGCCCTTCTTTAATCTGACCAGATTATAAGCAGCCCTTAGATCAAGCTTAGTGAATATTGTTGAACCCTTAATTCGGTCAAACAGTTCCATGATTAACGGCATGGGATAAGTTTTCTTAACCATTAGTTTTTTTAGCCCTCTGTCAATGCATGGTCTCAATTCCCCATCCTTCTTTTTCACGAAAAAGAAACCAGCACCGGCCAGTGAGGAGAACTTGCGAATGATCCCGCTGGCCAGGGCATCAGACACATACTCTTAAATGACGCGATTCTCCTTCACAGACAGAGAGTACACCTGACCCCTAGGAGGTATGGCTCCCGGAATCAAATCAATAGTACAGTCGTAGGCCCTATGTGCAGGGAATGTATTAGCCTCAACCTTGTTGAATACCTCTTGGAAAGATTGATACATAGCAGGTTGCGAGGGAGAAGTACCTAAAATTATGGTAGGCTGTTCTAGACAAGTCTCAGCACAAAAAGGTTACCAGGACACAATGTCACAATTCTGCCAGTCTATCCTGGGATTGTGAGTCTGAAGCCAACGAAATCTGAGGATGACTGCAAAGTGAGGAGACTTTATAATCTGAAACTGTAGGGTCTCTACGTGGAGCGCCCTTACCCTTAGGACTAGTGGACAAGTCTCATGAGTCACGTGTGATGACTGCAGAGATCTACCGTCAATAGCTTCAATAGCCAGAGGAGAGGAACGAGGCCTCAGAGGAATATCATGCATGGCCGCAAAGTCAGCATCCATGAAATATCCAGCAGCTCCAGAATCCACCAAGGCCAGAGCCGTAAGAGAGGATGTGGACCAGGACACTACTAACTCAAGGATGGGTCTCTCTTGACGGGAATTAGGGGACTGTGAAATACCACCTAGGGTCTGCCCCAGACCTAACCCTAGGTGCGAGCGTTTCCCGGACGGGTAGGACAGGAACGCAGCACGTGGCCAGCCTTGCCACAATATAAACAGAGGCCCTCTCTCCTTCGGAACTCCCTCTCCTCCCTTGACAGGCGCAAGAAGCCCAATTGCATAGGTTCACTTTTGGCAGATTCAGAACCAGGAGGAATGGGAAGTGAGGGAGGACAGGGTGGGAGAGAAAAACTAGGCATCAATCTTGTCATGCCCTTATGCCCCGGATTCTTAAAGTAAGGTCTCTCTCTCAATCTGGTATCGATCAATATCATAAAGGAAATCAATTTGTTTAGCTCTTTCTGCAGCTCGTGGGCTGCCGTCTCATCCTTAATGGAGCCAAACAGCCCTTGAGAGAATGCTGCTATGAGTGACTCGTTGTTCCAGCCCACCTCTGCAACCAAAGTGTGAAACTCAATGGAGTAATCGGCTACGGTGCGTGCACCCTGTCGTATGGTCAGAAGCCGTTTCGCTGCAGATACTGCTCTGGCTGGAACGTCAAAGACTCATCCACAAATTTGGTGTAATTGGCAACAATCGGTCTCCCTGTTTCCCACAAGGGATTGGCCCACGTCAGTGCCCTACCAGACAACAGGGAGATTACAAAACTGACCTTGCCACCGGCTGACGAGGAACTTGACCAAGGTGAGCAGTGCGGTTTAGGAGCGTCTCCACAGCAAAAGCCAATTGATCGATCCGCTGATCTTGAGAGTCCATTCTGGCTAGAATGCTCTGTACTAATTCATCTGTACCTTCAGTACTCATGGCCCTTTCTTACTGTCATGGACACCAGAGTAAATGAAACATACGACACAGGTACAGTTGAATTAAACCAGTTTATTAAAATAATAAGAGCAAGCCCTCTTCAACCTAGAGGAACATGTGTGAGTACAGTGTACCATCCACTGCCCAAGGATGACACTGAACTGTAACCGGTAGTCAGTAGCCTATAGAAAATATGGGAGTAGAACCAAACTTAGTTCTATGACGGAGAATATGGGAACCTGGAACGCCAGGAATCCGAACCACTGGAGCGACAGCTAAATTTCCAGACACGAGACAAGAAGACAGATGTCTCGTGAGCAGTGATTTCACCATGGAGTGATAGGAGTAGTGAGGCAGAGAGTAACTTGTACTCTGGATGGGTAGGCATGGAGTGGAGGCAAGAGAGTGGAACATAGCCAGCCGTGACACCAGTAAGTCTGTGAAGGCAGCACAGTATATAGGCCACAGAGCGGAGGGTTATGCAACTGGACCAGGAAGCAACTAATACAGTGAACAGAGTGGAGGCAATGGAACGAGAGGCAACCAGCAACTCTACCACAAAGGTAGCAGTTGTACTACACTGATGGAGCGTGCCCACAACTAGCCAGGACAGGTGGTAGTCAGACAGGAGTGAAAGGCAGCACGGAACCTAAGTCAGACAAGCCACAGTCAAGAGCCAAATCGGGTAGTGAGTCACAGCCAAGGTCAAAACAGAGAGGGTAGTCGGACAAGCCAGGGTCATACACAGATCAGGTAGTCAGACAAAACCACTAAGTCTAAACCGGAACTGGTAGTCAGACAAGCAAGGATCGATTAGGAGAGAACATGGCAGCCAAGTAAGGGTCAAACGAGAGCAACACTGAGGTAACGCACAGATACATCATGAAAGGACACTTAAGCCCAGTCTGTATGCAAGTTATAAGAGAGGGGCGCTCCGAATTCAGACCATAGTCCTCGAGAGGACTACGGTCTAAATTCGAAGCCCTGCTCCGTTATCAGCTGTGGCGCAGGCAGTCTGTACTGCGCATGACTGCTGCATGTGCAGCCATCTCTACGGCGCAGGACTGCTTCTGACAAACACACACTTAGCGAATTATTATATAGGATATGTAATTTCTTACTGTAAAAATTATCCAGGGCATACTTCAAAATGAGAGAAATCTCAATGCATTCTCTTTGCACAGGTCGACTCCAACTTCCCGCAAAACCTGAAGCTGCCAGTGGCTGGCTCATTCTTACTGGCTGGGCATGTTGTATGTAACACTACAGAAACATCAGTCTATTCTCTGTATCTCAGAGTACCATCTCCAGAGGAGGAACCTAGGGAAGGATTAGTAAGTTTAACCCCTTAAGGACCATTGACGTGGCAGGAACGTCACGCTGGTCCGGCACTTAAGGACCAGTGACGGTCCTGGCATTTCACGTACTTTTACTCACCGCGCTCCTGTAGGAGCGCGGTGAGTAATACCGGGGACTGAAGTTGATCGCTCCAAGACCGGAGCAATCTCTTTCAGTCCCCTGTTCGGCGTGTCGCCCCTTGTCGCCCCTTGTGATCAGTCACGTGGGACGGCATGGCAAAGTTTCCTATGTGGTCCTTAAAGGACCGCACACCCCGGGACCGCTGGTCCTTAAGGGGTTAAACTGTAAGTTTCAAATACTGCAACTGCTAGAGTACATTGACACCATTTCAATTCTGCCATTCAGGGACACTGTAGACATGAGTGCACCACAGAGTTCTAAACGCTAGAAGGAGAACTGCCTATTGACTGCTGTGGCAGAAAGTGATGTCTGTGGTGGACTACAAGATAATGTACATCACGCCTAAAGCCATAGACTAACATTACACTAAAACAAAAATCCTATTTGATGTCAGGATCCAGGCTCAGTTCTCTCTCTAGTGTTTAGAGCTCTGCCCGGAAGCCATTTTTTGTAGCCCAGCAGAGGGAACACTTCCTGTCACAGTAGGCAATGGACAGTTTCCTTAGAACGCTGTGCCATGGAGTCTTCATTCAGAGACTTTGCATTGTCGCAGAAGGGGACTGCCCAGGACATGGGACACACATTTAACCCCTTAACGACCCTTGACGGTCATAGTACGTCATGGGTAGATCTGAGTTAACGACCCATGACGTACTATGACCGTCATGGAATTCCGGGTTTCCCCCGCGGCTGCACGCTGTTCAGGGAGTCCGGAATCCGAATTTAAAATAAAAAATGCTCTGCGGTCCTTTAGTGATCGCAAAGCACCTGTGTGGTCGATCGTTAAGGGGTTAAAATCAGGGACTGTCCTGGGCAATCCAGGACACATGGTCACCCTATGCTACAGGTGGACATTGAAGTATTAGCGTCATTTTATTGTCTGTGAAGGTGGGCGTGAAGTCACAACAGCCAGTAGTAATCATCAGATGCCTCTCCAGAGCTCACAGCACCAGTTCAGTGAGGGGAGAAGCCCAGGGGAAACCTTCATACTGAATACTGTTCATTTATAATTCTGCTACAGCCAATGGAAGAAAAAAGCAGGGGCTACGTAGTGAAAGACTGAACTTTTATAAAATCTCTTAATTTTATCTGTAGCCTTTATTACATAAAATATGAACTCTAGATCTCTTTTTGATTGCAGACCTTTCTCAGTGTTTAACATGTCTAGGCCTCATTTTTCAAAATTCTGCTTGCATACATTTTATTCATTAGGCACGTTACATTAATTCTTCCTTCCTGAGCAAAATAGCCGTTAAAATTCACACTATTGAAAATGACTGCTATTTCAGTAAGAAAATTATAGTCAAATATTAGCAATGAAGTATTATCATGTACTATTAAATTATACAGAGTCACTTGGCACTTGCAGTAAATCTTCCACAGCAGGAGACTGATGTAGTAAAAGGAACAGGGGTAATTCTGGAGCGAACAATGTACACCATTTATCTCATTTATTTATGTAAGGTTTCTAACCCCTTGAGAAGCAGTGCACTGTAGACCTCTCTAGCATTCAAGGGTTTAAAATCCAAATCTAACTCAAGGGGAAGTTTTATTTGTCCCCTGTGGTACAGTTTGTTTGACCTAAAATTACTCCAGTTCAGTTTATTACTTCAGCCTCACTCTGTACCTATTCTGTTTACAGGGAGAGTAACTAGAACCTTACTGGGACCTGGCGTGTAACCTAAGGCCAAGCCCACCACACATGAATGATCAGGAGCAAGAATGATGATCGCCATGGTCTTTACTTAAAGTCCCAGAGCAAGTTTGAATCATGCACAGAGATAGATCAGCAATGCACTTCACCCCCAGAGGATCTCAGAAAGTATTTGTTGGACAGGAAGAGACCAAGAGGAAAATAAATGTATTTGTAGAGCCAGGGAGTGGAACATCATGATTCATGTTGACAGTTAATCTTTTTAGTGCCTTTTCAATATGTTGGCCAACTCTCTGGTGCTCAGAGGATTAATGAAGAAAAGGAAAGGGGCTCACTGATGCTATTCTTACTGGCTGGCAGTAGTCATGTGTAATAATGTTAGAGACCAACAGCCAAGATAGGAAACTGGTCTAGTTATATAGGGTCGCAGAATAGTGCCGCCTTTGATCCTGGGTCATCTCGCAACTGCATTCACTGAACCCCTGTTGTTACTAGTGAAAATATTCTGTTGATTTCAGAATCTGAACAAAACATTCTGTAAGACACAATGCAAGTCTTACAAAACAAGTGTGTTGTTTTCAGTTTTAACCAATCAGATTGCAGGAAAAGCAAGCACATGATATCTGGAACAAAACGATTAGTTGTTCACCTTCAGCTGTCAGTCAAACAGGTTCCTGTCCAGTTCACACATTTAAATAAGGTAGGAGAGCTTGTTTAAAGGGTTATCAGGCAGGCAGGACTGTTGGACAACTCTTCTCTCAACTCTCTCTCTCTCTCTCTCTCTCTCTCTCTGCACTGTCCCCTGCTTTGTCTTTCCCCTTCCCCCTCTGTATCTCCCATTCTCACTTTCCTTCTCCCTCCTTCTACCTCACTCAGTCTGTCCTACTCTCTTTCTCTCCTCTTCTCCCATGCTATCACTCTATCCCCTTCTCTCTCCCATTTTTTGTGATCTCTCCTTTTCTTTGTTACCTGCTACCATCCCCTCTTTCTCTCTAGAACTCCCACATCCTCTATCTAATGTTCTCCAGTGCTCCTGATCCCAACTGTCTCTTTTGGACACTTCCTGCTTTTCCCTTGCTCCTTTCTCCCTTTCCCACTGTCCATACATGATTCAGTGCAGATCAAATCATTTGGCTCCAAAACCTTCTCTGGGTCATCTGAATCATCTGTGAAATGAATCACTGATGTTTTGCTCATCTCTAGTAGTTACATCCCCGTCTGTTGCACTAACTGCCGCATAAATCCTATATTTCTAATACTCAGCTGTGTCTTCTCACATTTGCAACTCATTTATTTGATTTGTATCATTTTTCAAACAGAAAATACTACATTTGGCTCAAGAAAGACTAAACTGAAAACGACCACAATCTTTTTTTCAGAAGTGATAAATCACATTTATAATTCATTTCAACTACTGTCTCACATTCCATCTGATGCTCCCCAGTAATTATCTGCATGGGTCCCAGGTTGATGGATAACTTTTGAACACAGGAATCATTTATTTTTCAATATCATGTTTCCTATCGGTTCAGTTTTTTTTCTGGTAATCAGCTTGAAATGGTGGATGTGTGTAATTTATTATCCTATAAGTTTATTTTGCCAAGGGCTGAACAGCCTTGTATGCTGTCCTGATCTGTTGCAATGAAAGTGGCACAACCCGCAATATGTTATAATAACCTCTGTAAGTGCTGAAAAGCAGCCAGGTCTCTGGGGCAGCCCCTTGGTGTAATTCAGACCACAATTGACTGTCCGAGGCTGAAGTACTACGTTGAAATGAGTGAAAAGATCATGTAGCTTTGGAATTTGTTTAAACATGATGTTTTTGCAGAACAAAAAAATGCATCTTAGCCAATAAGATGTGAGATGCTCTCTGAGAATGAAAGTAAGCAGATTTTTCTTGTTCAACAGCTGGTCACTACTCAGAAGCATCATATTTTAGCTCTCTATTGCCATTGCAAAGGCAAAATTCCCATGTGCATATCAGACTAATACTGTCCAAAAGGGAGTGTCAGTTTCAAAATGCCATGCAGGTCCCCTCAGCACGTGTATAGCAGCTAACCCCAGATGCACATTTTGTGTTTTGTTTAGTGTCTGTTTCGTTTCATTTGCTGTTTTAACCAATCAGACTGCAGGAAAAGCAAATTATGTTGGTAAAATGTTAAATAAAAAAGACAGTTTGGTTACATTTAGTTATCAGTTAACCCCTTAAAGTGTCAGTAATGTCTGAAAAAACTTTTTTGCATTTAGAAGAGCTTAAAAAGCTGGTCTAAATGCAAAAAACGTATATCTCTCAAACCGCTATGGTTTAAGAGATACGGGCGTTCAAAGTTTGATTTCTCCTACTGACAGCTGTAAAGCTGTCAGCAGGAGATCCGTATTGGTCGACACGCTGGCGCTTGAGAAGTGCCGAGATCTCCTTACTTACATGGAATCCCTTCATTGGAATGGAACACTAGACACACGTTTTAGACCATTCCAATGAAGGGATTACGTGTAAGTAACGAGATCTCGGCACTTCTCAAGCACCAGCATGTCGACCGACACGGATCTCCTGCTGACAGCTTTACAGCTGTCAGTAGGAGAAATCAAACTTTAAATGCCCGTATCTCTTAAACCATAGTGGTTTGAGAGATACGTTTTTTTGCATTTAGATCAGCTTTTTAAGCTCTTCTAAATGCAAAAAAGTGTTTTTCAGACATTACTAACACTTTAAGACGCAATAAAATGCCAGGACCATCACGGCAAGGACCAGTGACGGTCTTGGTACATCATGGAATTCAGGGTCCTCCATGCGGCTGCATGCCATTCGCGGAGCTCTGAGCTGAATACAAAAAAAAAAAGTGCCCTGTGGTCCTTAACTGCCAGCCATGTATCCTTAATGAGTTAAACAGGTTCCTGAATGGGTCACATGTCCAAACAAGGTAAAGGTGTCTTAGGCAGGTTTGTACGTAGCCAGGACAACGCTCCCTACTCTCTCTCTGTTACTCTGCAGGCAGAGTAGGCAACTGCTTAGAGCTCCAAAGTCTGTGCTGGTCACACCCACATTCTGATTAATGAGCGCGGACAGACTAATTTCAATGTTCCTTCACCAGTTTTATACCCATTTACTGGCTATTATTTAACTCCGATAATGCTAGACAGAGATCTCCAATGCATTGCTCCTAGCAATCAAGGGGTTTAAGATTTTTTCATTCTTGCTTTTTGTATGTGTAGGGTTTATTCTGTTAACAGGAACTAATGCAACACTGATAATCACAGTCTGAAAGACATGAACGCACTCACCGCCAAACACTGGAAGTTCCTGTTGCATGTCAGTAGCGGTAGGTTCCCTCCAGAAACTCAGTATATGGAAGAAACACCCCTCTGTGGACTCACAGGATCTTTTGTAGGTAAAATAATGTTATTAATGTTCCAAGGTAAATACAAACACAGGGAATGGGAATCAAGCAGTCTCATGTGCATGGGTAGAGAAAATTTACATGTGAAATGCGTGACACATACACATGAGACTGCTTGATTCCCTATCTCGGTGTATGTTTTTATGTTGGAACCTTAATAAAATTATTTTACCTAAGAATATTCTGGGAGTCCATAGAGTCTGGTTCATACATATATAGGATATATTCTATTCCAGGAAACAATGGATGGGACTGGAGTGGGGTCATGTGATGAGTGGGGGGTGTGGCCATGGGAGGAACTAAGGGCACCTAGAGTTCTTTAACTAGAGGCACCTGGGATGTAAATCCAGCCCTGATCCCCTACCTTGTCTCTCCCTTTCTCTCCTGTCCTGTCTCTCCTATTTTCGCTATTCATCAAGCCCCTTCTCTCAGGCTCTCTCTCTCCCCCTCTCCATCGCTCCCCTCTCTCTCTGACTTTTTTTGTTATCCCACCCCTTCTCTCTCTCTCCAACACTCTCTAGTGATCACATCATATCTTCACTTTCTCCCACAGCTCCCCCTCCCATCCCATCCCTTCTGTGCGTTTCCAGCACTCGCCTTGTGCCTCAGTTCCCCCTCCACTGTCCATAAGCAATGTGTTCAAGTTGATTAGGAAGGATCTGAAATGGTCTTGGGTCTCGCTGAGTCAACTAGAAACCAAACATTTGATGTTTTTCTCATATATAATTCTAAGAACTGGAGCAATTCTGGGGCATACCAACTGCACTGAATGAAACAAATAAACGTTTTTCACTGTTTAAATGGATCTTTTAAGCATTGAATCCTAGATAGGGCTAAAACTCAATCATCTTTGTGTTCCTGTGAATATACATTTGTTTGTCTGCATGTCTATCTGTGTGTGTGTGTGTGTGTGTGTGTGTAGGTAGGTGTATGTGTATGTGTGGGTGAATGTGTGTGTGTTGGTAGGTGTGTGTGTGTGAGTGTGTATATATGTGTGTGTGTGTATGTGTGAGAGTGAATATGTGTGTGTGTATATGTGTGTGTGTGTGTGTGTGTAGCTGTGTGTATGTGTGTCTGTGGGTGGATGTGTGTGTAGGTAGGTGTGTGTGTGTGTATATGTGTGTGTGTAGCTGTGTCTATGTGTGTCTGTGGGTGGATGTGTGTGTAGGTAGGTGTGTGTGTGTGTGTGTGTTTTACACCTCTTTACAGGCTATTAGTTAAACCCTTGGGCGCTAGGCACATCTGCAGTACACTGCGTAGCAATGCATTGGAGATCTCTTTAGCAGCCAATGGTTAAAGTCTACTTTGTCAATGTTTGTTATAAGCCAAGTGTGGTTTCTGTGCCAGGAAACAGTGGATGAGATTAGGGACAGGATTATATGAATAGTGAGGTATAGTGGTTATGGGTGGAGCTAAGGGCACCTAGAGCACCTTGCTTGGGGCACCTGGGATGTAAATCCAGCCCTGTGTATATTCTTGTGTGTGTCTGTACACAAGTGTATTTGTGTATCGGTATTCTTATGTGGGGATTTATGTGTTGTAAATCAGGAAGTGTAGTATGTAAGATGAAGCCTTTGTGTTATCCATTGGTACAGAGGCATAATAGCTATATGTTGCAGTAATTTGCAATCACATGTTTTATTCGACATACAGTAAATTATAGTACATAAATGTTTAAAGGGATAGTAATACTTCGTTTTAACTTTATTTTATTTTGTAGGCATTAAAAAAACATGAAGAATGATATAAGTCTTATCTCTCAAACCTTTATGGTTTATGAGATATTCACAAACAAAGTATCCCCCCCCCCCGTTCAACCAGATCAGAAGGGAGGTGCCCAGGTAGACTGCAGAGAGGGACAATCTTCAATTAAGATAAGGGAAAAAAAAGAAAAACTTGTCAAGGGGGGAAGGGCATTCATTGTTTTCATACAAAGAAGATTGTCCCCTGCTGTTATCTGTCTGGTCTTACAACCAGATTCACATCTGAGAAGAGATGGCTTACACTAGGAAAAAGGAGCGGGAGGGGAACTTTGCTTGTGAATATCTCATAAACCATAAAGGTTTGAGAGATAAGACTTATATCATTCTTCATGTTTTTTTAATGCCTACAAAATAAAATAAAGTTAAAATGAAGTATTACTATCCCTTTAAGATGTATTGCTGTATGTGTGATAAAGGGAGGAGATATGGCTCAAAATCTTGTGAACTATGATGTACTGTTCATCCAATTAAATGTTTCTGAGCATTTACTGTATTAGCCATTTATTTTACACAAGTGCAGTGTAACCTTGAATGTCCAAATGCAAAACAGCAGAGTAAGACAGGGTTACACATAGAGAGTTAAATACCACCCTTGTCGCTAAACACTTCATACAAAAAAGACAAATTAATTGGGTTACATTGTTGTCAGTTTCAAATGATCAAGCAGAATAAATTGTGGAGAGGTGATAAAATGTTGTGGTTGTCAAGGAGATAATATTTTGGATATATAAACTGGGTACACTGGCTCCCAATGGATTAAATGAGCAATTTAGTTTAATAAGTTATAACCAAATGCCTTCAAATTTTAACAATAAAAGATTTTTGTATATTGATGTATCTGTGATGTTAGAGTATGGATGCAGAGAGGATACTACTGGTTTCTATGGTAACCAGGTGAGCGCGATCTTGTCGCCAAGTTCAAACGGAAGGGTTATTTAAGTTCCAACAGTTAGCATGTCTGTAAGATTGAGGCCCTAATGAAAGCATATGTTTAGACTAAAACATTGGAAAACATTTTAAAGGGATAGTATACTTTACATGTAAATAATATATATACACATATATATATATATATATATATATATATACATATATGTATATATATATATATATATATATATATGTAGTAGAGTTTATCCACCTGAGTTAAACAAGGGTACTCCCACTGCTGAAAGGTGTTTTATTCAAAAGTTATTAAGCTAAACTTTGAATTTTTTTAGGTGCAATATCACAGTGACCTGATTTTGTACAGTGGCGCTGTTGCTACACCATTCTATGGGCAGATCTCGCCAGTTGACCATAAATCTTCAGGATGGTGTACAATTTCAGGCCACTGTGATACAGTACCTAAAAATTGTAATTTTGAGCTGTAATAACTTTTGAATAAAACCATCTTTCAGCACTAGGAATGACCATATTTTACTCATGAGGATAAACCCTACAACATATATATATATATATATATATATATATATATATATATATATATATATATATTTTACATTTTAAGTATTACTATCCTATTAAAAGCTATGTTTTATTTTACTACATATAGAGCGTGCTCAAGTATTCATTCATTGCTTGCAAACCATTTGCGCCATAGGAAGAAGTAAAAATTCCCATCGATTTAATTTGGGATTTGAACCCATTGAGTGCTAGAGAGGTCTCCAGCAGTTGCTCCAGAATTCCTCCACTTTTCTTTTCAACATATGGCCCGTAGAGATTCGTCAGTATGTCATTTGTACCCAGTGAATGCTTTGTCAGGGATGGACATCCTGAAACTGACCCACCAGCTCTTAAAGGGATAGTAATGTTTCATAACAAAAGCAGTTCAAATTACTCTTCATAGTATTTCGGCCTTGGAGAATGTTATTTCAGTACTGTCGGTGTTGTAGATCAAGAGTAACTGAATGATAAATTATCCCTCTCCCTCCCCTTCTACTGATGTAACACTGCTCAGCTCAGAGCAGAAAGGTAGTGTCTAAGTGGTTTGCAGAGAGGGACAATCTTCAATTAGCATAAGGGAAAAACATGAAAAACCTGTCAAGGGGGTCAGGGCTTTCATTGCTCTCACAGTAAGATGATTATCCCTTCCTGTGAGCTGTCTTCTCCCAAGACCAGATTCCACATCTGAGGTGAGCAGTGTTACATCAGTAAAAGGGGCGGATGGAGAAATATTATCATTCAATTACTCTTGAACTACAACTCTGACAGTATTGTAATAACACTCGCTATGGCTCAAATACTATGAAGATTAATTTGAGCTGCTCTTTTTGTGAAACATTACTATCCCTTTAAGGATTGCAGTTTCCAACATCATTAGCAAGCTGTTAGCCAATTGTTGACTGAGGATAATGGGAATTGTAGTCCTGAAAAGGAGGAGGGCTGGTTTCATTTTGCCCATTCTGATTCTATATAAAGGGGCAGGAAACTTTTTTCAGTGAAATAATCTATATTGCAGTTATTTTCCTGGGGAAAAAACAACGGTTCTCCCACTACTAGTACACGTTTTTTTCATAAGTTATTCCAGATCAACTTTTAAAAATCAAGCTGCAGGTTCCTATTGCAGCCACCAGGTGGAGACCCCATTTTCTATGGCGTCGCATAATCTTTCACTCGAACTCTCCCAAAGTGTGCTTTATAACAAAAATTGCCTTAGGACATCCACCGCTTCTGTTGATGACAGATTGATTTAAATAACAATAATAACAGCAAACATTTGAACTTGAAACTTTTTTGAAAGACAAATCTCCGTGCAGTAAAAGTACCCTTGTTTAAGTCAGCAGGAAAAGGCCTATAATAAATATATATATATTACTTTGCTCAAATATAGTTTACTGCTCCTTTAAGACCCAGTGAGACTGCTAAGACCTAGATGACGTAGTGTAATTCTGGGGGAAATAATTTATTTATTTAGAAAACTAGTATAAAAGTCCATGTACATGGGCCAAGGTCCAGGTAATGTTAAGAGGCCACTACCTCACTGCTCCACGCGATGCAGTCTTGCGTCGCCTCACTCACGAGATGCAATCATGCGCAGTAGAGACTGCCTGAACGCGGGCAGTCTGTACTGTGCATGACTGCATCGGGATGAACTCAACTGGCCTTTTATATAATAGGATGTTTTATCAAGAAGAATACATTGAGATTTCTCTTGTTTTCAAGTATGGCTTGGGGGACATCACAGAGGCAAATAAAATGCCTTGCTAGATAGGGCCTGTAACACAATGTGTAGTGCTCAAAAATGTTGAGGGGAGCATCAGCTGTGCTGGCCACACCCACACTCTGAATTGTGGGTGTGGCCAGAACAATCTCAATGCCCTGCATCAGTTTTATATCTCTTTACAGACTACAATGTAACCTCTTTATGCTAGAGAGATCCCAATGAATTGCTAAGCAATGCTTTGGAGGTCTCTCTAGCAACAAAAGGGTTAAAGTTTTTTTTTGTTCTGATTGTCTTGTGCCAGAAAACAGCGGATGGGACTGGGGAAGGAGTCATTTGAGGAGTGGGGGCGTGGCTATAGGCGGAACTAAGGGCATCAAGAGTTCCTTGTCTGGGATATAAATCCAGTCCTCCCTCTCTAGTTATGTTTTCTTAAAGCGGAACTATCACCCCAAATAAAGTTCCCCCAATAATTAGTCATATAGCAATTAGCTTAGAAATAGTAATATTATCCAGCATTAGTACGGCATTATTAAGAAATCCTACTTGATCTGAGACTGACAGCCAAGCATCTTGCTTTAGAGGCATCTGTGTGCCTGAGCCATCAGTCCCTTCCTGTTACCTTAAGGTACCATGCACGCCTCCTAGAGGAGACTGGGTCAGGCAGCGCAGGCGTGCAGATGTCTCTAAGCCAAGATGTCTGTGCTGATGTCTGCCCCTCAGTCTCAGAAGAAAAAGGATATCTTAATAACGCGGTACTTAAGCTGGATAATAGTACTATTTCTAAGCTTATTGCTATATGCCTATTATTGGGGGGGTTATTTGGGGTGATAGTTCCCCATTAACCAATTAGATCATGTGTTGTCCAGTTTTATATTGTGGTGAAACCCTTTAGTTTCAAATGAAAGGCCCATGGAACTTTATCAATTATTTACTTTATTTTTTTGGGGGAGGGTGGTATCTAAAGCATTGCAAAGCAGTGGAGACCTTTCTAGCATCTAAAGAGTTTACATACTATTAACAGGGCTTATAATTTTAAGTCCTTTGCTACTAGCCAGACCTGAGAAGTTACTTGCCACTGCAAGCCATAACATACCAACCAGGGCTGAATTTCTACTCTCCAGGGCTAAATTTTCACTCGCCATTGGCTAGTGGAAATTTTGAGCCCTGTTATTAATATCACATGTATTTGGATGTTTGTTGATTAGACTTTATAAGGTTGCAGATAGAACAGTGGTGTAACGATAGGGTCACTCCAGGGGCCCATCCACCCCCTACAACCCCTGTCCCTGGTCTGACATAATCTCAGATCACTCTGATGCTGCTTTACTTCAGCATGCATATTTCTCACATCAGAGAGTCAGCAACTGCATATATAGTTTGGGGGGGACCGTTGGTCCAGCAGGTGGCAAAGACTGAGACCAGGGTCCTCTCCGCAGCTCCTACATTTACAGGCATTGAGGCAGCAGAGTGGTTTATGGGCAACACATGCTTCCTTAGTGAGCCGGAGCCTCCTCCCACCTGTGAAATCAACAAGCAGAGGGGCAGAGTGGAGCTAATGAGCATAGCTGGGGACTCTCAGGATTTGACCCAGATACCACAGTTTTTGCTGCTAATTACCGTGTCTCTGGGGCAGAGGCTGATTCTCCGGATGTGGGTAGTTTCTAATAAAACTTTGCCCACTTGTGATCCTTCCAGTCTGCTCCTCCCACTCCCCACCCATTTCTCCTTCTTCCCCAGCCTATTTCTAAGTTCTGTAAGCTGCTCCCTCACTCGCGATTAAGCCCCACCCCTTTTGATGCAAATCGCATCATTTATCTCTACCAGCAGCACAACAGGACTCCCCTCTCCGAGAAGTCATCAACTAAAACTTTCAAGGTATACTAATGAGTGACAGAGGTGATGCAGGCTAGCAGCTATTCAACGTTTGGTTCAACAACACCCCAATAAGTGAGGGGCCAGGTGTACTTCATTTTGGCACCCGCCAAAAAAACAGAGCTGGCTTTAACAATACTTCTATTGAACAGATTCTCATTTATAGATAAAACCTGACTATGTTTTCTTGAATAGGCCATATAAATCTCTGGACTTATCTAATAGATCTAATAAGCTCATTTACAGGATATGTGCTGCAGTGTGATGCCACATCGCCTATCATTAGAAGTCGATACCACTGGGTTTGTTTCAATTGGAAAATAGAATATGGCAGCTTCTTAAAATGGAGAAAATGACGGCATACGTTCGCAATTCCTCGGCTCCTTATATCGGTATTTGAACTCCTTGGGTAGACAATGTCCTACCACCTGACTTTGGTCAAGATCTGTTGCTTCTTTGACACCTCTTTGGATACTTGATTAATATGTCCTGTCCAGTGAGTGAATTCAGGTCTCCACACTGGGTCTTGCTCAAGGAGATGGATGACCCCTACCACCCCCCCACCCCTTTTTTTCTCTCCCTTTTCCTTTTCCAGCTGCTACTTTTTTCTCTTCCCCCTCTGTTTGCTAATTTATCAATTTATCTTGCGCTAGTGCTCACCATTATGTGTTATCTGAGATGTTTTGTGTGCAGAATTGGGGCTCATGAGAAATGTTATGTAATTGCTGGGGAGTTATTCTCATAGGCGATCTAGCACCCTTTTTGTATTTTGTCTCTTGTTACTGTGACATTCTTTTTTGTACTTGTTGATCTTCCTTTTGAAAATCTAATAACATTTTGATTTAAAAAAAAAAAAAAAAAAAAACTGACTATATTATCAACTGCAGTGGAATCCAGGCTGCCTTTGGATCCTATTTGGTATTAATAATTAAACCCTTTAAGGACCAGTGGGTTGTGCAATGCGTTGCATATCAAATCCTGCAACTCTCCTCTGGTCATTAAGAATTAAAGGCACACTCACTAAACTCCTCTACTTATAAACTCTGACCTCTGTCCTACTGACCACTATATATCAGTTCCATGTGGATTGCTTCTCTACAGACATTCTTTTTTCAAGATTCATTGAAAGCCTTCGATGATAGAAGTCTGAAGTCCAAGGGGTTATGCACTAAGGGCTGGATTCAAATACAGGTGCTAATTTTATTTCAGCTTTTATCTCCAGGGGCTGGATTCTATTGCAGGTGATAAATGATAACACCCGTTTTAGCAAATATTTTCCTATGGAAGTCTATGGGGAAACCTGGAGATAAAAGCAGTGATAACATTGGCACCTGCAATAGAATCTAGCCCCAGGTATCCCCATAGACTTTAATATGAACATTTTTGATAAAATGGGAGGTAACATTTATCTCTTGTATTTGAATCCAGCCCTAAGGCGTGATAAAGAGGTGATAAAATGCAGATGATGTCTCCAGTTCCTATGTTATCTATATATTGCCTATGCACTAACATCTCCAAAGTTGGATAAATCTTAGTACATTGGCACCATAGAATAACATAGTAACTGGAGAAGTGATATCACTGGAGAAGTTATCTCCACGTTACTACCTCTTTATCACGTCTTAGGGCCAGATTTAAAGGCAGCCGTTAGCCAAAAAAAGCACTACCGGTTGCATTAAGGTTTATCTACCAATCCAAAGATCCGTCTAAAGAACATCTAACGGCAGTTTGATAATCCTTACAGTTGATACACTTACATGCATTGACACGCATGGAACAACATTCCCCAGAGCCATTCAAAGGCTTGCGGTACTGTTAACGGCTGGAAAAAAGATACACTTAACTTAAGACCCACTTTTCTTAGCCGTTAGACACTTAACGGGCAAAAAGAACACCAGTTACATAGGAAACAGAAGAAATGCTTACCGCACAATCATGTAAATGGAAAAAGTAACCCATGCAATGCCAAAAGAAAACATGGACAGACACCACAAATCACTCTCACACACAACAACAAGTAACACCACAGGGACAAGGACTTAAAAAAAACACCAACACAACATGGCACAGAACAGTGGGGGTTATCACACAACATGGACACCTGCAAATACAAAATGAGCTCACCTGTGCAACATCACCACACGATCCAGACTCAACCTGCACCCCACAACTTCACACCTGCAACTGGCAGAGACATACCAATCACAACACACCACATCTTATAACACACACACACACACCTACAAACACTTACCTGGACAATAAACAACTTCCCATTGGTCAGCACCCACCTCATCACCACACCCATGCAATGCCCTACCACATACTTAAAGGGACAGCTCACCACACTCACTTGTGGCTTGTTTTCCAAACAGGGAGAGAGAGAGATAGAGAGAGAGAGAGAGAGAGAGAGAGAACAATAAGTATGTTGGGATACTTATTGATGAGAAGACTGTGGAGAAGGCATGCAAGGGTAAGAGCTATAGAACATCAGCAAGCCCCAGGCACACCTGATCAACAGCTTTCATCTGTTACGAGTGAGGAGGCTCTGGCTCAGCAGCCACACAGGAGCCCATCCCCACCTGGACAACGTCCCGTGGGGTGCCCTGTGGGGCGTTCACTGCTGGAGATGGTTGTGCCCGGTGACTCTGCTGCTGCATCCACTGCTGCTGTAGCGTCCTCAGCTGGTGCTATGTGTGCTGTGTCTGCTGTAGATGGGTATATGCCCGCCACATCAATTGACTCACTATTGCACACTGATGTCTGTGCTGGTGGAGGTGGTGGAGTAAACAGGTCCCTCGCCATAGGACACTGGGGATCCCCAAGCAGGCCCAGGTGTTGGTAGTCAAGTGGCTTAGCCCCTACTTGAGATCATACCAGGGGCCATGCTGGGGAGCCATCCAGGTGAGTAGGTCCATCTGGGATGAATATGGGCCATACTGGGTGGTGGCCACATTCCCAGGAAGCCATTGCCTCCCTATTGGTGGTGGTGGTGCTGCTGCTGCTGCTGGAGGGTAGTAGCTCCTGGAAGTGGTGGGATGCATTCACCTCTCCTCCTGTTGCATCCAGGCACTGTAATGGGTTGGTGCATACAGTTGTTGGGCAGCCAAAGGTGGTGCAACCAGTTGGGGGGCAGCCAGAGGTGGTGCAGCCAGTTTTTGGGCATCCAGTGGTGTTGCAGCCAGTAGTGATGCAGCCAGTTGGGAAGGAGGTGTGGATGTTGGGTACGGTGCCCACGGGCTGGTCCCCTCCTCCATATACTCCTCACTGGATGGTGAGGTAGGCTCCTCCACAGGCTCCTGCTGTGCTGGAGGCCCGTATGCTGTGTGGATAATTGAGATTGTGTGATTAGGAAACGTGTCCATGATAGGATTAACAGGGATATTAATACTTGTGGAAAGGGAAATATATGTTGTAGAGTTTATCCCCTGAGTGAAACAAGGGTACTCCCACTGCTGAAGGGTGTTTTGTTCGAAAAGTATCACAGCTCAGAGTTGAATTCCTTTGGTGCCACATCCCAGTGGCCTGAAATTGTACATTGGCGCTGTTGCTACATCATTCTATGGCAGGCCCGGACTGGGACAAAAAATAGGCCCGGGCATTTAAAGCTGAGCGGCCCATTTTTATTTTCTGAGCAGCCCGGGGGGGGGGGGGGTGCGCGTTCGCTCGTTATTTTTGTAACGCCCGGACCGGCCCCCGGGCCGGTACAAGGATTTATGTATACACAGGGCGAAGGTGCATTTTGATGCCCCCACCCCCCTCCGACCTGGACACAATCCCCTGATCCGCCACATATTCACCCCCACATTCTGCCCAGCTCCACACTGCCCACCCCATCCTCCTCCCCACTGCCCACACTGTTCACCTCCATAATGCCCTCTTCATCTCCACATTGCCCCCTTCATGTCCATAATGCCCCCTTCATCTCCACATTGCCCCTTCCACAATGCCTCCTTCATGTCCACAATGCCCCTTCCACAATACCCCCTTCATCTCCACATTGCCCCTTCCACAATGCCTCCTTCATCTCCACAATGCTCCCTTCATCTCCACATTGCCCCTTCCACAATGCCCCCTTCATCTCCACAATGCCCCTTCCATCTCCACAATGCCGCCTTCCATCTCCACAATGCCGCCTTCAACAATTCCCCTTCATCTCCACAATGCCGCCTTCATCAGTGCCCCATTAAGCCCCTTCATCTACACATTGCCCGTTCGCCTCCACAATGCTCCTTGATCCATGCCCGATAAAGCACGTTCGTCTCCACAATGCCCCTTGATCCCCTACCTCATGATATGCCGCTAGATCACCAGGGACTTAACAGCGCTCTATGCCTCCTTCGGCACAGAGCTGAATCTCCTGCGCGCGGGTCGCAGTAATGCAGAGCGCTGGGAGATGATGTCATCTCCCAGCGCTCTGTATTACTACAGAGCCTGGGTCGCCGGACCGGCCCACCGGGAAAATGCGCGGTATGCCCGATAGCCAGTCCGGGCCTGTTCTATGGGGATTTATGGTGCTGGGATCAGAGCTGTCCATAGGATGGTCTAGCAACATCGCCATTGTACAATTTCAGGCCAATGTGATATTTCACCTGAAATATTCAACTTTGAGCTGTGATACTTTTTGAATAAAACACCTTTCAGCAGTGGGAATACCCTTGTTTTACTCAGGGGATAAACCCTACAACATATATTTTTCTTTTCACATTTTAGGAATTACTATCCCTTTAACGGCATAGCAATGGTTAATTTCATCTTGATGTAATATTGTAGGCATTGTAAAAAATATATGGATCGATGTCAGTCCTATCCCTCCTACCCTCATGGTTAGCAAGATATTGCTCTATGTGACAGCTGGAGATTTCAGTCATTTGTCCACAAGGAGGCTCTTCAGCAAAGCCAAAATTGCCCCATTCAGAGATGGACACTTCTTTGGAATGGTCTACAAAGTGTGCCTGGTTTGCAAGCACACTCTGTGGATCATTCCAATGAAGTATTCATCTCTGAATGGGGCAATTTTGGCTTTGCTGAAGAGCCTCTGTGTGGTCAAATGACTGAAATATCCAGCTGTCACATAGAGCAATATCTCTCTAACCATGAGGATTTGAGGGATAGGACTAACATCGATCCACATCTTTTTTACAATGCCTACAATATTACATCAAGGTGAAATTAACCACTGCTATGCCATTGCAGTTACACAGAAAGAGAAATGGTCAGATATGTATGTGGATATGTAGCTTTCATATGGATAGAAATATATCCTTACAAGATATGAAAGAGATCAGTTCACCACGTGTGATTGCCTTACTGTCTATATAGGTGCACCCATCAAAAACTAAATTTTATTGATATCATAAATATGAACATACCTCATATATCACATCTACTTAGGGTGAGATATACTGGGTATGTGTATTTTGATGGTATCAATGAAAGTTAGTTTGTGATGGGTGCACATATCTGGCCAATAAGGCAATCACACGTAGTGAACTGATCTCTGAGTTCACATCGTGTTGGGACATATTTGTAGCCATTTGAAAGGTACATAGCCACATACCATTTTTCATTGTGTACATATCTTTTTTGAACAAATCTGCAGTAGGATTCAAGTGTTATTCAACCCTATCTTATGCACGATTTTGAGATATTTGACAGTTGAATCTCTGGTTGTCATGATGATATACTATGCATTACATTGTGATGCATGGGATGCCACCCTGGCAATCACAGATTGATGAACTGGACAGGATCCTGTCCATGAGGTCTGTTCCAGTTGAATCCTGAAGGGCAACAATCAAGCCAGTATTGAAGGATAACTTTGATTGAGGCCTGTTTTTTTTTCTGTTTGAGCCCATCCATCCTTCTGAGTGTGGCAGCCATACTCAATCAGAGATATCCATCATTCATGGCCTGTTGTTGGCCACACTACAAAGGTTCGTATTTGGTTCCCATGTGTATCCTGCAAATAGAGTCTGGTGTTCCATCCATGGCATCAGTAATTCTGAGGATCCATATGTGAATCAAATGTGAGATATGTCATTTCAAGCTTGAGTAAATGACTGCATACACAGCACCAAGGCTTACTTTTTCACATTTAATTCTGTTTAATTGTTTTAGGTCTGTGTGTGATTCAGTAAGCGGTGATGAAGACGTGATGAACTGAACATGATAATGACTTTTCCAGTGATCTCATTTCCCCATTTCCAATGTTTTCTATGGAGTCTATACAATGTGACCTTAGCAACTTGATTTATGTCTTTGAATATTCTCTATAGACAAACACTGAGATTGGTGAAGTGAGGGTATGTAAGGGTTAATTTCTCTCCACCGTCTTTTTTTCACCGCTTAGTGAATGTCCCCTTTGTGGCAAGTAATCGTTAACCTATCGACTTGTGTTTGTTTTCTGGTTAACCCTTTGAGTACCAGAGGGATTACCAAAGCATTGTTTATCGATGCATTGATAAGCCCTCTTTCACTCAAGGGGTTATGTGCTTGTTTCCCTGAGGGGACATGGGTGACATTGTGTTGCAGCAGTTCTGATGTTTAACATACAACACTTTTCTGAGCTTGGTTTGTGTGTATTGTGTGTGATCAGCACAGTAAAATGAGGGTTAACCAGGGAGTTGTACAGTTTTGGGCCTTGTTGAATCTTGACATTTGACCTTCTCTTGCTTCCTGTTTTAACTCTCAGGGCACTGTGGTCATATCTTGGGATGTGACTGTGTTTGTATGTGATGGTTGTGTGGTTTGATGCAGTGTGTGGTTATGGGATGATGCACTTACAGGTAGTGTTGAGGGTCCTCTCATCCCCAGTGTCTGATACTCCAGGGACCCCCTCAATCAGCGCAGACAACAAGGTCTGCCGCAACCTCTCCTACCATCCGCTAAAGGTGATGGGGACAGGTGGACCACCTCCGGTGCCTCAGGCATGCAGGCATCCCCCATTTTCTTTTTCACCTGCCTCTTGCAGTCACCCCATCTCTTTTTGACAACGTCCCTTCTGCAGCTGGATACTGCATTGATCCGGCTGCAGATCTGGTTCCAGACGGCCTTCCTCCTCGCAGACAAGCCGGGGACCCTCTCCCTCAGGAAGAGGATGGTCTCCCCTCTCCAGTACAGCCTCCACAAGGGCCCTATTCTCTTCCTCCCTATAGCAATGATCCCTGATCCTGTCCTCCTCCACTCTGGCCTGCGAGGAGTCTGAACCAGAGTGCCCTGCCTGTGCTGCCCCTGCCTGTGTGTGGTGGTCCCCTCCATGTACCCCTTGTCCCACTGCAGGTTCTGTCCCTGTCCTCCGTGTACCTGCTCTCCTAGGCCGGCTCCCACTCCACCTTGCAGATCTCCCTGTCCCACCCCTACTGTGCTCAGGGCTGCCCTCCTGACCTTCCTCCTCCTCCTCCACTACTCTCCCCATCCCTCTCTCCTGTCCTCCTCTCCTGGCCATCATTCACCCACTCACACCCAGGCACTGGCACAGGCCCTCACAGACACACTCGATCCACTCACTCTCTGTCACAATCTTTCTCTCAGAGATTCACACTGAGAAAATAAAGTTTAAAAAATGCTTTAGGTGTTATAAAAAAAAAAAAGACTGTGTGTGTGTATGTTTTAGTGTTTGTATGGGTGTATGTGATATGTTCAAAAGTGTGATATGTGTTTATTTAAGTGCAATGCTCTCCTCTCTCCAAACTCCAAAAACTCCTTCTACCTCCAATAGCTCTTCTCTCCCTTGCTCTTAACACTATCCTCCGCTCCTGGGTCCTGTGATGTAGCTTGCCACAACTTGAAACACAGACAAGGTGTGACCGTTATTCTGGGGTATATATATAGGTATATTTGAACATTTTTGCAACTTTGGGGCCTTGGATTTGGCTGTAGGTTTGAATTTTGTTTGTGCTTCTATCAGGGTTTCTAGCCAACACCAGCCGTAATGTTACATTTTTTATGTTTTATGTTTTAATGGGTGTTTGGGAAGCATGGGGATGCAAAAACAGGTGTGACGCAGGTTTTTGTGTTATGTGTTTTTGTTGTGCTTACACTCGATAGCTATTCTTGTAGAGATACTTTTAAATCCATCTTACCTTGTAGAGCGCTGCCCGGCTCTCTCACAGTGATTAAGACAGGTCCGGTAACATCATACCCGGAATGATACTTGCTTTTGCCTTGCTCGCTGCCTCCTAGCTCTTCTATTGGGTTCCTACATGAGACACCAGCTGGTTGGTGGCTACCTCTCATGCCATGTGGCGTTCTATCAATAACACAGGATGACTGCACCTCTCAGTTGGGTGGCAGCTAGGAGGCAGTGAGCAAGGCAAAAGCAAGGATCATTCCGGGTATGACATTACGTGACATATCTTAATCACTGTGAGCGAGACAGCCAGGCGGCGCCGTGAAAGGTAAGGATGCTGAAAGCTGTAGTTCAATACGCTTGTTCTCCTGGATATTTCTTTATGACAGGAACATTTTTTCTCTACTGTAAATACAGTAAATAGAGATGTTTAAAGAGGCAACATGACAACCATGCACTTTTATGCAACGCGAGCTTGTCACGTCACCATTTTAAACAGGGTGACATGGTTAATGCGGCTTCTATCCACATAATAATTTTCAGGTGACATTTCAAAAGTGAACCCACCTACAGTATAGTGCCTATTTGAATTTTATGAAGAGTAAAGTAAATGGTGGTTTATTTTTTAGGATGTGTTAGTGTTCATTTAAAACAAATTGTAATACTACCATTTTTACAGTCACAATGACTGTGTAATTGTATCTTCTTATTTTTTCCTTAGGGGATCTAGGTTATAGAAAAATGTACTGAACCTGTCATGCCTAGTACAATGTGATAATTTTATAGGTGATGGCATGGGAAGACTAATAAACAGCTGTGCTATTTTTTTCTGCAATAAATAACTAAAGGTTGAAAATACCACCTTTGATTCTCCAGGCTTGAAGTTTTTTTCTTATAACAGAAAAAAAAGATTATAAACCTTGCCTGCTACTCAACACTTAATCCTCTGAGTGCCAGAGTGTTAGTTAACTCATTGCTTGGAAATGCATTGGCTACCTCTCTGGCACTAAAAATATTAAAAATATAACTTAATTGCAATTAAACCAAAATAAAATCCCATAAAACAGTGTCAGTTGATCAACTAAGCCAGTTAAGAACATTCTACTTTTAGGCCCTGAAAAACTGCTTGGTTGCTTTAGCAGTATGTTTGAGGTCATCTTCCTTCTGCAAAGTGAAGTGCCTTCCACTCCCATTGCATTGTGATACATTTGTTTGGATCTAAGAACATAAGATTTTTCTGCACACTTCTGAATTCATGATGCTGCTGCTTCTGTCAGCAGTCACATCATCAATAAAGACAAGTCAGCCTGCTCCAGTGGAAGACTTACATGCCCAAGCCAGTAGTAGTTTCTGGCAAACTGTACCTGGCCTTTCTGTTCTTGAATCTTAACAGTGGTTTATATCATGTAGTAAACTCTCTGTGTTTATGCTGGTGTGGTCTTCTCTTCTTGGTTCTTTTTGATACTACTATGCCTTCATCCTAGAGAATGTTCTCGTCCTTTCAACAGTTGAAAAGGAGTTTTTCTTTACAAACCGCAAGCATTCTTCTGTCATCCACTACATTGGTCTTCAGATGAACTCACATGTACATTCTTGTTTCTTAACAATGCACCATGTCTATGATCGATTTATTACAAATTTTCAGCCTCATGTTGGCCTGCTTTACTGGCACTTCCTTGCAGCTCGAGTTGAGAGACAACAGCAATAGATTGCTAATTTAAATGCCACACCTATAATTCCCTCTAGACTTTTTATTAGCTCTCTTTTATTGAGTAACAACACACATCCGGCCAAGAAACAATGGAGCAGACAATTGTCCAATTACTTCTGGTCCCTAAAATGGAATGGACTATGTATAAAAAGGGCTGTAATTTCTACATGGTTCATGGTTTACAGATGTAAATACCCTTAACTACGTTCTTAGACATTGTTTCATTTTAAATCCAATGTGGCAGAGTTCATGTGTGGTGCTTATGTTCTTTTCTGGACTCCCATGTAGGGGGTATTATATAAAAATCATGATCATCATACTCTTCAGCCATCAACAAGCCTCCAACAACCTCTGTCCTGTGCTTTTTTGTTGCCACTGTGTACTAACAAATTTGGTAATTTCATCTACCCATCTTGTATTTGTTCTTCTTCTTTTAGAAGTATCAAGTGGAATCCATTCCAAAATTTACTTGGTCCATTCACCATCAGGTCTTCTTGTTTTGTAGCCTGCTCATTTCCATTTCAGGTGAATTATTCTTTCATTGATGTCATAGACCTTTGTTTGCTGAAGGATCCATGCACACATTTTATGGTCTCGTTTGGTTATGTTCAGAATTCGACTCTCCATACTTCTCTGTGTAACCTTAAGTTTTTGTGTGACTTTGACATTCAGTGTTCATGTTTGAAAGCCATTCGTAAAGACTGGGATGGCACATTGGTCAAAAACATTTCACTTGAGGCAGCGTTGTAAATTTGTCTTAAACACAATACTATTAAGTTTTCCAAATTCTTGCCATCTCAATTTTATTCGGCGCTCAATTAACATCATGGAGTTTCCATATGTTGACATTTCCTGTCTAAGGTAAACATACTTTTCCTCTTCTTTTAGTTCTTGTCCATCTACTGTGATTTTTCTTGGTATGGTAAATATGTTACACTTGATTTGCGTTTTCTTGATATTCATCTTTAGATAAACATTTTTGTTTTCCTGTTGTAGCTCTTCAATGGGTTTTGGGGAGATTGGTCTCTTTGTCATATGTCTTTTTCTATGTTGTTCTGGACTTTATCATTGTTGATACTTATGGATGCAGGAGCATTTTCATATATGGATTGGAGGATATTGATGCAAGCTCTCTCTATTCCTTGGTCGATCATGGCATCAATTATTGCTTGCTTTTTAACTGATTGAAAGGTATTTTCGTAGTAAATGAAGGTTGTGCATAATGGAAAGTTGTTTTCAGTATGCCACTCTATAACTTGTACCACTGTCTATATGGTCCATTGCACTGAAACTGCTCCTGAAGCCTGCTTGTTCTTTAGGTTGCACTGCATTAAATATTGTGTCCATTCTAATGATAGTACCTTTGTGAAAAGTTGTAGACGACAAGTAATAGACTTATTGGTTGGTAGTATTTAGATCCACTTTATCAGATATTTTTGTGCAGTAGGATTACTTCTGCATTTTTCCATATTTCAGGCACTTTGCCAAATAGTAGGTATTTTGAAAATAGTTTAGCTAGGGCTTTGAATAAGGGTTGACCTCTGGCTTTTGAAATTTCAATAGTGACTTTATCAGGTCCAGCTGCTTTGTCATTTTTTATTGATTTTATTGCATCTTCTACTTCTACCAAAACTTCTGGAATAGCTTCAGCTTCCGGCATTCCATTCAGGTGTTGTCCTTCATAACAATTTGAAAAAAATTCTTCCACTCCTTTTAGTGTTTGTTGATGAGTTTTTGTTGTTGTACCATCTTCAAGTTTTAATGCTCCTATGTGTGGCCATCTTTCATTTTGCTTTCTTTGGTCCTTGATTTTCTTCCTTCTGATGAGCCCAACATTGAACTTATATACATTGAATATGTATATATTTCTGTGTACTCCTTGGGTAGGTGGACTATAGTAATTACTGTGGACTTCAATTCAAATTGTGCATTACTGTATGACGGGCGAGAGACATGACAGGTAAGAGCCACATACCCTATCACCCACTACACTGGGGGAATGTATCAGAGAAAATGTGTTACACTTTAAATGTTATTACTCCATGTGTCGATTTTTCCCCACATGATTGTCTATATTAAAATGAAAATTATAAAAAATTAAGCTCTAAAGTGATGGAAGTAAGAATGTGTGTGTGAGGTAGAGGCAGAATTATTGATGGGTATTCCCAGGTCACTGCAATGAATTGTGTGAGAGAATATGACCGGACTAATCTAGGAAGTATGGAAGGGGAATATAACAAAAATCAGTATCACTAAGAAGTGAATTAACTAGGAATAGTTAAATGCTATGTGTAAGGTATATAATTGAAATGAGGGGGTGAAGTCACCATAGCATGTGTTTGTGTGTGGAGGGGGGATATTAAGAAAATACTTAAATATCTCTTAATCCACACATTAAAGACAAAAATAAATAAGACAGAGTATATGAAAATATAAAGTGTTTTCTAATTACATATGTTTGCATAATGTTATATTTTATACATAATTAATTTGTGTATTAGGTTTCAATCTTCCACACATCTACTGGTAATAACAGGATCCAAATACACTTTCTGTGACCCCAGCCTTTTTACATTATCCACTGGTAGTAAACATACATGCTCTTTGTTCACTTGATGTTAAAATACCATACATACACCCCAGTTTTGTTCCACAGGTAGTTACCAAACCACACATACACTGTTTCACACCTGATGTTTGTTACACTGGCAGTCACAGAACCATACATATACTCTGTCACCTCAGTCTTGTTTCATTATCCTCCATTAATTAATTTGTTCTGAGACAACCTTCGCGTTTCATGGAGTACCACGTAACCCAGCATGAGAACCAACCTTAGATGTTAGAGATGTTTCCAATGCATTGTTAATCAATATGATTAAAAATGTTAATCATGCTAATCAAAATTCATGGATCTCTAGCATATTTATGCATTCCTGTGATATAATGAACCACTGAAACAATGCAGATCAAAACATGACTTGCATTTAATCTTCTTTAATAATCCAAGCTCATTCTACATTACATGATTTAGCATAGATGGATATAGGGATTTTAGAATCCTAATGGGACAGTTAATTTCCATGTGAATGCAAGCAATGCTTTCCAGCTTACACAGTTGTGTAAAGAAGCCGATTTGGGATTCAACAGCAAATAGACAGATTTGGTTTGGATATTTGATTTGTGCCATGGTATCTCTGTTTGGCAGGTGAAATATAGAAGCTGAATTAAAGCTGGCATATTTATTTGGTGTTCATAAGCATCTGAAGTTTATTAAAGAAATCCCTAAACATCATAATTCATTTTCTTTATGGGTTGAAGATATTTATTTTTAAGATATTGGTGTCCTCTTACAAGAATCACAAAGGGCTGCAGCTGATGAGAAAAGGTGAAGGAATCATCAGTGATAAATGTCTATAATTGGAAGGCAAAAAATGAAAGGAAATGCAACAATAAACTATTCTACAGATGATGGATAAGTCAAATAGTGTCCCAGTAGAAGTGGTTGATACTAAACCAGCAAATGAACTTAAAGGGATAGTAATACTTCATTTTAACTTTATTTTATTTTGTAGGCATTAAAAAAACATGAAGAATGATATAAGTCTTATCTCTGAAACCTTTATGGTTTAAGAGATATTCACAAACAAAGTATCCCCCCCCTCTTCAACCAGATCAGAAGGGAGATGCCCAGGTAGACTGCAGAGAGGGACAATCTTCAATTAAGATAATGGAAAAAGCTGAAAAACTTGTCAAGGGGGGAAGGGCTTTCATTGTTTTCATACAAAGAAAATTGTCCCCTTCTGTTATCTGTACTGTCATACAACCAGACTCACATCTGAGAAGAGATTGCTTACACTAGGTAAAAGGGGCGGGGAGGGAAACTTTGCTTGTGAATATCTCATAAACCATAAAGGTTTGAGAGATAAGACTTATATCTTTCTTCATGTTTTTTTAATGCCTACAAAATAAAATAAAGTTAAAACGAAGTATTACTATCCCTTTAAGAACTCTTGTGATAGACATTTGGCTTGTGATAGAACATGAAGGGAGCAGTATCGGCATCTGATATACTAGGTCATCATGTGTGAGAGGAAAGCAGTTATCAAGAATGTGGACATGTCAGAGGAGATGAAACAGGATGCTACTGAGTGTGCCACCCAGGCCCTTGAGAAATTCAGCATAGAGGAGGACATAGCTGCATACATTAAAAAGGAATTTGATAAGGAGTACAACACAACATGGCACTGCACAGTGAGAAGGAACTTCAGAAGCTAAGTATCACATGAAACCAAGCACTTCATTTATTTTTACCTTGGTCAGGTAGTCATCCTTCTCTTCACCTCTGGTTAAGATGAGGATTCCAAGCCACAAACTGTGCAAAGTGACTAAAATGATCAGAGACTTGTGCTGATAACTTAACCAAGGGAACAACCCCTCTTTTTTCTTCCCCCTGTACCTTAATTGTGTTAATGGGACTGGAGCTCTTGTGATGACTTGTTTTTCAAAATGATCATAAAAGAAAAAAAAAATCTTCCAAAAAAAAAAAAAAGTATGTCTGAGCTAACTATAAAGGGCATTTCCCTAGATGGGTTAACTGAATCTTATCTGCTGTCATATTCTGTGTTTCTGTATTTCTATGATATTGTAACTTACTACTGGATATACTCTGACCAATGATATTGTAGCTTTCTACCTGAAATGCTCTGATCAATGATACTGTAGCTTTCTATTGGACAAGCTCTGGTCAACGATACTGTTAATTTCTATTGGAGGTGCACTAATCAGTGATGTTGCAGCCTTCTACATGATGTGCTGTGGGATCAAAGATATTATAGCTTTCTACTGGATATACTCTGATCAGTGATATTGTACTGTTCTACTGGACATGCTCTGATCAATAATATTGCAGCTTTGTACTGGATGTACTCTGATCAGTGATGTTGTAGCTTCCTATTGCACATGTTCCAATAAGCAACATCCTAGCATCTGATGCAAAATAGAGGAACGATTGTACATCATAGTGGACAAATAAAAAATTCATGAATTGCATTTGATTTTAATGTGGTTTATGACCACTTGAATTATAAAGAGAACCCCTGTGCATTGCTTTACAATGCTTTGGAAAACCCTAGCATTGAAGGGAATCATAACATAGTAAATTAGAATTATATAAGCTTTCCTGCTGCTGCCAAATAAGTTAGTCTTTATCTAAACTTCATGTTTTGCCTACTAATACACAGTATAACTCTGTTTTTCCCTTTTGAAAGAAATGTATGTAATTGTCTCCTAAATGTATCCCTGCAGGGATGTCCGGTCTGACTTTCTTCAGGCAGCTCTGCAGCAGAGCCGCAATCGAATTAGTGAAAAAGAATTAATTCACTGAAACAGTCTTCTACATGTGCTTGCAAACCAAACACATGTAGAAGACCGTTTCAGTGAAATAATTATTTTTCACTAACACGATCTCGGCTCAGCTGCAGAGCCGCAATCCTGTCGTACGACAGACTTCCCCTGCAGTCAGCACAATGCTGACTTCAGGGAAGGGGAAGGGAGGGGGGAACTTTGCCTTCGGTTATCTCTCAAACCATAAAGGTTTGAGAGATGAACCTAGGGGCTATTAAATTATTTTGCAAATATCTACAAAATGGAGGATAGTAATCATAAAGAATTACTATCCCTTTAAAGAGCCAAGTAGACTCATGATCTCTGTCTAATTCAGTCTGAAAAAACTACCAGTAACTGGCATGTCAACCTGCATGGACATAGGATCCAGGACTGACTGAATATGTTATCTCTTGAATCAAGAAGGAAGGGAAACATTTATAGTGGATATTTACATTTTCTGTCCATATTAAGATAGATGCTTATTATTGGGAAGTGTTAGTTCACCCTTCTTTGAGTGAATTGGTGTTTTATTATGTTTCAGTGAAACTATGTGTCTAGCACCCAGCCAATTAGCACATTAGGTGAGTGGACTACAGACTCCGTGATACTGTTGTTTGTCTCAACATTCCATGTGTATACATTCATGTCAATGCAAACATTTTCGACATTAGTACCCAATTAGGTATAACAAGCTAATCATTACAGCTTGTCATCCTGACATGTCTAACCTGTCACAACCTGAGCACAAGTAATTAAATTAATATGCAATAGTTTTACCTTAAAAGTGGATTGTAAACAATATATTGAGTTTTATTTTTTATGGAAATTATTGAACATGAAACTCATGAACAATCACTAAGCCATTGATTGACCATCTTTGGTACAGCAGGACCATTCTTAATGGGATAATAATGTTTTTATGAAAAAAAAAATGTAATGCCGGGATTTTCTCTCTGAAAAACAAGGATGTTCCTACCACTGGGAGATGAGTCATTGAAAAATAATTAACTGCTCAAGAAAATGCATCTCTATTTTGTAAGAACTAATGAAACAACAAAATCTAGCTGTCAAAAGAAAGGCTTTATCTAAGTAGGAGTCCTTCCTTTAGTAACCTGTTATATCTATTGATTTGTGTTTGGAATTGTATCCCACATTGCGTCTGTCCTTTCTTCTTAGTGCAATAGCCTTCTTGTTTATTGAGAGGCAGTATAAAGAGTCTGAATTAATTTACCCATAGAAAAAAATTGTCTTTAAAAGCATTTAAGCATTTTACAGTGAAATGCTACTTTTCAGTTCGATAGACAATAGTGGTATTACCTTATCCTATATAATAATTCGCTAATTCGCGTGTAACGCCGCAACATGCGCAGTAGACACTGCTGCGCATGCTGCAGTCATGCGCAGTAGAGACTGCCCGCGCCGCGGCTGATACAGAGCTGGGCGCACTGTGGCCCGTGTAATGGGCTGTTCAGCTAGTTAGTGTATAATTGTGTTATGTACAGCTACATTTTGGAGTATGAAATGCCCACATTTATGACACTCTGAGTCTCGAAGAACTCAACAAAAATGCCTTCGTTTGTGCTACTCTGCTGTACGGCCTTCTATTGATATTCTGATGTGACAAAATCTCTAAAAATAATTAAAAACGTATCTGGGAGAGACTGACGGACGGACTTTTAAGTTCTTGAATACAATAGAGGTCCTTAATATTTTCCCCTGAATTAATCCAGATTATTTTAATACATCAGCTTCAAGGCATACTTTAAACAGTCCGTGATTTTCATGGCACCGCTACAATGTTTCAAGTCAGTTGTCAAGGGCATAATGAAGGGAACAAGTACATAATATTTATTTATTCACGGGTCTCACAAAGAGAGTTTTATTTATATATATATATACTTTTGAAACTCATCATTGACCGTTTTGTCAGTCTTCATGGTATACTAAAGCTGAGAACTAGTGGTATGTATCAATGTTTCTCATCCTCTAGTACTAGTACGCTATCCAGCACTTGGCGCACAGGCAGAGGTTACCTAATATTGGAAGGACTTTTCTGTTGTGTAAAAGTGTCAGGTTGCCAAAGTTCCATTCTGTGCATTAAAGTAGGACTTTCACTACACTAACATAGAGCCGCAAATGATTATTACATTTGCGCTATGCACACACTTATTATTTTCAAATATAATTGCTGCTTTAATGAAAAATATAACCTTCTATGCGGGAAGGCACAGGGGAACAGCTCGGAAGTCTTGCAGAGCCAGCATCTCTGCGTCTGCACTGTCCGTCCCTTTCAACTCCATGATTGGTGGGTTGAATCTCTTTGTGCTGAAAGGTACTAGAAGGGACTGACAGTGCAGGTGCAGAGAGCATCTACTGCAAGATCCCAGCCGGTGCCTGCCTGCATAGAAGGTTATATTTTTCATTAAAGCAGCAATTATACTTGAAAATAACAATAAGTGTGTGCATAGTGCTAAAGTAATAAACATTTGTGGTGCAATGTTAATGTAGTGAAAGTTCCACTTTGAAGAGGAACTACCACGTCCACTAAAGTCGCCCTGCAATGCTTATGCAGGTGGCGACTAGCTTACTAATCATTATATTACATTTTAAAAGTGCCCACGAATAAAGTTATCCTTAAGTTTCCGAGACAGACGGACAGGTTACTGCATCTTGTGCGCCTGCGCCGTCATTCTCTTCTGGAGCCGTACGGGCCAGTGCAATGCCTGTGAAGGGTGAAGAGGACTGACAATGCAGGCACACATTCAAGATGTCCATGGTGATGACTGGCTTCCGGTCTCGGAAGCTTAAGGATAACTTTATTCGTCTGCACTTTTTAAAGGTAAAATAATGATTAGTAAGCTAGTCGTCACCTGCATAAGTATCGCAGGGCGACTTAGTGGAGGTGGTAGTTCCACTTTAAGTTCCCAAAATGCAGCTAAATAGCGGCAATAATTTTGGACACTAATTTTGGACACGTTTTATGCACTTTGGATGTATTGATGTGGGGCTTAGGACCCCATATCAATACATCCACTGAGGACTTTGGGGTTTTTTTGCTAGTTAATAGCTGCGTTAGCTGGAAAAAGATCAGATAAGGACTTTACAGTGAAACAAACTGGATCTTAAGGGGATAGTAATACTTAAGTATTACTAATCCCTATAGCAAAGTACTACTTAAAAAAAAGTATTGCACCCAGTGTCATCTCTAAAACCTTTATGGTTTGAGAGATGAACGCTTCTAAAGTTGCCCTCTCCCTCCCCCTTCCCCGTAGTCAGCATTCTGGCTGACTGAAAGGAAGAGAGTCGTACGACTTTCAGGTGGCTCTCCAGCACAGCCGGATTGCGTTACTAAAAATGAAAACTTTCACTGAAATGGTCTTCTACGTGTGCTTGGCTTGCAAGCACACGTAGAAGATCGTTTTAGTGAAAGTTTTTTTTTTAGTTAACGCGATTGCGGCTCTGCTGATGATGATCTCTGAACGTGATCGCGGCTCTGCTGATGATGATCTCTGAACGCGATCGCGGCTCTGCTGATGATGATCTCTGACCGGATTTCCCTGAGTCAGCTAGAATGCTGACTACGGGGAAGGGGGAGGGAGAGGGCAACTTTAGAAGCGTTCATCTCTCAAACCATAAAGGTTTGAGAGATGACACTGGGGGCAATACGTTTTTTTAAGTAGTACTTTGCTATAGGGATTAGTAATACTTAAGTATTACTATCCCTTTAAGTTTTATGTAAGTGAGCCCCTAATCGGATGTTTTCCAGCTAACGTAGTCCTTTAAATGGAAAATTGGAGCGTTTTTTTTTTTTTTAACATGGGCCAAAATACAAATGAGTGTAGCGGCCTTATTACTTGATGAACTGCCGTTAGCAGTTCATTACTTGGCCCTTTGAATAGCTTACTACACGTTAAAACACCCGGTGGTGGTTTTTTTTTTGCCTAACGCCTACCTTTATATCTACCCTATTCTGTTCATAAGTATTCCAGGTGACAACATGAGGGGCTGGATTCTATTGCAGGTGCTAAATGTTAACACCCGTTTTATAAAACATTTTCCTTTTGAAATCTATGGGGGAAACCAGAGGTAAAAGCAATGATAAAATTAGCACCTGTAATAGAATTTAGCCCGAGATTATGAATGCCTTATTTATAATGATGCCCTTACTCATTTATAAATAAGACCCAACATTATCGCCAGTTAAAGACATTTCTTATCCCTGTGAGTGCCAGAGAGGTATCCAATGCATTGCAAGTGAACACGTAGGATTCCTTTCTGGTACGCAAAGGATTTTTAACCCTTTGAGTGCCAAAGGGATACACAACACATTGGGTTGTGTAATCATCTGACACTCCAAGGGTTAATAAAATACTTAGAATCTGTTTTTTAAATCCTCCACAAAGCCCCTTTAAAAACATCTTGAATATGGATGTTTCTTCCAAAATGCTGTTTCCATGGAATTGTGTCTCTTTACTGTTTATTTCTGCCAAATACCCCAAAACACAATTTAACTAAACATATGTTCAGAATAGATAATTCTACTCAGTGACTGGCAGACGTCTGTGTGCAGCAGTAGAATATTTGTTTCTTAATAGAAACTGATTTGCTGCTGTGGATCTGGGGATCTGGGTAGTCAATTATTGGACCTCCAGGTGTTCAGAACTACAAATCCCATAATTCCCATCCACCTTGCTGTGGATGCTCAGGATTTTTAAACCGTATGCTTTATGTTTTAACCCCTTACATGTTCAAAAGAAAAGTGAAACAATTCTTGGATAAACAAGCAACACCATACAGAAAAAAAACAAATTCCCCAAATATCTCATTGACTTAAATGGCGATTTCAACCCCTTGAGTGCTAGTGAGGTTAAACGCCTAATTTAAAGGTAAACTCTCACCTGTAGTAAACTTGCCTTCCTATTAAAGTTCCATTGTGTGGAAGATGTAATACGTTTTTAATTTTTAATATCAATCTGCTTGCCAGTCTGCCTGCCTCTGTTAGAAGACTGGAACTTTTTATAAAGGAACTAGTTGAAGAGCCTGTGTACACGGGCCACAGTGCCACCCAGAAACCTCGGCTGTCCGGATCCTGTCGTAACTGGCCACTGTGCCGTCATGCGCAGTAGAGACTGCCCGCACCGCAGTTGTGACCTCTCTACGCACCTTCCTGTGACCAAGCAGTCCCAGAAAGGTGCATAGAGAAGACTCCAGTCTGAATTCGGAGCGCCCCGCTCCGTATCAGTCATGGTGCGGGCAGTCTCTACTGTGCATGATGGCTTCTGACAAACATCCTTACCGAATTATTATATAGGATGAGTGCATGAACGCGCTCAGTCTGTACCTTTACAATGACTTGGACGCACATTAGCAAGAAAGAGTGCCAGATCATATGCCAGAATCCTCTGTCATCGGAGGAGGAGAGAAGGAGGCAATACTTGGGGAGGGGAACAAAGCCAGATTTACAGGCTGCGGTACAGAGCTGTAACCACAGCCTGAACCAAACTGACGTCACAAGCATAACTTTATAAGCAAATATCTTGGCCACTTCAGGTTTATATTTAAAATTAAAAACGGATTACATCTTTTATGCAATGGAACTTTAAAGGGATAGTAAATTCCAAAAAAAAACTGTTAGCGAAATGATAGGAATAATAAAAAATATGTAATGCCCTCATTCCTGTCTCTCAAACCGTTATGGTTTGAGAGATGTAAGAAAATAAAGACCTCCGCTCCCTCCCCTTTCGGACTGATGAGCTGTAAAGCTGTCAGAGGCAGAATCCGGTCGACTGACTTTAAGCGGCTCTTCAGGAGCGCTGACATCGGGATATCTACCTAGAATTACTTCATCGGTATGGTCTACAACGTGTGCCTGGCTTGCAAGCACACGTAGACCATTCAGATGAAGTAATTATAGTTAGATATCTTGGTGACAGAGTTCCAAAAGAGCCACCGTCTGGTCCCAGAAGCAGGATCTCATGACGTCCGCTATACATGAGAAGGGGAGGGAGCGGAGGTCTTTATTTTCTTACATCTCTCAAACCATTACTATCCCTTTAATAGGAAGGCATGTTTACTACAGGCGAGAGTTCCCCTTTAAGTCAATGGTTGTTTTTGAATATAGTTGTTTTTCCCCAGAATCACTCCATTTTCTAACCTTAGATGCTAAATATGTCTTTAAAGGGAATGTTTAAAAAAAGCAGATTTGATTAATCTTCATAGTATTTGGGCCATGGAGAGCATTATTTCAGTACTGTCTGAGTTGTAGTTCAGGAGTAATTGAATGATAAAGTATCCCCCTCCCACCACTTTTACTGATGTAAAACTGCTCACCTCAGAGCAGCAAGACTGTCCGGATGGATCACAGAGAGCGGCAATCTTCAGTGAGCATAAGGAAAAACCTGAAAAACCTGTCAAGAGGGGCGGGGTTTTCCTTATGTTCACAGTAAGAATATTGTCCCTCGCTGCGACCTGTCCGGTCAAGAGACCAGATTCAACATCTGAGTAGAGGTGGCTTACACTAGGTAAAAGGGGCAGGAGGGGGACAAATTATAATTCAATTACTTTTTAAGTACAACTCTGACAGTACTGAAATAACACTCTCCATGACCCTAATACTTGCAAGAATAATCAGAGCTGTTTTTTTGTGAAACATTACTATCCCTTTAACACTCTATTGCTTAATTTTCTTCTGTTCTATTGTTTGCCCTGTATACAATTAGATTCGACTCCTTTTGTACCATTGGTCTCTAACCGATCGCAGCTTAATGCTGTGGCAGTCTCAGCAGCATACAAATGATTATTAAAATCTCAGATGCGACACAAAATCCTTGACTTCTAATAGCTAAAATGAATGTATTTCGGGTAATCCAGTACATTTGGTGAACTTTATTGTATTGCATAGGCCACAGACAATTGACATAGATTTTTAAAGGTCTGGTGAGGGCAGTACAGTGGCTGTTTCTATTCCTCAACATATCTACTAGTGAATGTCAGCTTTAGTCATTAATGGTTATAGAAATTGTAAAGCATCAAGTAGAAGCAAGTGATATTAAAGGGCTGCTGACCTTTTATTTTGAAGTTACATATTCTACAAGTTTAGAATTGGAAAAGTCACATTACCTGCAATTTTTATAATTTTTTTATCACCTACACCCTGTTCCAAATTATTATGCAAATGATATTTTTCTCATTTACCTAAATAATTGATGTATATAACAGTCAGCATAATTCTCATGTTTTCAACTATTAAGAGTACAATTCAAATTTTATTGAACAAACCTCCTAATGATAACAGTACTTTTTTTAAACATAAAAAACGTACAATGCACTGTTCCAAATTATTACGCACAGTAAGTTTCAAAACACTTTATAGGTTGTAAAGAACTGAAAATTGTCATTTGTTATGTTTTCAGCATATTTACTGAAATCAAAAGCTATTTCAATCAAACTTTTAACAACATTTTAACTTTTTAAACATTTTAACAGGTCACGTTACATTTCAGCATAGCACCCCTTATTTGATAGCAGCTTCACAAGTCTTGCATCCATTGAACTTGTGAGTTTTTGGACAGTTTCTGATTGAATTTGTTTGCAAGATGTCAGAATAGCCTCCCAGAGCTGCTGTTTGGATGTAAACTGCCTCCCACCCTCATAGATCTTTTGCTTGAGGATGCTCCAAAGGTTCTCAATAGGACTGAGGTCAGGGGAGGATGGAGGCCACACCATGACTTTCTCTCCTTTTATCCCCATAGCAGCCATTGATGCAGAGGTATTCTTTGCAGCATGAGATGGTGCATTGTCATGCATGAAGATGATTTTATTACAGAAAGCATAGTTCTTCCTTCTGTACCAGGGAAGAAAGTGGTCAGTCAGAAACTCCACATACTTTGCAGAGGTCACCTTTACACCTTGGGGGACCCTAAAGGGGCTGACCAGCTCTCTTCCCATGATTCCGGCCCAAAACATGACTCCACCACCGCCTTGCTGACGTCGCAGCCTTGTTGGAACAGGGTGGCCGTCCACCAACCATCCACTACTCCATCCATCTGGACCATCCAGGGTTGCACATTACTCATCAGTGAACAGGACTGTTTGAAAATTAGTCTTCATGTATTTTTCTGCCCAATGCATCCATTTCTGCTTGTGAGCATTGGTTAGTGGTGGCCGAATAGAAGGTTTATGCACAGTTGCAAGACTCTGGAGGACTCTACACCTTGATGTCCGTGGGACTCCAGAGGCACCAGCAGCTTCAAATATCTGTTTGCTGCTATGTAATGGTATTTTAGCAGCTGCTCTCTTGATCCGATGCATGGATCTGGAAGAAATCTTCCTCAATGTGCCTTTATCTGCAAAAACCCATCTGTGCTCTGAATCAGCCACAAATCTCTTAATAGTGCGATGATCACGCTTAAGTTTTCATGAAATATCTATTGTTTTCATACCTCGTCCAAGGCATTGAACTATTTCACTCTTTTCGTCAGCAGAGAGATCCTTTATCTTCCCCATATTGCTTGAAAATGTTGCTCTGCTTAAACCCTTAACGACGGGCCGCGCCCACACCCACGGAGCTTTTTTTTTTTTTTTTTGCGGCTGTGTTCCGGACTCCCCGAACAGCGTGCAGCCGCGAGGGGAGCCCGGAATTCCATGACGGTCCAGTTCCGTCATGGGTCGTTAAGGGTATAACAACCCATGACGGAACAGGACCGTCATGGGTCCTTAAGGTGTTAATAATGTGGAACACCCACCTTTAGTAGTTTTTCCTTAAATTGGGCTCACCTGGCAATCTAATTATCACAGGTGTCCGAGATTGTTTTCAGTGATCAAAAGAGCCCTGAGACACAATGCCATCCATGAGTTAAACTGAAAAACAAAATATTTAATCTTTGTGACACTTAAATATAATTTGCATAATAATTTGGAACAGGGTGTTTTTTACACTTCTCAGTCTCTAACAGCAAGCTTTCTTAATCTCTTATTCAACAGAGTTTTCTGGTCAGTTTATCAGGGAGGTTATAACACTATCCTTGAAGCACTGGGTGCTCTGTATGCTGTATTTTTTTTTTAAAGGAGCAGTAAACTTTTTTTTAGGAAAAAAATATATATTGTAGGGATTTTCCTATTGAGTAAGTTAAGGGTACTCCCACTGCTGAGAGATTTATTTTTCCAGAGTTATTACAGTTTAAACCCATGTTTTTTTTTTTTTTACATTAGCAGTGCCCTCTAGTGGTCACATTCTAATTAGTTTTCCTGTTATATTCTAATGGAGAGGAAGGTCAGAAAAGCCAGAGACATACAGTTCTCAGTGGCATAACAATAGGGGTCGCATCGGTCGCACCTGCGACCGGGCCCCTGGGGCCTGGCCGCCCCCTGCGACCCCCTCACCTGCATCAGCAGCTCAGCAGATATCCCATTCGGTGCACCACTCAAGTAATTCAGAGCACTGGGAGATTACATCATCTCCCAGCCTCTGCATTACTAGAGCGGCGCACTGGAGCTTCATCTCTAGAGATCTGTGCCGAAGGAGGCACAGATCTGTTATGCCACGCCGCTAGACCACCAGGACTGGAGGTAGGGGCAATGTGAAGATGGGGGCATTGTGGAAAGGGAAATGTGGAGATGGGGGCATTGTGAAAGGGGCATTGTGGAGATGATGGGAGCATTGTGGAAGGGGCATTGTGGAGATGATGGGGGCATTGTGGAAGGAGCATTGTGGAGATGAAGGGGGCATTGTGGAAGGGGAAATGTGGAGATGAAGTGGGGCATTGTGGAGATGAATGGGGCAATGTGGAGATGAATGGGGCAATGTGGAGATGAAGGGGGCATTGTGGAGATGAAGGGGGCATTGTGGAAGGGGCAATGTGGAGATGAAGGGGGGCATTGTGGAGATGAAGGGGGCATTGTGGAAGGGGCAATGTGGAGATGAAGGGGGCCAATGTGGTCGGGGGGGGGGCTCATGGTAATTCTTGCACCAGGGCCCGGTGGCTTCTAGTTACGCCTCTGACAGTTCTCCATAGAATGTGACAGAAACAGCCTGTGACTTCCTGTCAGTTAGAACTATCAGGAAGTAAACACAATAAATTCACTTCCTGATTATTTGAACTGCTATAAATTTTGAATAAAACATCTGACAGCAGTGGGAGTGGCCTTGTTTTATTCAGCAGGAAATGCTCTATAAAATATGTGTTTTCATAAAAAAAAAGTTTACTGCTCCTTTAAATTGTATGTGTTTTACATTGTATAAGTATACCTTCTTTCACAGTCCCTGACAGAAAGTTACCTGAAAACAGATCAAGGGTTTGATACTATTAACCCCGCTATTTTTTTAAATCAGGGGCTTTGACTGCACAGTTTGGTATTCTATTAACTGTGCTGTCAACAACCACCACTGTGCAAAAATGTCCAATGGGCACATCCCCCTCCCACCCCTTTTACCTAGTGTAAGCCTCCTCCCCTCAGATGTGGAATCTGGTTCTGGGACCAGACAGCTCACAGCAAGGGACAATCTTCTTATTGTGAGCATAAGGAAAACCCTGCCCCCCTTGACAGATTTTTTAAGGTTTTTCCTTATGCTCACTGAAGATTGTCCCTCTCTGTAATCCATCTGGACAGTCTTGTTGCTCTGAGGTGAACAGTGTTACATCAGTAAAAGGTGCAGGAGGGGGATACTTTATCATTCAATTACTCTTGAACTACATCTCTGACAGTAATGAAATAACACTCCCCATGGCCCAAATACTATGAAGATTAATTGGAGCTGTTTTTATTGTGAAACGTACTATCCCTTTGAGGAAAGCACTTTTTATGGAGAAAAACCTGCACCATGAAAAGGAGGTGCAGAGTCCCTAACATGAGGTGAAAACCACCGGTATGTGTTAGAAAAGTGGTTTCCAACAAACACTTGTGGTTTAAAAAAAAAAAAAAAATTAACCCTATGGGTGCCAGTGGGGTATGCAAGGCATTGTGCACTGTTGCATTCCCCACAGTCACTCATAGGGTTAATCTTCCAAGAGTTAACACATGTCCTGAAAAATAAAAACTTTCCAGTAATTCTGATGTCCAGCAGGGTCATGGCCATCTTCTTGTTTAACCCCTTAAGGACCATTGCCGTGCCAGGACCATCACGGTGGTCCGGCACTTAAGGACCAATGACGGTCCTGGCACGGCATGAAGTTCAGGGCTCTGGGCGCGACTGCACGCTGCTCCGCAAGCCCTGAACCGGAGGCAATAATAAAAAAAAAAAGCCCCGTGGTCTGCAAGTGCCGGCCGTGCGTGCGCGCGCCGGTCCTTAAGGGGGTCCTGTCCTGTCTCTTCATTTTTCTATTCAATCTTGACGAAAAAAAAATCAATTTGTTTTGTATCGTTTGGTTTTTTAAAAAAATAAAGCCCACCAAAGATTTCACAGATAACCCTTTGAGTGCCAGAGGGGTACCCCTCTGGTGCTCAAAGGGTTTAAAATGTGTGGCATCTGTTCTCTGTAATTGTCATTTATCAAACAACAAGAGTTGGCTTTTTTTCCTTAGATGTTCCCACAATTCATGCTATGTAGCACGAGTTGTGGGAACAAAACCCAACAAAGAGCATTCACACTAGTTGTTCCATGTACCAGGCAAGCTATAGAACAGCTGCGGTATATAGGTGGGTTTATTGTTCGGTATTTTTTTTCACTCACCATCTGTAGTATTGAGCCCTAAGTGAGCTCAATGTCAGAAATATAAAATGGTGGGAAAAAAAAAAAAAATAAATAACGAGGATCAAAAAAGTATAGGCAAATTGACTTTACATATTATGCTGATAATGTGCTGGTGCTAAATATGCAGATCTTCCTTTGAGGATTGTGAATGGGGCATGGCTCTGAGGAGTCCTGAATTGGTGGCTTCTACTGCCAGGCACCAACTGATCCAGCTCAAGATCTTGTTCAGATCCTATTACACTCCCGTGCGTCTTTTTCGTATGGGTAGGGTGGATAATGATTGTTGTAGGAGATGTGGGGAGGCAGGTTCCGCTTTCTTGCACCTCCTGTGGGAATGTCCTCCGGTCCGTAGATTTTGGGTGGAAGTGTTTCGTACTATATCAGCTGTAGTGCAGTGGGACGTGTTACTCTGCCCGAAGACATGTGTATTTTCTATCCTCCCTGATCCAGTTCATTTAAATTTCCACACTGTGCTAATTAGGGAGCTGTTGGTAATGGCACGAAAGGTGGTGACACAGTCGTGGATGTCAGAGAATCCCCCCAGGCATGTCCAATGGATGAACTTAGTGACTCATCATCTTCCTCACTACAAGGGACTTTACCTGCACAGGGGAACACCGAACAAATTTCACCAAATTTGGGGTCTATGGACCTCTTATTGTAAGTCTAGGATTCTCTATCAATGAGGGCTGTACGATGCATAACTGTTACTTGTGCTCCGTTTGTGATGCTCCTGGAGATCATGGCTACCTATTACTCTATCTATATGTTTATTTACAAATTGATGCCTAAGCTGTTATGTTTCTAATTACTTAACGAAAGGGGTGTTGCGCTCGTCTCCCAGGGACCGGGATGAGTTCTTTTAGAGCCTTGGTTAGGGGTGGAAATAGGGGTGGGAAGTTTTGGTTTTGGTTTAGCTTAGCTTCTTAAAACTTTAAAAATCGAAATGGGACAGCTGTATCTCTGTGTCATGATATCTGCTTGACTGTATGCATTGTTTCTCCTATTTAACTACTATGTGCATTCTCATTGAATTTGTAATGTTTTATTACTGTCCTCTCAATACAAATGCTTAAAAAATATATCCAGATCTTGTCTTATGCATGGGGGTAATGGTTCAAGAAAAAACACAGACAACTAATTATGGGTTTTAACTCAGGCCACAGCTTTATTTAAAATACATAATACACATTTCACCATAAATTTTAACCTAGCCTTTAAGCCCTTGCCAATCCACAATTTGATAGGCCTTACCTGCCTATCCCTCCTTTTGAGCCCCTAGGCTCACACCAATTTTGTTTTACCTTACCGCGCCCCATTAGCTGGTCAATACAGCTCAATGAGGCCGGTGTCTAAACCCGCGACTGAGTCCGGGTGTCATTGCCCCTAGGCCGCTGGCCTACCATCATCATGTAACCATATCCAACGTAATGACCTTCTCCATGTTGGCAAGGGCCCAAAGCGCCCCCAAAGCTGTGACATACAGAAGCATACAGACCCCAACAAGTGGGGACCCCAAAACCACAACCCCATAGTACAACCAGAAGGGAGGGAGGGAGGGACACTGTTCCAACTTAGCTTTAGAAAGGAAGTGACGACTAGCCAACCTCTCTATATACATATTAAACTCCATCCTCCTCACCTCACTTCCTGTCCCTACCCACTAACTTATTTCTTGCCTCCCCCCAGCTAAGACATGTCTCCCCTTCTTATTCTTCACGGGGAGTTCTTGTCTTATGCATGGGGGTAATGGTTCAAGAAAAAACACAGACAACTAATTATGGGTTTTAACTCAGGCCACAGCTTTATTTAAAATACATAATACACATTTCACCATAAATTTTAACCTAGCCTTTAAGCCCTTGCCAATCCACAATTTGATAGGCCTTACCTGCCTATCCCTCCTTTTGAGCCCCTAGGCTCACACCAATTTTGTTTTACCTTACCGCGCCCCATTAGCTGGTCAATACAGCTCAATGAGGCCGGTGTCTAAACCCGCGACTGAGTCCGGGTGTCATTGCCCCTAGGCCGCTGGCCTACCATCATCATGTAACCATATCCAACGTAATGACCTTCTCCATGTTGGCAAGGGCCCAAAGCGCCACCAGGGCCTAATGCGTTTACCTACTCATTCAGGCCCTTCCCCCCAACCAAAGCTGTGGCCTGGTCCAGCACCCCCGGCACTCCCAAGTTGCAGAAAAGCCCCCCCAAGCACAAAGAGGTGACACCCACATCCGAGAACAGGGTGAGGGCTAAAGCCCCTAAAAAACCCCATTCCTAAGAGCCAAAACCCCCTGCTCCACAATCTACGGCTCTGCCCTGGCCCCCAACCGACACCGAAGGGATAATCCCTGCCCCACCCTCTGTAGCTCTGGAAACCGCAGCAACTTGACAAAAACCCCCCGAATGGATGCGCTCAACAACCATGCCGGAATAAACCCCAAAACCTCAGTCCCCAAATGAACCACCAAAATGAGTGGCACTACAACCAAAAAACACTAACCAACACTATACTACGTGAACCAAACCACGAAAACGGACTAAATAAGAAGTCGACGGACACGAGAAAACCCCTCCACGAACCGCCAACCTCAGCCCAGTCCAGGATCCAAACGGACGGTCCAGGAACCACAATCGCTGAATACAAGCACCAGAAAACAGAAACCAGCCAAGGAATAACCAACAGACTGACCCCAAACCGCTAGACCCCAAACACCCTACCAGGCCACCCAAAAGATTAAAATCACCTAGATACCCACGTGCCTATCCTCCTAAAGGCCGTGGAACCAAAAACCCATCACAGCAACCCCAGAGCCAGCCCAACCTGATATCAATGCCCGCCAAAAGACCCCAGAGGAACAGACAAAGTCAAGGGCCCCAGATCAAACACCCGCAACTCCGAAAGTGAGGAAGAACCAATCCGTCATGATGTACTAACAATGGCCCACATAGAAGACCGAATCACCAGGTAACACGGAGGCAAGACTCTGGGTCGGAACCACACCGCAAACAAGATCCAGGCCAACCTAACCCCCCACCCAATGTATCGGCGAGAACGTCCGAATCAGGAAGCCAAGAATCCCACCCCGAACCACACATCATCAAAACCGAAAACCCCCTGGAGGAAACTGACTCGCACCAACCCACCTACCTACTCGCGACGGCCCGAAAGGGCAAAGACCGCACCGATATGACGTGCCGCAGATGCACAACTGCCGATGACCGGAAACTCCAACAAGCCCGATCCGCAAAGAAAAGAAATCGGACAAGGAGAAACCACCTACGCCGACACACACAGAAGGACCGTAAAAACCATAAACACCCAAGTCATGACGACCCATCCCGACACTGCAAAGCCTAAGTGGACAGACCCCCAGAATGCCAATCCCATACTAACCACAGTACCCACCAAGACTCCCAGCAACTGACTCCAGAGATCCAGCCAAAACTACCCCAGGTAGATCCAATCCGTCGAAATCGCAGCCTACCGCGCCCTAGGAGGCCAGCGACACTGATCTCACCTCCCAACCAATCACCCAGAGGTATATAGGGCAAAGTGTTACCAATTCCTGAACCCACGGGCACCCCCACATAAATTCCACCACCCGGAAAATAGACAACTAAGCGGCCAAACGTGCAGAACAACATACCCGTTCCTCACCCGAAAAGAGACAGTCCGGCACCGACCACAGAAGACCAGATACAGTAAACGGACCAACACAAAAGAGCATGAAGAGATCAAATAACCGACATTACTGCCCCCCAGGGTACGGGATTGAACACCACCCTGATACCCCCAGTCATGCACCCACCAAGCCCCGGATACCATCAAAGGAATCAAGTCCAGGAACAAATCTACACCAAACCCGCCCGAACCCAGACCATCGACCAGCACACCACTCACCGCATAAAGCCCCATAGAAGAACGATCTATCTGTCAGTAAACCCCCATTCCACTCCATACCGTACTGGCAACCACCATCACGCTGCCAAGAACCACCCCCAGACCCACACAACACCCCTCAAAGGCAACCGCAGCCGAATATTATGGCGCGGGAACAAGCTGCTCCATGAGCCCGCAGCAACCGCAGGATGAAAACACAACCTCTCGGAATAAACTGGTAGGCCAAACTTAGTGTGCCGGAAACAACTGCAAAGTCAGAAGGGATGGATTCAGAGCCAGACGGCAAGCAACCAAATCCTCCCAGAAAAACTACAGTGTGTGCCCCGGCAGCCTCCACACCCAGGTGATCGAATATGTCCCCAACCCCAGGAAGAGCAGGCAAGTAGTCAGCCCTTTGATCACCCAGCTATCCAAAGGAACCCCAAATCCACAGCAAACCAGCGGCATACATCGAGCCCCCAAGTCTCATGCAGAGTAAAATTCATCCAGCCAATGCAGGACGAGGAAAAACCCGAACACTATGCACCACCCACCCAGGAAAGGTACCAAAACGGTCGCACGTGTACATGCGACGGAGCACCCCCTGGGGAGACACAGGTTAACATAGCAGTCATCCCCCACCCAGCAGCTCAATAGACGACAACACCCCGGATGAACAGGAAAAGACAGAAGGCAGATTCCCATCAGCATTAGCGAACCAGGTGCCCAGACCTGCTTTGAGAGCCTAGACAAAGGCCAAAACAAGTACGATGAAATGGACAGGATCCCCTCCATCTGCAACACCTCAGTGTAATGCCGGCAGAACCCAGCCGACATCGCGTGAACGGGAGTGCGGCGGGGAGCCCCCACCCCCTGGCACCTAACGAAAAAACACCTGCTGACCCATGGATGAACCATCTGTACGTGTCGGAATAACAAGCCACTGACTGAGTTCCAACCATCTCTGGAGGCGTCCCATTAACTGGAAGAAGGGAGAAAATGTCCAAAGCCAGTTCTGCCAGAAAACGGTAGTTAGTATTAGTTCTTGTAAACTTACTTATGTGTAGTTTCAGAGCCGGTATGCTTCAACCATCACCTCCATCATCAAATGGATGCCTAATGTACCCCGCCCACACGAAAAAGCGGCCCCTGAGGAAGCCGTCGGAACCCCGACCAATGTAGCCGACCGTGGCAAAACCGCCCCCATCCAACCAGGCCTGAACATGGGGGGACCCAGAGCCTGAGCTCCGAACCAACCCCGAACCTGGAAAGGGAACGCTCACCAGACCAGAAGGCCCAGAGTACACCACTACCCGCTGACCCAGAAATCCCAACAGTCCTCTGGAAAGGAACAACCACACCGCCTGTAATAAGTGTCCTCCCCGCACTGGAATCAGAACCGTCTGCCAGACAGCATTGGTGCCTCCAGACTGACAGTCCTCCTCGATGTCAATCCCAACATCCCCAGCATGCCACTAGTCAATCCCAGAAAAACACCCCCAGGCGAACCAACCACCAGACCCCCCCAGACAACCCAGATTTGGCCCTGGCATTGAAACCCCAATCCCCCGGCCAGATCCAACAACCCGCCTGGACCACCGAAGTGACCCGTCCTGTGAGACCCCCACCATGAGATGCACGGACCCCACTGCCTCAGGCCCTCCCTTCGACCCTGCAGTGCCACATCACCCAGACAGCCCCGTACCTGCCCCCGGCAGAGGAAATCTGGTACGGACCGTGTCCCAGCAGCGCCATCCTGGACACCAGCAGGACCTCCGATCCACAGCCACCGTCACAATTCCGTGCGACCCCTCCACGACCTGCAGGAAAAAACCCACATGACAGCACAAGCAGAACAGTACCCAACCCACAAAAATTGACATACACCCACTACCCAATACCAAAATTAGTTGACAAGTTTGCAATTTTTTTTTTTTTTTTTGTTTGTTTTTTTTTGTTTTTTTAATGTTACAGAGCAGTAAATACACATACCATACCATTTTCATTTTCATGTTGATTTTGTGTCTTTTTTGTAATGTTACAGAGCAGTATATTCACATATAATTTTTTTTTTTTTTTTTTGTTTTTGTTTACATAAAGAATATGCGGGAAGCGATATAATATTTGCACCTGCATCACCAGTTATGGACAAGAACATGCCAGACATCCCTCGCCACCGAGGGGCTCCACCAGACCCCAACCCCCCGCTGGAGGGAAGCCAAAAACTAACACACCATCCCCTCACTCAGTGAAGGGGAACCCAGGCCACTGCCACACCAGTACACTCCTGTAAAGAAAGAAACGGGGGAGGAGGGGGGGGGGGACAGCGAAGCAGGAGGACACTCCAGAGCACAGAGGCAGCTGTAGGAAAGAAGAAAAGCAGACAAGAGGAAGGGATGTGGAAGGAGAAGGAAGGTAAAGGGCCCCAAACAAGGAACACCCCAGCAAAACGACCACATGCGGTCCAACAAGGAGTGAGCCCGCAGCTCCACACAGCACCGAAGATACCTGTGAAGCAAGAAGGATGAGAAGCGAGACTCCGCACACTCCAACGAAGCACTGATCTCGTAGCTCCTCCCTCCAGGCACTGCTCCCAACTCCAGCTACAGCTCTTCCCTCCACGGAGACAATCCCCCCTGGGAGAATGCGCCGACACACCTCCGGCCATATGCAGAACTCCGAGCAGCCTCCCATCTGCACCCGACTAGCCAGAACAGCACACCCTCTCCATCCGCTCACAGCAGCAGGGCTCAACGCAGAGGAGGCTGCGCATGGGCAGGGAAACAACACCCCACAGCCTCCTGACGATACACCTCACCAGCACACCAGTCGGGGACCCCCGGAGAGCGCAACTCCAACACAGCAAGAGGACAACCTGCAGCCATCAGGTAGACTGAATGCACGAGCAGCAGCAAAGCAGGTCCACACTGTTCCAACTTAGCTTTAGAAAGGAAGTGACGACTAGCCAACCTCTCTATATACATATTAAACTCCATCCTCCTCACCTCACTTCCTGTCCCTACCCACTAACTTATTTCTTGCCTCCCCCCAGCTAAGACATGTCTCCCCTTCTTATTCTTCACGGGGAGTTCTTTCTAAGCATTCCCTGAGTGAATGGAGAAAGATTTGGAACAAAAATGTGCTGTACAAGTCTATAGTGTAGAACTTGGAAAACAAATACAACTCTGCTGTATGAACCCTGTCTAACCCCATCAATTGATACCATGTCCCTGATGCTGGTCATCTTATCTTTGTCTCAGGTCCAATAGACAACAAACATGCAGAGGATAATGAATGGGGAGAGACAGCACAAAGGGGGATATCTGTAGTCATAAAAAACACATATTTATTAAACACTAAGAAATACAATACAATAATGTAAAATGGTATAGTTATACATATATGCTAGACGAAGGTGTGGCGAATTAGAGCACCAAAACACATTTAGCTTGCACAAGATAGGACCACACTCCTAGAGCTTCCCGCAATTTAGAAGGGGAGTCATGTCTGAGCGGGGGTAGCAAGCAAAGGGAAGGGGAGGGGTGAACAGGAAGTTAGGTAGTGGAGCGTAGAGAAGGGTATATTAAGAGAGGGGACTGCAGGAGCTTCCTCTTTCCTGGAATGAACAGTGACCCTCCCTAAAGAGTTACGGTTCTGGTTACGTGGATTGGGGGGCTAGGGGTTCTATGAAGGAGTGATGTTTTCTGTTTGTCACAGCTTTTGGGCGCTTTGGGCCCTTGCCAATGGTAGAATGGTCAGTAATTGTGTGATAAAGAGACCAGAGGCCTTGGGACAAGGACACCCGGACTGTGGTTGCAGGTTTAATCACCGGCACCATTGAGCTGCAGTGACCAGCTAATAGGGTGCGGTAAGGTGGAATCAAAAATTGGGATGAGCCTAAGGCTCAGGAAAGGGGTAGGAATTGGCAAGTGCTTAAAGTAAGGAGATTAAAATGGTTGTGTATTGTAATTTCAATAAAGCTGTGGCCTGAGTTAACCCATATCATGTGTCTGTGTCTTTACTTGTGCAATTACACCATGCATAAGACAAGAGAAAGAGGACACTGTGCTTATACCTACGCTGAAGAGAGATGCAAATCTTGTTAGACTGCACAGAAGACGATCCCTACCAAGCGGGACTAGAGACTTCACTTACCTTCATCTGGGGGAAACTGATTCATAATCCAAATAAGGGGACATCTATTACCAGATGGCCCGAGCTTTTTATGTGATATGCTTCTGCTTAACCATTTAAGTGCCAGAGGGATATGCAACGCATTACAGCAGGCACAGCATTAGTGGCAACAGGGGCAGCAATGGTGGCAGCAGGGGCAGCACGTCTAGCAGCAGGCTTAGGCAGCTGATCTGTCCTGCTCTCACTAGTACTACCCTCCCTCTCTTCCCATTCCCTTTTCTCCTTCTCTTCCCATTAAATTCCCCAAGATCCTTTGGGGTGATTTAGGGACACTGGGCAGCATTGGTTCAGTACTACTAGTCACTTTTTCCTCCTCCTCCTCAGACTCAGTGGACACATAAGTGTCCTTTCAGTTCCTCCTTTTAATATTTTTAAACCTGCTCATAGTGATAGTAGTCACTATTGGAGCGATGCAGGAAACATGCGCAATCACTATGGGAATAGGTTTGCGCATGATTTTGTTGAATTGTACATGAAAAAAATCAAGGTCAGAGAACAGCTGAGCATATTTTTTTGTGGGCGTGGCCAGTCTGTGTGAGTGGAATAGTGAATGCACCTAATGCAGGAAGTGCTATTGCAAATGAATTTATACGTCTGTGTACTGTTGTCGTAAAAAGGATTTTTTATGCGCAATTCAAGAAGCATTCGTATTCAGCTTCCTGGATTAGAACATGTGCAAAATCTATCTGTGCACAAAAATGCCTTTAGCAGATGTGAATATTTCTTGCATCGCGCCATATGAGCCTCTCCTGCCTCAGTTTTGCCTCAAGATCACAGCAGAATAGCACAGCACGTCTACCTCAGTCTGTAGCTGCATCTATTGTGTTTGACTTCCGCAAATATGTCACGTTTTTATAGCGAAAAGGTGAAAACCATGTAAAACAATGGGCTGAAACTTTCAAGCCATTGAAAAAAATGGAAAACAATTTTGGCTAATGGGCGAAAAATGAGAAAATTGGAATCGCTATCTATCTATCTATCTATCTATCTATCTATCTATCTATCTATCTATCTATCTATCTATCTATCTAATCTAGCTATACACAGAGAGCCAACATTTGTATAGCACCACTCACTAATATGAAAGTTCAAATGCCTAGACCTATTCAATAACACATTATATATACAGTCCAGGTGAATGACACACTCACGGGAACTTGATAGATGAATTCAAGGTTCCCTTTATTCCATCAGCTCTTCGGCTATCCTATATAATGATTCACTAGGATGTTTGTCACGATGCAGTCATGTGCAGTAGAGACTGCCCGCATTCGGGCACTCTCTGCTGCTCATGATTGCATCACGTGAGTGAGGCAATGCAAGACTGCACCGCATGGAGCAGTGAGGTAGCAGCCTCTTAACCCTTGCGTTGCGTAACTCTCTGGCACTCAAAGGGTTAACATTACCCGGACCTTGGCCCGTGCTCACAGGCTTTTAGACTAGGATTTAATAAAGGACAAAAGTATGGTTATAACATTAAGCATGGTCATTCTCATTAACTAAATTCACATCAAAGGATACAATCATGAAAAAAAATACCTGCAAACCTTGATTGAAATCTAATAGATATATAGATATAAAATAACAAACAAAATAAGTGTCTTGTAATACCTATTTTATTGGACTAACAGAATTTTGGATTGACAAGCTTTCTTGAGAGCCTCCCTTTCTCAAGACTAAAGCATTTGCTTTAGACTTGAGAAAGGGAGGTTCTCCCAAAAGCTTGTCAATCCAAAATTCTGTTAGTCCAATAAAAAAGGTATTACAAGATACTTATTTTGTTTGTTATTTTACATCTGCATCACTTGACTAATACGGCTACAATCTCCACTCTACTACTATGGAAGATAGATAGATAGATAGATAGATAGATAGATAGATAGATAGATAGATACAGAGGTGTAACTTGAACGGTCCGGGCCCTGGTGCAAGAAGTGCCATGGGCCCCCAACCCCTGAACACATTGGCCCCCGGGCCCTCCACAATGCCACCATTTCCTACCTCCCAATCCCTGGTGGTCCAGTGGAGTGGCAGGAGAGACGGGCTGGCGCGACGTGCTCCTGCACGGTCCTCTTCTGTAATGCAGAGTGCTGGGAAATGATGTCATCTCCCAGCGCTCTGCATTACTAGAGCGCCGGAGGGAGATTGTGGTGCCAGGAGGAGGGGGTCGCAGGGGGCAGCCGGGACCCTGGAGTGACGGGCCCGGTAACGGTTGCGACCCCTGCGATCCCTATTGTTACACCACTGGATAGATAGATAGATAGATAGATAGATAGATAGATAGATAGATAGATAGATAGATAGATACATAGATAGATAGATAGATAGATAGATAGATAGATAGATAGATAGATAGATAGAGTGAGTAATCCATTTTTATTTATTTGTCTGATGTTTCTGTAATTTCTTTCTCACACATTCTCCAGCTCAAGCCTCTCAGGTTGATATATTTAAAGGAGAACTAATGCCTCCTAAAAATAGCCCCCACCCCTCTTTTTTATTTGGCTACAGACGGAAATTCCTAGTGGCCCTAATGAATTTTTCTCTTATGTTTTTTTTCAAGAGATAAGGGGCTAGATTCTATTGCAGGTGCTAAATGTTAACACCCGTTTTATCAAACGTTTTCCTATTGAAGTCTATGGGGAAAACCGGAGATAAAAGCAGTGATAAAATTAGCACCTGTAATAGAATGCAGCCCAAGATCTTCAATCAGTCCTATCAAACTGAATCAGGCAGTGGGCATGAGCCTAATTAACCCTTTATGGACCAAAGAGATGTGCAACACATTGCGAATCAATGTGCCTCACTCCCTTTGAGAGCCAGAAGAGCAAATCAATGTATTGCGTACCCCTCTGGCACTCAGAGGGTTAAAGGGCTAAGATTACCATGTGCTCTGAACAGTTATGACTACCACATGCAGGGAGCAGAGCCTGAGAGGCTGTGGTCCTACTAGCAACTGTCATTCTCATCTCCATTGACCTAACAACCAGGACTTGTATCTAATGATCAAGGGCACAATGTATAGGGGCCATCAGGATTTCCTGTAAGGTAAGTGGGGTGAGGGTATCATATAAGTGTTATTTCTTGTTCAAAATGATAAAATGATGAAAAAATTGTGTTTGTACCTGCAAACCATGACTGTATAATGCAGTGTATGTGTACTGCGTTCTTTATATCTCTGCCTGATGTGACTCTTTCTGTAAGTTATTTCTCCTATTGTCTTCAGCTCAAGCCTCTCAGCATGATATAGTTAATGACTATGACATCAGTTTCTGGAGAAGTTCACACTGGTCGTATTGAGAATCCAAAGCCAATAGGAGTATCCATGTGCCCTGCTCCAGGCAATCAGTCCATGTGAAGGTGAACCTCTGAGAACTGCTAATGTCACACATTTGCTTTTCATTGCACTTCTCTCAGAACCCCATTAACTAGCACAGCTTGAATGTCACGGCTCTGAAGACCAAAAGTCAAACTGCGCACTCAGTCTTTTACCTTAGTATGCGGTGGTGGTGGGGGGTTATTGATGTAGTTAACCCTATTCACATCAGTCAGAGTCTATTAGGAAAATAACAGAATTATACTGTGGTCTCAAAGAAAAAGAGGAGCTATTCTGGGGCAAGTCAACTGCACCACATTGAACAAAGGTAAATTCCCCAAATTCCTTCTCATTTAAAGTGACAGTCAGCCTGTTTCTGACTTTACATATTCTGCAATTGTTCAGCATGAAAAAGTCAGATTGCCTATACTTTTTATTATTTTTTATTTTTCATCTTCACCCATTTTTTTTTACACTTTATATCCCTGACAGAGGGGTCCATGAATTTTTTGCATGAAGAGAGCTTTCTGTCAAGGACCCAGAAAGCAGGAACATTGCTATAATGTATGATGTAGTGGAGGCAGAATTTTCTGCTTAAAGGGATAGTAATGCTTCATAATAAAAGCAGCTCTAGTTAATCATCATAGTATTTGGACTTTGGAGAGTGTTATTTCAATTCTGTCAGAGTTGTAGTTCAAGAGTAATTCAATGACAAAGTATCCCCCTCCTGCCCCTTTTACTGATGTAACACTGCTCAGCCAGATCAGAAGGGAGGTGCCCAGGTAGATTGCAGAGAGGGACAATCTTCCATTAAGATAAGGGAAAAATCTGAAAAACTTGTCAAGGGGGGCAGGACTTTCATTGTTCTCATAGGGAGAAGATTGTCCCCTTCTGTTATCTGTCTGGTCTTACAGCCAGATTCCACATCTGAGAAGAGATGGCTTACACTAGGTAAAAGGGTTGGGAGGGGAAACTTTGCTTGTGAATATCTCTCAAACCATAAAGGTTTGAGAGATAAGACTTATATCGTTCTTCATGTTTTTTTAATGGCTACAAAATAAAATAAAGATAAATTGAAGTATTACTATCCCTTTAAGGGAGAGTGCAGTATACTCCCCCTGTAAGTGCAGTAAATTGAGCTGAGATGATGACCTCACAACAAAAACCCTTTAACCCTTTGAGTTCCAGAGAGGTATTCCACATGTTGCAATACATGGGATCACTCTCTGGTACTCAAAGGATTAAAGGAGCAGTAAAAAAATATTATGAGCTAAAACATTAAAGGGGTTTCCTTTTGAGTAAAACAAATGTGCTATCACTGCTTTGTTCCAAAATTATAATCGTAGAAACAGCTGTTTTTTTTATTATGACCCTATTATCAATAGTGTCACCTAGTGTCCATAGACTCTTTTTTTGCATTCTGTTGGAGAAGATAGTCACTGGCAAAGTTCTCCATACAATGTGATAGTAAAAACTCCACCACGTCATAACAGTTTGAACAGTTATACATTTTCATAAAGTAACGTCTAACAGAGCAAGTGCCTTTGTTTAAAGGGATAGTAATACTTCGCTTTATGTTTATTTTATTTTGTAGGCATTAAAAAAACATGAAGAACGATATGTCTTATCTCTCAAACCTTTATGGTTTGAGAGATATTCACAAGCAAAGTTTCCCCTCCCGCCCATTTTACCTAGTTTAAGCCATCTCTTCTCAGATGTGGAATGCAGTCCATAGACCAGACAGATAACAGAAGGGGACAATCTTCTTCCTATGAGACCAATGCAAACCCTGCCCACCTTGACAAGTTTTTCAGGTTTTTCCCTTATCTCAAATGAAGATTGTCCCTCTCTGCAATCTACCTGGGCACCTACCTTCTGCTCTGAGGTGAGCAGTGTTACATCAGTAAAAGGGGCGGGAGGGAGATACTTTGTCATTGAATTACTCTTGAACTACAACTCTGACAGAATTGAAATAACACTCTCCAAAGTCCAAACACTATGATGATTAATTAGAGCTGTTTTTATTATGAAACATTACTATCCCCTTAACTTGACATGAATAGACCTACAAAATACAAAATATATGTTTGTTTACCATAATAAATGGTTCTGGTCCAATAAGTTGTCCAGGTCCCCTCTCGTTTTCTCGTCCTGAAGATGGTATTGTGGCTTCCTGGACGAAATGTCATGTGGTGATATTGGAATCTATAAGCAAGTAATTTAGAGTGTTATACTTTTTATTTAAATCATATTATTCTACTGCTTAATGCTTATATGTCAACAGTGACAGAAAATGGCAGGTAAGCCCCCATGAGTTAATCCTTTGAGTGCCAGGGGGTACGGAATGCATTGCAAAGCAATGCATTCCGTACCCCTCTGGCTCTCAATTGGTTAATAACCTAGCTAGGAATAGAATAGTGCAAGAAAAGAAAAAGTCTAATACAGTTCTCTTGAAAAGATGGTTTCTCATCAAAAGCCCCTTAAACGAATGGTAAACCCTTACTATGAGACTCTTTGCTGAATAAAAAAAATATTAACTTTGCAGTGAGATGCTTAATTTCAAAGCTATTATACTTCAAGCTGCTGTATTCTGTAGTACCCTGTTAGCAGAAGTACCTCCTAGTGTCCTATTGCATTCCATGGGAGAGGTGAGCCAGTGGCTACAGTTCATGGTAACAGCTTAACCATTTCATGACAGTTTGAACTGTTGGAATTAGTTTTTTATGTGGCATATCCAAAATTATACTTGATGCATATGATATTTTTTGCCCAGACTTTTCCCTAGTGTTGCACCTCGTGTAGCAGAATATAGTACTTACTCCACAGTATCTTTTTAGAATGTTTCCATATTTGATATCACATGTAAAATTCTTCTCATGTAGTCTGACAAAAATGCATCATAACAAGATAAAAATATGGCTGACAAGGACACCTTGAGAACACTTATACCATGAATAATTCCCATACGTCATTAATATCATCACAAATAATGTTTTATTGGAAAAACCTTAATGCAAACCTGTTAGCTACACAGCTTTTTGTCTCATTAACCCATTGAGTGCCAGTGTTGCAATGAGTTGGATACGTCCCTGGCATTCAAAGGGTTAAATGTACCATTTTAAACTGTTATACCTTTATTTAGTAGTTGGGTAATTTAAACTCTGCAGATTGTATTGCACTTTGTAATGTTATTAACCCTTAGAGTGCCAGAGGGGTAAGCAATAATGTATTGTAAAGCAATGCATTGCGTACCCTCTCTGGCACTCAAAGAGTTACAGTTTGTATTTACAAATTTCTTTATAGACTTTCATGGGATGGCTCAATAGAACCAGAACTTGTTAAAAGTAACCTTAAAGTAACAGTACACTTTTTTTATGAAAACATATATTGTAGGGCTTTTCCTGTTGAATTAAATAAGAGTACTCCCACCGTCAAGAGATGCATATTTCTAGATTTATTTTGGTTTTAACCTGTGTTTTTTTACATTAGCAGTGCCCTCTAGTGGTCAAATTCCAATTAGTTTTTCTGTTACATTCAAATGGGGAGTAAAGTCAGTGACACACAGTTCTCCATAGAATGTGTTAGAAACTGCTGAGACATTCCTGACAGAACTTTCAGGAAGTAACACACAGTAAATTCCCTTCCTGATTATTTGAACTGTTATAAATTTTGAATAAAACTTTACTGCTCCTTTAACTCTTCCTTTTTCAGAATTTGGTTTCAGTTATACATGACCACTCTGGACATCTCAGAATTTGCAAGTTTTTAGACCATCTCGCAAAAATTATCAGTTGAATTGTAACATAGTTCTTGGTCAGATAAAGACTACATAATGAATTACTCACATGTCCAAAAAACACCTCTTTCCAGTATTTCTGTGGTAAATTAAATTGCTGGAATTAACTGATAAGGAGGAATAATCATGCAAACTAGTTCAAGATGGGAGTTCCCACTGAGGGGGAGGACTTTGAAAAGTGATGGGTCTTTTATAGTGTTGAGCGAGCACCCCGATGCTCGGGTGCTCGGGTGCTCTGACCGAGCACCCCCTGAGGCTCGAGTGCTCGGCCGAGCACCCGAGCCCCATTCAAATGAATGGGGCGACACGAGCATTACACCAGGCACCCCCTGCTCTGATGAGGGGAGGGTGCCTGGTCAATGACCCCCTTCATCTCCGCTATGCCCCCTTCATCTCTGAATGCCCCCTTCATCTCCGCAATGTCCCCCTTCATCTCCGCAATGTCCCCCTTCATCTCCGCTATGCCCCTCTTCCACAATGTCCCCGTTCATCTCCGCTATGCCCCTCTTCCACAATGTCCCCCTTCATCTCCTCTATGCCCCTCTTCCACAATGTCCCCCTTCATCTCCGCTATGCCCCTCTTCCACAATGTCCCCCTTCATCTCCTCTATGCCATAGAGGAGATGAAGGGGGACATTGTGGAAGAGGGGCATAGCGGAGATGAAGGGGGACATTGTGGAAGAGGGGCATAGCGGAGATGAAGGGGGACATTGTGGAAGAGGGGCATAGCGGAGATGAAGGGGGACATTGTGGAAGAGGGGCATAGAGTCTATGCCCCTCTTCCACAATGTCCCCCTTCATCTCCGCAATGCCCCCTTCATCTCCACAATGCCCCCGTACCTCCAGTCCCTGGTGGTCCAGCGGAGCGTCTTCTGATCTGTGCCTCTTCCGGCACAGATCCCCGCCACCCGAACATGGCGGGAGAGCACATGGCGGTACTCGACGAGTACCGCCATGTGCCGAGCAGAGCGATGCTCGAGCCGATCCGAGCATCGGCCGAGCACGCTCGCTCAACACTAGTCTTTTATAATAGGCTGATGTACTGAGGAAAATTGCAGTAATTCTGGGCCAAACAGACTGCACCATAGGGAACAACAAATACTCATCACTGATTTAAATCTAGTCACCCAGAATCACTTATCTGGAAATGTTAGATCATATTTGTGTGTTCTACAACCATTCATGGACTTTGCTATTGCTTTCTGGTAAAGAATACATTAGGTAGGTAATACTGTACAAATGTGATTTTATTGGGGATGGGGGTATACATGCATAATGAGGGGGATTCGGATTTACTAATGGAAATGTATTATTTATATGGTTTAATTATGGATTTTTGGATATGTTCTTAATGCTGCACATTTGTCACTGTGGCATTCTCTTTCAAATAATCTTCTGTCCATAGTAGAACACAGGGCTGGATCAAGGCATTATGCTGCCTGGGTCCATGGATGAAATGCTGCCCCCACCCCAAATAAAAAAAAAAACACCCACTAAGACACGTAAAAAGGAAAAAAAAAACATCTTGGTCAGGGCTGAGCAATCATAATCTCATTCCTGCACTAACATAATGTTAGTGCAGAGATTACATTTTTATGATGCCCAAGCCTAACCGTTTTTTTTCCCTTTTTACCAATTCAAAAATAAGCTTAACAGGATACACATATTGCCCTTCAATCTCCGCAATGCCCCCCACATCTCCACAATACTCCTTCCACATTGCCCCTCAGTCTCCACAATGCCTCCCATATCTCCACAATGCCCCCTTCATCTCCACAATGCCCTCCATATCTCCACAATGTCCCTTCCACAATGCCCCCTTCATCTCCACAATGCCCCCCATATCTCCACAATGCCCCTTCCACAATTCCTCTTCATCTCCACAATGCCCCCCATATCGCCACAATGCCCCCTTCATCTCCACAATGCCACCCATATCTCCACAAAGCCCCTTCAACATTGCCCCTAATCTCCACAATGCCCCTCAATCTCCATATTGCAGCTCAATCTCCACAATGTTCCCCAGTCTCCACATTGCCCCAATCCCCCTCAATCTCCACAATGCCCCCTAATCTCCACATTGCCCCTTCAACTCCACAATGACCCCCATTCTTCATATTGCCCCTTCAATCTCCACAATGGCCCCCAGTCTCCACATTGCCCCTTCAATATCCGCAATACTCCCCAATCTCCACATTGCCCAATCCCCCTCAATCTCCACATTTCCCTCCAATCTCCACAGTGCCCCCAATCTCTACAATGCCCCTCAATCTCCACATTGCCCCCATATCTCCACATTGCCCCTTCCACATTGCCCCTCAATCTCCACAATGCCCCTTCATCTCCACAATGCCCCTTCCACATTGCCCCTCAGTCTCCACAATGCCCCCCAATCTCCACATTGCCCCCTCAAACTCCATAATGCCCCTCAATCTCCATATCTACCTCGAGTCACTGGTGGTCTAGTGGCATGGAATGAGAGAGACTGTGCCTCCTTCGAAACAGAGCTGAAGCTCCCGCACGGTTCTCAGTAATGCAGAGCGCTGGGAGATGATGTAATCTCCCCGCGCTCTGTATTACTAGAGCGCCGGAGACTAGTGGGAGATCAGCTGGATTGCTGCCCCTGTCAGAGTGCCACCTGGGTCCATGAACCCACCAGGACCCATGTAATGGCTGGATCTGGTAGAACAATGAGCTGAGATAAAGGCTCTTTAAGCCCTTGAAGATCATCAAGGGGTTAAAGGAGCAGTAAACAGCTCTTTATGAAAACCTATACGTTATAGGGCTTTTCCTGCCGAGTAGAAAAAAGGTACATTAACTTGCTGGCAGTTTTATATTCAAAGATAATAACCTTCCATACTGTCAGGAAGTGATGAAGCTATTCTCACATTCCAAGGAGGACTGTATTCAGCGAATCACATCGCTCATGCAACACATGCATTGCAACTGAATACATTGTGAAGATCTGTTAAACTGTAGGTCCACTTTCTGGACACAAGGGGGCACTGTTAATGTTAAAAAAAACATAGGTGACAAAATAAACATTCCCCCTGATTTAAATTCTTAGTATTTATTTATGCATACAGGGGTCTAGCATTCTGACATGTACCTCACAGTTTGTACTGTCACTGGATTCTACTCTTTCCAGTGATTGTTATTACACCAATGGGGGCTGAGATGTCAGCTCCAGTAGAGCTCTCTGCACCCCGGTTTATTTATTTAATTCTTTCTTAATACTGAAACATGTTAGTTGAAACCCAGAAACTAGTTCCCACTGAAGTTTTTGTTGATAAGAGTTTGGAGGGCCAAGATCTGGGACCCCAGCCCAGATTATGCCCTCTCTGCAGTTTTCTTCTGGTTCACTGGGCATATTCATACTGAGACATTATTGAGCACACACAGGGTGTATAAATATGCAGCTAGTTCCCTTGGAGCACTAGTATGGATGTAACTCCAGTGGAATTTCAGATAAATATTAAATATCTGTTAACTCTGTAGTTTCGCTCCTTAGTGCCCAGGCCATGACATCTCTGGTCTTTCTCATTCAGTTGAGAGAGTATCACAATGTCCTCCAAGATTTTATCTGCACTCAAGTGGACATCAGAAGGAAACATAATTAACTGCGCAAGCCAAGGAAAACCCTGAGAGTGACTGAGAACAATGATCCACAGATCAAAATGCAATGCCTATTATAAGTAAACTAGTTGAAGAGCCCGTTACACAGGCCACAGTGCCACTGCCAGCTGGTCGCGGGGCAGTCATGCACAGTAGAGACTGCCCACGCTGCAGCTGATACAGTGCCAGCCGGTCGCGGTACAGTCATGCTCAGTAGAAACTGCCCGTGCTGCTGCTGATACAGAGCAGGACGCTCCTTCGGAACGCCCCTCTCTGTATCAGCCTCGTCACTGGCAGTCTCTACTGCGCATGACTGCGGCGTTACACATGTTTTAGCGAATTATTACATAGGATACTGACAATGATAAAGTTGACAAGGTAAGACTGGTAGCAAAAAAATAAGTGACACATGCACTTTAAGTTGTGTACAACATAAAATAAATAGTTGGGCTACATATCGAATACTACTAAAACAGTATTTTTTTTTTTTTTTTTTAAGTTTTATTTCAAGTAAATTTAACTTAGAAAGGCAGGGCTGCAGCTACATCTGCATAGACTGCTCTGCCTCTGCCCTCCCCCCTACTCCAATGATGGAGGCTTCTGCCTGTAAGCTGGAGCGATCTCATTGGCAGAGATCCATATCTAGACAATGAGACTGCTCCAGCTTACAGACAGAAGCCTCCGTCATCAGAGGAGGGAGGAGAGCAAAGGCAGAGCAGTCTATGCAGAAGTAGTCCAGACTTTCTAAGTTAAATTTACACAAAATAAAACTTAAGAAAAAAAATTAATGCCATTTTAGTAGTATTGGATATGTAGCCCAACTGTTTATGCTATGTTATACACAGGTGACACATCCACGTTAAGTGAAATAAGAATAAGCTATTGAATAAATAGGTGAATAAAAAATATCAATAAGGATATATAAAAGTATATATATAAAACACAGTAAGATAAATGAAAATAATCACCTAGAATAAATTGCAAAAATTGTCCATAAAGTGAAAATATCTCCATATTTAGTTATAAGAATGATCCTTTAGTTTTGATCCCTATATGGTGGTAAAATAGCAATAAGTAGCTACAGTACCTCGTCTCAATATGGCAGAGGTAGTTTTAGAAGATAATAAAATTGATGAGATATGCTAAGAGAGTTAATGGAGTAAATTAATTATGAAGGATACGTAATCCAATATGAATGATGATGGAAAGGGTGACAGCAGTGTTCCTCTTAATGCAGCTCAACTGAGTGACCATGTTCACAAATAGAAATTCTGGTAAAAAATGTACACGTGCAAAGAAGAGGAGCGGACATTATCTACGTGTAACAAAATTTATTAGTGCAGAAAAACCACATACAATCTTCGGTATATACACTCACATTTTGCCAATCTTGGGCATTAGGTGCCTCTGGGATCCCTACACCTGGTAATTGTCGAAGCTGTGCCCACCGAACTGTCCTAAGATCAGAAGTGCTATTCCTGACTTGTCCCTTTTAGGTAATAGACTGGATGATCTTTTATAAAATGCCGGTATTTTTTTGAATACACTGCACATGTGCTCCAAACACTGAGTAGTGAGTAGGATCTCTCCGCTTACAAGGACTAGAGAGCAGATTCACACAGGGGGCATGGGAGGGACCAGTAACAAGAATGAGTGCTATACTGAAATGGCACTACACATATCACGGAGCCTACTCTCTACTTCATCAGGGAAATTCTGAGTACACGTACAGTGTAGGGCAAGGGATACCTCCAGTCTACCATCAAAAGAGGACAAGTCATGTACAGCATTTGTAAGACTTTTACAAGGACTGTATCTTTTAGACCAGCTGATCTCAGGACAGTTCAGTTGGGCCATATATTTGGGCCATGGAGAGTGTTAAGTCAATACTGTTAAAGTTGTAGTTCAAGAATAATTTAATATTAGAGTATCCCCCTCCTGTTCCTTTTACTGATGTAACACTGCTCACCTCAGAGCAGCAAGACTGTCCAGATGGATTGCAGAGAGGGACAATCTTCAGTTAGCATAAGGAAAAACCTGTCAAGGGAAGCAGGGTTTTCCTTATGCTCACAGTAAGAGGATTGTTCTTTGCTGTGACCTGTCCGGTCAAGTGACCAGATTCTACATCTAAGGGGAGGTGGCTTACACTGGGTAAAAGGGGTGGCAGATACTTTATCATTCAATTACTCTTGAACTGCATCTCTGATTGTATTGAAATACCAATCTCCATGGCCCAAATACTATGAAGATTAATTAGAGATGCTATTTTTGTGAAACATTACTAACCATATAAAGGCAAAAGTGCACGTTTTATAAGGGTCATTAGGACTTTCAGCATATGGTAAGGTAAGAAGTGGATCAAAGCAGGAGTTGCACGTTCTACTTTAAATATGAGTGTGGGGAACACTAGGTTAGGATGTATGCACATACACAGTTATAATTTCATAGAAGTTCATCTACTTAGTTTATCGCATTTTGTAATTGGAGATTTGACAATTTTTTTCACTTGGATAAGCTTTGTAAGTGCACTTCGTTACTAATATTATTCACACCGTTAAAATCCATTTTCTAGCACTGCTGGATACATTTTAATATAAAACAGGATTAACATAGAATACCACTGATTGTTTGTGTATAAGCATATCCAACATATAATTAAGACAAACACTAGTTTTCTACGGGCACCATTTAGTTGGTCAAAAATTGGATATTTTTCCCTTCTGCACTGCAGATGTACAATATGCAGCTAAATAACCATGAGACAACAAATGACCTAAAGAGGTGTGTGTTATGAATCAATGTCTGTAATGCTTGAGTGAGGACCATTTTTCTGTAGTCATTAACTATAATTAGCAGAGGAAAACATGATTTATGCAACACTGATGTGCAGAGCAAGCTAAAGAGGCTTTACAAAGAAATGCAATGAAATCAACAGACTTCCCTATAAAGAAGAAAATAGCAGAGGTTAGCCCTTCGAGTTGCCCACACGTCTCTGTGACTCAAAGGGTTAAACCCGTATTTATATTTGCTAGCGGAGCATATGTTGAATTGCAAGTCATTTTTTAAATTAAATTCTGTCAGAGTTGTAGTTCAAGAGTAATTGAATGATAAAGTATCCCCCTCCCGCCCCTTTTACTGATGTAACATTGCTACCTCAGAGCAGTAAGAGTGTCCGGATGGATTGCAGAGAGGGACAATCTTCAGTGAGCAGAAGGAAAAACCTGAAAAACCTGTCATGGGTGCAGGGGTTTCCTTATGATCACAGTAAGAAGATTATCCCTTGCTGTGACCTGTCTGGTCTTAAGACCAGATTCCACACCTGGGGGGAGGCGGCTTAAACTAGGTAAAAGTGGTGATAGGGGGATACTTTATCATTCAATTACTCTTGGACAAAAACTCTGACAGTAGTGAAATAACACTCTCCATGGCCCAAATACTATGAATATTAACTGGAGCTGCTTTCTTTGTGAAACATTACTATCCCTTTAACTCTTTGAGTGTCAGAGAGGTACCCAATGCAGTGCACTGCAATGAGTTTGTTAACTCTCTGGCAAGAAAAGGCTTAAAGGGACAGTGTCATATAAAAAGTATATAAAACAAAAGTATTCATATATTTCAGAGACATTTTCATGTAAAAGTTATTACAGCTCAAACTTGCAGTTTGAAAACTCTGTTTTGTTGTCCTCTTTCACGGACATAACATCCAAGACTGATTGAAGATGTTTTCATTTGAACAAAGACAGACAGTCAAATTTTTTATGGGACGTTCATGGCCATAGAAAGGTAAATAGGGGGTAGTACTGTGAGATGTTAATTCTCCTTTAAATATCAATTGTATTAACCCCTTAACATCCGGCGGTCCTGGGACGTTTCTGTCCCATAAGGACCGCACTGAACCACGTGGACGCGCCGGTACACGTGACCTGTTGCGTGTATCGGCTCGTCACTATGGGTCCTGATAGAGATCGCTCCGATCTTGGAGGGGTCAATTTCAGGCCCTATTTTTACTTACAGTGCTCCCGGTAGAGCGCTGTAAGTAAAAAGTACGTGACGTACTATGACTGTCATCGGTCCTTGAGTATTTCAAGGACCGTGATGGTCATAGTACGGCACATGTCGTTAAGGGGTTAATCAGTCACCATGACTGCCTTCTAAGTCAGATAGAGGTTTATATGGACAGTCAATTGTCAGAACTCCTGATGTTGGAGAATAAAACTCTCATCATCCCCAACTAAATGGGATATACAACACTCATCATCCCCATATAGCTGGGGTATAAAACTCTCTTCATCCCCAACCAGCTGGGGTAAAAAAACTCACATCACCCCCAACCAGCTTGGGTACAAATTACATCAGGGATGTCCAAGTTCAGTCTTCAAGGGCCACCAACAGTCCAGGATGTAAGGATTTCCCTGATTAAGCACAGGTGAGTTAATCAGTGGCTCATTCATTGTGACTGACTCACCTGTGCTTAAGCAGTGAAATCGTTAAATCCTGTACTGTTGGTGGCTCTTCAGGAATTAACTCATATCATCCCAAACCAGGTGAAGTATGCAACATACATCATCGCCAACCTGGGGATATATAACTAACATCATGCCCATCCTGCTGGGTTACACAACTCACATTACCCACAACCAACTGAGGTATACAACGCGTTTCATCCCTATCCAGCTAGGGTATACCACTCACATCATCCCCAGCCAGGTGAAGTACGCAACATATACCATCCCCAACCTGATGGGATATATAACTAACATCATCCCCAACCTGTTGGAGTATACAACTCACATCATCCCCACCCTGTAGGGGTGCACAACTCACATCATCCCCATTTTGTTGGGATATATAACTAACATCATCCCCAACCTGTTGGGGTATACAACTTGACATTATCCCTATTCAGTTAGGGTATACAAGTCACATCGTCTCCAACCAGCTGGGGTATAAAACTCTCATCATCCCCAACCAGCTCGGGTATACAATGGTCTTGTCTTCCTGGGTTGATTAAAATTGCTATATCTTGATAATGCTAAAGAGACAAACTGCATAGGGCCATTAGGATTTTTTGGCCATAGTAAGGTAATGTGGGGTTATTATTAAAGGGATAGTAATGTTTCATAATAAAAGCAGCACTAATTAATCATCATAGTATTTGGACTTTGGAGAGTGTTATTTCAGTTTTGTCAGAGTTGTAGTTCAAGAGTAATTCAATGATAAAGTATCCCCCTTGCACCCCTTTTACTGATATAACACTGCTCAGCCAGAGCAGAAGGGAGGTGCCCAGGTAGACTGCAGAGAGGGACAATCTTCAATTAAGATAAGGAAAAACCTGACAAATTTGTTAAGGGGGGCAGAGCTTTCATTGTTCTCATAGGAAGAAGATTGTCCCCTTCTGTTATCTGTCTGGTCTATGGACTGGATTCCACATCTGAGAAGAGATGGCTTACACTAGGTAAAAGGGGCAAGAGGGGAAACTTTACTTGTGAATATCTCTTAAACCAGGGAAAAACCTGAAAAGCTTGCCTGGACTGCATTCCACATCTGAGAAGAGAAAGCTTACACTAGGTAAAAGGGGCAGGAGGGGAAACTTTGCTTGTGAATATCTCTTAAACCATAAAGGTTTGAGAGATAAGACTTATATCATTCTTCATGTTTTTTTAATGCCTACAAAATAAAATAAAGTTAAAACGAAGTATTACTATCCCTTTAAGATATGGTAATTCTCCTTTAGTATAAATTCCCCAAAACATCTTAACATGTTGCTAATCCGTCATTTTAGTTTGTTTGTAAAAGATAACATATGTGACATTGTGTCAGCCTAATTTGAAGCTTGAAAGCACAAAGACAGCAAATTGTAAGTACCTCATCTTTATTGGAAAAACTAACTGCATTAAAGACAAGGACAAGACGGATAGACAAGGACAAAACCTTCTTTGTCAGTCTTCGAGGACAAACCTAACAAATATTTCATTTGCATCTGAGAAGTTATTGAATGGCTGTGAAAAAAGTCAAACAGATTTAGTGGAAGGAAGTTGAAAGGACAGAATATAAAGTGGGAAAAAAGTTGCACTCTTTTTGAGGTCAAAGAGGAGAATATTCATATGCGGGGATGCAAGAAGAAACGTCAGCACAGAGGAGAGGAAAATTAAAATCTCAAAATTTTCCTTAAGATATTATTATGATAATAATATTTCCAAAGTCCCTTTATGCTGCAGAGCAAATTACCTTTATATTTCAAAGGCTCTTACGTAGTCACCTCAGGGGTGCAATCTTGGCAGCAGTGCCTCTGGCACTCTGATATTTACATACAGATTGTACATGCAAGTCACACTGCACATTTATTTATTTATTTAGACAGTGTCTTGCCAGCAAGAATACATTGAGAGTTCTCTCATTTTCAAGGATGTCCTGGAGAGCTTTTACAATCTAAAGTTACATATTTACACAGATAAAGAGACAAAAAACGATAACTTATGTATACATATATAAATAATAAATAGAAATAGTGCATTACATGTTATATTCAGTTATCTGTTCAATAAATAATCATTGTACAAGTCTTCTATTTGAGCCACAGTCACAAGGTCATGCAAGATAAAAGTAATTTAAATGGATAGTAATGTTTCATAATAAAAGCAGCTCTAATTAATCATCATAGTATTTGGACTTTGGAGAGTGTTATTTCAGTTCTGTCAGAGTTGTAGTTCAAGAGTAATTCAATGACAAAGTATACACCTCCCGCCCCTTTTACTGATGTAACACTGTTCAGCCAGATCAGAAGGGAGGTGCCCAGGTAGACTGCAGAGAGAGACAATCTTCAATTAAGATAAGGGAAAAAGCTGAAAAACTTTTCAAGGGAGGCAGGGTTTTCATTGTTCTCATAGGAAGAAGATTGTCCCCTGCTGTTATCTGTCTGGTCTATGGACTGCATTCCACATCTGAGAAGAGATGGCTTAAACTAGGTAAAAGCGGCGGGAGGGGAAACTTTGCTTGTGAATATCTCTCAAACCATAAAGGTTTGAGAGATAAGACTTAAATCGTTCTTCATGTTTTTTTAATGCCTACAAAATAAAATAAAGATAAAACAAAGTATTACTATCCCTTTAGACTCAATGGAGGGAGATGCACTGAGGCGGGATAAAGAGTTGATAAACAAGTCATAAAGTGGAGGTAACTTCTCCAGTTTATCACTTCTCCTGTTACATTTTTATTCTATCGAGCTAGTGCACTAAGATTTATCCAACTTTAGAGATCTTAGGGCTAGATTCTATTGCAGGTGCTAAATATTAACACCCGTTAACATCCATTTTCCTATTGAAGTCTATGGAGAAAACTGGAGATAAAAGCAGAGATAAAATTAACACCTATAATACAATATAGCCCTTAGTACTTAGGCTCAATAGAATAACATAGGAACTGGAGAAGTGATGTCACTGGAGAAGTTATCTCTACTTTATCAGCTTTTTATCACTCCTTAGTGCATAACCCCCATTATGTGTTTACAATCATTAGGTGGCACATAATGGGATGAATGCATGGGTGTCCTCATATTTTTATTCTATGGAGCCAATGTACTGAGATTTATCCAACTTTCCAGATGTTAGTGCATAGGCTCCATAGAATAAGATAGGACCTGGAGATGTAACATCACTGGAGAAGTAATCTCTACTTTATCACCTCTTTATCACGCCTTAGTGCATAACCCTCATTATGTGTTTTCAATCATTAGGTGGCACATTGTATAAATGCATGGGTGTCCACAGGGAGGGCCACTTACAACCCCTGCACTTGCCCAAGGCCAGCCCATAACTACTGACATAGACTTTAGAACCTACCCTGATTATGGCTTTGCCCACCTTGGAGACATTTCTTCTGATGCCCATGGATGAATGCAGAATTGCAGTTTCATTGGCATTATCCTTTACAGTTGTATCTCCACACCAATGCAGTAGGTCTTCCACTTGTTTATATCCCGCTACCACATCTACTAATAAAATTAGAGGGATGGACTTAGGGCATCATCTCTCCCACCCTTAAGGGTTAAATGGGGGCAGGGGGATATTGAACACCACTTTCACTGGCTGAAATATGCCTGGTGCCCCCCCCCATTCAACACACACACACCAATGCATATCTCCCAAGTGTCCCTCTTTAAGACCCAAATCCCTCTGTCCCTCTTTCCCACCCTGATGTCCCTCTTTTTAGGAGCTCAGACTGGTTGTGTGTATAGAAGTGTATAATTTTGCTCTAGAGCAATAAAACTCACATTTTGGATGTTTGTTTAAACATCAGTATATGTGTTTATAAATTAGTTTGCGTAAATAAAATAATTTGGTCTTGTTATAAGTCATTTATTAGAATACACAAGTAGGTGTCAATAGGTCATGAAATAGCCTAAAACAGTGATCAACCCCTGTCCTCACAGGTGTGATGATCAGAGGCTCATTCACATTTTGATTAACTCACCTGTGCTCTAACAAGGAAATCATCAAATCCTGGCCTGTTAGTGGGTCCTGAGGACAGGAGTTGAGAAACACTGGCCTAAAAATTCTCAGTAATGCCCCAACCACAGCCACACCCCCTAAAACATGTGTCCCTCTTTAGCAATTTAAAATGTTGGGAGGTATGCAAATGCCATGTGTTGGATGAAAGAAGAGGACCACATGAGGGCAGTTTAGGTGACATAATAGAGGTGAATTTTAAATATATTTTAAAATCATCAAAATTGTTTTATGTTTTAAATGGGAACCAACCTCAGAAGCCTCCTCAATATACTTTATATTCCACTGGTATGGCATTCCAAAGGGGGGGGGGGTTCTTCCATTGTACAGGCTATTCAGTTATTGCTTGAGAAAGCATACTTTAGGTGTGAAACGCATTGCAAGTGAATCCCTTCCAGCCAGAGGCTATAACATTTGTGTACCAGGATCATTAAAATATTATGTAAGTAAATAAAAAAAAATTATAACCTAAAATATTTTAAGATTTTAAATTTAAAGGGAATTTGTGGACCCATTGCATGGGATACACAGTATATATATTCAGTGTGCATTTATATACTTTTGTTAGGATATATGCAAATTTGTGCTTATAACATGTGGATTGTTGTTTCCAAATAAATTTGTAATTTTATACCTGTTGAAGTTAAATAGCTTTATTTGGGAGAAAAGAACAGACAGCAAACCTGCGCTCCTCCAGTCTAAATGTGAATGGTGTGCCCTGTATTAGGCATATATTATAATACTGTGTATAAGTTTAAGGCATTAGTGCCTACATTTTTTGGCCCAAAAACGAGGTTTAAGCTTACCAACCGTGCCAAGGTTCCTCAAGTGTGGCAAGTCCTACTCTAAACGCTTGAAGTCCCTATCTAAAAATTAAATTTAAAAAAAAAAAAATTAAAATTGAAAATAAAAAATTGACCCCTGAAGAAATGTGGTAGTAACGCGTTGAGCAGGGGGACCCTTTTTACTTTATTTTTGTGTGCATGAAGGTCCCCATGTATGCCGTTAAAAACAAATGACAAACAATATTTAAAAAAGTGTAAGAGAAGACTTGCCTTGTATGCGTGCATATAGTGGACACCCAAAAGGTACTGAAGCTCTATCAGCCCTTATATACAGCTTGTGATCACTCCCACAGGCTACATGAGGAAAAATCTTTTTTTTTTTTTTTTTGGGAGAAAATGCCGGCTTTTGCTTTGTTGTTCTTAAAGGTTATCCGGGAGAGTTACGAGTGTCAGCGCCAGCTCCATTACATCTTATTTGCTGCTTCTTTGATTCAGGTTTGTTGGATATCCTAAGGAGTTAAGGCTGCAGGACAATGCTTCTCTCATCTCTATTTCAAATACAGCTTTCAGATTTTAGCACCTCTATACGTTTTTATTGAGGCTCTTATTGGCTACCATTTTAATGAACCAGATGTACAATGCATGAGTAAAAGCTCATCAAGCTATGAGGTATGAAGACAGAGGATTTTAATCCACCATGAAGGACCTGACAGCCTTCAAAAAGGATTCTGGACAAAAGAGGAATCCCCATCAATGCCATACCTATGGCATGTAACGCATAATTAATTTTAAAAGTTAACTTTAACCCCTAGGACGCTAGATATATGTCCAGTACACTGCGTCTAAAAATTAAATGTTGACACTAGTATTTTTTTGTTTTTTTTTTAATGTTTTATTTATTTATTTTGCTTTATCAGTTGTCACGATCATTGAAATGTGCCAAAGATTTAAAAACATTTTAAAATGAAAGTAAAGAATAAGTAAAACTTATTAATAACCCCCTTACGTACTATGGCCAGAAAATACTAATGGCCTCAATTCATTTTCCTCTTGTGTCTTTCCTTACATTGACATGTCCATACCTGGGAATTTTCAAAATGAGCTCATCCTGAGATTTTAAAATATTAACTCTTAGCGATTCCCATAACGTTCATTGTAGGGATATGTTCCGGCTTGCTGTAACCCAACGATACCTCAGTTAGTCCTCAGTTAACCTAAAACAAGCTACATTTAACCCTTTGAGTGCCAGAGGGGTATGCAATGCATTGCTTTACAATGCATTGCATACCCTGCTGGCACTCAAAGGGTTAAAGCGATAATAATACTTTATTTACACCATGGTACATATTAAATCAAATAAATGATCCAAGTCCTGTTGCTCTATCTTGTATAGTTTTATTGTAATATCCTTCTACAGTTTCCCCCTCCACTTTTACACACATCAGCGCTCTAGCTGACAGACTTAGATTATGGTCCCAGGACCGGGCGGCTCATCTGCAGAGCTGAAATAGCATTGTATACAAAGAGAATCTTCATGAGAATGGTCTACTGCCTCAAACCAGTCACACTTTGTAGACCGTTCTCGTGAAGATTATCTTTGTATACAATGTTATTTCAGCTCTGCAGATGAGCCGTCCAATTCCAGGACCAGGATCTACGTCTGTCAGCTAGATCCCTGACTTGAGTAAAAGGGGCGGGGAAACTTTAGAAGGATATTACAATAAAACTATAAAGGTTAGAGCAACAGGATTTGGATCATTTACTTTATTTATTTAATATGTACAATATTAAAAATGGTATAAATAAAGTATTACTATCCCTTTAAGAGATCTCACTGTATGAATGATGAACATACTCAACACATACATGACAAACATGACTTCTTCTTGTGCCTTTCAGATAGCAGTAGCACCAGTTTAGATGATAAAGAAGCAATAAATTGGTGGAGATCATGTTTGTAGCAGGTAACACTAGACTCTCCCACCCTGAGAATTTAGCTCTTCATCCCGAGACCCTGAGATTTGTGTTAAAACCCTGAGTCACAGGGTCAGACCTTGAAAGTTCCTAGGTATGGTCATGTCCGTGGAGGCAAACATAACACTGGCACAGTGCGTGATTGTGAAGTTTACGTTGCACATCCCTCTAGTCCTTAATCCTTTAAGGACCCATGACAGGACCATCACACCTGTCCTGGCACTTAAGGACCAGTGATGGTCCTGGTATATCATGGAATTCTGGGGTGGTTGCAAGCCACTCTGCCATCCCAGAATTAATCTTGCAAAAAAGGATTGGGCAGTTGTTATGGGATTAAAGGGTTAAGAATCTCATGTGCAGTGAGCAGAGTTTGAGGTCCTGCTACCAGCTGTCATATTTGCCTGCATGGACATGGCATCCGGGAATCACTGACAATGGTTTATCTTAAACCAAGGAGTAAGGGAGAATTTCATTGAGCCCGTTAGTATTATCTGGCCATTTCAAGGTAATTCCAGGTTGTTATTAGAAGTTAGTTATCCTATAAGCTTTTTCCACCCTACATCCTATTCAACACAGAGTTTTAAACATTAAAGGGAGAACTGTACCCTATGTTCCAGCAACAAAACAGAAAATGTAGTACCATTTTCTTTAAAGGAATAGTATCACTTGAGTATTACTAATCCCTATAGTAAAGTCCTTTTAAAAATACATGTATTGCCCCCAGTTTCATCTCTCAAACCTTTATGGGGAAGTCAGCTAGAACGCTGACTTCCCCGTAGTCAGCGTTCTAGCTGACTGCAGGGAAGCAAGTCGTACACTTTCAGGCGGCCCTGCAGCACAGCCGCGATCGCGTTAATAAAAAAGAAAACTTTCACTGAAATGGTCTTCTAAGTGTGCTTGGTTTGCAAGCACATGTAGAAGACCGTTTTAGTGATAGATTTTTTTCTTAATTAACGAGATCGCGGCTCTGCTGCAGAGCCACCTGATGATCTAAGACCAGATTTCCCTTCAGTCAGCTACAATGCTGATTTCAGGGAAGGGAGAGGGCAACTTTAAAAGCGATCATCTCTCAAACCATAAAGGTTTGAGAGACGAAACTGGGGGGAATACATGTATTTTTAAAAGGGCTTTACTATAGGGATTAGTAAAACTTAAGTATTAGTATCCCTTTAATATTTAAAGACAACAAGGACATCTTGGAAGAACTATGAAGATGAGGAATTCAGAGGAAGTCAGGGAGAAGAACACTAAAAGGTGAGAATGAGATCTCTGACTCCCTATCAAATATTATTTAATTGATGAAAGCACAGAGCTGCGCTTTCTGTGAATGAACCCAGTGACAGGGTTTACTCCAAAAGCTTGTACTAGAGCCGGCTTATACAGTCACTCCAGCAGTAAGGAAGAAAGGCAGAAAATGCCTTCGGTGTCACCCCATGGATCAACTATCCTTCTGGATAGGTGATCCATGCTAGCGGGGATATAAGGAGGGGTACTGATGATGCTGGATAGATGATCCCTGCTACGGGGGTGTCAGGAGGGGTCCTGATGACCCCCTCAAGGTCTGAACAATATATTTAAAGTAAATATAACACTAAAAAGAAGAAGAGAGGCCGTATAACATATGTTACACATACCTTACCTATTAACCCTTTGAGTACCAGAGGGGTGGCAAACACATTGCAATGCATTGCTACCTCTCTGGGACTCATAGGGTTAATCATGCAATACAAATATATATATATCAATATTTGTCAACAATATTTGTCGAATTAAAATGGTGCAAGAAAGCACTATAAGTCGAATATCAAAGAGGGAGTTAATATGTGGAAGAGGGCACTCTATGTCAGATTTCAATTATGTGTACTGTATTCTGCACTGTTTTGTTTGAACAACGATGGTTTTAAACCGTTGTTGTGGCAGCTACGCCTCAACTCACAGACAAAAAATGTAACCACAAAATACGCTGTAATACTGAACGTAGGTAACAGAATGCTATTTGCATGTTGTTTATAGTTGTTTCCTACGGGCTTTTTTTTGACTGGCGGTGCATATAACTGCCTCTGAATTTGTTTTCACAAATACTAAAACCTGACGTAAAAAAACAAAACGCCTGTTTTTTCGGGGGGTTTTTAGCGCTGGTAATAGAATCAAACCTATATTGCCATATTTTCAAAGAGGATCCCTTTAAAGAGGGACATTATCCCAGAATTAGCCAAGAATTATATATAAGATTGTGCCAGCCCTTAACCCCTTAACGACATGTGACGTACTATGACCGTCACGGTCCTTGAAATACTCAAGGACCCATGGCGGTCATAGTACGTCACGTACTTTTTACTTACAGCGCTCTACCGGGAGCGCTGTAAGTAAAAATAGGGCCTGAAATTGACCGCTCCAAGATCGGAGCGATCTCTATCAGGCCTCATAATGACGCGCCGATACACGCGACAGGTCACGTGTACCAGTGCGTCCAAGTGCTCCTATGCGGTCCTTATGGGACGGAAATGTCCCAGGACCGCCGGTCGTTAAGGGGTTAAACAAAAGTCGGTCCCCAGTAAGTTTAGGTAGAAAACAGTTCATAAAAAGGCAGGTTATTTGTATAGCTTCCCCTTCCACGCTGTTTTAAAAAGAACTTACAGGTGTGGGGTTGGAAAGTTTATGACTTTTAGAAGTTTTATTATAGGGGATGATAATATTAATATTTTGACCCTTTTAATAGTTTTCTGAATTGTGAAATGTTCCTTATTGTCTATTTACTAAACTGTGTTTGGGGCCTATAATATGTGGGCCACACAACACAGAAGAACTTGTTTTGGCAGCACATACACAATGCTGGGAGTAGTTTCCCTCTCTGCAATGTGACATGTCCCTGTACTGTCTATCAACACAATCATCCCAGTGTTCTCGGTTTAAGACCTACCAAACATATGACACTTTCTGACATGCATAGTCATTTAGAGATGCACACTAACAGGAAGTCCTTTTGGATATTTAAGTTAAAGGGATAGTGATGTTTCATAATAAAAGCAGCTCTAATTAATCATCATAGTATTTGGACCTTGGAGAGTATTATTTCAATCCTGTCAGAGATGTAGTTCAGGAGTAATTCAATGACAAAGTATCCCCCTCCCGCCCCTTTTACTGATGTAACACTGTTCAGCCAGAGCAGAAGGGAGGTGCCCAGGTAGACCGCAGAGAGTGACAATCTTCAATTAAGATAAGGGAAAAACCTGAAAAACTTGTCTAGGGGGGCAGGGATTTCATTGTTCTCATATGAAGAAAATTGTCCCTTTCTGTTATCTGTCAGTCTTACAACCAGATTCACATCTGAGAAGAGATGGCTTACACTAGGTAAAAGGGGCGGGAGGGGAAACTTTGCTTGTGAATATCTCTCAAACCATAAAGGTTTGAGAGATAAGTCTTCGTGTTTTTTTAATGCCTACAAAATAAAATAAAGACAAAACAAAGAATTACTATCCCTTCAAATTGTATGATCCCAATGGGTCTTAATGAGAGCATTAAGATAAAAGTGTAATTTTTTTATTATCTGATTTTTAGTATGGTTTGTTTCATAGTCTATGGTACAGTATTGATGGTTGTTCTAGGGCAGGGTGACATTTATCATCACTCCCCACCCAGGAAAGGTAGAAAACACAAGTTTCACCATCTGAAAGAATTATCGTGGGAACCTCTCAAATTCTACTTTCCCATTAATTTTATACCCAGCACCAAAAATTTTGTGAAAAGAAGAAAACATTCTCAAAATCCATCCAAAAATACAGATTTTTTTTCTTTTTTTTTAAATCTCTGCACAATATTTTTTGAAAACTGTTTTTTATTAGAGGACCAGTTCAGCCCAAACTCATGACAACAACATTTGCATACAAATACAATACAGATAAGCATGCCAAAAATATATTAATGAAAAAGAGATATAATTGCCACGAGCAGGCCAGCATAGTCCAACACTTTTAACCCTTTTCTTTAGCTCCCACCCCAACCCAGCCACCTTCCCACCATAGTTCCATGTCCCCTGCCTCCCCGCCTCGCTCTCCTCTGCACAATATTTACCTAATTGCCATAGTATAAATAGGTGTCAAAGCAGGCTTTGTTATCGGTGTGAGCTAGGAAGAGGAGGTGAGTCAGCGCAACTGTTGGATAGCTAGAGGGAGAGTGCAGGTGTTGCTTAATTTTGCTTTGTTGATACTTAGGTGGTACTTAGTTGCTGCATAGGTGCTGTTTAGGCGCTGCTTACCAATGTTGCTTAGGTCCTGCTTGTTGGTGCGTCATACTAGGCTATGTTATATCAGTTTTGTATCTTGTCTTGTGTGATTTCTTAAAAAGAAAAGAAAAAAATTATATATATATATACTAGCAGTGTGGGACGTTCTGTTTTAGCTGTCCGCCCCCCCCCCCAGCTGACTTGGCTGGAATCTTGTGAGGAATAGAGGTATGGCCATAGGTGGGGTTAAGGTCACTTTGGATACCTTTGTGTAGAGATGCCAGAGATGAAAATCTGTCCATGCATAAACAGAAATAAAAATGAATGTTGTAAAAATATATATATATATTTATATTTATATATATATATATATATATATATATATATATATATATATAGAGAGAGAGAGAGAGAGAGAGAGAGTTTTTTTATTATTATTTCATTTTTGTTTCTTCTGTGACGTCTGTTCTGTTTGAACTTGTATAAATGTATAGTGGTACTTAGTTGTCTATCTTCATTCCATGCTGGTAAACTCATAGTTGATAACAACAGGGCAACATCTTTGTAACAAAGGCTTGGTTACTCCTAAGTGGCTGTATTTGAAATATAGTGGCTAGAGATGAACAGAAATGTTTTCTCTCCAGCTGAGCAACAAGTCTACCAGTGAATGCAGTGATTTCTTTCCTTTGACTCAATGTAACAAATGGTCTTTAAAATGTTTCGATTATTATTTAAGACATGAAGCGCTGAATTTTTTTGTTCTTCTGTCTTTAAAGGTTCATTAACTCTTAGTCATGGTAGAACAAAAAGTAAATATACTAATGACCTGTCTCTTCATTATGGTAATTGTCTTTCTGCTGAAGTGGCTGTTACGGAAATGAACTGAAGTTCTAAAAGATGAAAATGAAAAGTGCAGTTCTTTTAAGAAATGCATATTTTATAAGGAAAGTATTTAGCATACAAGACATTACTGAGAACATTAACAATTATTCAACCCTTTGAGTGCCAGAGAGGTACGCAAAGGGTTAAAGTGACAGTCAACCGACTTTTTGACTTTACATATTCTACAAGTGCATAATATGTAATGTCAAATTGCCAATACTTTCATTTACTTTCTTTTTCCATATTTTGATTTAATAATTATGTCCCTGACAGTGAGCTAGCTGAATTACTGTTTCCAGAAAGCTTTCTGTCAGAAACTATGAAAGCAAGGATAATGATACAATGTAACACTCTTCATGTTACAGAAAATACAGCACCACAAAACATTCAGAGCAGCATGGACAGTGTTACATTGACCAAACAATATGAATTTTGGGTATATGCATCTAAAAAGTGGTTCTGCAACATTTTTCAGTTGAGGTGTTTCAAATGCAATCACCATGGTATCCTAAAAATCAACCACTTTAACCCACTGGATGCAAAGGAGGTCTCCAATGCTTGGCTTTGCCATTTGTTGGTGACCCCTCTAGCATCCATATGGTTAAAGGGATAGTAATACTTCAGATATTTCAGCTTTAATATTGAAGGTATTAAATAAATAAAGCATCTGTGTCTTTTTTTCTATAGCTTATATAGTTTAAGAGTAATCGCTATGTAAAATTTTCCCCTTCTGCCCCTTTAAGCTATGTCAGCGCTCTAGCTGACAGACTTGTATTCTGGTCAACAGACCGGACAGCTCGTCTGGAGAGCTGAAATAGCATTGCATACACAGCAAATCTTCATGACAACGGTCTACTGCCTCAAACCAGGCACACTTTGTAGACCATTGTCATGAAGATTTCCTTTGTATGCAATGCTATTTTGGCTCTCCAGACAAGCCATACAGTCCGCAGACCAGAATACAAGTCTGTCAGCTAGAGCGCTGACCTAGCTTAAAGGGGCGGGGGGGTAATCTTTACAAAGCAATTACTCTAAAACTATATAACTTATAGAAAAAAGACACGGATGGTTTAGTTTATTTATTAATACCTTCAATATTAAATCTTAAAGTGGAACTACCACCCATTTGAAACTTAGCCCCAAATAATTACCCATCTGGCAACTAGCTGCTAAATAGTGCTAGTCACCAGAATTATCACCGCTTTACTGAGAATGCACATTGCTCCCGGGACTGACAGTCAGTAACCAGCACAGACATCTTCCCATATTGAAGTCTGCGCACCTGCTCTGTCAGTCCCAGTCTGCTCTAGGACACGTTGCTAGGAGCCGTTCGGCTCCAAAAGGGACTGACAGCATAAGTGCATAGAAGTCACTATGAAAAGATGTCTGCACTGGTTACTGTCTGTCAGTCCCAGGAGCAGTGTGCATTCTCAATAACACGGTAATTATTCTGGCGACTAGCACTGTTTAGCAGCTAGTCACCAGATGGGTAATTATTTCGGACAAAGTTTCAAATGGGCGGTAGTTCTGCTTTAAATCTGTTTACTATCCCTTTTAATAGCAATACCAAAAGGCCTTATTCATCAACCTAAAGACATGCAGTACTGGAGGAAGCCATCTTCACCATGGGGGGTGGGGCAAATAAAAATCCCTATTGATGTAAATGGTGCTTTTAACCCCTTGAATGCTAGAGAGTTCTCCAATGTGTGGAAACCACTCTAGCATTCAAGGGGTTACAAAGCTCTCTGTAAGCCCATGAGAAATTGTGGAGTTTCCATTTTACCCCATAGGGTAGTTGTTTTCTTCAGAATTGCACCTCATTAGCATGATAAATGTAGCCCTGAGATCAAGCAGTTGTATCTGATAGAATGTGTTGCAGCTTGTATTGCAAGAGAAATAATAGTTACTGAAATATTTCAATATGCTACAAGCCCTCTGGCAGTCACAGAAGCACACATACCCCTTCTGCTATTCTGATATTTTCCCTGTTTGCCATTACTGAAATTTGTTCTGTGGAACCCAGGGTTCCATGGGATACAGTCTGAGGACCATGGTTCTAAAATATCTAGTGTAGATTTCCTTGTCTGTCCTAAATATTAAGAAGGACTTATATTACTGACATTCCTATTTCCTTAGATGACTGAGAATAGATGTGTGCCCATTGCCCCTCTGACCTTAGTCCCTAGATGAACTATGCATTTTTCTGGAATCAATATGAGTGATACATTTTTCTGCCAGACTTAACATCCATCCTCAGTCGGATCAAGTGTTTGATTGCCTTATTCACTAATACTACTTCTATTACTCTTCTCATAAGATGGTATGTCTTTACTGAATCCTGAGTTAACCATGAAAGGCTTGGTTCATTTTTATACTATTGGCATGGTATTCATTCCTTGTTACTTAAAGGGATAGTGATGTTTCATAATGAAAGCAGGTCTAATTAATCATCATAATATTTGGACTTTGGAGAGTGTTATTTCAATTCTGTCAGAGTTGTAGTTCAAGAGTAATTCAATGACAAAGTATCCCCCTCCCTCCCCTTTTACTGATGTAACATTGCTCAGCCAGAGCAGAAGGGAGATGCCCAGGTAGACTGCAGAGAGGGACAATCTTCAATTAAGATAAGGGGAAAACCTGAAAAACTTGTCAAGGGGGGCAGGGCTTTCATTGTTCTCATCGGAAGAAGATTGTCCCCTGCTGTTATCTGTCTGGTCTATGGACTGGATTCCACATCTGAGAAGAGATGGCTTACACTAGGTAAAAGGGGCGGGAGGGGAACTTTTGCTTGTGAATATCTCTCAAACCATAAAGATTTGAGAGATAAGACTTTTATTGTTCTTCATGTTTTTTTAATGCCTACAAAATAAGGATAAAATGAAGTATTACCATCCCTTTAATATATTTTTTTTACTTCTCAATATTTTCCTTAATTATCCCTATTTTTTTCTCATTTCACTTCCCTTACCCCTCCACCTTTTCTCTTTTTCTCAGCTACAAACCTTTCCCCCGTTACACTCTCCATCTCTCCCCTCTTTCTAATCCCTGCCTGGTTCTTTTATTTCCCACTCTCTACCACCTACTCTTCTTCCTCTAACACTATCTCTCTTACTTTCCTGTTTCAGTCCCTAGTTAAAAGGCATTCACCAAGGAACGTTTGTGTAAAGTCTTTAATTTGTGTTTTTAAAGCGACAACAGATAGCAACGTGTTTAGCTTGTGGAGAATGTGGATTTCATATACTGAGGGATTCCTGAGGGACTACGTCTACTACTACTACTTCTATTACTATTAATACTACTGCTACAGGAACTAGATGTTGCAATAGTACTAACAATAAGTGTCAGGGGTGCTGCACTTCAAACAGCAGCAGAACATTCATAGCTAGAGTTGGGGATGCTACTGTGTTGATGTTTATTCAATAAAAGTGAGTGTGACTGGGTGAGTGATGGACTTGGTAGAATTGACAGTGATGAATGAGATGATTGCGTATTTTTAGGCATGTTACTTTTCCAGAGTCAGACTTTCCATCTAAACTCTGGAAGAGTTTGTAAACAGGAATGTCATTCTTTTTCAGTAAGGGAAAAATTGAGCCTTTTCCTTTTAGCATGTTTTGTGGCAATATCACCATCTCGCTCTCTCACACTCTACTTTATCTGTATCAGAATAAGGGGAGGAGAGTGGAGGGACACATTCTAAAGCAAGATCGTCATCATCCTATATAATAATTCGCTAAATAGTGTGTAACGCCAGCGACATGCGCAGTACACACTGCTGAGCGTGCTGCAGTCATGCGCAGTAGAGACTGCCTGCGCCGCGGCTGATACAGAGCTGGGCGCTCCGAAGGAGCGTCCAGCTCTGTATCAGCCGTGGCGCGGGCAGTCTCTACTGCGCGTGACTTCCCCGCGACCGGGTGGCAGTGGCACTGTGGCCTCTGTAACGGGCTGTTCAACTAGTCATTAATAATTAGGTAATCGACAGCAGCATCCACTTTCTCTCTATTACTTTCATAATCGTGGACGTTTTATAAATCCTGAAAAAGTATATTTTTACTTTTTCCTTTACAGAAATTTATAGACAACTGACCACTTGTTTGGGGTGTTACTGTCACAGTCTGACGCAGCTGATGGTTCAATGCTAAATCCTTCTCTTCTTTGGCAACAACACTAGAATGTGACTCAATGTCTTTATTATGTTTGAAAGCATTAATACTTCTTCTGTTGGTGAAACTTGTCATATCACTTTTACAAATAGTCTGCTCAGGAGGAGTATTATCATTTATTTCACAAACTGCAGCAACCATGACAACAGTCAGTTTTTGTAGTTTGACTTTTGACTACTACTAATATGTCCATGCACTTCAGATACACTTACCCCTGCCCCTTGCAGATATAGTGGACAGGATGATAGTAGTGTTAATTTTGACTGATTATGTGTCTGTTTGAAAAAAATTAATTATGTATATCTCTGCTTCTAGTATATATATCAATGTCACTTTCAACTCCGGTAAAGGATCCCCTGCATTTCTCTGTCACCTATCGGTAAAAAGGGTTTTATTGTTCTTCAACTGTCCCTCTCTGTCACTGTCTAAAAATCGTACCACATTCTCTGTCTGCCTTTATACCAGAAGCTAGTAGGACATTTCAGAGGCTTTCTCCTTCTATCTCAGGGACTGCAATGTTAATTTTGATTAATTTCCTTCATAATCAACAACTTGCAATACACGATAAAATGCACAGCAGCTGGTGCAACAACACCACACCTCATTATATGCTTGTCTCTTGCAGATGTAGTTGTAAGATGTATACAACACAGTTTGTAAACCTGTTCCTCTTTGTTTGTCTTGTATTGAATGTATGATGCATTATGTCTGTCTACATAGTATCAATCACTCATCCATCTTAGGTAGGAAGGATCACCTGCCTGCCTGATGACTACTTATCTGTCAAAATGTTTTTTTTTTATTTATTTTTTAATTAACTTTTTTCTTCACACCAACACCTGGTGCTACCACCAATACCCCATCAATCAACTCCATCTCCCTATTTTTGCCTATCTGTGCTACTATTTGTACTAGCTACCATCAAAGATTTGTCTCTCTCTCCCATACTCAGACTGACAACATGAGGTAAACTGACAACTCCTTTTATATTATAGCATGGAAGGATTATAACAATGCAATTCTCCACAATGTTAGAAATACATTATTATCACTGATATGAATGCTATTTTTCAAATGTCTTTTTAGATGAAACGTTTCCCTCAACCCTATTGTTGGGAAGGATGGAAAATATACTCCGCAAATGATGGGAAGCAAACTATTGTCTACCCTTTCTATCCCATGACTTTCTCTTTTCTTAATATGTTATAATATTCTTTGCATTGTGGAGGTACATGCTTCATCTAAAAGAATCATGTTAGCAAAATAATCTATTCTGTTACCAAGTGCAGAGGGAGGAAACATTTAGCACTACAGATTTTGAATACTACAAGTCCCAACCAGTCAAGAGTCCGCAGCAGAGAAACATAAGCTACTTGTTTTGTGAATGGATTTAGAAATTATTAATTTACACAATCTTTTTGATAATCCCCAGTCCCTAATGATGGTATGTCAAAGACTGCCTTGCCCCAATCTAGTCTTATTATTTAAAGGGACATAAAAGTATAAGTTAACTTTCATCAAAATAAGGGTTACAAGTAAATTCTTAATAGACACTATATCTAGTGTCTTGGAAGCTGGAGAAGTCTCCAAAACATTACTCTGTTATACACTGACACCTCTTTGGCATCAGAGGAGATTACATACAATAGATTTCACAGCTGTCAAATTAAAAGGTAGTCTAAGACATAAGGTGGTTGATGTACTAAAAAACAAGCAATCCTAGAGGAAATCAAATGCACTATATTAGACACAGGCTTTTAAATGCATACTAGACCTCTCTAGCATACAGGAAGTTAAAAGCCCTATTTAAGTCAGTGTTTATAGTTATTTCTAGACTTGTGCACGGGCAAAATTTTGGTTAAAATTCGAATTCGGACAAATTTTTTTTTCCTAATTCAGATGATCCTAATTTCGGACCAGGCCTATTCGATTCGAACGAAATTCTGATCCATTCCGAATTATTCGGCCGAATTTAACATGGGTTAAATTATAGCAGTGCGCCTCCGTGCACGCTGCTATCATTCTTTGCAGACAGGGTGTGCATTTAGAAAAAGATCCATCCCAAAAACGGACATTGTCGTACATTGCCAGTCTGTGCATGTCACCTCTACTCCAGCATGGGATGCCAGTCACAATGCAAACGTCGAACATCGAGAACCCATGCCTGTCATTCAATTTAGCATGTTCGAACATCGAAACCCCATGCCTGTCCTTCAATATAGCATATGCTCGAACATCGAAAACCCATGCCTGTCACATCCTACTCAACATAAGTGGTCGACTCGAACATGGACAAACTACATGTCACATTCTATGTTAGTACATGGTTAAAGATTAAGGTTTCATTTTCTGGTACCAGCCTCCTACCCTACTGTCCCTCTTTAGTACCCAAATTCCTCTCTCTCGTTTTCCTATGCTGATTTCCCCTCATATCAGATAAGTCTATGTGTATATACATTGTAGTGTTTCATACTACATCAAGAATAAACATCAATGATTGTAATGTGATAGATGTAATGTGTTAAAAAGAAAAATTGAGACATTCTGTTGTGAACGAACTGCAACACAGGAGAGAAATAAAAAAAAATGCTTGACTTCTATACAGCATTGTCTTAGTATAGCAATATCACCGCTTTCCGTGAGTGTGCACTACAGGGCTCTACGGTAATTGCTGGGCATTTCCCAACGTCATAATCAGGGGATGATTGGAGTTGTATTCTAACTACTGTTAGGAAACACATAAGTGATGCACATTCATCTCCCACCTAGAAATTATTTACACATGAGGCAACTCCACCAAGTAATACCTAGCCCTTTTCCAAGTGAAAGGACTTCCGGAAAGGCTTCAGATCTCTTAGTGACTCACCTGTTATTGCCAGTCAGCGGGACCCGGAGAGTAGGAAGGGGTGACGCTATGGCTGCAGATTAAGTCTGGCACGGTGCTCTTAGTTGGCCACTTGTCACAATGTTGAAGCTCAGCCCGGCCAGCACCTTCCGGGTGGAGACACCTCACAGCAATCCTGTTCAGGACACATCATGCACTGTCGTGCACTCATACTAGGGATCCCAAATGTTTAGACTCATTTCGTACAGGGGGCACCCTCCTGTATTTGTAAAACCTCTCTAGCAAATCTGGGACGGTAGACCTATTTACTCAAGTCTTGACTTTAGGTGGGCGATAAACAATACAAAATAGGCATAATGTTTGACTATCACATAATTCACGTCACTGAGGTAGCCAACAGGCATCGCCACTGAGTGAGCATAGGGCTGCCCGGCTGCTGACAGTCACACTGATGGGACACCCTGAAACACAGAACTGGCGGAAGAGCACAAAATAAACATGCTATGGGACGGCAAATTGCCGCCCCTGTCAAAGTGCCGCCTGGGACCATGGACCCACTGGGACCCATGTAAGGGCCGGCCCTGTATTCGAACAAATACTTAATATTTTTTTATATTTTGCACAGGAACAAATATTACTTGCTCTTGCAGTGGCAATAACTGGAACTAATGCTGGCTGCCTACCTATGCCTAGCCTAATGCTACCTGCCTGCCTACACAACAACTGTACACTCTCTAATCTCTTCTCTCTCTGAGCTCCAACAACCCAATGAGGAAATGCAGGCAGTCTGTCTGTCTGACTGTGTCATTAGTCCAACCCCCATCATGAAACGAAGAAGGCTATTCGAATACAGACAAAAGAGGAAAGTAGTGCATGAAACAGAGAATGGAATTGGACTAGAGACATGGAGGGAAAATTATGGAGGTAAAGTAATTGAGCGCGCACAGGAAGTACAAAAAAGTCCTGGTCAAAAGTAGTAAAAACTTTTGGAAATGTGTCGATTGCCGAAACTTCTGAAAGTTTCGATGAATTTCAGCCCTGGGCTGTTCGGAGTCGGATCATTTTTTCCAAATGACCCTTGAGTTTCGGAGTGGCCGAATGTCTCCGAATTACCCCATTTTCGACGAAATCCGAATGTCTCCGAATGAATTTGCACAAGTCTAGTTATTTCTACCCTATGATGCATTTAAAAGGCAGCTATGACCAGAAGAGTGCCCCATCAGCAGATCTGCCCGTTCAGACCTGCCGAAGAAGCTGGAATTGAGAGTGCAGAGGGACAAACCGAGAAGCAGAATGGGGTCAGAAAGGAACTCCAAATGTTACTTTATTAGTCCCCCGCAATGGAAGAAGACCTAAAGGAATAGTAATGTTTAAAAATAAATGCCGCCATGGAGAGTGTTATTTCGGCATGCAACTCCTTAAGGACTTCATGGCCCGGGGGGGGGGGCGCTGTAGAGGACCATGGAACTTTTTTTTCACGGCTGTGTTCTGTGATCACGCATGCTGAGATCACAAGCTTCCATGACATGCAAAGATGTGCCAGGACCATCAACAGTCCATAACGCCTGGACAGCCATGACGTTCTTGATACGTCACAGGTCATTAAGGGGTTAAACTGTTAAAATCTGAAGCAACAGAAAATTATTTAAGCAGAGGGAGTGCAACAAAGATTACAAAAGGACAATTGCAATCATACCATTATCAGATATAGGGTTAACACAAGAAGAGGTCACGGGAAAACTGGACAAAATTAAAGGGATAGTAATACTTAAGTATTACTAATCCCTATAGTAAAGTCCTTTTAAAAATACATGTATTGCCCCCAGTTTCATCTCTCAAACCTTTACGGTTTAAGAGATGATGCCTCATAAAGTTGCCCTCTCCCTCCCCCTTCCCCGTAGTCAGCGTTGCAGTCATGCGACTTTCAGGCGGCTCTCCAGCACAGCCGCGATTGCATTAATAAAAAAGAAAACTTTCACTGAAATGGTCTTCTACGTGTGCTTGGTTTGCAAGCACACGTAGAAGACCATTTTAGTGAACAATTTTTTCTTAATTAACGAGATTGTGTTACGGTTTTCAGACACTCAGACAGAGGGTTAGAAAAAAAAATACACTTTTATTAAAGCAAAAATAATAACAAGGTTGCTCCTAGGGCAGTACTGACATAAGCAGAATATGGGCTTAAATACCAGGTACAACAGGGAATAAATCACTAGAGATGGCAACAATAACAGGAGACAAATGGTTAATAGCAATGGTAATCAGTCTCAAATGTGGTGTTAGGCACGCCCTTGGTGATGTATATAGTGATATGTGCTAGGTGATAGCACTTAAAGTCCATCCACTGTGTGAAGCTGTAGAATAGAGCTGCGACTAGAACTGGAGCTGCAGAGTGATAAGGTGGTAGCCCCCATGGGCGTAACGGAACCCAACAGTATCGTGATTGATTGAGCCAATAGCCCCCACGGGCGTATCGGAGACCAACAATATCGTGATTGCTTGAGCCAATAGCCCCCTCGGGCGTAACGGAGACCAACGGTATCGTGATTGCTTGAGCCAATAGCCCCTACGGGCATAACCAGAGACCAACAGTATCGTGATTGCTTGAGTCAATAGCCCCCACGGGCGTAACGGAGACCAACAGTACCATGATAGCTAGAGTAATAGCCCCCGCGGGCGTATACCGGAGACCATCGGTCACTGAATCGCTTGAGCCAAGACCACCCCACGGGTGTAACGGAGACCACTGGTTGCAGCACTGCTTGCCAATAGCCCACAGGCGTACGGAACCACTGCTCTGTCAAGGTGGAGAGCCGCCGGCTACCGAGGCCCACACGCGGCCGGCTCACAGAAGCAGCGTAACAGGCTAAGGCAAATGATGGTAAGATTGGCAGTGGTAGGATGGAGGCAACACAAGTCTCTAGGCTCACAATAGCGACACGGCACAGTAATGGTACAGACTCAGCACTATGTCACCCAACAAGCAGACGGAAGGCTCAGCTCAACAACACAGCTCAGCAATGGTTAAACGGAGGCTCAGATCACACACTGCAGCTATTAGAATGTCGCCGAGGTGACAACAGGAACCGTCGACCGGAACGGCAGGAACAGGAGCAAGCACAGGAGTCAGTCATCAGCCAGGCCAGGTCAGGACACATAGGAGATTCGCAGACAAGCCGGATAAGCAACAAAGCGAGGACGTCAGCTGGGCCGGGTCGGATGCCGTAGGAGATTCGCAGACAAGCCAGATCAGCAACACGCAGGAAGTCAGCCAGGCCGGGTCAATCACGGAACAGGAACACAGGAACGTCGTCGGTACAGGCCTAGTCGGTACACAGGAGATCAGAATAATGGAATACGGCAACAGTAACACTGGCTCATAAACACCACGAAAGGGCACCTGACAGGTGCCAGTGGCCAGAATAAAACAGGTAACCAGGGGCGGGCCAACACAGCTCAACCAATCAGGGAGCAGCACAGTTGAGAGTGACAGAAAGGATCACGGGGACCGTGATAGTACCCCCCCTCTCAAAGACCCCCTCTCCCTGCCAGAGGTCTTGGTTTCTGAGGGTATTTAGAGTGGAAGTTGCGCAACAGCCTGGGTGCATGGAGGTCCTTCTGATCTACCCAGGAGCGTTCCTCAGGGCCATATCCCTTCCAATGGACCAAGTATTGCAACTTCCCCCTAAATCTCCTAGAATCAGTGATACTATGAACCTCATATTCCTCCTGGCCTTGAACATCCACCAGCCCAGGAATCACTGGAGTGGTAGTGTAGCGGTTGCAAACCAATGGTTTTAACAGAGATACATGGAACACATTATATATGTGCATAGAAGCTGGAAGTTCCAATGCATACAAAACTGGATTCACCTTGTGGATGACTTTAAATGGCCCAATGAACCGAGGTGCCAGTTTATTGGAAGGCACCTGCAACTTGAGATTTCTGGAGGAAAGCCATACTCTATCCCCCACCTGAAAGGAAACCACTGGCAGCCGTCTACGATTGGCATGCTTCTGGTAGCGCTGAAATGTCTGACTGAGGGTCCTCTGCACCTGTGCCCAAGTGGAACGGAGCTGCTCAATATGCTCATCCAGAGCTGGAATCTGTTGTGCCTGGAATGAGTCCGGGAGTAGGCAGGGCTGGAACCCATAATTAATGAGAAAAGGGTACTCCCGGACGATGAATTAACTGCACAATTCCTGGCAAACTCCGCCAAAGGCAACAGGTCGGCCCAATTGTCATGATGATCGGTTACAAAACAGCGCAAGAACTGTTCCAGCCCTTGATTGGCACACTCAGCGGCTCCATTGGTCTGGGGATGATAGGCAGAAGAAAATGACAACTGGATTCCCATCTGCCCACAAAATGCCCTCCAAACAGTCAGATACCACCACTCTAGGCACCCAAAACACTTCCTTGGCAAATACCACAGCCAATTCCTGAGCCGATGGAAGGCTAGGGAGGGGCACGAAATGAGCCATTTTAGAGAATCTATCAACCACCATAAGGATAAACGTGTACCCCCAAGATGCTGGCAATTCTCCCAGAAAGTCAATGGAAATATGGGACCATGGGCGGTTGCCATTAGGTACTGGTTGAAGCAAACCTACTGGAAGACGCCTGGGTGTCTTGGCAGGGGCACAGGTGGCACAGGCTGCAGTAAAAGCGGAGCAATCAGCCCTAAGGGAGGGCCACCAAAACAATTGGGATAGAGACCAACATAGCTGATCCCTCCCAATGTGCCCAGCCGCCTTAGATGAGTGGTAGGTTTCTAATAGATGGGTACGCAATGGCTCATCGACAAAACACTTGCCTACCGGGGTTTCTGGAGGAGCCCTAGCCTGAGAGGCCAAAATTTCTTCCCCCAGTGGCGAAGTGATGCTAGTGCGGATGGTGGCCAGTATACGATCTGACTGAATGATGGGTACTGGTTCTTCCTCCCTCTCAATGTCTGACACAAACTGTCTAGACAAGGCATCTGCCCTGACATTCTTGGAACCCGGTAGGTAGGAAACCACAAAATTGAACTGGGACAAAAAGAGCGCCCATCTGGCCTGACGTGAGGAGAGTCTCTTAGCCTCCGAGAGAAAAGTAAAATTCTTGTGGTCAGTTAGAATTAGTACTGGTGTCTTAGTACCTTCCAATAGGTGGCGCCACTCCTTAAGTGCCAGAATGATAGCCAAGAGTTCCCTGTCACCAATCTCATAATGGCTTTGGGCGCTGGACAGTTTCTTTGAAAAGAACCCACAAGGTCTTAATGTACCACCTCCCACCGGGCGTTGGGAGAGCACTGCCCCAACCCCAACCTCAGAGGCATCAACTTCCAGGGTAAACGGCAGGGCTGGGTTAGGGTGGGACAGCACTGGAGCAGAAGCAAAGGCAGATTTCAGTGTCTCAAACGCATTCTCAGCTGCCTTAGACCATTGAGAAGGAGTAGCTCCCTTATGAGTTAAGTCAGACAAAGGTTTCACAATAGTGGAAAAGTTCTGAATAAATTTCCTATAATAGTTGGCAAGGCCCAGAAAGCGCTGAATAGCTTTTAACTAGTGATGAGCGAGCACCCCAATGCTCGGGTGTTCGGGTGCTCTGACCGAGCACCCCCGGAGGCTCGAGTGCTCGGCCGAGCACCCGAGCCCCATTGAAGTCAATGGGAGGACTCGAGCATTACACCAGGCACCCCCTGCTCTGATGAGGGGAGGGTGCCTGGTCCATAGGAAAAGGGCAGAAAAGGATGGAAACACCACAGAAATGGTTCAGGGACAGCATAGGGAGGATGTCTGGATGCATCTTGGACTCCAACATCGCTGCTGGGAACGATCTTTCGCCCGTAGTACGCCATTTTTACAGACTGACTGTAAAACACACAAAAAGGAAAATAAAAACGACTTTAGGCGAAAAATTGTTACCAAACAGTATTTGCTGTATATTTACTTGTATATCATCTGCAAATTCTGCAAAAAATTTCATCGATTTTTTGGAACTGGGGCCATGATTAAGAGGGAAACGTGCGCAAAGCCAAATTCTCCCAAAAATTTCCTCGATTTTTCTGAACTGGGGCCATGATTAAGAGGGAAACGTGCGCAAAGGCAAATTCTCCCAAAAATTTCCTCGATTTTTCTGAACTGGGGCCATGATTAAGAGGGAAACGTGCGCTGAGCCGACCATCTAAAACATTATGGGTGAGGGTCTGCTGCGGAGCTGACCATCCTAAACATTATATGCGAAGGCCCGCTAGTGAGCTGACGCTATAAAACATTATATGAGAGGGCCCGCTAGAGAGCTGACCCAATAAAACATTATATGAGAAGGCCCGCTGGTGAGCTGACCTATATAAAAATTGTCAAACAGGGCCCGCTGGTGAGCTGGCCCTATATAAAAATTATATCACAGGGCATATGGAAGAGGAGGAGGAGGATGAGAAGATTAAGAGTCAACCATATACCCGTTTTTTGGGTGGAAGGGGTGAATGGGAATACAGAGTATTCCCATCATTGTAAATAACATATATAAAGTGACTTTATGTTCCCCCGGGGCTTTCCTCCAGTGGAGTGGAGAAGTCAGGGGAAATCCAGGCCTTGTTCATTTTTAGAAGTGTCAACCTATCAGCATTGTCGGTGGAAAGGCGGATACGCTTATCTGTTATGATGCCACCAGCAGCACTAAATACCCGCTCAGACAGAACGCTGGCGGCAGGGCAGGCCAGCACCTCCAAGGCGTAGAGTGCCAGTTCATACCACGTGTCCAGCTTGGACACCCAGTAGTTGTAAGGCACAGAGGGATCATTGAGGACGCTGACACGGTCTGCTACATACTCCTTCACCATCTTCCAAAACTTTTCCCTCCTTGTGACACTAGGCTGCGCATCAGGGTGAGGGTGCTGGCGGGGTGTCATGAAGGTGTCCCACGCCTTGGAGAGTGTTGCCCTGCCTTTGTCGGAACTGCTGTGTGCTCCCCTTTTCTCCCCTTCTCGGCTGGCCAAGGTAGCACGTACTCTGCCGCCAGCGTTGTCAGATGGAAAATTTTGGAGCAATTTTTCAACAAGAACCTTCTGGTATTGCACCATTTTGCTTGTCCTCTCCACCGGAGGAATGAGAGATGAGAAATTCTCTTTGTAGCGGGGGTCCAGAAGGGTGAACACCCAGTAATCCGTGTTGTCTAAAATGCGTGTAACGCGTGGGTCACAGGAAAGGCAGCCTAACATAAAGTCAGCCATGTGTGCCAGAGTACCAACAGGCAAGATTTCGCTGTCCTCACCAGGAGGATGACTCTCAATCTCCTCATCCTCTTCCTCCTCTTCTGCCCACCCACGCTGAAGAGATGGAACTAAAGTTCCATGGCTACCCTCTGTAGCGGAGGCAACCGTGTCTTCCTCCTCCTCCTCCTCCTCCTCCGCCTCCTCCAATTGTCGCTGAGAAGACGAAGTGAGGGTGCTCTGGCTATCACCTTGTGTAAGCTTTTCCTCCCGCATTTCCACCTCTTCCACATGCAAAGCGTCAGTTTTAATTGTGAGCAGCGAGCGTTTCAGTAGACACAGAAGTGGGATGGTTACACTGATAATAGCGTTATCGCCGCTCACCATCTGTGTCGATTCCTCAAAATTGCGTAAAACCTCACAGAGGTCTGACATCCATTCCCACTCCTCACTTCTGATTACAGGAAGTTGAACGGAGAGGCGACGACCGTGTAACAGCTGGTACTCCACTACTGCCCTCTGCTGCTCACAAAGCCGGGCCAACATGTGGAAGGTGGAGTTCCAGCGCGTGCTCACGTCACACAGCAGCCGGTGAGCTGGCAATTGTAAGCGCTCTGCAGCTTCAACAGGCCGGCCGAAGCTGTAGATGACTTACGGAAATGTGCACACACGCGGCGCACCTTGGTCAAGAGATCATGCACATTGGGGTAGGTTTTTAGAAATCGCTGAACCACTAAATTAAATACATGCGCTAGGCATGGTACGTGTGTGAGCTTGCCGAGCTCCAAAGCCGCCACCAAGTTACGCCCATTATCACACACAACCATGCCTGGTTGCAGGTTGAGTGGCGAGAGCCACTGCTCGGTCTGGTGACTAATCCCCTGCAACAGCTCTGAGGCCGTGTGCTGTTTGTCCCCAAGGCAGATCAGCTTCAGCACGGCCTGTTGACGCTTCCCCACTGCAGTGCTACTCTGCTTCCAGCTACCGGCTGATGGGGGAGTGGCGCTGCGTGTAGAGAATTCGGAGGTGGAAACGGAGGAGGAGGAGCCAATAACGTAGGTGCTGGCGGAAACCCTGATGGAGGTAGGGCACGCAATCCTCGGCGTAGGTAGCACCCGTGCCATCCCAGGGTCCGAGTCGCTCCCAGCCTCCACGACATTCACCCAGTGTGCCGTCAGGGAAATGTAGCGTCCCTGGCCACAAGCACTTGTCCATGTGTCAGTCGTTAAGTGGACCTTCCCAGTAACTGCGTTGGTCAGGGCACGGGTGATGTTACGGGACACATGGTGGTGTAATGCGGGGATGGCACACCGGGAAAAGTAGTGGCAGCTGGGGACCGCGTACCGAGGGACAGCTGCTGCCATCAGGCTGCGGAAGGACTCAGTCTCCACAAGCCTAAATGGCAGCATTTCGATGCCCAGTAATTTGGAAAGGTGTGAGGTTAGTGCTATGGCCTGTGGGTGGGTGGCTGGGTATTTTCGCTTGCGCTCAAATGCCTGGGGTAACGACATTTGGACGCTGTGCTGGGACAGGGAAGTGGATGTGGTCGCTGATGGTGCTTCAGATGGTACAGGTGCAGGGCGGGAGGTATGCGGGCCTGCGCCTTCGACAGGCGATTGGCCGGCACCGAAAACAGGGGAAGAGGAGGCAGTGGTATGGCCTGCAGACACAGATGGGCGATCCAGGCGTTCCTCCCACTTATTACGGTGCTTGGATGCCATGTGTCGGATCATGCTGGTGGTGGTGAGGTTTCTAGTGTTCATGCCTCGGCTCATTCTGGTGTGGCACAGGTTGCAAACTACAATTCTTTTGTCGTCCGCACTTTCCTTAAAAAAACGCCATACCGCGGAACACCTACCCCTTGGCAAGGTAGATTTACGCAAGGGGGTGCTCCGTGGAACATTTGCGGGCCGGTTTGGTGCGGTCCGCCTTCTTTCTGTAGCCACACCACTGCCTCTTCCAGCCTGTTGCGGTGCTGCAGATGGCTCACCCTCAGGACTGCTGTCATCGCTCGGCTCTACACCTTCCCAGGTGGGGTCAGTCACCTCATCGTCCACCAAGTCCTCCTCCACTTCCTCACTCTGATCATCCTCCTCATGTCTTGATCCCACCACATACTCAGTCATTGACAACTGTATAACATCCTCCTCAACAAGGTCTTGAGACAGTAATAGTGGTTGATTTAATGGCAACTGTGTCTCATCATCATCATCATCCACTACTTCCTTTGACCTTAAATGCCGTTCACATCTGTCATCTTCTTGTGATTGGGTACCCTCTAGAGGTTGTGAATCAGGGCATAAGATGTCATGTTCCTCTGCAAGCGTGCTTGGAGAGAGGGTCAAATGAAGGATTGGTGATGAGACGAGCTCCTCACTATATCCCAGTGTGGGATCACTTCTTTGACCAGACCGTGTATGGTGGGAGGAAGGATGATCAGAGTGAGGATTATGTTGACCAGACTCTTGGCTACTGAGAGTGGACTTGGTGGAAGACAGGGTGGTGCTTAACCGACTGGAAGCAGTATCAGCTGACATCCAACCGACCACCTGTTCGCAGTGGTCGGACCTCGAGAGTGATGTCCTGCGACGCCCTGTAAAATGAGACATGAAGCTAGGTATGGTGGATGTCTTTCTTTCTTGTGCTCTGGCACCAGGCACAGTTTCTCCGCGTCCTGACCCGCGCCCTGAACTATCAGGATCACGTCCACTTCCCCGTCCCTTTTTACCCGCCTTCTTCATCTTACACGGAATATGTGACTTTGATATTTGAGTTTGAAGACTTAACAGTATTTCTTCCTATTCTGCAACTGTGCAGAGTACACAGAATATGCTGCTAAACTGCGGCGAAGCACACTGAAAGTAATATGTGACTTTGATATTTGAGTTTGAAGACTTAACAGTATTTCTCCCTATTCTGCAACTGTGCACAGTACACAGAATATGCTGCTAAACTGCGGTGACGCACACTGAATGGAATATGTGACTTTGTTATTTGAGTTTGAAGACTTAACAGTATTTCTTCCTATTCTGCAACTGTGCAGAGTACACAGAATATGCTGCTAAACTGCGGTGACGCACACTGAATGGAATATGTGACTTTGATATTTGAGTTTGAAGACTTAACAGTATTTCTTCCTATTCTGCAACTGTGCAGAGTACACAGAATATGCTGCTAAACTGCGGTGACGCACACTGAATGGAATATGTGACTTTGATATTTTAGTTTGAAGACTTAACAGTATTTCTTCCTATTCTGCAACTGTGCAGAGTACACAGAATGTGCTGCTAAACTGCGGTGACGCACACTGAATGGAATATGTGACTTTGATATTTGAGTTTGAAGACTTAACAGTATTTTTTCCTATTCTGCAACTGTGCAGAGTACACAGAATATGCTGCTAAACTGCGGCGAAGCACACTGAATGGAATATGTGACTTTGATATTTTAGTTTGAAGACTTAACAGTATTTCTTCCTATTCTGCAACTGTGCAGAGTACACAGAATATGCTGCTAAACTGCGGTGACGCACACTGAATGCAATATGTGACTTTGATATTTGAGTTTGAAGACTTAACAGTATTTCTTCCTATTCTGCAACTGTGCACAGTACACAGAATATGCTGCTAAACTGCGGCGAAGCACACTGAATGGAATATGTGACTTTGATATTTGAGTTTGAAGACTTAACAGTATTTCTTCCTATTCTGCAACTGTGCAGAGTACACAGAATATGCTACTAAACTGCGGTGACGCACACTGAATGGAATATGTGACTTTGATATTTGAGTTTGAAGACTTAACAGTATTTCTTCCTATTCTGCAACTGTGCAGAGTACACAGAATATGCTGCTAAACTGCGGTGACGCACACTGAATGGAATATGTGACTTTGATATTTTAGTTTGAAGACTTAACAATATTTCTTCCTATTCTGCAACTGTGCAGAGTACACAGAATGTGCTGCTAAACTGCGGTGACGCACACTGAATGGAATATGTGACTTTGATATTTGAGTTTGAAGACTTAACAGTATTTCTTCCTATTCTGCAACTGTGCAGAGTACACAGAATATGCTGCTAAACTGCGGCGAAGCACACTGAATGGAATATGTGACTTTGATATTTGAGTTTGAAGACTTAACAGTATTTCTTCCTATTCTGCAACTGTGCACAGTACACAGAATATGCTGCTAAACTGCGGTGACGCACACTGAATGGAATATGTGACTTTAATATTTGAGTTTGAAGACTTAACAGTATTTCTTCCTATTCTGCAACTGTGCAGAGTACACAGAATATGCTGCTAAACTGCGGTGACGCACACTGAATGGAATATGTGACTTTGATATTTTAGTTTGAAGACTTAACAGTATTTCTTCCTATTCTGCAACTGTGCAGAGTACACAGAATGTGCTGCTAAACTGCGGTGACGCACACTGAATGGAATATGTGACTTTGATATTTGAGTTTGAAGACTTAACAGTATTTTTTCCTATTCTGCAACTGTGCAGAGTACACAGAATATGCTGCTAAACTGCGGCGAAGCACACTGAATGGAATATGTGACTTTGATATTTTAGTTTGAAGACTTAACAGTATTTCTTCCTATTCTGCAACTGTGCAGAGTACACAGAATATGCTGCTAAACTGCGGTGACGCACACTGAATGGAATATGTGACTTTGATATTTGAGTTTGAAGACTTAACAGTATTTCTTCCTATTCTGCAACTGTGCACAGTACACAGAATATGCTGCTAAACTGCGGCGAAGCACACTGAATGGAATATGTGACTTTGATATTTGAGTTTGAAGACTTAACAGTATTTCTTCCTATTCTGCAACTGTGCAGAGTACACAGAATATGCTGCTAAACTGCGGTGACGCACACTGAATGGAATATGTGACTTTGATATTTTAGTTTGAAGACTTAACAATATTTCTTCCTATTCTGCAACTGTGCAGAGTACACAGAATGTGCTGCTAAACTGCGGTGACGCACACTGAATGGAATATGTGACTTTGATATTTGAGTTTGAAGACTTAACAGTATTTCTTCCTATTCTGCAACTGTGCAGAGTACACAGAATATGCTGCTAAACTGCGGCGAAGCACACTGAATGGAATATGTGACTTTGATATTTGAGTTTGAAGACTTAACAGTATTTCTTCCTATTCTGCAACTGTGCACAGTACACAGAATATGCTGCTAAACTGCGGTGACGCACACTGAATGGAATATGTGACTTTAATATTTGAGTTTGAAGACTTAACAGTATTTCTTCCTATTCTGCAACTGTGCAGAGTACACAGAATATGCTGCTAAACTGCGGTGACGCACACTGAATGGAATATGTGACTTTGATATTTGAGTTTGAAGACTTAACAGTATTTCTTCCTGTTCTGCAACTGTGCAGAGTACACAGAATGTGCTGCTAAACTGCGGTGACGCACACTGAATGGAATATGTGACTTTGATATTTGAGTTTGAAGACTTAACAGTATTTCTTCCTATTCTGCAACTGTGCAGAGTACACAGAATATGCTGCTAAACTGCGGCGAAGCACACTGAATGGAATATGTGACTTTGATATTTTAGTTTGAAGACTTAACAGTATTTCTTCCTATTCTGCAACTGTGCAGAGTACACAGAATATGCTGCTAAACTGCGGCGAAGCACACTGAATGGAATATGTGACTTTGATATTTTAGTTTGAAGACTTAACAGTATTTCTTCCTATTCTGCAACTCTGCACAGTACACAGAATGTGCTGCTAAACTGCGGTGACGCACACTGAATGGAATATGTGACTTTGATATTTTAGTTTGAAGACTTAACAGTATTTCTTCCTATTCTGCAACTCTGCACAGTACACAGAATGTGCTGCTAAACTGCGGTGACGCACACTGAATGGAATATGTGACTTTGATATTTTAGTTTGAAGACTTAACAGTATTTCTTCCTATTCTGCAACTCTGCACAGTACACAGAATATGCTGCTAAACTGCGGCGAAGCACACTGAATGGAATATGTGACTTTGATATTTGAGTTTGAAGACTTAACAGTATTTCTTCCTATTCTGCAACTGTGCACAGTACACAGAATATGCTGCTAAACTGCGGTGACGCACACTGAATGGAATATGTGACTTTGATATTTGAGTTTGAAGACTTAACAGTATTTCTTCCTATTCTGCAACTGTGCACAGTACACAGAATATGCTGCTAAACTGCGGCGAAGCACACTGAATGGAATATGTGACTTTGATATTTGAGTTTGAAGACTTAACAGTATTTCTTCCTATTCTGCAACTGTGCAGAGTACACAGAATATGCTACTAAACTGCGGTGACGCACACTGAATGGAATATGTGACTTTGATATTTGAGTTTGAAGACTTAACAGTATTTTTTCCTATTCTGCAACTGTGCAGAGTACACAGAATATGCTGCTAAACTGCGGTGACGCACACTGAATGGAATATGTGACTTTGATATTTTAGTTTGAAGACTTAACAATATTTCTTCCTATTCTGCAACTGTGCAGAGTACACAGAATGTGCTGCTAAACTGCGGTGACGCACACTGAATGGAATATGTGACTTTGATATTTGAGTTTGAAGACTTAACAGTATTTCTTCCTATTCTGCAACTGTGCAGAGTACACAGAATATGCTGCTAAACTGCGGTGACGCACACTGAATGGAATATGTGACTTTAATATTTGAGTTTGAAGACTTAACAGTATTTCTTCCTATTCTGCAACTGTGCAGAGTACACAGAATATGCTGCTAAACTGCGGTGACGCACACTGAATGAAATATGTGACTTTGATATTTGAGTTTGAAGACTTAACAGTATTTCTTCCTATTCTGCAACTGTGCAGAGTACACAGAATATGCTGCTAAACTGCGGTGACGCACACTGAATGGAATATGTGACTTTGATATTTTAGTTTGAAGACTTAACAATATTTCTTCCTATTCTGCAACTGTGCAGAGTACACAGAATGTGCTGCTAAACTGCGGTGACGCACACTGAATGGAATATGTGACTTTGATATTTGAGTTTGAAGACTTAACAGTATTTCTTCCTATTCTGCAACTGTGCAGAGTACACAGAATATGCTGCTAAACTGCGGCGAAGCACACTGAATGGAATATGTGACTTTGATATTTTAGTTTGAAGACTTAACAGTATTTCTTCCTATTCTGCAACTGTGCAGAGTACACAGAATATGCTGCTAAACTGCGGTGACGCACACTGAATGGAATATGTGACTTTGATATTTTAGTTTGAAGACTTGACAGTATTTCTTCCTATTCTGCAACTCTGCACAGTACACAGAATGTGCTGCTAAACTGCGGTGACGCACACTGAATGGAATATGTGACTTTGATATTTTAGTTTGAAGACTTAACAGTATTTCTTCCTATTCTGCAACTCTGCACAGTACACAGAATATGCTGCTAAACTGCGGCGAAGCACACTGAATGGAATATGTGACTTTGATATTTTAGTTTGAAGACTTAACAGAATGTGCTCTAATCTGCAACTTTGCACACTAAACAGAATGTGCTCTAATCTGCAACTTTGCACACTAAACAGAATGTGCTCTAATCTGCAACTTTGCACACTAAACAGAATGTGCTCTAATCTGCAACTTTGCACACTAAACAGAATGTGCTCTAATCTGCAACTTTGCACACTAAACAGAATATATGAAATTTTTTTTTTGTTTGTTTTTTTCCCCCCACACAAAATAAACTGCTGCCCCCACACACAGTAGTCCTAAAAAGGACTTTTGGTTCTTTTTTTTCACAAATTTGCTTGTCTTCTCCCTACACTGACTTTCCCTTCCTATCCTCATCTCTCCCTGGCTAAGACTGAGCCGAACTCGCTGGTCAGGTGCTATACAGCACCAGACCACGGGTTCTGGCCAGCCAATCAGTGTAATGCCAGCAGCCAACATGGCTGCTGGCATTACACTAATGTCAGAGCCTCCTTGCACGTTTATTGGCTGCGCAGCAGCCGCAAAACGTGCGGGGAGGAGACCCGAACATGGCGGGCAAGCACATGCGGTATTCGTACGAGTACCGCCATGTGCCGAGCAGAGCGATGCTCGAGCCGATCCGAGCATCGGCCGAGCATGCTCGCTCAACACTACTTTTAACCCTTTGGGACGAGGCCACTGTAGGACTGCTGCCAACTTCTCCTGGTCCACAGCAATGCCATCTTTAGAGATCACGAATCCCAGGAATGGTACTTGGGACCTGTGAAATTCGCACTTCTCAAGTTTACAAAACAATTTATTTTTACATAATCGACTCAAAACCTCAGAAACATCCTTGATGTGTTGGGTAAGATTGGTAGAGTGAATCAATATATCGTCAAGATATACCACAACACAGGACTGGAGCATGTCCCGAAGGATGTCATTAATAAATTCCTGAAATACCGCAGGAGCATTACATAGGCCGAATGGCATTACCAGATATTCGTAGTGCCCTGATCTGGTATTAAATGCCGTCTTCCACTCATCTCCAGCTTTAATTCTGATCAGGTTATATGCAGCCCGGAGATCGAGTTTAGTAAAGATGTTGAATAACTCGGTAATGAGTGAAATGGGGTAGACCCCTGTAATCACTACAAGGCCTGAGTTCGCCATTTTTCTTTTTTACAAAGAAGAACCCGGCACCCGCCGGTGAAGTGGATTTACGGATAATCCCTCTCTTGAGGGCATCCTCAATATATTCCTCCATTGCCCTATTCTCCTCCACTGACAATGGATAAGTGCGGCCCCTGGGAGGCACCGCACCCGGGGGCAAATCAATGGCACAATCATAAGGTCTGTGCCGAGGCAGGGCGCCAGCCTACCCCTTACTGAATACGTCACTGAATTCCTGGTATTCAGCTGGCACAGAGGGAGAGGTACACAATAACCTGACAGGGTGTGAGAGGCAATTGTCCGCACAATATTCTGACCAAGACTGTATTTCACATCTTTGCCAGTCAAACTGGGGGTTGTGTAATGATAGCCATGGAAACCCCAGGATGACTGCGTGATGAGGTGAACTAATTATTTGAAAACGTACCTCCTCCTTCTGGAGGGCCCCAATCGCCATAGTAATAGGGGTTGTTTCCATAGTGATAAATGCCGGTTCCAACGGCCTGCCATCAATGGCCTCAATAGCCAGAGGAGACTCCCTTTTGACTACCGGAATCATATGCAACTCAGCTAAGGAATGATCCATGAAATAACCGGCTGCACCGAAGTCTACCAGAGCCATAACTGACACAGAGGAGTCTGCCCACGTGAATACCACCTGGATGGTGGGTCTCTGTGTACTAGTATCCAGGGACTGCTGTACGCCACCTAGGGCCTGTCCCCCAAGGTACCCTAGGTGCGTTCGTTTCCCAGCCGAACCGGGCAAGTGCGTAATTGGTGCCCAGCTTAACCACAGTATAGGCATAGGCCCATTCTTTTACGGTGCGCCCTCTCCTCCTTTGTCAGTCTGGTGAACCCGAGCTGCATTGGCTCCCCAGCTTCAGCTGTACATTCAGGAGGACAGGGTGGCGAGGGTGGGTTCAAAAGACTGCCATGCCCATAATTCCTGGATTTTGCCCTCTTTGCCATCTGCCTCTCGTGAATGCGGGAGTCAATAAGCATGACATAATCAATATACTCATCCAAATCATTAGGCACGTCTCTGGCAGCAATTTCATCCTTGATGGATTCTGACAGGCCCTGGGCAAAAGCTGCGACTAATGCCTCGTTATTCCATTCGAAATTCAATTGTGTAATCACCCAAGGTACGATCGACCTGTTGTATCTCCATCAACCTCTTGGCAGCAGAAGCGGCTCTACCAGGTACCTCAAACACTCTGCGGAACTGTCTTACGAACTCCTTAAAGTTCAGGGTGCAGGGTTTGGCATTCTCCCACAGAGGATTCGCCCAAGATAATGCCTTGCCAGTTAATAGGGAGATCATGAACCCAACCTTACTTCGGTAGTTAGGAAATGCCTGAGGTGTGAGCTCAAAGAATATCTCCAATTGGTTGACAAAGCCTCTGCATTGGGTAGGTTCGCCATCATATCTTAACGGTAACAGCGCCGCCGCCGTGAACCCTCTGGACTGTGTAGTAGGAACTACAGGCAGATTTTCCGGTGTCGAGACTGGGGTGACCACCGGATTCTGATTAGGTTTGTCTAGGTGTACCGTTCGCTCAAGTAAGGTCTGCAAGGCCAGTGCCAACTGGTCGAGGCGCTGCTCGTGAACATCCATTCTCCAATGGATATTCTGTGTGCCAGTATCTCCCTTGCTGTCTGAGGTCATGGCCCTTTCGTACTGTTACGGTTTTCAGACACTCAGACAGAGGGTTAGAAAAAAAAATACAATTTTATTAAAGCAAAAATAATAACAAGGTTGCTCCTAGGGCAGTACTGACGTAAGCAGAATATGGGCTGAAATACCAGGTACAACAGGGAATAAATCACTAGAGATGGCAACAATAACAGGAGACAAATGGTTAATAGCAATGGTAATCAGTCTCAAATGTGGTGTTAGGCACGCCCTTGGTGATGTATATAGTGATATGTGCTAGGTGATAGCACTTAAAGTCCATCCACTGTGTGAAGCTGTAGAATAGAGCTGCGACTAGAACTGGAGCTGCAGAGTGATAAGGTGGTAGCCCCCATGGGTGTAACGGAACCCAACAGTATCGTGATTGATTGAGCCAATAGCCCCCACGGGCATAACGGAGACCAACAGTATCGTGATTGCTTGAGCCAATAGCCCATTCGGGCGTAACGGAGACCAATGGTATCTTGATTGCTTGAGCCAATAGCCCCCACGGGCGTAACCGGAGACCAACAGTAGCTAGATAGCTAGAGTAATAGCCCCCGCGGGCATATACCGGAGACCATCAGTCACTGAATTGCTTGAGCCAAGACCGCCCCACGGGCGTAACGGAGACCACTGGTTGCAGCACTGCTTGCCAATAGCCCACCAATCAGGGAGCAGCACAGTTGAGAGTGACAGAAAGGATCACGGGGACCGTGATAGATTGCGGCTCTGCTGCAGAGCCGCCTGATGATCTAAGACCGGATTTCCCTTCAGTCAGCTACAACACTGACTTCAGGGAAGGGAGAGGGCAACTTTAATAGCGATTATCTCTCAAACCATAAAGGTTTGATAGATGTAACTGGGGCAACACATGTATTAAAAGGACTTTATTATAGGGATTAGTAATATTTAAGTATTACTATCCCTTTAACCCCTTAACGATCTTTGACGGTCATAGTACATCAAGGCTCGATCTGACTGAACGACCCATGACGTACTATGACCGTCATGGAATTCCGGGCTCCCCCCATGGCTGCACGCTGCTCGGGGAGTCCGAAAGCGGAAGGAGCAAAAAAAAAAAATGCTCCGTGGTCCTTAACTGACCGCGCCACACCGATCGGCCGGTCGTTAAGGGGTTAAGAATGACAAAAAGCAACTGGGCCTAACAGCATACATCCAAGGGTTCTTCGGGAACTCAGCAGACAAATTAAAATGCCTATTGATGTTAATAGCAATGTGTTGCATAACCCTCTGACACACAAGGGGACATTTCATTGGAAATGTGGGGAATTTATTTTTTATTTATTGTAAGGTTGGTTTATCCAGAATGACTCCAATTCTTCTTAGTACCTCAGCTTCTCTACCTCTGACTTTCTTATTCTTTAACCAAAGATCCTATACTCTTTTATAACACTCATAGAAATGTGCTCATGTTATTTTATGCATTTAACCCTTTCGGTGCCAGAAATGTATTTAGTGCAGATTAAAGGTATACTGTCATATCACCATCTATGCAGGGCCGGATTTGCCATAAGGCAGAGTAGGCATCTTCCTACAGGAGCACCCCACAGAGGGGTGCCTGTCATTGGAAACAATTATTATTATTTTTTTTTTTAAATAAATAATAAATACCCGCTGCCTGCCTGCCGCCCGGTGAGATCCTGCTGTTGCTCCCTCGGTGGCTCTTTAGTAATGCAAAGCGCTGGGAGATGAATGCTCTGCATTCCTAAAGAGTAGACCGCGCGGGAGCAACAGTAACTACAGGTTTGTGCAGAAGCAGGCACAAACTTCTCCTGCCGCTGGACCACCAGGGAGGTAGGAAACGGGGCAATGTGGAGATGATGGGGGTAAATTGGAGCTGATGGGGGTAATGTGAGGATAAGGTGGAGCTGATGGAGGTAAGTTAGAAGTTGGAGCTGATGGGGGCAAGTTGGAGCTGATGGGGGTAATGTGAGGGCAAGTTGGAGCTGATGGGGGCAAGTTGGAGCTGATGGGGCAATGTAAGGGCAAGTTGGAGCTGATGGGGGCAATGTGGAGATGATGGGGGTAATGTGAGAGCAAGTTGGAGCTGATGTGAGGGCAATATGGATATGGGGGGTAATGTGGAGATTTGGAGCATTGTGGAGGTGTCCAGTGGAGATGGCCAATGGGTGGGGTGGGGGGGCGCTTCAGATTTCTGTGCCTACAGGCTCCTGAGATGTAAATCCGGTCCTGCATTTATGTAAATATTATTTATGTGTTGTTCATCTTCCATCTTTGTTTACTTTATGTGAGCTTGTTTTAAAAAAAAAATCTGATTTGAATTGTTTATTTTCATATATAGCATCACATTTTGGAGGCTAGCGAGATCTCCATTGCACTGTGATGCATCCAAGCAGTTGAATGTAGAAGTAAGAGAAGGAAATTATTCACACTGATAGATGAGAGCTGAAGTATTTTGCCTTATTTGTGTTAGTATAGCATTGCGAGGAACCTAATGTCTCCATTTCTAACCTATCATGGCATTTCAAAAACAGGATGTGTTTGAAGTCTTCTAAGCAAAAAGGATTATACATTAAGATAGCTCCAACTACTCCATTCTCATCACTCAAAATGATAAGCAGAAAATGTCTAGCTCTGTATGTATGGCTCATTGCATTTTCCTGCCTGTCTGCTTTGAAGTTATCTATTACTTGCAGCCCTCCCCTCTTGGGAAACAGGAAAATATTTTATTCCATCAATTCTCTAAACTCTAAAATTCAGGTAGAACAAATAAAATTCAACACAGGAGTCAATGAGCCAGAGCTGCATAAAATACTGCTGCATATGTTTATATTCTGTTCCTAGCGGAAATTGTAATATTTTTATGATAATGTAAATTATAAGCATTTTGCTGTATTCCGTCAGCAGTCCCACAAATGTAATTATTGAATCTAGTACTAGAAGAAGATGCTTCAATCTGACATCTTGTTACAGTATCTGAACTAGATGGTATTTAGATATGTTTAAAGTGTTAGTAATGGCTAAAAAAAAGTTTTTTTGCATTTAGAAGAGCTGAAAAAGCTGATCTAAATGCAAAAAAAGTATCTCTCAAACCGCTATGGTTTAAGAGATATGGGCGTTTAAAGTTTACGGAATCCCTTCATTGGAATGGTCTAAAATGTGTGCCTGGTGTTCAGGCACACGTTTTAGATCATTCCAATGAAGGGATTCAGTGTAAGTAACGAGATCGCGGCACTTCTTAAGCACCTCCGTGTCGACCGACACAAATCTCCTGCTGACAGATTTACAGCTGTCAGTAGGAAACAGCAAACTTTAAACGCCCGTATCTCTTAAACTATAGCGGTTTGAGAGATACGTTTTTTTGCATTTAGATCAGCTTTTTAAGCTCTTCTAAATGCAAAAAAAACTTTTTTTTAGACATTACTAACACTTTAAATGATGCTTTTACCCATTGTACCACATGGATCTTTACATGTTCTCATTATCTGACTGCTGCGAAGGGAGACTCACATGGCGGTTTTTAAAAATAATTAACATAGTTCCTTCTGAGTTTAATTCTAGGAAAACACACTCTAAATGCAATTGTATCTAGTATTAAAGGGATAGTAATACTTCATTTTAACTTTATTTTATTTTGTAGGCATTAAAAAAACATGAAGAATGATATAAGTCTTATCTCTCAAACCTTTACGGTTTAAGAGATATTCACAAGCAAAGGTTCCCCTCCCGCCCCTTTTTCCTAGTGTAAGCCATCTCTTCTCAGATGTGAATCTAGTTGTAAGACCAGACAGATAACAGAAGGGGACATTCTTCTTACAATGAAAACAATGAAAGCCATTCCCCCCTTGACAAGTTTTTCAGGTTTTTCCCTTATCTTAATTGAAGATTGTCCCTCTCTGCAGTCTACCTGGGCACCTCCCTTCTGATCTGACTGAACAGGGGGGGGGATACTTTGCTTGTGAATATCTCTTAAACCATAAAGGTTTGAGAGATAAGACTTATATCATTCTTCATGTTTTTTTAATGCCTACAAAATAAAATAAAGATAAAATGAAGTATTACTATCCCTTTAAAGTGGTGTCTGTCAACCTAAGACATGTTTCGTTTGATTTGCAGATAATTAAAATCTGGCAAAATGTTGTACTAGCAACGTTTATGGAAAATTGACATATCTGGGGACTTTGTCTTCTGTGGACTTCTGTGGGCAAATAAATGATGCGATTTGTGTCAAAAGTGGGTGGGGCTTGCTCACAAGTAGGGGTGGGGCTTAACAGATGTGTCCCAAAAGTGGGTTAAATATGGGAGGAAATAGGTGAGGAAGGATGAAAAGTGGGTGGGAAATGGGAGAAACGGGGTGGGAAGGAGCAGACTTGGGCAGCGTTTCTTATGAAACTCCCCACCACCAGAGAATCAGTGTCTGTCCCCGAAGACCCAGTAATCAGCTGCAAAAAATCGGAGTCTCTGGGGCAGATTCAGAGAGATCCCAGGTATGAAAATAAATAGTTTCTTGAGAAATTAACCTTTACATTATGATTGCACATTATAACATTATATGCAGGTTCCATGCACAGTATGCTAGTTATTTCTGTTCAAGTCAAACTTCCAATGTCTGTGCTATTATCAGCATTGCTGGATTTACATCACAGGTGCCTCTATGCAAGGTACTCTAGGAACTCTTAGCTCCACCCATAACCACACCCCCATTCCTCACTTGACCCCACCCCCAGTCTCATCCATTGTTTCCAAGTAGAGGAAATACCCTCGGCCTACAACAATCAAGGACAAAAAACTCTTTAACCCTTGGTTGCTAGAGAGATCTCCAACGTATTGTGAACTTGCTAGCATCTAAGAGGCTAAATAATAGTCTGTAAAGTATTCTAAAACTGATGCAGTAAAACTGAGATTGCTCTGGCCAAACCCACAATTCAGAATATGGATGTGGACAGTACAGTTGAGGCACCACCCCTCAGAATTTGGAGCTCTAGACAGTTGACTACTCTGCTTACTGAGAAATGCCCCCAATGTGTGGACTCTAGATTCAGTCACTGTACAGTGTGTAAACGTATTGGCCCACCACAAACTAATTGGCATAAAGTTTCATATTGTGCAGCCAAGAAGTAAAGATTAATTTCTCAACACCTGCATATATTAACCCTCAAAGACCAGCGGTCCCGGGGTGTGCGGTCCTTTAAAGGGATAGTAATACTTCATTTTAACTTTATTTTATTTTGTAGGCATTAAAAAAACATGTAGAATGATATAAGTCTTATCTCTCAAACCTTTATGGTTTATGAGATATTCACAAGCAAAGTTTCCCCTCCCTCCCCTTTTACCTAGTGTAAGCCATCTCTTCTCAGATGTGAAATCCAGTCCATAGACCAGACAGATAACAGCAGGGAACAATCTTCTTCCTATGAGAACAATGAAATCCCTGCCACCCTTGACAAGTTTTTCAGGTTTTTCCCTTATCTTAATTGAAGATTGTCCCTCTCTGCAGTCTGCCTGGGCACCTCCCTTCTGATCTGGCTGAGCAGTGTTACATCAGTAAAAGGGGCGGAAGGGGGATACTTTGTCATTGAATTACTCTTGAACTACAACTCTGACAGAATTGAAATAACACTCTCCAAAGTCCAAATACTATGATGATTAATAAGAGCTGCTTTTATTATGAAACATTAATATCCCTTTAAGGACCACATAGGAAACTTTGACGTGCCGTCCCACATGACTGATCACGTGGGGCGGCATGCCAAACGGGGGACTGAAAGAGATCGCTCCGGTCTTGGAGCGATCAACTTCAGTGCCCGGTATTACTCACAGTGCCCCTGCAGGAGCGCGGTGAGTAAAAGTACGTGATGTGCCAGGACTGTCACTGGTCCTTAAGTGCCGGACCAGCGTGACGGTCCTGCCACATCAGTGATTAATGGGTTAAAAATAAATGGTAAGTAAAACATGTGGTCAGTTTTTAATTCTATTTCAAATCAATTAACTATATGTTAGGTGACAGTCACATGTTAGAGGATCAAAAATATGTATTGTACTGATTTATCTACTGAATAAAACAACGGTCACCTTACCAGCTTTTGCAAAGAGATGGAACTGTTACTAGCGCATTCTGTCTGGACAAAATGTGAACTGTAGGTAAACTGCTTGGTCACCAGTATTAACACGGATAAATAACAGTTCAACCTGTAATAACTGTGGAGAAAGGCATCTTAGCAGTGGGAGCACCATTAATTTACTCAGCAGGAAAATCTCTATATATGTGTTTTATCCACAGATTAATAGTTTATTACTCCTTTAATCACATAGCTTAAGATTCAATACAATTACTTTCATCCCATGTTTCAAAGAAGCAGTAATTTCTTCATTAAGAAATTAGATTTTTTTATATAAAGGGTTCTCCCACTATTGGCATTCCAAGGTTATTACAGTTCATTCATTAAAAAAACTACTGATAACAACAGAGCCAACAGGTAGAGGAGATTGAGTTATAGACTAGGGTTCTCTTAGAGGGATAGTAACGTTTCATAACAAAAGCAGCTCTAATTAATCATCATAGTATTTTAACTTTAGAGAGAGTTAGTTCAGTTCTGTCAGAGTTGTAGTTAAATAGTAATTCAATGACAAAGTATCCCCCTCCCACCCCTTTTACTGATGTAACACTGCTCAGCCAGATCAGAAGGGAGGTGCCCAGGTAGACTGCAGAGAGAGACAATCTTCAATTAAGATAAGGGAAAAACCTGAAAAACGTATCAAGGAGGGCAGGGCTTTCATTGATCTCATAGGAAGAAGATTGTCCCCTTCTGTTATCTGTCTGGTCTATGGACTGGATTCCACATCTGAGAAGAGATGGCTTACACTAGGTAAAAGGGACGGGAGGGGAAACTTTGCTTGTGAATATCTCTCAAACCATAAAAATTTGAGAGATAAGGCTTATATCGTTCTTCATGTTTTTTAAATGCCTACAAAATAAAATAAAGATAAAACGAAGAATTACTATCCCTTTAAGTAAGTGATATGAACAGCACCCCCTGGTCACCAGAAATGTAACTACAGTTAAATTAAATACATCTATAATAAGTTTTGAAAGAAAAATGTCCCAGCAATGGAAATAACCTTTTTTCACTCAACAGACAAGGGTCTATAACACGCACTTTTGCTGCTATTTTAGGTCATGGCCTATTAGTGAAATAAGAATACATTTAGGAGCCATTTTATTTATCTTTAATACTCTTCGTGAAGTTGGATAGACTTTAGTAAATTCTAGTAAAACTTGAAATTTGGGAGATTTCTCCAGCTGGAAATATTTCTTTCACATAGGTTAGCAATACTCAGTCACCTGACGTCAAGATGTTGGAGGATACAACTCAACATCATCCCCAATAAACCAGCCACTGATAGGAGTTGTACCCCTACAGAAAGATGTTCAGCAACTTACTGCTCCTGCCTTAGGGTATATCCTCCTGTTTTCCCATAGATCCACATATAATACTTCTCCTGCTGTTGAGAATTCTGGGTAGTGACATGCAAATTCAGAAGTCAAGATGAAGGTAAAATGGCAGTAGGTGAGCAATTTAATTCTCAGGTGTTTGTTTTACTATAATATCATGTCACAACGTATTTGAGCAGCCGTTCCCACGTCAGCGAGAGCAAACTACCCCCCCTTTTCTATATGCAGAAAAGTCCCTAATGTATTACATGACCTCTCAATATTATAAAATAATAATAATTAACTATCCATTAATGTTATAGCTGAGTTTACCCTTGACATCTGCAGTCTGATTTTCTTTCCTGCTGCACCTTCATTTTCAATCAGTACAGATTAATGAAAAATATACCCAGAAGATGGGTTAAATACTTGGCATTTATTCAGAGTAGGTGGCACTGATCATATTGCAGGGCCTCAGTCTCTGAGAGACAAATAGAGGAGTATGGGTAAAGATTAAGTATATCTTAAAAACCGAATCATTAATATAAAACAGCCTACTTAGCACTTCAATATTAAAATTCTATGCTTTAATGTGCTATTGTACTAAAGCTTTAAATCATTTCAAAGCATACTCCTGAAGTTCCATATTTATTGCAATGTGGGATTATCTCATTGCATTCAATTACATCCATCTAATCGGATGTAAAATTAATCAGCTTCTGCAGTTTTCTTCTGGGAGTAAAGTTATTATAATATATAACTGTCAGAAGACTGACCTGAGCATATGTTTGTTAGATAAGATTAGAGGTATAAGGCATTCAGTGAAAAAGAACTATTCATTTTATTTATTTTGACTTTATATAGTCTGCAAGGGAATAATATGTAAACTCAAATTACCTTTAGTGTTTTTATTTTTTTTTTCAACTTCAATTCATTAATTTTTAATTTTATTTATTTTTATACTTTTATGTTCCTCATATTGGACTCTCTCTCCTTAGTTCTCTTTCCAGAGAACTTAGAAAACTTTCTATCAGGAACTGTGAAAGCAAGTATAGTGATGTTATTTAAAAATGATACAATGGCAACCAAGATGGTCGCAACTAAAGGATAATTGTCAGAGATCAGGGCTGATCTTGTCCATGGGCTGCTGGTAACTGAAGTGTGAGTTCATTAATGTCCCATTAATGAACTCACACTTTAGTGACCATTAGCCCATGTACAAGATTGTCCATGACAAGGAGATGCCAGCCATTGCCACCACTAAAAACTTTAGAGTGTAGAGTCAATGAGAAAATTCAAAGTACCGTATGGCCTGGCCCAAAGCTCTGGAAGTAGAAGTTCAGGGCTCTGTTGATAAAAAAAAAGCATTGCCTGTGTAAACAACAACAGCGTCGAGGGAAAAGTAACTCACAAAGGAAGATATTTTATATGTGACCACTAAGGAAGATTACCATCACTCACTAATGATAATTAACTATTGGTATGATCTAAGCTAGATGAATTTCCCAACTAAGCCAAAGAGTTGATTTGTTTGGTAGAGGGCACCTAAAGGAGACAATGTATACTAATGTATATTAAATAGTGCTGCACCAGGGCTCAAAATTTCCACTCGCCACTAGCCAATGGCGAGTGAAAATTTAGCCCTGGTGAGTAGAAATTCAGCCCTGGTGGGTATGTTATGGCTTACAGTGGCGAGTAACTTTTCAGGTCTGGCTAGTAGTAAAGGACTTAAAATTTTAAGCCCTGTAATTCAGCCCTGGTGGGTATGTTATGGCTTGCAGTGGCAAGTAACTTTTCAGGTCTTGCTAGTAGCAAAGGACTTAAAATTTTAAGCCCTGCTGTAATATATGTATAATTTTTTACCAATCCTTCTGTCCAATGACTTTCTATATCCTCTCCTTCACCAAAAATGACATGGGGATGTTCCACAAGAAAGTTATCCTAAAACACAACTATAACCGAAAGCAAGAGAGAGAGAAAAGTAAAAAAAATGAGATCCTATTGTACCAAGGACCAGACCCATCCCTGCAGATTGAAAAGTTACCAGCATGCTTTGGCTGGCTGGATTAAAATGTTCAATCAGTTGCAACATAGGTGACTGTGATTATCCGACTTTCAATACTAGACAATAATGTACTTGGCCATCTCAACTTGTGACTTTGGGAGAGATGTTCAAAAATTTGTGGTAACTGAAATTGTCTGTAATCAATCTGAAGAAGTTCTTGTGCCAGGGTCTGTCAATTCTCAGAGATATTACAGTCATTTTTGCATCCAATTTCACCATCTACATCAAAGGGAAAAAAAGCAATCTTAAAAGTGGGTGTTGGATAATCTACAGTCATAATTTATGGTATTTTCAGAAAGAGGTCTTATTTTAGACTTCACTTATTTGTCTGATTTCTGTCATTTTTTCCAACAAAATCAAGATGGTCTAAACGTGGAGAAGAAAATGTAAAGTACTATTAGAAGATAGTTCTGAGAAGCAGTAGTATGGTGTTAACTGGTAAAATAATGTCTATTTTTTTGAAAATTTTCATTTTAAGTCAAATTTAAAGACATCTTTAATTTCAGAATTTTTAAGAGCAATATTCATCAAGCTCATCTTACCAGCAATTTAAATTCTTTATGACACATTTTCAGACAGAATGAATTTATTTCTAAAAATTCTGTCTTTCTTTGACCACAAAGTCATGATCCAAATTTTTTTTTGTTATAATGACTTCTGAACAGAGCGGCAGCCCCCTTAGTAATAGCTTCTACTATTTCTTCATTCATAAAAAGGGAAGTAGCAGAAAAAGGGAAGTGGTCATGCCACTCTACAGATCTCTGGTCAGACCTCACCTAGAGTATTGTGTACAGTACTGGAGATCCCATCTCCAGAAGTATATAGATACTCTAGAGAAAATTCAGAGAAGGACTACTAAAATGGTGAATGGTTTACAGAAAAAGAAATATCAGGATAGACTAAAGGATCTGAACATGTATAGCCTGGAGGAGAGGAGAGAAGAGTGAGAGGGGATATGATAGAAACATTCAAATACATCAAGGGATTCAACAAAGTACAGGAGGGAAGTACATTTCAAAGGAGTAAAAATCTTAGGACAAGAGGCCATAGTATAAAGCTAGAGGGGCACAGGTATAGATGTAATGTAAGGAAGTTTACCTTCGCTGAGAGGGTAGTAGATAAGTGAAAGAGCCTACCAGAAGAAGTGGAAGAGGTTAATACAGTGAGGGAATGTAAGCATGCATGGGATAGGCATAAGGTGGTCCTGAACAACAGACAAGACCAAGGACCAAATAAGGTTTGAGTTTTTTACAGCAGGAAAATTGCAGATTAGATGGGACAAATGGTTCTTATCTGCTGTTAAATTCTTTGTTTCTATAATCATTTAACAATGGAGAAATACTAGAAGAAATTAACAAACCACAGATAGACTATTTAACTGTTTTATTACAAACTGGTGCAATGTTTCCAAGACCACCCCCACTCCATACACATAGTAATGAAGTATTTCTGTGCCAGAGGAGTGTGTAATATTGAAGGAATAGATTGAGATGGAGATGGAGAGCATTAGCAAAGTCAAAAGACACCCTCACATACTAAGTGGGATTGGGCTGGGGGCAGGGGAGGAGGTCCCAATAGGTAGAATAAGCAACTGCTTAGAGCTCCACATTTTGAGTGGCACTTCAGCTGAACACACCCACCATTCAGAATGTGGGTGTGGCCACCACATTCTGAATGGTGGGTGTGTTCAGGGCAATCTCAGTATCCCTGTACAAGTTTTATACCCATTTATAGACTATTAGTTAACCCCTTGAATGCTAGAGAGATCTCCAATGCATTGTAGAGAAAGCATTGGAGATATTTCTAGCAACCAAGAGGTAAAAGCTTTTTTTTTTTTTTTTTTTTCATTCTTGCTTGTTATAGGCCAGGGATATTTTCTTTGCCAGGAAACAGTGGATGATACTGGGGGTGGGGTCATATGAGGAGTGGGGTATGGTTATGGGTGGAGCTAAGGACTCCTGAAGCCCTGCCGAGGGGTGCCTGAGATGTAAATCCAGCTCCGGCTTTGGGGGAGTGATACGGGGAGGGCACATATTTTATGAAATATTTCGAGATGTGGTAACTTTTGTTTGCATATGAAGTTTGTGTACATTATACTAAAGTGGAATGTACTGATACTATTGTTATCATAGTTACATAGTAATAGCAATGATTCCCAATATTTCATCAAAATTGGGATAACATTTTGTAAAGAAATACTATGGGGGGGTTATGCACTAAGGCTTGATAAAGAGGTGATAAAGTGGAGATGATTTTTCCAGTGATGTGACTTCTCAAATTCTTATGTTAGTTTATGGAGCCAGTACAGTAAAAATGTCACCTGCTTTGAAGATCTCAGTGCATAGGTTCTATAGAATGACATAGGAACTGGAGAAGTGATATAACTGAATAAGACATCTCCACTTTATCAACTCTTTATTATGCTTTAGTTCAGTGGTTCTCAGCTCCTGTCCTCAAGACCCACTAACAGGCCAGGATTTGAGGATTTCCTTGTTAGAGCACAGGTGAGTTAATCATTGTGAATGAGCCTCTGATCACCACACCTGTGCTCTAGCAGAGAAACCCCTAAGTCCTGGCCTGTTAGTGGGTCCTGAGGGCAGGAGTTGAGAACCACTGCTTTAGTGTATCTCTCCCCTATGAGTTTTTAAGATGCAAAATGGCAGGCTCAGTCTCCACCTGGAAATGAATATAGCCCACTGATAGCCGATCTTTGGCTTGCCTGTTGTTGGAGACCTGGGGGAGATGCCCTAAGACATGATAAAGAGGTGATAAAGCAGAGGTAACTACCCTAGTGATATCACTTCTCCTGTTCTTATGTTATTCTATGGAGCCAATGCACTAAGATCTCTCCAATGTTGCATAAGCTCTATAGAATAACGTTGGAACTGCAGAAGGGATATCACTAGATAAATGATCTCTGCTTTATCACCTCTTTATCACACCTTAGTGCACAACCCCCCCCCCCCCAGAACGCCCTTAATAATCCCCAACAAGCCAATAATTGGCTGAGGGTGATCAGGGTTGCACTCCTTAAAAGCTGAAAAGCCAAAGATAGCCTACTTCTGTCCTAGCACATAATTTTCTTTTTTGTAATATTTAGGAATATTCTTTAGTTCCTATGGATAAAAGAAAGCTTTAGGGATTCTGGAGTATACCAACTGCACTGTAAGGAAAAAATTCAAACTCCTGAAATACCCAACTATATAAAAGTAGTGTAAAAGCCTGTGTATACGGGCCAAGGTCCAGGTAATGTTAGCCCTTTGAATGCCAGAGGGGCACGCAATGCATTGCTTTGCCATGCATTGTGTACCCCTCTGGCTCTCAAAGAGTTAAGCGACCACTACCTCACTGCTCCACATGATGCACTCTTGCATCGCCTCACTCACGAGATGCAATCATGTGCAGTAGAACAAGCACAGTCTCTACTGCACATAACGGCTTCTGACAAACATCCTAGCAAATTATTATATAGGATATAGGATGTGCACCTTTAATCCCTTGAATGCTAGGAAGGTCTCCATCTCTTTGTGAAGCAATGCAATGGAGGCCTCTCTTGCATTCAAGGGGTTACAAACCTATTTAAATTATTCCTTTGAGTGCCAGAGGGTTTTTCAATGCGTTGCATACCCCTCTGGCACTCACAGGGTTAAAACAAAATTTTATATATAGCTCTCCAACTCTAAAAAGTCCAAATAAAGGTCCAAAAGAGATTTCTTATTCTTATAATTATTGTTTATCTAGTTCCCGATGCTCAATCCTGTGAGCAAGCTGTGCCCACTTCTACTTAGTAAAAGGTAAATACTGCAGAAAAGATAAAGAGGAACAGGAGAGCAAAAATGAGAATCCTCTGAGTGTAGGATTTTTATGATGTTTAATAAAGTGTTACACTTAAAGGATTCCTGTTTTTGCTCTCCTGTTCCTTTTCATCTACTCAAAGGGTTAATGCAAATTTGTATTTGTTCCCTATGGTGCATTTGGTTGGCCACATAATTACTCCAGTTTTCTTTTGAACATAGGGCCCTTTGCAATTTCTCAGAAAATGGGATTTGTGCTTAGCCTGCACAATGTGCATTGCAGTTTTGCAAAACCAGCAACATTCTTCAAAGGAAGAGAGAGAGAGACATAAAGGCTAGTTGGCTACATGCAAAATTAATGTTCTTTTATCCTTGCCTACCTTTGACATTCAGTTTATGATAAGACCTATAGAATATGTATTTTTGGGATCATATTCATAATAATTTATTTATAAATCTTTTTCTAGCATATTTCATTAAGTTTCATAAAAATTGTACTGCTGTTCTATAGTATCATTGATCGCTTATAGTGTTGAGCGAGCGTGCTCGGCCGATGCTCTCCCGCCATGTTCGGGTGGCGGGGATCTGTGCCAGAAGAGGCACAGATCAGAAGATGCTCCGCTGGACCACCAGGGACTGGAGGTACGGGGGCATTGCGGAGATGAAGGGGGCATTGCGGAGATGAAGGGGGACATTGTGGAAGAGGGGCATAGACTCTATGCCCCTCTTCCACAATGTCCCCCTTCATCTCCGCTATGCCCCTCTTCCACAATGTCCCCCTTCATCTCCTCTATGCCATAGAGGAGATGAAGGGGGACATTGTGGAAGAGGGGCATAGCGGAGATGAAGGGGGACATTGTGGAAGAGGGGCATAGCGGAGATGAAGGGGGACATTGTGGAAGAGGGGCATAGCGGAGATGAAGGGGGACATTGCGGAGATGAAGGGGGACATTGCGGAGATGAAGGGGGCATACAGAGATGAAGGGGGCATAGCGGAGATGAAGGGGGGCATTGACCAGGCACCCTCCCCTCATCAGAGCAGGGGGTGCCTGGTGTAATGCTCGTGTCGCCCCATTGAAGTCAATGGGGCTCGGGTGCTCGGCCGAGCACTCGAGCCTCAGGGGGTGCTCGGTCAGAGCACCCGAGCACCCGAGCATCGGGGTGCTCGCTCAACACTAATCGCTTACATTCTAGAGAATTATCCTATACATTGTGAAGCAATACGCTGGAGACATTTCTAGTATTTAACCCCTTAACAACCGGACGACTGGCGCTGTGTGGTCAGTTAAGGACCACGGAGCATTTTTTTTATTGCTCCTTCCAGTTCTGGACTCCCCGTACGGCGTGCAGCCGCGGGGGGGGGCCCGGAATTCCATGACGGTCATAGTACATCATGGGTCGTTAACGCAAATCGACCCATGACGTACTATGACCTTCAAGGGTCGTTAAGGGGTTAAGAGGATAATACAGTTTTTTGGAGTTTACTTCCATTTCTTGGAGGCTACTCTTTATGGATAAAACTCTAGGGGCTGGATTCTATTGCAGATGCTAATTTTATCACGGCTTTTATCTCCAGGTTTCCCCATAGACTTCAGTAGGAAAATGTTTGATAAAATGGATGTTAACATTTATCTCCTGCAACAGAATCCCGCCCTAGATCCCTGCATGATGAGGAATGTCCAAAAATATAAAAAAGATTAATATGTAAAGATTTTGGAGATAGAGTGTGAGGTGTCATGAAGACATCACTAGAAGGGATGTGTAGAATTTTCCAGAAAAGGAAGACATTGACAGGAAACAGGAACTTATAACTCCTTGGGAATTCCCACAGGAAGGTCACTTCCTCTGAATTCTTCAGTGCTGTAGGCTGGAGTGACTCTGTGGCTGCACGTGCATGAGGTTATGTGTGCAGAGGCCTAACTAGCCATTGGGCTGGATTTACATCCCAGGCACCTCTAGACAAGGCATGTAGGTGACCTTATCTCCTCCCATGACCACCATGCCTGGAAACTTTTTGTTGTGGACTCCCCAAGAGAGGGGAGTCCTGTGGTACCTCTGGGGGAGAAAAATTATGTGATTTGAGTCAAAAAGGGGCAGGTGAGTGGGTGATAATAAAATGAAGAAAAAGTATAAATAGGCTGGGAAAGGAGGAGAAGAGGGTAGGGAGTGGGAGGAACAGACTTGGATGGAGTAGAAGAGGGCAGAGTTTCATTAGAAACTCCCTGCATCAGGAAAACCAGCCCCTGCCCTGAATACCCAGTAATTAGCAGCAAAAAACTGAGTCTCTGGGGCAAATCCTGAGAGTTCCTGGCTATGATGACCACATCCTCACTCCTCACATGACCCCACCCCCAGTCCCATCCACTGTTTTCTGGCACAGAAAATTACCCTTGGTCAATAACAAGCAATGAGAGAAAAAAAAAAGCTTTAACCCATTGATTGCTAGAGAGATCTCCAATGCATTGCAGAGCAATGTGATGGAGATCTCTCTAGCATCCAAGGGGTACAATAATAGCTTGTAAAGGGGTAAAAACTAGGGCAGGGACATTGAGATTACTCTCAATGTGGATGTGGACAGCAGAGGTGCTAAAATTTGGTTCACTAAGCAGCTGCCTATTCTGCCTATTGGGAACTCTGGCCCTTCTCCAAAGGAAGGAAACTGGATCCCATTGAGCCCTAGAGCTGATGGGCACCTTTGGATGCAGGGCCACATTACTGTTGCACCCTCTGCACCATACGTAATGTGCATACCTGTGAACTTCTTGTTCTGGGCTCCCTGGAGGGGAGCCCAGTGGTGCTGATGAGGTGAAAGAAATGGCACGATTTGTGTCATAAAAGGGGCAGGGCTTAATCGAGAGTGGGGGGGTGGGACGTCTAAAAAAAAAATAGCTAGAATAGCCTGGAGAAGGAGGAGAAGTGTCTGGGGAGTGGGAGGAACTCAATGGGAGGACCGGACGCAGGCAGAGTTTCATCAAAAACTCCCCACAACCGGACAATCAGACTCTGCCCTGGAGACCCATAATCCAGAGTCAAAACTGGAGTCTCCGGGGCAAAAAGTTCTCGGATATGGTCACGTGTGATTGCTTGCGTCATGACATCATCTCAATAATGCTGTGACAGCTGCAAATACATTTTGAAATTTACACAGGAGTGTAAACGTGGGAATGTTGAAGCCCACATTGCATCTCCCAGCGTTATTTTCTCTGTACAGGCAGAGGCGTAACTAGAAGCCACCGGGCCCTGGTGCAAGAATTGCCATGGGGCCCCCCCGCCCATTGGCCCCCTCATCCACATTGCCCCTTCCACAATGCCCCCTTCATGTCCACATTGCCCCTTCCACAATGCCCCCTTCATCTCCACAATGCCCCCTTCATCTCCACAATGCCCCCTTCCACAATGCCCCCTTCATCTCATCTCCACAATGCCCCTTTCATCTCATCTCCACAATGCCCCCTTCATCTTCACAATGCCCCTTTCATCTCCACAATGCCCCCTTCATCTCCACAATGCCCCCTTCCATAATGCCCCCTTCATCTCCACAATGCCCCTTCCTTCTCCACAATGCCCCCTTCATCTCCACAATGCCCCCCTTCATCTCCACAATGCCCCCTTCCACAATGCCCCCTTCATGTCCAAAAATGCCCCCTTCATCTCCACAATGCCCCTTCCTTCTCCACAATGCCCCCTTCATCTCCACAATGCCCCCTTCCACAATGTCCCCTTCATCTCCACAACGCCCCTTCCACAATGCCCCCTTCATCTCATCTCCACAATGCCCCCTCCCATCTCCACAATGCCCCCTTCATCTCCACAATGCCCCCTTCCACAATGCCCCCTTCATCTCCACAATGCCCCCATCTTCACATTTCCCCTACCTCCAGTCCCTGGTGGCCTAGCGGAGTGTCTTTACAGATCTGTGCCTCCTTCGGCACAGATCTCTGCAACCGGAGCTCCCGCACGTCGCTGTAGTAATGCAGAGGCTGGGAGATGATGTCATCTCCCAGCGCTCTGTATTACTAGAGCGGCGCGCCGAGTGGGAGATCAGGTAAGTGACTGCTGCGGGCGAGGGTGGTCGCAGGCGGTGGCCGGGCCCCTGGAGTGACGGGCCCGGTCGCAGGTGCAACCGCTGCGACCCCTATTGTTACGCCACTGTGTACAGGAATTTCCACAGAAAGAAGGAATATAGACCCATTTTTGTGGAAAACATCCTTACATCCTTACTCTTTATATCCTAATAATAAACCCAAGTTGCCTTAATCTGAGCAGAAAATCCTAATGACCACTATGAATCAATACTGAATGGTTTGGTTCCCCAGAATTATTTTTTATTTAGTACTGGATGTCATGTCTATGCAACGAAATGTGATTAAAGTTACCTATACAGATTTTAGTCTCATTAAATGCATTTATTTCAACTGTTTCTACCTTGAGCTTTTGTTTTACAATCAGTTCATTATTTTTACATATTTTTTATATAGTAGATGAGGAATCTAAATTCAGGAGAGGTTTGTTCTCTGTCCTGTCTTATAAAGAATCAGACATATTGAGAAAAGCAGCTCTTGAATCCTTCAATCAGTTTTCAGCAGAGAGGTAGAATAAATTCCTAAGGAGGAATAAGAATGCAACACCTTTCAATGCAGAGGCTCCCACTGAGGTCTGGTCTTGGGAAGTGAAAGGCCGTCTTTAATTCTATTAATTCTAGAACCTCCCTAAGAAGACGTCAGAGGAGTTTGAGATACTGTAACTGCATGCATAATACTCATCCTATATAATAATGCGCTAAAACGTGTGTAATGACGCAGTCATGAGCAGTAAACACTGCTGCGCGTGCTGCAGTCATGCACAGTAGAGACTGCCCGCACCGCAGCTGATACAGAGCTGGGCGCTCCTCTGTAGAATGCTCTTTGGCCTTCATTTTGATTCAGATCCACAGAATGAACAATGATCCTTCAACAGTGAGGTTTTTATCTTGAAAATGAGACAGAACTTCAATGGTTCACAGGAGGAAGAAAATGGAGATTTCACAGTACAGGGACTGAATACTTATGCAAGCAACATATTCTGTTTTTTTTATTTTTCTTGACGATATTTCCAAATGTAAAACCAGGCACCTGACATTAATTATATAATGATTTGTAGTCCTGATTTTGTATCTCTCTATTTCATCAAACATAGAAAGATAAATGTTGACAGCAGTAAAGAATCAATCAGCCTATCAAGTCTGCCCATTTCCTGTCTTGATAAAATGCTCATCTTTACACAAGTCTAAGAGTAGACATGTCTATCATAGGCATTTTTTAATTCCTTTTCTGTATTAGCTCCAACCATGTACTCTTGAAAGCTGTCCAGAGAATCTATCACCCTATCCATAAAGTGAAACTCAAATTACTTTTTAATCTCCCCAGCTTTAGGACATACCCTTTTGTTCTACTACTCCTCTTTTTCTGAAACATGCTTCAGTTAAAAACTTTATTCAATTCAATATATTTAAATGATTCTATCATATCCCCCCTTTCCATTCTCCCTTCCAAACTATAAAAATTAAGGTTTCTAATGTCTATTCTGGTACATTTTACCTCAACACCTTGCATCATTTTAGTGGCTCTTCTTTGAAATGTCTCCAGTTTATTGTAATTTTAGAGACGTGCTCTTTACTGTACACAGTACTCCAGGTGAAGTCTTACCAGTGATCTATAAAGTGTCATTAATATTGATTTCTTCCTGATGCTAATACGTTTTCCTGTACAGCCTGGCACACCAATAATTTTTCCCACTGCTTTACTGCACCTTTTGCCTACCTTCAAGTTATCTGCGATAAACGATGGTGGAGAGTGCCCTGATGTACCAGAAGCCAGCTAAAATGGACTGCCCTTCTGCCTTTGTAACTCCCTCATTTTGCAGGCCAGCTCCTGGACAAAGGACAGGGGCTAGCCTACACAATTCTGTGGGAAAAACTGGGGGTGGGGGAGATGGCCTCTCTCACTTTCCCCCAAGGCGAGGTGGGATAGGGGAGGGACTTAGGGTATAAAAGTGGACCAACCTGTAAGACCAACAGTATAAATTGTTTTTGTTTTCTTGCAGGTCTTCATGGATCACCATTGCAGAGCTGCATGTCTGTGTCATTTCCTGGGTTAGGACATCCAGCTGGAGCATGCTATGAACCAGAAAAAGATCAACCGGGCAGCCTGGTAATTCCTCCCAGCCAGCCAGGGCAAGTAATAGCACCCCAACATCTTACCTTCCTACTGCCTCCCTTCCTACTTCAGCGTCACATCTTTCCTCTGCCTCTCAGCATGCTCCTTCTACTTCATCTGCTTCCTCTCTCTACCTGTACCTTTGCTTCTCACTGCTTTCCATCATCCCTCTAGCACTGCTTCCGCCCCCCTTCCATGTTCGCAGCACCCCAGCATCCTATCATCCCTCCCATGTGGCTACCCACATCGCCCAGAATGTAAACGCTGCCTCCCCTACTGCATCTCATGCCGGAGTGATGAGAGAAGATACTGCACAACTCCTTGTTCACACTGACATATTAACACATTAATACTGCACAATACTGCACAGAGAAGATACTGCACAGAGAAGATACTGCACAACTCCTTGCTCACAAACTCAAGTGTGCTCTGGAGTAATTTGAATTGAACAGTTGGACATCCCAGCATTGGAAAAAGTGTTTTTGTGTTTACATTCTAACCTGCAGTAAGAAGGTTAAAGGGTTAAAGTTTAAAAGGTTGTGTTTTTCTCTGGGAGTGTGTGTAATTAATTAATTAAGGGAGGGGTTTGTGATCAATCCCCTGTGTAGGCCTGTATAAATCTAGGTACAGGACTCACAGAGCTTGCTCACAAATAGAGCGTGCTCTTTCCTAAGTGCTCTGAAATAAGTGTACAGTTTGTGAAACACAGCAGTTGGGGAAACAGAGGAGTTAGTGCAACACAGGTAAATTAATTGCTTACATTTTAGGAACTCACATTTGCACCATACATGATGAGCAAGTTTGGAGATCTCACTCAGTGCACATCATGCCATATGTATGCATGCTTGGAACAGCAGTTCCAGGGTCCATACCGCTGTAGCAAATGTGAGCAAGTGGCCCTTCTAGAAGCTCAGATTGGAGCTCTAGAGAGTCATATTGCAACATTGAGAGACATTGACAACCTTGAGAGGAGTCTAGCTGGGTCACCTAGCAAAGAGGGAGGAGATCAGCTAGAAGGGAACCAGGCACATAGCTGGGTGACAGTTAGAAGTGGTTGCAGTGGGGGAGGGAAGAGGAAGAGGGCAGCCAGTCCTGAGTTTTTCCATCCAAACAAATTTGCTCATTTAAGTGAAGATGTTGGGGAGGCAAACCCAGAAGTGGAATTGCTGGAGAAGACTGTTCTCCCTAACAGCCGGGAGAACAGCTCCTCTAGCACAGAGGGGATCCAGAGGAAAGTGAAGCCTAGGCAGGTTGTGGTGGTAGGGGACTCCATTATTAGGAGAACAGATAGGGTAATTTGTGGCTCTGATCGCAGCAACCGAATGGTTTGCTGTCTCCCGGGTGCCCGGGTTCGGCATGTTGCAGACAGGGTGGACAGATTATTGGGAGGGGCTGGAGAGGATCCAGCTGTCTTGGTGCATATTGGTACCAATGACAAAGTTAGAGGAAGGTGGAGAGTCCTAAAAGGTAATTTTAGGGATTTAGGCAGTAAGATTAGGAACAGGACCTCCAAGGTAGTATTCTCAGAGATACTACCCGTGCCATGCGCTACGCCAGAGAGACAGCGGGAGATTAGGGAGCTCAATGCATGGCTGAAGTCTTGGTGTAAGAAGGAGGGCTTTGGGTTTTTAGAGCACTGGGCTGATTTTGCTTTGGGGTACAATCTCTATAGCAGGGATGGATTGCACCTGAATGCAAGAGGGTCTCAAGTGCTTGGGGAGAGGATTACTAGACGGTTGGAGGAGATTTTAAACTAGGAAGGGGGGGAGGGGCCAATAAATACTGGGCTAGATAGTATAGAAAGGGAAGGTGATGTACTTAATAACCAGGTGGGAGGATCTGGGGGCGGGGTTAGTACAGATGATAGGGAGAAGCCTATAAGCCACATCAAAATTAAATCACAAATGGAACACAGCAGTGGCATAAATTGTATGCTTGCAAATGCCAGAAGTTTAACTGGTAAAATAGGGGAACTGGCGCTGGTAGCTGAAATTGAAAACTATGACTTGATAGGCATAACAGAAACATGGTGGGATGACACACATGATTGCTCAATCAATTTAGAGGGCTACATGTTATTTAGAAAAGATAGGTCAAGCAAAAGAGGTGGTGGGGTCTGTTTGTATATCAAACCAGCATTATTGCCTCAATTGCGGGAAGATATATGTGATGACAGTAGTGAACATGTGGAATCCCTGTGGGTTGAAATAGTCACTGGGGATAAAACTGCCCAGAAAATATTAGTGGATATTTGTTATAAACCACCAAACATTGGTGACCTTGAAGAAACACAGCTATTAATGCAAATAGAAAAGGCTTCCCAAATAGGGAGAACTATAATTATGGGGGATTTTAATTATCCAGAAATAGACTGGAAAAATGGAACAGCTAACTCTGCTAAAAGCAGCAAGTTTCTGAACTTGTTGAATGACAATTTTTTGTCACAACTAGTGCAGACCTCAACCAGAGGGAATGCATGTCTGGATTTGGTAATAACTGACCATGAAGAACTTATCTCTAACATCCAAGTAAGGGAGCACTTGGGGAATAGTGACCATAACATGGTATCGTTTGAGATTAATTCAAAAAAACAAGTTGATATGAGTTCCACCAAAACACTGAATTTTAAAAAGGCCAACTTTAGCAGGTTTAATACATCCCTTGGTCTCGTTGACTGGGATAAAATATTTTCAGGAAAAAACACAGAAGGTAAGTGGAATGCCTTCAAAATAACATTGCAAAAATACACATATAAATTTATCCCTGTTGGAAACAAATACAAAAGAAGCAAATTGAAACCAATGTGGCTAACCAGTAAAGTAATTCATGAAATAAATAACAAGAAAGCGGCATTTAAACATTACAAAGCTGAGGGATCAGCAGAGGCATTTGCAGAATACAAAAATGTCAACAAAACCTGTAAAAAGGCTATTAAATTAGCTAGACTGGAGAATGAAAAAAATATTGCTAAGGAGAGCAAAAGCAACCCAAAAAAATTCTTTAAATACATTAATGGCAAAAAATTAAAGTCTGATAATGTTGGGTCCTTGTTAGCTGAAATGGGTGAGATGGTCAAAGGTGACAGAGAGAAGGCAGATATTTTAAATAATTTCTTTTCTTCTGTTTTTACCAAGGAAGACCCATTGGACAAGAATCTGCAAACTACTTTTACAGAACAGTCATAGCAAGCATGGGACTGGCTAACACAAGAAAAAGTGTTAAAACAATTGAATGGTGTCAAGGTAGACAAAGCTCCGGGGCCAGATGGTATACACCCACAGGTACTTAAAGAGCTAAGCCAGACCCTGGCCAGACCGATATATCTGATTTTCAGGGATTCTTTTATTTCTGGTATGGTGCCCATGGATTGGCGTAAAGCAGATGTGGTGCCCATATTTAAAAAGGGATCAAAGTCCCAGCCAGGAAATTACAGACCCGTAAGCTTGACATCTGTGGTAGGGAAGCTGTTTGAAAGGTTGCTAAGGGAATATATTCAAGAATTCTGCTGGAACAGGAATATCATTAGCAATAGCCAACATGGCTTTGTGAAAGATAGGTCTTGTCAAACGAACTTGATCGCATTTTATGAAAAAGTAAGTAATAATATAGATGAGGGAGCAGCGGTTGACGTGATCTATTTAGACTTTGCCAAGGCATTTGATACAGTTCCACACAAGAGGTTACTGTACAAATTGAATGAAATAGGACTAGGGGAAAATGTTTGTGTGTGGATTGGAAATTGGCTGAAAGATAGAATGCAAAGAGTGGTAGTAAATGGCAAGTTCTCCAGTTGGATAAACCTGATAAGTGGAGTGCCTCAGGGATCTATCCTGGGTCCTCTTCTTTTTAATTTGTTTATTAATGACCTCCCAGAGGGCATAGGAAGCCATGTATCAGTGTTTGCAGATGACACAAAATTAAGTAAGGTAATAAAGTCTGAACTGGATGTGTCTTCATTACAAGAGGACTTGGACAAATTGAGTAACTGGGCAGGCAAATGGCAAATGAGATTCAATATAGACAAGTGTAAAGTTATGCATTTTGGGTATAATAATAAAAATGCAACATATAGTTTAAATGGTGTTTCTCTGGGGAAATCTACTAATGAAAGGATTTAGGAGTAATGGTAGCAATAGACTTTGCAGTAGCATGCAGTGCCAGCTGGCAGCTGCAAAGGCCAATAAGATATTGGCATGTATTAAAAGGGGTATTGACTCAAGGGAGGAAGATATAATTATGCCTCTTTACAGGTCCATGGTAAGACCCCACCTAGAATATGCTGTTCAATTCTGGGCGCCCTTTCTGAAGAAGGACATTATAGAACTAGAGAGAGTGCAGAGGAGGGCTACAAAACTAGTAAGGGGAATGGAATGTTTTAGTTATGAAGAGAGGCTAGAAAAGTTAAACTTGTACACACTAGAGAAACGGCGTCTTAGAGGGGATATGATAACACTATATAAATATGTTCAAGGCCCATATAAAGGGCTTTCAAAAGACCTGTTCATTAACAGAACAGTACACAGGACAAGGGGCCACCCGCTTAGACTTGAGGAAAGGAGATTTAGTCTACAACAGCGGAAGGGTTTCTTTACAGTAAGGACAATAAAGGTATGGAATGCACTTCCGGAGGAGGTGGTGCTATCAAATACATTAGATGCCTTTAAAAGGGGCCTGGATACTTATTTAAAAGAGCATAATATAGAGGGCTATGCACGTTAGTATTGGGATTAATATTTAGTTAGGGCTTGTTGATCCAGGGAGAAATCTGATTGCCATTTGGAGTCAGATGCCTTCTTTTGGGTCAGCGATGGTAAACAGGAATAGGAAAAGGGTTGAACTGGATGGACGCAAGTCTTTTTTCAACCTAAATTACTATGTAACTATGTAACTTGTGAGATCTTGGCGGCCATTGGGGACAGAAGGATCATTATGGAACTCTTTTCCTTGGGATGCTGTGCTTGCAGATACTGTAACTTCTTTCAGAACAGAACAATATTGATAATTATGAAAGCTGACTTCAAAGCCTGGCGTATTAACATCATTGTCCGGTACTGTTACCATGGGTCGCAGTGTGTGTATATACAGGGCGTTCCGTTGTTCCTCCGGTTGCAGTATCACTATGATCTGTGTTCCCTCCAGGGCCTCGTTCAACCTTCCTGGGCTAGTCGCTATTTTGGCACTTGCATCTCACATTTCTCTCCACCTTCACACCTTTCAATTCCTCTCTTCCCCTCATTTATTTCCATCTTCATTCCTCATACACATACAGCAATGCAAAACACCACAGAGACAAATCCACATAAAAGGGACAGACACATGCACTTTTTGTTGGGAGGGGGGTATTTTTCTTGCACGTGGCCCTCCACTTACCAGTTATACCACTCTATGTTTGCCATAAGGGAAGGTTAGTTTGGTACTATAGAGCCATGTGTATATACAAGTTTTATCAATGTCCTAATATGAAACTTAAATTCAAGCTGCTAAAAGCTCTTCAGTACCTTTTACATGCTACCCAAAACTGTGTGCAAATAAAAGGTAGCACAGAGCTTTTAGCAGTTTGAATAAAAGTTACATTTTAGGACATTGCTTACACTTTTATATACACCTAACACTTCAGTACCTAACTAGCCTTCCTTTATGGCATACAAACATACTAAACAACTCATTTTGCTTTCTATTATTTTTTGGGGGTATTGTAAATTACCTGTAATAGAATATATAAACAGCAATGCAAAGCATGTGCTAAAGGTCGCCCAGCTCTGTTAAGTTCAGATAAAACCGTGAACGGCAGCCTGAGGATAATATGAGCTGCAGTCCAATAACAGCTGGAGGGACCGGATTGCATAACCTGTTATATGGCCTAGATTCTTGCAATTAGATGGTTCCTCAGCATCAAAGCGGATAACTAGCACTAAGATGGCTATACTAAATACATAATACCAAGTGCAATTTTGAGCCTGTATTTACATCTACATCTGATTATTAGTCCCTTATACTAGTTCTATGCGGTGCTCCAGTGATGATCATTCTTGCCAACCCCAACCATCCTTCTGTTCGCTTACCTCACTACAGAACCCTATTGCGACAAGTCAGGATCATATTATACAAACAAGTCTCCATGGAAACAGGACTTTGTCCCACACATGTCTGTATCCCGATGTTTGTGGGCGTGCCCCCGGCTACTATGTCAGATTTGGGCAAATGTACCCCTCAGTCTCAATGGAATCTAGGAAACGTTTCACTCTGTGGCAGGATGCGGTGTATTGGTGGTGGGCGGGGACGTTACGCGTGATGTCTGATGCACACAAATACCGGCTTTTCAATTGCCGGTATAGTAGTTGCACCGGCTCCAGTGCACTAATTACTGGCCAGGTGGCAACCCTATTGCTAAAGCATTCATTGGAATGGTCTACAAAGTGTGCTTGCAAACCAGGCACACTTTTTAGACCTTTCCAATTAATTAATTCTTTAGCAATAACGCAATTTCAGCTCTGCTGCAGAGCTGCCTGCTGGTCCCCGGACCAGGATCTCCTGCTGTTAGCTAGATGCTGATGTCAGGAGAAGGGGAGAAAGGGGGGAACTTTGAATCCCTATATCTCTCAAACCATAGCGGTTTGAGAGATAGGGTTAGGAGCATATTGATTAATATATTAACCTCTACAAAGCTGGACATTTTTTGGGGGGGACATTGCTGTCCCTTTAATGAATAATTACCCAGCGTGAAAGTGAATCATTCACTTTGTCAAAGCCCAATCAGCCCTACAAAGCCTGAAAATTAAAACTGACAATTATGGAGTAACGAAATTAACCGGATTGTTGTCAGCAAGAAAATATAATAGTTAAAAAGAAATCAATAAATCCAATCTAGTGTATGGAGAATCATAGCTTTGGAATGGGAGGCTAAATCTAGAAAAGGGTTTCCTGATTTTAGAAGGAAATCTACTTCCATTTAATATCTATTTTCTACAATTGCCCATTTTATGTCAATAGAGAGGATTACAAATTACCTGTAAGTATTCTGTGATTCACTTCAATAACAATTGTCCTGGAGGGAACTTGTCATAGGAATTTCTTTTTGTTCTTTATTTGCCATTAGATTTATAGTAGTGCCAAATGGTCTAGTGCTGTAGCAATCAGAAGTGTCAATTTTAAGTGTTTTACTGACTTGGGACCCCTGCTTGTAAGGCTGATGCACAAATTAGTATTGGAGAAATTCTGATGAAAACCAGCTGCATCATAGGGGACAAATAACATTTTGAATTAATTTAAATGTGACTTTTATCCCCTTGAATGCTAGCGAGTTCTCAGTGCATTGCTTTGAGACGATTTGCAATGCGTTGGAGACTTCTGAGCAGGGGAGGGCTGGCCTGGGGGGCAGAGGGGCAATTGCCCCCTGGGCTGGTCGCATGTCTGGGCCAGTGGGCCACTGCCTCACTCAGTCTTCCAATTTCTGCTGTAAATGGAGCTGCACTAGTGATACCACAGAGCTTACAATTGAAATGGAGCTACACTAATGATACCACAGAGCTACAATCCAAATAGAGCTATACTAACAGCATAACCCATTTCCCTTGTAAGCCCTATGGTATCAATCATGTTGCTGTACTTAAAGTGTAAGCTCTATGGTATCACTAGATTAGGCGCATTTCAACTGTAAGCTATGTGTTCTCGTTTATCTTACTTAACAGCATTAGTACCAATAGTAAAAGTAACTAAAGGGGAAGGGCTGGGACACTGGGCTGGAGTGACTGAAGAAATGGGCCAGTAGATTGTATTTGCCCCCCAGGCCACAAGTTGCCAGCCCTCCCTTGCCTCTGAGGCATTCAACGGGTTAAAAGCCCCATTTAAATCAATGGGAACTTTGGTACATTTTATTTGTCCTCTTTGATGCAGTTAATTTGCTCAAAGATTTCTAGGATTTCAAGGTAAATTTGCATTGTAAAAATAAAGCACTTATGATTGTCATTTAATAATGATAGAAAGTAATTTTGCTCTTAAAGAGACAGCATACCTCCCAACATTTCAAATGGCCAAAGAGGGAGACTTCCGATTTAGGTGGCTTTTCTGGGGCGTGGCTGGTAGGTGGGGCATTTCCAAGAATTTTTTGGTTACTTCTTGACCTGTCTGTAGCTCTTTGTGTAACTGATTAATGATTTAGACCAAGTCCAAAGTATTTTAATTACACAGATTCATTTATAAACACATATATGGAAGATTAACAACACATATATGTGAGTTTTATTGCTGTGGAGCAATGTAATACACACCACTCATTCTTATGTCCTAAAAAGAGGGACAAAAGGGTAGAAAAGAGGGACAGAGGGATTTGGTTTCAAAGAGGGACACTTGGGAGGTATGGGATGGTAATACTTAATATGTAACTATAAATAAATATATATATATATATATATATATATATATATATATATATATAGGGTTTATCCTCCAAAGTAAAACATGGCCACTGTTGAGATGTGTTTTATTCAAAAGTTATTGCCTCCCAAAGTTAAATTTGTTAGGTACAGTATCATAATGGCCTGAATTGTTACAGTGGCACTATTGCTACATCATCCTATGGACCGTTCTGGTCAGTTGACCCTAAATCTCCATAGGATGGTGTAGCAACAGTGCCACTGTAACATTTTAGAGCATTGAGATACTGCACCTAAAAAAATTAAAGTTTGAGCTGCAATCATTTTTGAATTAAACACCTCACAGCAGTGGCGGTGCCCTTGTTTTATTCAGGAGGAGAAGCCATTGCATATATATATATATATATATATATATATATTTTTTTTTTTTTTTTTTTTTTTTACATATTAGGTATTACTATCCCTCTAAAAAATTATGTTGCTTCTAAATCAGTTTGCATAGCTCAAATACTGCAATGCAATGTATATCCCTCACAACAGTGAGAATTTTATTCGTCCTCTAATGCCATTGGTTTATTCTAAAATTGCCCTATTTATTTGCCTCAACTAGACAAATGTAATAAATGTGTGCTTTAAAGGAGCACTGCAAAACAATGTTTGTCATATTTAATTATTCTTAAAATAATTTTGCTTTTACAAAATGTCCATTGCTTATTAAGAAAAAAAATGCATTGCTCATAGAATCATTTGTATTGCTAATGGAAAATTGTATATTACTAATAAAAAATTGCATTAGTAATTTTAGCTTCACATAGTTTGGAGCAAGGCTAATGAACTGTCTCAAGATTTCGAAATTTGCATGTATTTCTGTCAGCAAATTTCAGGATGCAATTCGAATTTTTTTTTTTTTTTTAAACCATGCAACTTTATGAGTCCATTAAGCAAAACGCTGTTTGAGACAAGTGTATAAACAAAGTAAACACTCTCATCTCTATTAGCTATTTGTCCTCTTATTTTCAGGAACAGATTTATTAAATCTGGGCCACTGAGTCTGAAAGTGTTATGTTTGTATACATCTTCAAGATGTATACAATGATACGTTGTTATTCACATAAAATATATATATAAACAGTTTAGAAAGCTTCTTGTGTTACCATGGCAATATGGAAAGTTTTCTCTCACAATTATTTTACACAGAGGATAACAGCGGCTGAAATTCCACTCAGGCCTATAAGCTCATACTTCTACTTTACATTTCCTTCAGTGGGTTGGTTTTTGTTCACCGGTAGGAGATTTAAAGAATGAAAGAAGCAAATGGAAGACAAAACCAGCTGAATTTAGAGGTTCTGGTTTGGATACATGGTAGAAATATGTAAAATGAGTTGTACACTTATATGGTTCGTTAGACCACTTAGGTGTGTCAGGGATAAGAAGGCACTGCTTCTTTAATGACAGTACTATTTTAATAATGTCCAGTGACTCATATAGTTCTGTTCACAGAGACCGGGGGGGAGGTTGGGGTTATGCACTAAGGTGTGATAAAGAAGTGATAATGTGGAGAGGACTTCTCCAGTGATATCATTTCTCCAAATCCTTTGTGATTCTATGGCCTCAATGCACTAGGCAGGGCTGGATTTACATCTCAGGAGCCTGTAGGCACAGAAATTTGAAGCACCCCATCCCCCCCTGCGACCATCTGCACTGGACACCTCCACAATGCTCCTAATCTCCACGTTGCCCACCTATCATCTCCATATTGCCCTGACATTGCCCCCCTTCAGCTCCACATTGCCCTCACAATGCCCCCATCAGCTCCATATTGCCCCATCAGCTCCACATTGCCCTCACAATGCCCCCCCATCAGCTCCATATTGCCCTCATAATGCCCCCATCAGCTCCATATTGCCCCCATCAGCTCCACATTGCCCTCACAATGCCCCCCATCAGCTCCACATTGCCCCCCACCCCATCAGCTCCAGCTTGCCCCCACCATCTCCACATTGCCCTCCATCAGCTCCAACTTGTCCCCCATTGGCTCCAATTTGCCCCTCATTGGCTCCACATTGCCCTCTATCGGCTCCAACTTGCCTCCCATTAGCTCCACACTGCCCTCACATTGCCTCCCCCCGTTGTCCGTTTCCTACCTCCGTGGTAGGAGATCTGTCTGTGCCTCTTTTGGCACAGTCTTGCACCTGATGGAGCTCCCGCGCGGTCTCCTATTCAGGAATGCAGAGCGCTGGGAGATGATGTCATCTCGCAGCGCTCTGCATTCCTACAGAGCCGTCAAGGGAGCTCCATCGGGTACAAGACTGGGGGGGCAGGCAATGTGAGTGGGTGTCGCCGGCGCAGCCAGCGAGGCGGCTAGTTTTTTTTTTTTTTAAAGAATATTAAAAAAAAAAAAAATCCAAATGGCAGGCGCCCCTCGTTGGCATGCGCCTGTAGGCAGGTGCCTACTTTGCCAAATCCGGCCCTGGCACTAGGGTCTCTAAAGTAGGAGGAATGTTAATGCACAGGCTGAACAGAATAACAATAGGACTTGGAGAGTTTAGAACACTGGAGAAGCCATGTCTGTTGTATCACCTGATTATCACATCTTAGCCCCCCCACAGACATAGCAAACCCTGGTCCTCAAGCGCTACCAACAGTGCATGTTTTCAAGATGTACCTAACTGACAGGGATAGACCAGTTTAGTGACTGAACCACTAATTAGTCCACCTATGTTATAGCTGGGATATCCTGAAGACATGCACTGTTCTCAGCTCTTGAGGACTAGGGTTGGTTAACTCTGACATTGACATTCTGAGATTGATGTTCAGAGAAGAACAAGAGGAATTGAAGTAGAACTTCTATACACCTGAATGGAGACGCAGTTTCCAACGCACTGTGAAGCAATGTATTGGAGACCTCTATAGTATCCAAGGTGATTTAAATCAGTGGAAAATTGATAGTTTACGAAGTAAAGAAGGCACAGAGGAAAGGAAATCAACAAAATCTCCAAACACTGTCCCATTGCAAGGGGTATTAAGCTGAGAAGTTTCAGTATAAGTAGCCTATTAGATTGATTTTAGGCAGGTGGAGGGCTAGAAAATCAACTCCAGCACCTGTATTACTGTACTGTCATACACTGCACTATTTCCCAATTGAACAGATTGAAAAAGACAGAGAGGCGGCAATCTAGATTTAATGCTATCCAAGTATGAAATGTTATGGATAAATACTCTAAAGACCAAAGCTCCACTTGGCATGAATGAACAATTTAATCTCTCTTGTCTTTATTGACTTAATTCCACTGTTGATACATTGTATTTCAATACAGAATGTGTTAATGGGATTGAAGCCAGTGGGAGGGAAGCTGAGAGGATTTATGTCAATGCCTGCAAGCTTGGCATCTCGCTGTGGGTGCAGAAGGTGTAGTTGTGATAGGGCCTTGAATCCAAGAGGACCAGTCAGACCCAGATTCCAATAGTTTATAATTATGTTCCCAATATAACTTGTGTTATGGGTCCCAAATAAATTGTTTTCAGTGGGCCCTGCAATGACTAGTTATCAAACCAGGAAACTCCCTGGATGACCAGAGACTCCACTTTATATAATTAAAGGGATAGTAATACTTCGTTTTAACTTTATTTTATTTTATAGGCATTAAAAAAACATGAAGAATGATATAAGTCTTATCTCTCAAACCTTTATGGTTTATGAGATATTCACAAGCAAAGTTTCCCCTCCCCGCCCCTTTTACCTAGTGTAAGCCATCTCTTCTCAGATGTGAGTCTGGTTGTATGACAGGACAGATAACAGAAGGGGACAATTTTCTTTGTATGAAAACAATGAAAGCCCTTCCCCCCTTGACAAGTTTTTCAGCTTTTTCCATTATCTTAATTGAAGATTGTCCCTCTCTGCAGTCTACCTGGGCATCTCCCTTCTGATCTGGTTGAACAGGGGGGGGGATACTTTGTTTGTGAATATCTCTTAAACCATAAAGGTTTGAGAGATAAGACTTATATCATTCTTCATGTTTTTTTAATGCCTACAAAATAAAATAAAGTTAAAATGAAGTATTACTATCCCTTTAAGGACCCTGTCTGACTATGTATTGATCAGTGAGTTCCCTTGTTACTCTACCCAGTTCTGGTGACTCTCCACACTGTTCTTTCCACCCTCCACCCATTTTAAGGGTAATCCCCATTTCTCCTCCTCCTAATCCCAACCAAGTAATCAAGCCCCATCCACTTTATGATGTGTCATTTGGACACTGTGCTTTACTGATCAATCAATAAACACTATTGAAGCCAGTACACAGCTATGTAAATAGATTAACATGTTTGGGTTCTTTTTTGTTAAAGATCACTTTTTTCACTCATTACATAGTCAAGTTAATTTAAATATGACTGTTATTCCCTCGAATAGGGATCATTGAGTTTAGTTGTAGTCTTCCTCTTCCTTTCTTCTTATTTGAGTGAAAATCAACCACATTCATGGGTTGTACACCCAGAATTTCCTCATTCCTCACTGGCCATCTTATCAAAGAAATAAATTGGTTCCAATCTGTAAAAATGGTTGGAAGCCCACGGCGAGGCCCCTAAGATGAGAAGACTCTGCTTATGCCCATGCACTAAAATGCCTCTGAATGAGCATCACAATGTACAGTGAATGACTAATCCACTTGGGCATCAGCCAGTGCCGTATGGCTGACGTGAATGTAGACTGATGGATTTCCTATTAGGCAAAGTAGTCAACTGCCTAGATCACAACATTTTGAGGGGGTGCCTGAGATTTTCTGGCCACACCCATAGTTTGAATTATGGGTGTGGCCAGAGCAATATCAGTGTCCCTGCGCAAGTTTAAATACCCCTTTACTTGTTATTATTAAACCTCTTGGATGTTAAAGAGGTTTCAAACTCACTGTAAATGTAATGCAGTGGAGTTAATTCTAGTGTCCAAGGGGTTACAAGCTTTTTATATTAGCATATTAAAAGTGCATACTGCAGGGCTGCTTTGATTTCAGTGCAATCCTGAAATATGCCTATTTCCTATGTGTTCCCAGTTAAAGGTGAGGTCTGGTCAGCCTAGACCAGGGCTCAAAATTTCCACTCGCCACTAGCCAATGGAGAGTGAAAATTCAGCCCTGGCGAGTAGAAAATCAACCCTGGTGGGTATGTTATGGCTTGCAGTGGTGAGTAACTTTTCAGGTCTGGCTAGTAGCAAAGGACTTCACATTTTAAGCCCTGGCCTAGACTATCAGTACTTTCTCTGCATGGGACTGCAGGAGGAGTCATGTGAGGAATGGGGAAGAGTGGCCATGGCCGAAGCTAAAAGTGCTTAATATATCTGGCCTTGGAGCACCTAGGATGTAAATCTGGCCCTGCCCCTCAGCCGAATCCCACCATGCCTCCTTGGCAATGAAATTGCTGGAGGAACACAGGCACATCATAGGGAAAACTCTGTTCCAATCACAATTGTAGCCTTGAAGATTACTATCCATTTAGGACAGTGGCTGGGTAACGTGTCTCTTCAGCTGTTTTTGAACTACAGCTCCAAATCCAATAACCCACAGTCAATAAGCAAATGATAAATTAACCCCCAAGACTTGATTCTCTCCCAAGTAGAGCTCTCCTTGTGAGTACAGCAACATTTAGTGCAACCATGGGCTGGTTAGGGATAATTGAACACGTTGAGTGCCAGAGAGGTATTGAAAGCATTGTGATGAAGAATGCAGCAGAATTAGCTGCCAGAAAAGTCTGCCAAAGCATTTTGAAGCAAGATGTTGCAAGCCACTTTCCTTCAAAATGGATAACATATCATTCTTACATAAATGTCACAAACATCTGCTGGTTTAAACGAGATTTCTTCAGCATTTCCTATAGCGAGTATAGAATAACCATTAATATGCTAAGTAAACTTTAATGCTTAAACAGTAGATAGTAATACAATATGAACATAATAATGTTTGAGTGATGTAATTGCAGCTTTGTGGATTTCCAATTGGATGAATACGCTAATTCAGCTCTTTGGCAAGTAGAGATTTCAGTATAAAACATACACACCTGCACAAAATACCCTTTACTGCACATGAATCGGGATTTTTTTTTCAATACTAGCAAAGCTGAAATATTGTTTTGAGCCTCAAATTATTTCAGCTGTATTTATATAGGGAGAAACTAAAGGCCGATCATGCAGAGTGTAGAGTGAGAAAATAATGATAAGTTATTTTCATGCCAGACACCTGGAATTATTTGAAACTGGTGGGTCGAAATGCATCTCCAAGGAAATTTCTGTAAAACAAACAAGCGGAATGTTCTAATATGATTATGTCCTAAACCAATATTTCAGTGATACATTTGCTGAAAACCTGAAAAGATTGGGACCCCCGTAGCTGAAACGAAGGGTAGGCAGAGGGGGCCTAACAGGGAGCTTCAGGCAGGAAATCTGGTTTCAGGAGGTACTGGCTGCGGGGCATTGTGAGACCCGCAGCCATATTGGAAAAGTACTGCACGGTGAGGAGTTCCCCTTTTGCTCCTTCTGTGCTAATGACAATGTTTTCCATTGGCAAGGGCACAAAGCACCAACAGCTGTAACAATGGAACAGAAGAAACCATCAGAGAACCCCCCATCCACACACCACCAAGACCCATACCATACAAAACTAAAACAGGAAATAGGGAGGGAGGGAAGGAGGGACATTGTCCACAGTAAAGTGAAAGTTGGCCCTCTAACTGCCCCCTGTACCTCTTGGCCAACCTCCCACTTCCTGTTGGGCTCCCAATCCCACTATTCTTTACTTGGGCACCCCAGCCCAAACATGCTCCCCCTTCTTATTCACTGCAGGGAGTACTTTCATAATGATCACTAGGGTTACATGAACCTCTATCAACACTGAAAACTGCTGTAGCACAGTTCTCTATCTTGAAAATGTTTATATGATTCTAATGGGTGCATATGACCATACCTGGGAACTTTTGAAACAGGGCTACCCGGAGGGTAACCCTGTCAGTGCCCAGGGGGAGGAAAATGACGCGAATCGCGTCATAAAAGGGGTGGGGCTTCGTCGCGGGGGCGGGACAAAAAAAACAATGCAAAATGGCTGTAAGAGGGCGGGGAGTGGGAGGAACCAGGCGGGATGGAGCACAAGTGGGCAGAGTTTCTATTTAAACTCTGCCCACCCGGTGATTCACACATTGCCCCGGAGACCTGGTAATTCACTTTGAAATCCGGAGTCTCTGGGGCAAAACCGGAGAGTTCCCAGGTATGCATATGACCCTGTTTTAACCATATGAGATATAGGAAGATCTGTCACATTGCTTTAAAGGACACTGAAAACTGCCATAGTTAAAGAGTTAGTAATAGATGAAAACAAAAGGACCCCCAATTGCTCTACATAGTTTTTGAGCATGTAGAGCAGTATGACAATAGTATGCAATGTGCAGTTCAATAGTAATTTAATTAAAAAGAATCCTCCCGCCCCTTATACCCAGATCATGCTGCTCTCCAAGCTGGTCCGGATGGAGCATAATGAGTGATAATTTTCAATGAGCATAAGAAAAATTCTGCCCTCTTTCATCGATGGGGCAGGGTTCCTTATACTCAGTGTATGAAGCGTACCCGGGAACATTTTGTTGTGGACTTCCCAGAGAAGGGAGTCCTGTGGTGCCGCTGGGGGAGAAAAATTACATGATTTGCGTCAAATAGGGTGGGGCTTAGTCATAGGTAGGGGCGGAGCTTAAAAAGTGAAGAAAAAGTATAACAAATAGGCTAGGGAAGGAGGAGAAGAGGGTGGGGAGTGGGAGGAACACACTGTGAAGTAGAAGAAACTTCCCACATCTGGAGAATCAGCCTCTGTCCAGGAGACCCGGTAATACAGAGTCAAAATCCGAGTCTCCGGGCAAATCCGGAGAGTTCCCAGCGATGGTATGGAGACTGTCCCTTGCTGCGAGTTGTCTCGTCTGATGACCAGATTGCTTAACTATGGGGGGGTGGCTAGGGATAGGTAAAAGGGGCTGGAGGGGGATCCTTTATAATTAAATTACTCTTGGACTACAAATCGCATACTATTGACATGCCACTCTACATGCTCAAAAACACATGTAGAGCAATCTGAACTCAGTTTGTTTTCATTTATTACTATCCCTTTAAATGCCATTAAATTGTCACAGAGATAGAGACTGGATGTGATCGATCCCACACTGTCTCAGTTGGCAGACCCTTGTAGTCTAGCTCCATGGAGATGAAACACACAGTCATCCCACTATCTGAACATGAAGGCTGGATGTAGAGCAACTGTTATATCTTAACCCTCTGAGTGCCAAACGCAATGCGTTGGATTCCTCTCTGGCACTCAAAGTGTCAAACATTGTAATAGATTTAAATGATTTACTTGATTTTCATCTAAATAGTTTCTAGATTGCTCATCCCCTGTATTTTTTAAACCTGATTGATAAATCAGGTTTCTAGCCCTGGATCTGCCTGAAGTCAATGTCTTTCCTTAAAGGGATAGTAATACTTTATTATTACTATCCCCCATATTGTAGATATTTGCAAAATAATTTAATAGCCCCCAGGTTCATCTCTCAAACCTTTATGGTTTGAGAGATAACCAAAGGCAAAGTTCCCCCTTCCCTGAAGTCAGCATTGTACTGACTGCAGGGATATCCGGTCTGACTTTCATGAGGCGGCTCTGCAGCAGAGCAGCGATCACGTTAGTGGAAAATAATTATTTCACTGAAACGGTCTTCTACGTGTGCTTGCAAACCAAGCACGAATCAAGCACATGTAGAAGACCGTTTCAGTGAAATAATTATTTTTCACTAACGCGATCTCAGCTCAGCTGCAGAGCCGCAAGCCTGTTCTACGACAGACTTCCCCTGCAGTAGTACAACGCTGACTTCAGGGAAGGGGGAGGGAGCGGGGAACTTTTCCTTCGGTTATCTCTCAAACAGTAACGTTTTGAGAGATGAACCTGGGGGCTATTAAATTATTTTGCAAATATCTACAATATAGGGGATAGTAATAATAAAGTATTACTATCCCTTTAAAGGGACAGTAATGTTTCAAAATAAATTGATCTCCGATTTTAGGCCAAGTAGAGCATTGTTATCATTCTCTATGAGGTATCCTATGCATTATGCTGCAATGACTTGGATACCTCTCTGACAATCAAAGGGTTAAACAGAGCAATTCAGATTGTATTAACTGTATCTTCCAATACAAATCTAGGTCAAGTCTAATATCAAGTCTGTGATCAAACGTGCCGAAGCAGGAATGGGTTAACAAAATCTCCTCTCAAGGCTTTTAACCAGTGTCATTCACTTCTGGGAACACTGCTTAATGTATCTGGTAAGTGGTAACACAGTTAGGAGATAGTGTTAATGTGTTGTGTGACACAGCTGAGAGATGGTGCATGTTGTCCAGTTCTTATGTTATTCTATGGAACCAATGCAGCAAGATGTTTCAAACTTTGGAGATCTTAATATATATGGTTCTGTAGAATAACATATAAACTATTGAAGTGATATCAGTGCAGAAGTCATCACTGCTTTATCACCTCTTTATCACACCTTAGTGCAGTGTTTCTCAACTCCTGTCCTCAGGACCCACTAACAGGCCAGGATTTGATGATTTCCTTGTTAGAGCACAGGTGAGTTAATCAATGAGAACGAGTCTCTGATTAACACACCTGTGCTCTAGCAGAGAAATCCCTAAGTCCTGGCCTGTTAATGGGTCCTGAGGACAGGAGCTGAGAAACACTGCCTTAGTGCATAACCCCCCATTGTCTGCTTGGCCTCCTGTCTTACCTAATGGAAATTTAAGTTGCTTGTCACAGGTACTGGTGTCCATGTACAGAAATTTTGTTGACCCCTGACTAAAGGCATTACACAATGTAGTACATACCCTGTAGTGCAGCCACAGGCATTGCAGGTTAATACAATTGGAGCTGTGCCGGCAGATTTGTACATTCACCCTGTTGTGCTCAATTATGTTGTGCCTTGTTTATATCTGTCCAGTTTAATTTATAAAGGGGAACTTTATCTATGGCAATAAGAGACTCAGTTAACCCTCTGAATGTTCAGTTAAAGCAGAACATTCATGCATAGTAAAGGGATAGCAATGTCTTAGATCAGTGATTCTCAACCAGGGTGCCGTGGCACTTTGGTGTGCCACCGATATTATCTTAGGGTGCCCTGTGTTTTGTATAAAGACTAACAAAAATGCATTTTTAAATAAAGATTTATAGAAATTGTTATGCACAATATGTTTAGTTATGGTATTATGATTCTAAGACCTAATTATACTGAATATTTATGTATTGTACCCTTCATTATGCCATTGATAAAGTACATAAAATATGTTAGGGGTGCCCCGAATGTCCAAGATCACGTGTTAGGGGTGCCCCGAGCAAAAAAAGATTGAGAACCACTGTCTTATATATATAAAATGTAATATTGTAGAGAATAAAAATAAATAAATCCATAGATGCCATTCCTATCTCTCAAAACTTTATGGTTTGGGAAATAGAATGTTTTAAAGTTCTCCCCTCTCTGATGTCAGCTGTAAGCTGACAAAAGGAAATCCGTGTCGACCAACTTGAGAAGGCTCTTCAGCAGAGCCGAAATAGCAATATTTAAAAGAACAACTTCATTGGAACGGTCTACAAAGTGTGCTTGCAAACCAAGCACACTTAGTAGACAGTTCCAATGAAGTAGTTCTTTTCAAATATCGCTATTTTGGCTCTGCTGAAGAGCCGCCATCTGGTTCCGGGACCAGGATATCCTGTTTTCAGCTTACAGCTGACGTCAGGGAAAGGGGAGGGAGGGGAGAACTTTAAAACGTTCTATCTCTCACACCATAAAGGTTTGAGAGATAGGAATGGCATCTATGGATTTGTTTTTTATTCTCTACAATATTACATTTTATATATCAAAGACATTACAATCCCTTTAAAGTGCCCCCAATGAATTTTTAACATAGCTTTAAGTATATCAATACTTGTATTATCCTTATTAAGTGCAGCATTATTTAGAAATCCAACTTTTTCGGAGACTCACTGCAGACAACAGCGCAGACATCTTGCCAAAGAGGCATCTGTATGCCTGCTCTGTCCGTCCCTGTCTCCTCTATGATTGGTAAGGGGGAGTTGCATTGTACCTTAAGGTACAGAAAGGGACGGACAGCACATCGAACATATTTCTCTGTGTCAATATGCTGGTTCACCTCCGAAGAAACTGGATTTCTAAATAATGAGGGACTTACAAAGGATAATACAAGTATTGATATGCTTATCACTATGAGAAAATGATTTTGGGGGGACTTTAATATGCCTGAAAGTACCATTTTAACCTTTTGAATGTGTTGAGTACCCCTCTGGCATTCAAAGGGTACATTTGTTTAACTCTTTGAGTGCCAGAGGGGTACGCAACGCATTACTTAGCAATGCGCTGTGTACCCCTCAGGCACTCAAAGGGTTAACAGCACTTAATCACTTTGTTCTTCAATCAGAGATCAGATATACCTCTTTATGCATTTATTTTGCACTGCGTTCCCTCATTATGTCTGTCCCCCGTTTCTCAGACAGGACCCTCAAATGTATATTTTGCATGCAGAACAGTGAAGCCACAATCTGAACTCATTTGCAGACATGCCGCAAGAAGACTGACAGACATCCAAAGATTACGTTCACACAAACAAGCTCCCATTCCAAAGATGGCATCAAATAAGTCAATAAATCACTTTGATATACTGCACAATTCACCAGACATTGTTGAAATACCCATCTGTTATGTTTGGCAATTGTTGATATGTGTACACCCAAATCTAGTTAAACGATGATAATATAATTTGGGACATTGCTTCTGGCAGAGTTCCGTGGCAAAACCCACGCCCGGCTGCACTCTGCCATTGGCATTCACTGGTTCAGTCGTTTGTCTGTTTTTTATTGTAAACCCTCTAACGCACATTTTCTCTATTTAACAGACATTTAAAATATTATATTATCACATTATACTGTAAGACTCACAGTCAGGAGAATGTACGAATGCAGCCCATATGGCGAACTCATACATAGGTTTGAAACTTACACTTTCCCTGTGTATATGTACAAGGATCTAAGACCTCCTAAAAATAACCTCTGACTTACCTTACTATGGACAGAAAATCCTAATAGCCCCTATGGATTTTGCCTTTGTGTTTTTTACTCCTGAATTCCCAAAGATACATGACAGTTGCTGACATTTGTAGGCCTTCATAACCCTTTAAGTGACAGAGAGGTATTAAGCCTACTAAACCCTCAAAAGGTTAATCATTTAATACCTGGAAGTTTGTGCAACAGATTGGGAACCAATGTGTTCAGTCATCGCTTTTTTACATTAAGGGTCACGATTACCATGTGCATTGAGCAGTCCTTTGGTCCTGAAAGCAAATGCCATATCCACCTTAGTGAAAATGAGACCCAAGTCTAATTGAACACGTTATCTCTTTAATCAAGGTGCATGATAAAAATGTATAGGGCCCATTAAGGTTTTCTGGCTACAGTGATGGATTATTTTTATTAGGATGTGGAGTTCTACATTAATGCTCCTTCAATGCACCAGGGCGTTACTGTAATGAGGGCCAGTTGTAACTCCATCACTGTGGTATGTACAAGAAGAGTGAATTTAGTTCTGGTTTAATGTGGAACTAAGTTTCCCGCCCCCAGTTAATATTTACTATAGCGGTAAGCATTGGAATCCTTTTATAATCCCTATAAAGTGCCGATATTATTTAGAAATCTAAGTTCTTAAGAGACTCACCACCAGACATCTTGCTGAAGAGGGGACTGTGCGCCTGCACTCTCCATCCCCATCTGTACCATACAATATAATGCAATTCTCCTTAGATTACTTAATATTCAGTGAGGAGACAGGGAAGAACAGCGCAGGTGCCCAGACCACCCTTGGCAAGATGTCTATGTTGTCATCTGGCAGTGAGTCTCCTAAGAACTTAGATTTCTAAATAATGCCGGCACTTAAAAAGGATTATAAAAGGATTATAATGCTTATCGCTATAGTAAAAATTAATTGGGTGTCATTTATATAGCAGTGACAGTTCTGCTTTAATCTGTTAGTACAGGGTGTCAAAAAATCCCAGAGAAAAGGACACCCTGTAATTCCAGTACCCTTCAACACTGTTCAGCTCATGAGGTAAGCATCACAAAATAACCATTTTGTGCATAAAAAAATTAGTACAGGGGCGTCCAAGTTCGGTCCTCAAGAGTTACCAACAGTCCAGGATATAAGGATTACCCTGTCTGAGCACAGGTGGGCCAGTCAGAATGAATCACCTACGGATTAATTCACCTTTGTTTAATCAGGGAAGTACTGTAAATCCTGGACTGTTGGTGGCTTTTCAGGATGGACTTTGGACACCCTTGATTTAGTACATGAACAATAGACAATCAGGCAAAGGCACAAATCTTAGCATGGTAGTGCATTTGTAAATTGCAATGAGGGAGGCTTATGTACTAGGAAGAAATGGTGCAATTCTGGAGCAAAGTAGCGGCCTCATAAGGGAAAAATAAAATTTCTCAAAACTGCCATTGATTTAAATGGTGTTTTAAACTAAGGAATGGTAGACATCTTCTTTGCATTGCAGATGGTACTTAAAGGGTCTTGCTTAGAGCTTACCAGGGCTGATCCAAAAAGAAGATCAGAAGCATGGGAGTAGGGTTATTATTCTATTTGGGGAGGAAATATTATTATTATCATCTGTGTTTTTTAACCCTTTGAGTGCCAGAAGTGTATGCAATGCATTGTCCCTTGAATGCTAGATATATCTAACATTCAAATCAGTACCCTGATTTCATTACCCACCACTTTGTTCCGTTGCCTATTATATTCCTGGGGATTATTTCTTCTTGAGTCCCAGGAGAGTGCTTATGAGGTTTACATGAGGGATAAAAATAACGCAATTTGTATCACAAAGGGGTGGTGCTTAATCGTGAATGGGTGGGGCTTAACATACTTTGTAATAAAGTGGGCGGGGAGTGGGTGGGAAATAGGTAGAACAGGGTGGGAAGGAGGAGAAGGGGACAGAAATTGGGAGAAACAGGGCAATGGGCAGAGATTCACCACCGGAGAATCAGCCTCGGTCCCCAGATACCCGGTAATTTACTTCAAAAACCGCAGTCTCCGAGGCAAATCCTGAGAGTTCCCAAGCATATCTACTTACCTTTAAGCCATCAGGAATAATTACTCACAAGTTCGTTTTCCTCTGTGTTCACCAGCAGAACGATATCCTTAACCCTTTGGGTGCCAGAGAGGTATCTAAGACATTGCAATGTAATGCATTGGATATTTTTATGGCACTCAAGGGGTTAATACTCCATCTCCTACTGTCAGACGTCTTGTTAAAGTACACTGTTTTGTTGTAGAGCCATTCATTTCTATGGATCCCCACTGCTTTCTTAAGAATGTATCCATTTTGAATTTATACATATGTCCCAATGTTTCTATCTGCAAATTTTGATTTTCAGATAAAAATATTCAAGAATCACAACAAGCATACACTTGTTCACATAGTGAGGCTCATGTACTAAAGATAATTGGTGAGTTTTCAGGGCAAACCAGCAGAGCCGGATTAAAGGGACAGTAATACTTAAAATGAAAAAAAAATATGTTGTAGGGTTTATCCCCCTGAGTAAAACAAGAGTACTCCCACCGCTGAAAGGTGTTTCATTTAAAAGTTATTAATTTTCACATTTGAATTTTTTAGGTGCAATATCACAGTGGCCTGAAATTGTACAGTGGTGCTGTTGCTACACGATCCTATGGACAGCTCTGGTCCCGGGACCATAAATCTCCATAGGATGGTGTAGCAACAGCGCCACTGTACAATTTCAGGCCACTGTGATATTGCACCTAAAAAATTCAACTTTGAAAATTAATAACTTTTGAATGAAACACCTTTCAGCAGTGGGAGTACTCTTGTTTTACTCAGGGGGATAAACCCTACAACATATTTTTTTCTACATTTTAAGTATTACTGTCCCTTTAAGACTGTATTGGGCACTAGGTAGGATCTCAAATGTGGCCTCCCACCGGATCTCAAATCGCCCCCCCACCCCCCCCCGGCAAATCTCTTAGTTCGGCTGCTCCAGTCTACATTCTTACTATATTATTTTGTACCTGTCCCCTGTTTGCATGGAGCCAGTGACAGGAACTGGGACCGGTATGTGAGTCCTCCGCTATGACGTGTGGTACGTGTTGGGGTTTTCTCTCTGCTGTTTGGGCACCATTTTTAAACCTGCTGTCCTGAAACTGGAGCTTCTACAGCATTTGGAAAGTCATAGCAGAGGTTTCACGTACTGGTCCCAGTTCCTGTCACTGCTCTGTGCGAACAGGAGACAAGCACAAAATAAAAACAGGGGGGAAATAGACACACTAATGCTATACAATTTGAGTTTCAGAGTGGTATGCAAAGCATTGCAATGCATTATGTACACCTCTGGCACTCAAAGGGTTAAGGGATTAAACAGATTCAAGGATTTTAGCAATGCCTTTGTTCCCCTGTTTGGAATGGCAGGGCCCCCAACTTCACAGAGCCTGATGTGCCTTGCCCATGATCCGGCTCTGCAAACCAGCCATACTATTTTGAACAAGTATAGTTTCACATTGATTTAAAAAGGTATTTTAACTCTTTGAGTGCCAAAGGGGTACGCAACACATTGCAGAGAAATGTGTTGCGTATCCCCTCTGGCACTCAAAGGATAAGATCAATGGATATATTTTTTTCACATTTTTTTATATGTCCATTATGATGCAGTTGGTTCCTCTACAATCATTTCAATTCTTCATAGTCCGTCAGCTTCACAGTGTACCCGGAAAACAAAAGTCTGCTTTGAAAGATAAAATATGTAAGAAGAATATTTTCCAAGCTTTTCTCTTTTTAAAAGGAAAAGGCTTTGCATAGCTTAGCACACTGCACTGAGAAAAGTTCAGTCATTTCAACAGCACGTTCTATGAAGTGAGCTTGTGTTGGCAAGTTAATTCACAACTGTTCCCTGTCAACATGTTTCCCCACCACACGGGAAAATAAGAAATGGATTAACTCTTTGCTTGACAGAGACGTATCAAACACATTGTTACCTGTCTGGTTAACATTAAGCAACATTAAATACCTTTTGTTAACCCCTTGGACACTAGAAAGCTATACACTGCATTGTGGGGGGAATTAATAATAGTGATAGTGACAGAATGATTTTATTGTTATTTTATTGTAATTACCTTTTAATAACTTTGCAAAGTGCACTTATGTCTACTTCACTGAAGTAAGAGTTGGACTTAAAGGGATAGTAATGTTTCATAATAAAAGCAGCTCTAATTAATCATCATAGTATTTGGACTTTGGAGAGTGTTATTTCAATTGTGTCAGAGTTGTAGTTCAAGAGTAATTCAATGACAAAGTATCACCCTCCCACCCCTTATACTGATGTAACACTGTTCGGCCAGATCAGAAAGGAGGTGCCCAGGTAGACTGCAGAGAGGCACAATCTTCAATTAAGATAAGGGAAAAACCTGAAAAAGTTGTCAAGGGAGGTAGGGCCTTCATTGTTCTCATAGGAAGAAGATTGTCCCCTTCTGTTATCTGTTTGGTCTATGGACTGGATTCCACATCTGAGAAGAGATGGCTTACACTAGGTAAAAGGGGCGGGAGGGGAAACTTTGCTTGTGAATATCTCTCAAACCATAAAGGTTTGAGAGATAAGACGTATAGCGTTCTTCATGTTTTTTTAATGCCTACAAAATAAAGTAAAGATAAAACAAATTATTACTATCCCTTTAAAAGTAAAGTGATGATGATAATGATAGCAGGATTAAACATATATTTCAAACAAAGAGGAGAGATCGGTTTCAAAAATAACTGGATTAGCATAATTATTTCCAAATCTTTTTGTGTTTTTTCTTTGTAGAATATTCAATGGTTTCTAGAGATAGGCACCAACTTGTTACAATACAGACTTTTGTCAATGTTATCAGACTTAGTGATGATCATGGTTGCCGTAAGAGTTCATGGGGTCAAGGTAGGCTGACCATATGTACTGTTTTAAACGAGACAGTACCGTATTTTTCATATTTCCAGACTGTCCTGTCTTTCTAATATAAATATCAATTTTGTCCCGTTTTTAATATAATTTATATATAGTTTTTATTTTTTGTAAAAAACAGAACGTGGCTTGTTTATTTCTCATAATATAAAATAAATCAGAACGTCCTTTCATCACACAAGTGGTTTTACTGTACACATTGATTACCATGGAGTCTTATGACTCGAGTGACTCATAACGGTCTAAGACTCTCGAGTCTATGGTAAATTACCATAGAGTCTCTTAGACAGTGATATGACGATGAGTCATAAGACTCTATGGTAATCAATTCGTACAGTAAATGCAGTAAAACCACTAGTGTGAGTGACAAAGAGAGTAAGTTGCGATTTACTTCAGGAACAGGCTATTTGGCCAGAGAGAGAGAACACTGCTAGTAAGAGACAGAGCAAATGCGTTCTCACTGCTTGCAGCTTACTATGATGGGACTCGGAGTGACGGAGTCCCACTGTCCGTCTGTCCCACACTCTGTCCCATTTTTGTCTCAAGGAAATATGGTCAGCCTAGATCAAGGACAAGTTTATGTGGCATGGCTGGACCCTGTCTTTTCATTGCCTGTAAAGATGTGTGTCTGTTGGAGGCCGTACTTTAGGTTTTGACCCTTTGAATGCCAGAGGGGTATGCAACACATTAGTTTGCAATGCGTTGCGTACCCCCCTGGCACTCAAAGGGTTAAATCTTTATTTTTAAGAAGAGATGCTTTTATGTAAGACTAGTTTTTGGTCCCAAAAAAGCAAATAAAGAATATTTAGTGTTTAATTTGTTTATATTATTGTTTAACAGGACTTATCCTAGGTAAGAGTCCTTCATATAGCAGCCAGGTATATAGATGTAATTTCTGTGATGAATAGACGGATATACCTAGGTAGGATTCCATCATATGGCAGATATATATATATATCTGTATATAATCACTGTAACAGATAGGTACTTGTACTTAATATGGGAGTCTGTGCGTTGTCCTTTGGCTGGGGGAAAGTATGGTACTGTGTTAGCCATAGTCATACCTGGGAACTTTCAGTAATAGCTCACCCTGAGGTTCAAAAGAAAAAAAAAAAGACATATTTAACCCATTGAGTGCCAGAGGGGTACGGAATACATTGCTTTGCAATGCATTCTGTATCACTCTGACACTCTATCATTTAAAGAAGCATGTAACTTTACTACCAGTCATCCCACCACAGTGAAATAATGAACTCCAAACTACTTACCTAACAACATTGCACATTGATGGCTAGTACAGGTTCTCTGCTCCCGCGCCTTCACTGCTTCTCGCTCTTCTATTGCGCTGATACCACGCACGCAGCTCCACTTGTCATTTCATCATGCGACCTGTGCAAGGTGATGTAGCACAGATCACAAGGTCCCAGCTTCACAGAAAATACGAGTGCATACTGTATACCAGGAGGACTTAAGATTTCACCCGAAGACCTGGAGACACTGCTGTAAATACAGAGACTCCGCGTGAAATCCGGTAAGTTCCCAGCTATGGCCATAGTGGGATTTAAAGGGGGGTTTGCTGTCTGGTGTAGTTAAAGAGGGATTGCACTTTGGAATTTTTGACTGCTGTGCTTGGTTTCTTAATAAATATTGTCTGAAGTAAACGAAATGTACAATTGTGTTTTATATAGAAACTAGTTTTAAAGCCCGTGTACACGGGCCAGCACTGGCGGTGCTGCAGTCATGATCAGTACTGACTGCCCGAGCACACAGTGGATGATACGGAGCACATTCAGACCACAGTCCTCTCTGCGCACCTTCCTGGGACCAGCGGATCTGAATTCGGAGCACCCCGCATGACTGCAGCGCGTGCAGCCATCTCTACTGCACATGACTGCATCATTACAAATTTTTTAGCAAATTATCCCCTTAACGACATGTGCCGTACTATGACCGTCACGGTCCTTGAAATACTCAAGGACCGATGACGGTCATAGTACGTCACATACTTTTTACTTACAGAGCTCTACCGGGAGCGCTGTAAGTAAAAATAGGGCCTGAAATTGACCGCTCCAAGATCGGAGCGATCTCTATCAGGCCCCATAGTGATGCGCCGATACTCGCAACAGGTCATGTACCGGCGCGTCCAGGTGGTTCAATGCGGTCCTTATGGGACGGAAACATCCCAGGACCGCCGGACGTTAAGGGGTTATTATATAGGATATGTAACTTTAGATACCACAGGCTCCATGGAACTTGAAGAGTTTTTCACCACGGAGAAGTCATCTTCACTTTATCACCTCTTTATCACTCCTTAGTCCATCTCCCCCATTATCTATTGAACAAAAGCACAAGGACAAAATTCATAATGGTTATTAGGAATTTTTTTACCATAATAAATTCAATTCACTCATATTGGTATAGTTCCCCTTAAAAAGGTTTTCTGAGCTGTTAACTTGATAATTGAACTATTAATTGTGTTAATCTATTTGTATATTTTATAACTGTATAACTTACACCTAGTGCATTATTCAATAATGGAGTTTATATAAATATACTAAATTATAAATGAATTGCGCATTACAAGATATTGACTTCTGCAGTGTTTAGAAGGGATAATAAATGGCAATAATTACTACATTTCTCTGGTCCACATTTATCAAAGCAAATGCTATTTTGCTGGCACAGACTCTTCAAAATTGCATTTTTCCTACAGAGATATTTATCAAAGTAGCACCTCTGAGGTGTCAGTAATCATCCCTGTATATCACACATTAGGCAGAGAAGGCAGCCATCTTGGCACATAAAAGCACTTCTCTCTCCAACCCACTGACTGTCAGTTACTGTGGCAGAAGGCACTTACACTGCAACATTTTGACCGCACCAATGATCTTTTTGTTGGTGGCACCCTCTCTGCCATACAGCTCACCACCTGGAATTACTTATGTTTTAAAAGAATAATAAAGGTACTGTGTTATGATTTTACTTTAACCATTTGAATTGTGCTTACTACATTGGTGCGGTCAAAATGTTGCAGTGAAATCCATGAAGGGGAAAGAAGAACCCAAGACCAGCACCTAATAACAGCCAACTCACGGTTTTAAAGGGATAGCAATACTTAAAATATAAAAAAATATATGTTGTAGGGTTTATCCCCCTGAGTAAATCAAGGGTACTCCCAATGCTGAGAGATATTTTATTAAAAAATTATAATAGCTCAAACTTGAATTTTTTAGGTGCAATATCACATTGGCCTGAAAATGTACAGTGGTGATGTTGCTACACCATCCTATCAACTGCTCTGGTCTGTAAACCATAAATCTCCATAGGATGGTGTAGCAGCAGCACCACTGTAAATTTTCAGGCCACTGTGATATTGTACCTAAAAAAATGAAAGTCTGAGCTATTATAATGGGAGTACCCTTGCATTATTCGGGGACTTAAACGCTACATCATATATATTTTTTACATCTTAAGTATTACTGTCCCTTTAACCTAGTGGTTCACTAATACACTGGAGCCACTGAAAAATATATACAGGAGGCACTTACACCCCATAGCACTTACTCCTTCTGTGTTCCACCTACCATCCTCTAGACTGAAAGCACTGAAGAGCAGGCGCTCTGATACTTCTGTTTTCCAAGTTCCATTTGTACTATTTAATATCTCTGTATGTCTATTCCCTATTGTACAGCGCTGCTGAATAAGTTGGCACTTTATAAATAAAGAATATTCATTATAAAGATAACTAAATCAGGATGGCCACTCCCACAGTGCCGGTTTTAACCCTTTGAGTGTCAGAGGGATATGCAATGCATTGCATACCCTCTGGCACTCAAAGGGTTAAGTGTGGTCAGATCAAACTCAATGTACCAGCACTTTACACCCAGTTTATATACCACTTTACTGGCCAGATGTAACCCCTTGTATGCTAGAGAGGTCTTCAGCAAAACATACTGCTTCTCAATGACGTGATCACAAATCCTGGATTGCCCAGGACAATCCAAGATTTTAAATGTGTATCCTGGGTCCTAGGCAGCCCCTTTCCAGGACAATGAAAAGTCCTGGAAAGTTAAACTACTGATATAAAAATATTTGCCTGTACAATGCCATAAGAAAATGAGCAGCACGCAAGAATTCCAAATACTAAATAGAGAACCGAGGTCTAATTCCTGACAACAAACAGGAGTTTGTAAGGATACACTAAGGTTTGTAGCTTGACGTGCATTTTCTTTCCACACAGCATAGGCAAGACTTTCCACCACATCTGTCAATGTCCACTTCTCCCGTTAGCAGTTTAACCCCTTCAGTGCCAGAGGGGTACGCAACACATTGCAGAGCAACTCATTGCGTACCCCTCTGACACTGAAGGGGTTAAACTCGGTGGTGCTGTAAAGAAATCACAGGTTGCACATTTACAGCTAGTGATGTCACTTTGGAGACGCACTCTGCTACTCTTAGACGTGTCCTTAAATGTCAAAAAGAAAATGTGATCATTCTGTGTTTCAAGCAATTTTCTGTGCCAGGCAAGAGCAGAGTGGCAGGTTCATGTGGGAATTTGGGATGTGGCTATGAGTGGAGCTACAAACTCCTATAGGGGGAGTCTCAGATGTGCTGGAGGTCTCTATCACATCCAGTGGGTTAACCCTTTGAGTTCCAGAGAGATATCCATACCTGGAGGGGAGTCCTGTGCTGCTGAAGGGGTGAGGAAAATTACGTGAATTGTGTCAAAAAGGGGCAGGGCTTAACAGAGCAGAAGTGGGCAGAGTTTCATTAGAAACCCCCCACATCCTGAGAATCAGCCTCTGTCCCGGAGACTCCAGTTTTCATACTGCTTTACCAGGTCTCCGGGCAAATCCGGAGAGTTCCCAGCTATGGATATATCTAATACACTGCATTGCAATTAAAGCACCATTTAAGTATAAATACATTTGTGTTTGTCGCCTATAGCACTGTGGGGACCACTTAGAACCAATTAATTTAAAATAAATATCTATTGTCCCCTATGGTGCAGTTCTTTTACCCCAGAAGTATTCAACTTATCTTTTTTGCATGTGCTGCTATACACAGCTTATGAGAAGTTACCACTAGGTAGTGCTGTCTCTATAATTTTCTATGGAGAACTAGAATAGACACAGAGATTCCTCAGAAGCAATTTTTTTGCATGGTTAAAGCAGTAATAACTTTTAGAAGAAGCTGTGGCAGTACCTGTGCTTTACTCAGCAAGTAAAGCCCTGTAGTTTATAAATTTTCATAAAGCAGTTTTACTTGCACTTTAAAGGGACAATGTATCCTAGGTGGAAAAAATATTTATTGATAAATAAACCATTTAGGTAGGACCTTATGCCTAACAGTGCCAAGTGGCCTCACAAATTTAAAATATGTTGATTTTTTTATATTTTTCACCGTTATCTGAATTTCTCCAGGGCCTCAAAATTCAGCTGGTGTCCTTTTACTTCTTCCCTTTTCCTAGTAATGGTAGAAATTAAAAAAAGAAATCAGTTGATGTATGTCCAGTCTCTCAAACCTTTATAGTTTGAGAGATATAACCTGTTAAAGTTCCCCCCTCCTGCCGCTTTCACAGACGTCAGCCTCTAGCTGACAGCAGGAGTTTCAGGTCATTTGACCGTCCAGCAGCTCTTCAGCAGAGCTGAAATAGAACTATCTAAAAATAAATACTTCATTGGAATGGTCTACAAAGTGTTCCTGGTCTGCAAGCATACTTTGTAGACCGTTCCAATTAAGTATTTGTTTCTAAATAGCGTTATTTCGGCTCTACTGAAGAGTCGCCGTTGCGTTGCACGATTTGAATCTCCTGCTGCCAGCTAGAGGCTGATGTCTGTGAAAGGGGCAGGAGGGGGAACTTTAACAGGTTATATCTCTCAAACTATAAAGGTTTGAGAGACCGGACATACATCAACTGATTTCTTTTTTTAATATCTACCATTACTATCCCTTTAAAGGAAAAGGGAAGAAGTAAAAGCACACCAGCTGAACTTAGAGGTCCTGGAGAAATTCAGATAACGGTGAAAATATCAAAAACTCAATGAACATATTTTAAATTTGTTAGGCCGCTTAGCACTCTTAGGCATAAGGTCCTAAATGGTTTATTTAATAATAAAATATTTTTTTCCACGTAGGATACATTGTCCCTTTAAAGTGCAAGTAAAACTGCTTTATGAAAGTTTAAAAACTACAGGTCTTTATTTGCTTGATTTTTTTTCTTAATATTAAATGATGTTAAAAACAGCCATTACGATCCCTTTAACTCCTTAAGGACCCTTAACGTGCCAGGACCGTTATGTCTGTCCTGGCACTTAAAGGGACAGTAATATTTAATTTAAACTTTAGCTTGAAGTATTAAGTACAAGTTTTTTAAACATGTTGCGCTATCAATATTTACTTACAGATTTGTAGTTCAAAAGCAATTGAAGTGGAAAGGATCCCCCACATGCCTTTCTGGCCACGTCACTGATCCTCTCAGTCTGGTCCAGATCGTTGCAGCAAGGGACAATCTTCAATAAGCAATGGAAAATCCTGCCTTCCTTCATCAAGGAAGGGAGGGTTTTCCTTTTACTTACTGACTTAAAGGGATAGTAATACTTAAAATGTAAAAAAAAATATGTTGTAGGGTTTATCCCCCTGAGTAAAACAAGAGTACTCCCACTGCTGAAAGGTGTTTCATTCAAAAGTTATTAATTTTCAAAGTTGAATTTTTTAGGTACAATATCACAGTGGCCTGAAATTGTACAGTGGCGCTGTTGCTACACCATCCTATGGAGATTTATGGTCAATTGACCAGAGCTGTCCATAGGATCGTGTAGCAACAGCGCCACTGTACAATTTCAGGCCACTGTGATATTGCACCTAAAAAATTCAACTTTGAAAATTAATAACTTTTGAATAAAACACCTTTCAGCAGTGAGAGTACTCTTGTTTTACTCAGGGGGATAAACCCTACAACATATTTTTTTTTACATTTTAAGTATTACTATCCCTTTAAGTTTGTCACTCGCTGCATCCACCAGGTTCCGGGACCAGATTGCAGCTCGAAGATGAGGCGACCAGAAGGGGCAGGAGGGGAAATCCTTTGATTTTCGATTGCTTTTGAACTACAAATCTGTAAGTATATATATATATATATATATATATATATATATATATATATATAGTGTAATATGTTAAAAAACTTGTACTTGGAGCTAAAGTTTAAATTATATATTACTATCCCTTTAAGGAGCGGTGATGGTACTGACACTTCATGGAATTCTGGGATGGCAGTAAAGCTGCATGCCGTTCTGCCATCCTAGAATTCAGGTCTCAAAAAAATAAAACTCTGTGGTCTTTAACTCTCGCTCTCACCCCTGATCATGTCGTTAAGGGTTAAATATCCCACATATGATCAAAAGTCAACCTGATGGGAATTTGAAAGAGCAGCATGAGAAGAGAATGGTGGGTGGAGTTTCAGCAGTTGACATCACCAGTGTAAGACAAATTGAGAGCAAAGACTCTGTTCGTTGCCAGAGCAACAGATGAAGCTTATTAATCTATCTTGCAATATTTTTTATGTGCTAAGTGATTTGAGGACAAAAATATAAAAACAGGTCTAATTTATTTTCTGTCCTTAACCTCCTGTGGACCAGAGAGGTGTGCAACAGACTGCTTTGTATACTACTGGATGTTTCTCAATATCGACTTAGGAGGCACTGGCCCTGCACTAAGCACTAAGATAACACAATTTGAAGAGATCTTATTGCGTAGGGTCCATGGATTAAAATGGGAATTGGAGAGTTTATCGCACATTATATACTCTTTACCACACTTTAGTAAATAACCACACATCTGTTAAATCCTTCAACTCTTATCATCTCCAACCAACAAAAGGCTGACTACAGGTGATAATTGGAGTGGTAGTCCACAATGAAATACCAGATTTTGCCTACCCCTACCTTAGAAATTACTACTCAACACAAGGCACTGAGATCCCCGAAGAACTAACCAGTGAAATGTGTTAGTTATCACAGTATAACATAGTAACATAGTAATTTAGGTTGAAAAAAGACTTGCGTCCATTTAATTCAACCCTCTTCCTATTCCTGTTTACCATCATTGATCCAAAAGAAGGCAAAAAAACCCCTCAATACAACAATTTCTAATTCTGTCTTGAATGGGGGAAAAAATTCCTTCTTGATTCCAAATGGCAATCAGATTTCTCCTTGGATCAACAAGCACTAACTAAATATTAATCCCAATACTAAAGTACATAGCCCTCTATCTTCTGCTCTTTTAAATAAGTATCCAGGCCCTTTTTAAAGGCATCTAATGTATTCCATAGCACCACCTCCTCAGGCAGTGAATTCCATACCTTTATTGTCCTTACCGTAAAGAAACCCTTCCGTTGTTGTAGATGAAATCTCCTTTCCTCAAGTCTAAGCGGGTTGCCCCTTGTCCTTTGTACTGTTCTGTTAATGAACAGGTCTTTGGAGAGCCCTTTGTATGAGTATAAGGTCTTGCAACAAAACCTGCATCAACCTCTATATTTCTAGAATGCCACTGGAGATGGGCAGAGTTAAGGGAAAGGGGTGTAGTTTGGGCAGGGATGACATGGTAGGATGTTAAGGATAGATGGGCGTTAGTGTTGAGCGAGCACCCCGATGCTCGGATGCTCGGGTGCTCTGACCGAGCACCCCCTGAGGCTCGAGTGCTCGGCCGAGCACCCGAGCCCCATTGAAATTAATGGGGTGACACGAGCATTACACCAGGCACCCCCTGCTCTGATGAGGGGAGGGTGCCTGGTCAATGCCCCCCTTCATCTCCGCTATGCCCCCTTCATCTCCGAATGCCCCCTTCATCTCCGCAATGTCCCCCTTCATCTCCGCTATGCCCCCTTCATCTCCGCTATGCCCCTCTTCCACAATGTCCCCCTTCATCTCCGCTATGCCCCTCTTCCACAATGTCCCCCTTCATCTCCGCTATGCCCCTCTTCCACAATGTCCCCCTTCATCTCCTCTATGCCATAGAGGAGATGAAGGGGGACATTGTGGAAGAGGGGCATAGCGGAGATGAAGGGGGACATTGTGGAAGAGGGGCATAGAGGAGATGAAGGGGGACATTGTGGAAGAGGGGCATAGCGGAGATGAAGGGGGACATTGTGGAAGAGGGGCATAGAGTCTATGCCCCTCTTCCACAATGTCCCCCTTCATCTCCGCAATGCCCCCTTCATCTCCGCAATGCCCCCGTACCTCCAGTCCCTGGTGGTCCAGTGGAGCGTCTTCAGATCTGTGCCTCTTCCGGCACAGATCCCCGCCACCCGAACATGGCGGGCGAGCACATGGCGGTACTCGACGAGTACCGCCATGTGCCGAGCAGAGCGATGCTCGAGCCGATCCGAGCATCGGCCGAGCACGCTCGCTCAACACTAATGGGCGTTAGTTGTTATCTTAAAGGGTTTTGGCTAAGGGGTGAGGAATATGTGAGGTTAGTGATCAATTTTAGGTTAGTCCCTCAATCTCACAACAGATTAATGCAGTGTAAAAATCAAGATCAGGACGTCAGTATGGAAATTGTAATATGATTTATTAAACCCTGGCCCTAAACTGAGCATTTCATTATAGCAGAAGAAATCAATCTTTGGACCTCCAGCAGTTGGACTAATCCTATCATCTCCAACCATTGTAGTTTCCAACAGCTGGAGATCCAAATATTAATAACACCTGCATTACAATTTATTTGATTAGAACTGGTTGCATTTTTACTCACTAGCTTTATTACCATTAATTTACTTTTCATTATTACAAGACAAAATAAATATATTTCATAAAAAGGACAATTTGTCATCATGACTCTGACACTATCTGGCAATCGTGCCGGCAACTGTGTCTGTTTGAATAATGGCAAAAGAGATTTACATTTGATTGTTCACTAATAAGCTCTTTAGTTTCCAGGGGAACAAAAATGAATGTATGTTTTATTTTAACTTTTATTATTTTAGTCGTAAAGTTTAATACATATTCCTGTTAGACGTCTTTTATATTCTTGTGTACTTACCTTAAATTAGACTTGTGCATGGCAAAAATTTTCGATTTAATTTGAATTCGGACTAAATTCTTTTTATTAATTTGGAGGATCCTAATTTCGGACCGAACCTATTTGATTCGGATGAAATTCTGATCCATTCCGAATTATTCGGCCGAATTTAACATGGGTTAAATGATAGCAGTGTGCCTCCCTGTGTCAGTGTGCCGGTAAATTCGAGGACAGGATAGAGTTCTGGTTAGGTCGCTGGAGATAGTCCAGACCCTAGGCCCCAGATTGCAGAGAAGGTGGAATCAAGCAGAAACCACCAGAAAGGGATGTGCCAATCAATCAACAGAAACTGCCTAAACAAGACAGAGGCCGTAGATAGAAAGGCAGTGAAAAGCCACTGAGGAGCAGGAAGCACACCTTGGTCTATAGAGGGGTGTGCAAGTGGAAGGCCACACCACAGTGGCATTCCAAGATGCACCCCTCTAGGGGGGAGAGGGTCCAGGAGGAGGGAGAACCACACTCCACCCAATATTGAGAGCCCTGGAGAGGAGACAAACAGGAAGGGAGCAACCACACTCGCCACCACAGAGACCCCTAGAAAGGAGGCCGACAGGAGGGGTGCAGAACACTCCACCTACCACCGAGACCACTGGAAGGGAGGCTGACAGGAGGGGTGTAGAACAACCCCAGGGACCCCCCGCAAGAACGGGCAAGAGACAGAAAGGGAGAAAGGCCCCTGTCCCACGTAGAGGGGCTACCTGGGTGAGGCCAGCCACCCCCCAACCCACTACTGAGGAACCCTTGGGAGTGAGGAGAACCCAGGACCCTTTCCAGAACTGCAACCCCCCACCAAATACAGGGAAGGAGAAACTCTGAAAGTGGTCACTTACCCAATAGATCCCCCTGCCTAGGAGGCCCAGGAACAGCTGTCAAGTTGGCCCCAGTACAGCTGACAGGAAGCGACTAAAGAGGCTGCGAGCACCAGGACCGGCAGAAAGGCAGCGAGGCAAAGGACCCATAACCCCAAACAGGGAGCAAGAGGTGGACTGAGAGGGGTCCAACTCCCAACACGGAAGAGGAAGGGCTGCCTATCCCAGCTGCCGCCAGACCACTGGAAGGAACAGCTGCAAGGCCTCAGAGCCGACTGGAGGGAATGAGGGGCAAGCTCCGCTAGGCCACCAAGGTCGAATTGTTCCATATGTGTATTAGCAACCCCAGCTTGCTTTAGCCATAACTAATTTATATAACTATTGCACTGCCACAGGGGTGAACAGCAGCGAATTGCTAAGCTATGCTTTGCTCACCTTTCTGGCACTCCAAGGCAGGGCCAGACAGGCCTTTCGGGATACCGGGAAAATTCCTGGTAGGCTGCCTGCACTGAGCTTCCCTGGGGCTGCTTCAAAATCAAGAAGCAATCCACGGCCACGGTCCTTTCACCTTGTGCTGCGGATTGCTTCTTGATTGCAGGAGCGCTGGCCGTGGCCACAAGGTGACAGGACCATGGCCGGGAGATTTGAAGGGCCCTGCAACATGCTGAGGTCTGTGCTGAATGTGCCTTCTACGGCACAGACCTGTAGCAGCTCATCTCCCTCATCTGATCTTTAATAATGTTGAGCTCTGGGGGATGGCATCATCTCCCAGCACTCTGCATTACTGAAGAGAAGACCATGCGGGAGCAAGAGCAGTAAACAGGTCTGTGCAGAAGGAGGCACAGACCTCTCATGCCTCACCGCTGGACCACCAGGGAGGTAGGAAATGGACATGGGGGGGCAATATGGAGATTGGGGGAAAAGTGGAGATTGTGGCAATGTGGAGATTGGGGGGGCAATGCAGAGACTGAGGGGCAATGTGGAGACTGAGGGAAATATGGAGATGGGGGCAATGTGGACATTGGGGGGCAATGTGGAGACTGAGGGCAATGTGGAGATTAGGGGCAATGTGGAGATTAGGGGCAATGTGGAGACTGAGGGCAATGTGGAGATTGAGGGGCAATGTGGCGACTGAGGGCAATATGGAGATGGGGGCAATATGGAGATGGGGGGCAATGTGGAGACTGAGGGCAATGTGGAGATGGGGGGCAATGTGGAGATTGGGGGCAATGTGGAGAATGAGGGCAATATGGAGGTCACTCAGTGACGTCAGATGCAGAGTGAAGAAGAGCACTGCGTCTTCGCACCGGGTCGACTGCACCGCAATGATATAAGGCTGGTAAGCAATTTTTTCAAGGGCTGTTTTTTATTCCCAGTCCGGCCCTGCTCCAAGGGTTAAATATCCCACTAATACACATATGGAGCACATGTAAGAAATGTTTGTCATGTTCCTGCCATTCACATGATGACATTGTAGGCATGATGGACACAAGCTAATGCATCATGATAGATGTCTCGGTATGTTGAAGCCCTGCCATGCATTACAGTGATGCTTCGTAGGCCAAATTTGCCTCTCTGTTGTTGAGTAAATCCTGATAATTAGGTTATCCCATCTTGGTGCAGTTGTTGTGAACCTGAATGCTTACATAACTGAAGCATTTAAAGGGATAGTAATACTTGAAAATAAGTTTATTTTATATTGTATCCCTTACAAAAACATGAAAAATGATATGTCTTATCTCCCAAACCTTTATGGTTTGGGAGATATTCAGAAGTAAAGTTTCCCCTGGAGTGACGTCATTGCTCCACCCTTCAGATTTGGAATCCGGTCCCGGGACCGGTTGTGCCTCTCCAGAAGTGCTGAGATCACCATCTTTAAAAAGAATTTCTTAATTGGAATGGTCTACAAAGTGTGCTTTCAAGCCAGGCACACTTTGTAGATAGTTCCAATTAAGTAGTTATTTTCAAAGATCGTGATCTCGGCACTGCTAAAGAGCTGCCGGTTGCTCTGTGGACCGAATTCCAAATCTGTCCACTAGATGGCAGACTTGGCTGAAACAGTCAGGAAAAGATAATTTTACTATATTTTACATGTGAATATCTCCCAAACAAGAAAGGTTTGGGAGATAAGACTTATATCATTTTTCATGTTTTTTTAAGGGCTACAATATAAAATACAATTATTTTCAAGTATTACGATCCCTTTAAGGAAGTCAATGATTCTCATCACATGTTAATTCCCTCAATATCCAAAATAGGTCCAGATGACATTCCAGAGGAGGAGGAGGGGGGACAGGAAGATGCTGGCATACAGGCTCCCATTGATGCACCTGGGGACCACCACGTGGAAAGGGCAGGTGAGGATAGTAAATTGTAATATGTCCTCCAGCAAAAACATGTACATCACTTCAATGTCTAATATGTCTTTTGTTGTGTGTTGTTGGTTTATGTTTGTGAAAAAGTGTTCTGAGTTTTGTGTTTCTGGTTGTTGCAACCATTTAAATGGCAGAGGGGTACCCAATGCATTCTCAAAATTGTTGCGCATCCCTCTGGCACTGAAATAGGTTAAGGCTCCATACAATTATCTCACCCTTGCGAAAATGTCCTGAATCTCCTCAGGGTCATCACAGGCTGTGTCCGATGAGAAGGATGATGAACCACCTCTGGGGGTGTCCGCCTCTGCTCCTGAGGCCATGGAAGAGGAAGCGCATGGTAAGTAAAATCCTAAATCTGCTGTCCCATGTGTGTTCCACCTGTCTCCCCTTCCCTTACAAAAACCCCAAAGTCCCTGTAGTGATCTGTGTTCTTGTCACACATACCTGTGACAGTATCATGGCATGAACAAATATCATTATGTGATTTTTGTTCATGCCATGATCTTGTCATACATGTATGCTTGGCTCCAGGCCATAGCACACACCTACAGTTCCAGTTTGCAGTCTAGCACTAATTGAGTGTTGGTGGATCAATCACAATGAGAGTGATGATCTACCTGTGTCCAATTGAGGCTAAAGGGAAAACCTGACCTGTCAGTTTGTTCATAACAGGGGTTGTCAATCCTGTTTTCAGGCCATAACAATGCCACGTTTGCTGCGTCTCCTCAAATTAAAGTGGATGTGTCACCTATTTATAACATAGACTATATAGTTAGGTTACATATTGAATACTTCTAAAACATTATTAATTTTTTTTTTTAAGTTTTATTTGTGGTAAATTTATCTTAGAAAGTCTGTTCCCTACCTACTTCCACATAGACAGCTCTGCCTCTGCTCTCCACCCTCCTCCGATGACAGAGGCTTCAGTCTGTAAGCTGAATTGGTCTCATTGGCTAGATATCGATCTCTGTCAATGAGACCGCTCCAGCTTGCAGACAGAAGCCTCCATCATTGGAGGAGGGAGGAGAGCAAAGGCAGAGTGACGGACTGCGGTTACAGAGCAGGTAATCGCAGTCTATATGGAAGTAAGTAGGGGACAGATTTTCTAAGTTAAATTTACAACAAATAAAACAAAAATAAAAAATGAATAACGTTTTAGAAGTAGTCGAAATGTAGCCTAACTATTTAGGCTATGTTATAGATAGGCGACACATCCACTTTAACACATATTGTATGGTGATTCTCAGCAATGGTCCTGTTGTCTAGGATGCACAATCATGTCCTCTAACCACCCCAACAGTGCATGTTGTCACTTGAACACAAGTGAATATCAATACCGCTTGTGTTAAGTGAGCACATCCTGACAACATGCACTGTTGGTGTGGTTAGAGGACATGATTGTGCATCCTAGACAACAGGACCATTGCTGAGAATCACACTGCTAAATGCATCAAACATCTGTGTGCCAGAGAGGTGTTCACTGCTTTGCATTTCTTCTTTCCCCACAGCTGTATCTGATGAAGAGAAACAGCAGCATCCCCCTTCCAGCCAGGAGTATGCAGGGGTCCTGGACGTCCTATATGGGATCTCAGCTGACATCAGGGGCTTACGGCGGCAGCTGGGATACGACATGTGCTGTCAGGAGGCTCTTTTGCAACAATTGGTGGAGCAGAATAGATTGATCCTGAGCCTCCTGACAGCGTATGTCGTGTGTTCAGGGCCAGTCCCCGCCCCCAGCAGTTCCTCATCAGACAGCAGCCTGGCATCATCTGATGCCCTGCCTGCTGCACGTGGTGGTAGGTGCCACCTACCCAGACAGGGGCCTCGCACAAGAGGAGGAAGGAGGCACCCCCACTGACCCCATTCCCTCCTGAGGGGGATTTTTCTAATTTTTATTTTTATAAGTTTCTTATTATTATTATTATTATTAATATTATTAATATTTTTTATTAAATTTTATAACTTCAGCATAGTTGTTGTCCATTTATTTCAGGTACAAACATGGGGGAGATACACCAAAGTGTTATGAGGAGGTGATGAAGTGGAGATGACCCTTCCAGTTTGATGAACGATCCTTGCTTCTTCCATCTAGCCAGTGACCCGAGATTTAACCAACCTGTAAGTTCTTAGTGCATTGGCTCCATGGGATAATCCAGGAATCGGAGAGTTTAGCACACTGGAGAAGTTCCTTACACCTCATCACTATTTGAAATCCCACTGCTGACCCACTCTCCTGTGTGTGTCTCCAACCCTTGTCTGTCTCCCCTAGAGATTGGAAAAGGAAGGGAGACAGACACAGATTTGCATGAAGGGAAGCTGACAGAGGAGGAGGGTGACAAAGGGACAGAAAGGGAAGGAGACGGATGGACAGAGAGGGAAGAATGCAGATGGACAGAGGGGGAAGGAGGCAGACAGAGGGAATTAAAGGGATAGTAATACCTAAAATGTAAAAAAAAATATGTTGTAGGGTTTATCCCCCTGAGTAAAACAAGAGTACTCCCACTGCTGAAAGATGTTTCATTCAAAAGTTATTAATTTTCAAAGTTGAATTTTTTAGGTGCAATATCACAGTGGCCTGAAATTGTACAGTGGCGCTGTTGCTACACCATCCTATGGAGATTTATGGTCCTGAGACCAGAGCTGTCCATAGGATTGTGTAGCAACAGCGCCACTGTACAATTTCAGGCCACTGTGATATTGCACCTAAAAAATTCAACTTTGAAAATTAATAACTTTTGAATGAAACATCTTTCAGCAGTGGGAGTACTCTTGTTTTACTCAGGGGGATAAACCCTACAACATATTTTTTTTTACATTTTAGGTATTACTATCCCTTTAATGTAAATGAGTAAAAGGGAGGTGTGCAGACTGACAGGGCTTGATTCAAATATTGGAGACGGCTGTTTTTTCTTTTTTTTTGGGTGTTAAACTTAAGAGGTATTTTTACTCATAGGAAATAATGAAAACACCGTAAACTGCAATTCAATTGTCTGCGATAGCTATGAAGATCCAATAAGGGACTCAATTTATTGCAGGAAAGTTAAGACCTACTTTTTTTTCTGACTTGAGTCCCCAATGGGTGTATTGATATGGGGCCCTAAGCCCCACATGAATACGTCAAAGCATTCCAAAACAATGTCAAATGTTAGTAGAATTAACCCCATGAGTGCCAGTGGGGTATAATCACCCTGCCGGCACTCATAGGGTTAATCCAACTAAATTAAAAAAAAAAACCTCTTACCATTAATCCTGATATACAGCAGAGTACTCGGTATACCAGTTCTCTTCTGTCCTTCTTTCTTCTCTTCTATCTTCTCGTCTTTCTTCGCTTCTGTCTTCTTTCCTCTTGGTGTAAAAATTACCCCAGAAACATATAAGTACAATGCATGAATATCCGGCACACTAATACATAGTTTAACCCCTTGATTGCTCTCTGGGGCTCAGTAGGGCTAAGGTATGTATTAGTTTGCCAATGTTCAAATATTAATATGCCTACATGAATATTAAAAGTTAAGCCAAATAAGATATTCAGTAAAGTCACTTATAATGCCATTGTAAAATATCTCAATTAAATATTTAGCTTAATATTAATTGCTGTGCGCTGCCTCTGAGGCTGAGGCGGAGACAGTATCATGCAGCAAAGACACCCCCCCCCTTCTTCTGCATGGGCTGATGCCCCTTCCACTCTGAGGGAATTGGAACTGAGACTGCCCTTAGATATGGGCAGTCTTACCTCCATTTCCCTCACAGTCATTGGCTGGGATATGTTTATGCACTTCCCAGCCAATCAGTTTAAAGCACAGCCCCTCAAAGTGGATTGGCAGGGAAGTGCCTATACAACTGTCAGACTGGCTGATGTGTCACTCTGAAAAAAATTATTCAGACAAATTATTCAATATATTTTTAATATTGTCTGTTGCATGTGCCACTTCTGTTGCAAAGGTGAAATACAATACATGGCATGAACATCTGTCATTTATCATCTGTAGCAAAGGTAATACATTACACAATATGGGTACAGCAACTGAGCATGTTTTGTATGAGGCAGACTAAGATGACAGCAACACTGGAGATGTATCTAGGACTGCTGAACACTAGAGCATGCAGGACTCAGTCAGTAGATGGATACAGCGACTGAGGAAAACTGATGCAAGGTGGATTTAGGATAACAGCAACACTGGAGATGTAGCTAGAACTGCAGAACACTGGAGCAGGCAGGACTCAGTCAGTAGATGGATACAGCAACTGAGGAAGACTGGTGTGAGGTGGACTCAGGATGACAGCAACACTGGAGATGTAGGCAGAACTGCATAATACTGGAGCAGGCAGGACTCCGTCAGTAGCTGGGTAGAGCAACTGAGGATGACTGGTGCAAGGCAGACTCAGGATGACAGCAATACTGGAGATGTATCCAGCAGTAAATCGCAGAACACTGGAGCAGGCACTACTCAGTCAGTAGATGGGTACAGCAACTGAGCATGACTGGTGCGAGGCAGACTAAGAATGACAGCAACACTTGAGATGTATCCAGGACTGCAGAACACTAGAGCAGGCAGGACTCAGACAGTAGATGGATACAGCGACAGAAGAAGACTAATGCGCGGCAGACTCAGGATGACAGCAACACTGGAGATGTAGGCAGAACTGCAGAACACTGGAGCAGGCACGACTCAGTCAGTAGATGGATACAGCAACTGAGGAAGACTGATGCAAGGAGGACTCAGGATGACAGCAATACTGGAGATGTAGCCAGAAGTGCAGAACACTGGAGCAGGCAGAACTCACTATGTACATGAATACAGCGACTAAGAAAGATTGATGTGAGGCAGACTCAGGATGACAGCAACACTGGAGATGTAGCCAGCAGTAAACTGCAGAACACTGGTGCAGGCACGACTCAGTCAGTAGATGGATACAGCAACTGAGGAAGACTGGTGTGAGGCAGACTCAGGATGACAGCAACACTGGAGATGTATCCAGGACTGCAGAACACTAGAGCAGGCAGGACTCAGACAGTAGATGTATACAGCGACTGAGGAAGACTGGTGTGAGGCAGACTCAGGATGACAGCAACACTGGAGATGTGTCCAGCAGTAATCCACAGAACACTGGTGCAGGCACGACTCAGTCAGTAGATGGACACAGCAACTGAGGAAGACTGGTGCGACGCAGACTCAGGATGACAGCAACACTGGAGATGTAGCCAGCAGTAAACTGCAGAACACTGGTGCAGGCACGACTCAGTCAGTAGATGGATACAGCAACTGAAGAAGACTGGTGACCGGCAGACTCAGCATGACAGCAACACTGGAGATGAGGCCAGTAGTAAAGCGCAGAACACTGGAGCAGGCATGACTCAGTCAATAGATGGATACTGCGACTGAGGAAGAGTGGTACGAGGCAGACTCAGGATGACAGCAACACTGGAGATGTAGCCAGAACTGCAGAACACTTGAGCAGGCACAACTCAGTCAGTAGATGGATACAGCAGCAACTGAGGAAGACTGGTGCGAGGCAGACTCAAGATGATGGCAATACTGGAGATGTAGCCAGAACTGCAGAACAATGGAGCAGGCAGGGTTCATTCAGTTGATGGGTACAGCAATTGAGAATGACGGGTGCGAGGCAGACTCAGGATAACAGCAACATGGATGATTGTAGACGTCTGAAGTCCTTTTTGTTTTTCTAATCTGCATCGAACCTGAGAGCAGGGTAACTCCGCTTTGGCAAGCTGACTTTTAAAAAAGTAATTTGCTCAATGAGGTTGGGGGCCAATTGAGAGCGCTGGGGGCTAAGTATATTTTCAGTTACGGAAAATACCCGCTCACTCTGTACAGTGGTTGGGGGGCAAGAAAGCAACTCCTGTGCTACCAGGGGCAATGTAGGCCACACAGACCTCTTGTTATTCCAGAAAGTCAAGGGATCTGTAATTGGGGCCAAAGAAGGTTCCGCAAGGTAAGCCTTAACCTCAAACTCAGCACTTTTTCTATTAATGGGGAGCTGTTTGTTTTCTCAGTCACACAATCAGCCCAATAACTCAGTATAAAAAGCAGCAGCTGCTCCACTGGAACAAGATGAAGTGCTACTGGCGCTGCTACTAATAGGTCCTGGAAAACCACCACACTCCTCCAGCTCATCTTCGGAATCTTCTCCCGCCTCCTGTGTCTGCATTCTAGTTTTTCTTTGCCCCTCACACACTCTCACTATCAACTGTTCCCTCCAGGCAGTGAGGGAATTGGAACCAAGTGCCATATTGCCTTTGATTCGAGGATCGCAAATTGTGGCAAGCATTAACTTAGGAAATTGTCCATGCGCTGTTCCATGCGCCGAGTCAGTTCCTTCTTCAGCCTCATTAGAAGGGCAGCAACATCGGGAAGTATATGTATGTATAGGAAGAGGAATTAACAGCAGGAAGAGAGAGGTACTAATTCTGCTTTGTACATCATTGGTAAGACCTCACCAGAAGTACTGTGTACAGTTTTGGAGACCACTTCCCCAGAAGGCCATTAATGAATTGGAGGCAGTTCAAAGGAGAGCCACTGAAATGACAAAGGGTACCAGGATAGACTCAAAGGACTTACAATACAAACAGCTTGGAAGAAAGGAGGGAGGCAGGTGATATGACAGAAAACTTTAAATATATTAAAACTAGTTGAACAGCTCGTTACATGGGCCATAGTGCCACTGTCACCTGGTCGTGGGGCAGTCACGCGCAGTGGAGACTGCCCGTGCCGCGGCTGCTACAGAGCTGGACACTTCTTCGGAGTGCCCAGCTCTGTATCAGCCGTGGCGCGGGCAGTCTCTACTCCGCATGACTGCCGCACGCACAGCAGTGTCTAGTGCGCATGCCGTGCATTACACACGAATTAGCGAATTATTATATAGGATATATCATACAGTGTAGGAGGGAAGCATTTTTCAGAAAAAGAGGTACATTAAAACAAGAAGTCATGATCTAAAGTTAGGGGTTGAAAAAATCATAAGTAATGTGTGTAAGTACTGCTTTAAAAAAGGATAATAGACTCATGGTGGAACAGTCTCCCAGCAGAGTTGGTAGGGACAAATACTATCAGGTGATTCAAAAAAACCTGGGAAAAACATAAGTCTATTATGAGAAGTATATAAGACTGTGTATTTCAAATTAGATAGGGAAATGGCAGTCCTGAAAGGCTAGATGGTTTTTTTCTGCCACCAAAATCTGTGCTTGTGTGTTAATATTTTGGTAGCTTTCTATTTCTTTTCCAAGGGCTGTAGTGTTAATTTGTACATTACACGCCAGACCTCTCAATTACAGAATCAAAAGGATAAAGCAAACAACAACTGTGTAGCACCACCACACCTTAGTATATGCTTGTGCGTGTAGCAGTTACTTTGTATAAGTAACACAGTATGTCAAGGTGTAACTATCTGTCCTCAGTGTATGATATAGTTTGTCTATCTGTTCAGTTTCTGTTACTCACTATCAGTAGAGTCTCAGACACAACCAACCAGCACAGGTAGGAATAATCATGTCACCCTACTGTCTGACTTTATATTCTCCCTCCACACTCACACCCAGAGATCAACTAATAGTGGCTCTGACCAATATTCCTATCAAATAACTCCACCTCCCTGTATTTGCCTGTCTGCATTCACTAGCTAACAAAAAAAAAATCAGCTGCTTTCCCCTTCTCACCCAAGAACAGACTGAATAGATGCAGTAAACCAACACCCCCTTTTATACTTTAACACAGCAAAAATACATAGGGAAACTCTCCACATGGAGTGGGGGGCATATATACTATCTTTGGTTTCAGTACAGTGAAAAAATAGGCAGAAAAAAACGTCTGCTGTTTTTTGAATGTTTAATTTCTGAAGAAAAAAGTTTTGCCCTTACTTAATTTTTCACTCACTATACAAAATCTAAACATGTTGCTATCTGTTTTTTCTGTTTAAAACACATGAGCATGGGGAAATCAGGATCAAATATGGGCACATCTTCATTGAACAACCACATGTCTGATTGAAAGACAAAGCAGCAGAATGTCAGATGTGTAACACCTAGCATCACCAGATGCTTTCCTAAAAGTGTATCGGCTCAAGGGGCACATTTTAGTAGTGTTTTAGATGTCTCAGAGAGTGGGACAACATTTTCTTTAAGTAACAACTATGTGTCACACTACTGTTGTGCAAATGCAGAGCACAGAGGTGGATGATTCTGAGTTATTTGGAGGTTACAAGAGTCAACGTCCCCACAACTGTCGCATCCACCACTAGTCATGATGGTAAAACATTTAAGTTACTCAGTTCTTCTATGTGTCTGTCAACCCATACATACTGAGTCAAAAAATAATTCACAAGCATATCTTTGGAAAGACAAGATCATTCTTCTGACCACTGATATGTGGACAAGTGTCCAGGGTTCAGATTAAATGACTGTCACTGCTCACTGGGTATCTTTTCCATCAATGAATAGCAGTGGCCTGCAGAAACAGCAACAGGTAACCACTATTGAAGCAGCTTCAGGGTAGCCCATACCATCAGCATGCCACTTTATGCATGCAAAACAACTTGCTTCACCCATGTTCTAAATGCAATTGTTATTTGATTACTCTCACCCAAAACTCTATGCACAGTGTTCGCAATGCGTTTTATTCCATACAAAAGATTTACTAACGCCCCACCACCAGCTTAAAATGGAGGTCCTTACCACTGGAATTCAACAAGGCCACTAGTGAATACACAATGCTTAAACTGAATGCTTCAATGGGTTTCTTTGTCACCTGGTCAACGGCAGCTAATGTGTAAGTTATGTGATCTGCTGAAGCCTTTTGAGGTGGTGACGTTGCTGGTTAGTGATGTCATTGCTGGAAGCAGTGAGATAATTCTACTAATATTTTTACTACAGAAAAAAATGAAGAGTATGACCAATGAGTCTTACAATAATGATAATAAAGACAGGAACCAGCTGATACGTGACATGTGAGCATGCTTTGAACAGGATTAGTGATGAGCGAGCATGCTCGGCCGAAGCTCGGTTCGGCTCGAGCATCACTCTGCTCGGCACATGGCTGTACTCGTACGAGTACCGCATGTGCTCGCCCTCCATGTTCGGGTCTCCTCCCCGCACGTTTTGCGGCTGCTGCGCAGCCAATAAACGTGCGGGGAGGCTCTGACATCAGTGTAATGCCAGCAGCCATGTTGGCTGCTGGCATTACACTGATTGGCTGGCCAGAACCCATGATCGGGTGCTGTATAGCACCCGACCAGCGAGTTCGGCTCAGTCTTAGCCAGGGAGAGATGAGGATAGGAAGGGAAAGTCAGTGTAGGGAGAATAAAAGTGTTGGAACACTATATCAAGACCCAAAAGTCCTTTTTAGGACTGTTGTGTGTGGGGGCAGCATTTATATTTTGTTTGGGGGGGCACAATTTCATTTTTTTTTTGTGGGGGGGGGATATTTAGGTGACATTGTACTAGGTGCACAGGGACAAATAGTGTACAACGCAGCGACAAAAAGGGCCATTTTAATAGTGTGCCTAGCCGCAGATTATTTTCACATTCTGTTTAGTGTGCAAATTTTAAAATTAACCTCACATATTCCGTTCACTGAAAATAGCCGCAGATTAGCGTCACATTCTGTTTAGTGTGCCTAGCCGCAGATTATTTTCACATTCTGTTTAGTGTGCAAATTTTAAAATTAACGTCACATATTCCGTTCACTGTGCCTAGCCGCAGATTAGCGTCACATTCTGTTTAGTGTGCCTAGCCGCAGATTATTTTAACATTCTGTTTAGTGTGCAAATATTAAAATTAACGTCACATATTCCGTTCACTGTGCCTAGCCGCAGATTAGCGTCACATTCTGTTTCGTGTGCCTAGCCGCAGATTAGCGTCACATTCTGTTTCGTGTGCCTAGCCGCAGATTAACGTCACATATTGTTTAGTGTGCCTAGCCGCAGATTAGCGTCACATATTGTTTAGTGTGCCTAGCCGCAGATTAGTTTTTATCTTCCTTTTTGTGTGTTTTACGGTCAGTCTGTAAAAATGGCGTACTACGGGCGAAACATCATTCCCAGCAGCGACGTTGGAGTCCAAGATGCATCCAGACATCCTCCCTATGCTGTCCCTGAACCATTTCTGTGGTGTTTCCATCATTTTCTGACCTTTTCCTATGAACCAGGCACCCTCCCCTCATCAGAGCAGGGGGTGCCTGGTGTAATGCTCGAGTCCTCCCATTGACTTCAATGGGGCTCGGGTGCTCGGCCGAGCACTCGAGCCTCCGGGGGCGCTCGGCCAGAGCACCTGAACACCCGAGCATTGGGGTGCTCGATCATCACTAAACAGGATCCTTTCATAGTCTCCATTAACAGTAGTGAGGAATACATTCTTGCTACATTGCTGGACCTCAACTTCAATCCTAGAATTTCTGAATTTGTTCCATGGTGTGAGCAGAAGCACTGTGGGAAGGATTCTGTGAAAGCATATAAAAAATTCCTACAGTTTGAATGGAAGGTTTCATTAGGGAGGATTAGAAAGAGAACTGTAGAGACAAATGGCACGATGCAAGAAACATTTGCATCAGATAAAGGCATTTTTGTGCGCAGATAGATTTTGCGCATATTCTAATCCAGGAAGTTAAATACTGAACTCTTCTTGAATTGCGCATGAAAAATTCCATTTTACAACAACAGTACACATATATAAATTCATTTGCAATAGCAGTTCTTGCATTAGGCGTATTCGCTATTCCACTCATACAGATTCGTTAATCTTAACCACGCCCACAAAAAAAATATATATATGCAGCCGTTCACTAATCTTGAATTTTCATGCGCAATTCAACAAAATCATGTGCAAACCTATTTCCTAGTGGTTTTCACACAGGAAATAGCGATTGCGCACGTTTCCTGCATCGCGCCAAAAATGACTAAAAAAAGCATACTGTAAAGGAAGTAACAGAAAGCAATTAATGTATCTCAGAAAAAGAGACTGTCTATCATTTGTATGGTTGGTGGTGGTGAAACTGACACATCTCTATGGGACTTCATCCCAGAATTGACTGAGGGTTAATTGATGCACATGAATGCCATCTCCAAGGAGTAGCCCCACTTTTTTTGAGATGGGTATAAAATACTTGCAAGATAATTATGTTTTAGGCCAAAATGATAACCCATTTGACTACTAGCAAACAAAACAGTATGTGGCCAACACTGATGTGACCTGCTGTGGAGACCCTTAGGTGCCTATCAGCAAGCATGCAGACAGAGCAGATTTTCAGTGCAGGTGGTGATACTGTAAATGACCGCAGGACATGCCTATCCATCCCCTGTAGTGTAGGTAGCCTTACATTCAAAAAAACAAATAAAAGACATACAAAGTATGTAGCAGAAGTAGTTTAAAACAGAAGACAGAGAAGACTATGGAACACGTTGAAACAGCAACTCTGAGAAGGGAGGATTTGCACTGTTGCCACCATCTGCAACACTTGGGACCAGTGCTATGAACAGTAATGAATGACTGACAAATTTGAGTTTATATTGGAATCATATATAATACTGCCTATAATTTGATTAGAATTCCTTTCAAATCATCATCATATATTGACCACCACCATCCACTTCTCCTACCGTAAATTCTACATTTTAATCATCTCTATATTGTTGAATTATGTTGTCTGTCATTTACTGTCATGACATCTAATGTTGCTTGTGAATATAAGTTTAACCCCCGTAAGGACCAGCAGTCCCAGGGTGTGTGTGGTCCTTTAACCCCTTAAGGACTGGCCATGCACGTACTTTGCGGACCCTTAAGGATCACGGAACTTTTTTTTTTGTGTCACTCGATTCCAGACTCCGAATGGCGTGCATCCGCGCGTGGAGCCTGGAATTCCATGACAGTCCAGGACCGTCATGGGTCCTTAAGCGGTTAAGGACCAGATAGGGAAGTTGGACATGACTGATCATGTGTGCCGGCATGCCGAACGAGGGACTGAAAGAGATCACTCCGGTCTTGGAGCAATCAACTTCAGTCCCCGGTATTACTCACTGTGCTCCTGCAGGAGCGCGGTGAGTAAAAGTACGTGATGTACCAGGACCGTCACTGGTCCTTAAGTGCCGGACCAGCGTGACGGTCTGGGTATGTCAATGGTCCTTAAGGGGTTAATAATATACTATCAATGGTAATTGTGTATTTTGACTGAGTTAACAGACAGCATACAGAGTATGATTCAGTATTTATGCACACACATTGAATGAATGAATTAATGAATTAATATGTTTATTTCTATAGCGCCACAAGTATATGCAGCGCTTTACAATTTAAGTGTTTAGACAATACAGGGTTACAAGTACTTTGCAAATTGAAACATTGGAAGTGAAGTCCCTACTCAAAAGCTTACAATCTAAAGTAGTAATGGGAGACAAACAGACTACATAATGGTACAACATTATATATAACGTTGTTTTGGAGGAGAGACTGAGAGATCCAGTTCCACTTTTGTACTTTCATTTGGTTTTCTTGTTTTGACTTGCTTGTTTCCATTTTAAACTGTATTATCAAGCTTAATCATTTGAGTGCCAGAAAGGTATCCAATGCATTGCATTGCCATGCATTAGATATCTCTCTGGCACTCAGAGAGTTAAAGTGATAGTAATGTTTCACAAAAACAGCAGCTCCAATTAATCTTCATAGTATTTGAGCCATAGAGAGTGCTGTTTCAATACTGTGAGTGTTGTAGTTCAAGAGTAATTGAATTATAAAGTTTCCCCCTCCCACCCCTTTTACCTAGTGTAAGCCCCCTCCCCTCAGATGTGAAATCCAGTCCATAGACCAGACAGCTCATGGCAAGGGACAATCTTCTTACCATGAGAACAATGAAAACCCTGCCCCCTTGACAGTTTTTTCAGCTTTTTCCCTTATTTTGATTGAAGATTGTCCCTCTCTGCAATCTACCTGGACACTCCCTGCTGCTCTGAGGTGAGCAGTGTTACATCAGTAAAAGGGGTGAGAGGAGAATACTTTTATCATTCAATTACTCTTGAACTACAACTCTGACAGAATTGAAATAACACTCTCCAAGGCCCAAATACTATGATGATTAATTAGAGCCGCTTTTATCATGAAACATTACTACCCCTTTAAAAGTGGTATGTATGTTGATTCAGATCACAGTAGACACAATTCACACTTTTGTGACAATAGGGAAGGACTTTATGACTACACACCTCACCAGATGCACCTGAAGTGACTTGTGGTGCTAGTGGAGCTGCTGTCAACTCTTCATCTGTGATTTAGCAGAATGGTTTGGACAGCTTAAAAGGAAAAGTTAATTAGCAAATGTAAAAAAAAAGAAAAAACTTACAGTTTTTTATGGTGTGAGGTTATTAAAGGAATACTAATAATTCAACATTAATTGAAGTTACATACACATAAATACCATGTACTCCATGTCAGCATCTGTAGAAACTGTATGTTACACATGATCTAAAATCCTAGTCTTATATGCCCTGTGAAATTGTTCTTGCATTAAGGTGACAACATGTTCCTTTAATTCAAGGACATTCAAGGACATTTAAGAAAGCTTTATGCTGCAGGATGCACATCAATCTGAGCATCAGTGTGTATTTTCATGAATATTCCTAATTTAAAGAGATATGGGGGTCACCTAACCTTGCACACTTTGTTCGGTGCCCCAGCTCCCTCATTTGCACAGGTAACATTAACAGTTGCCTCCGAATTCATAGTGCAGTAATGTTTTTAAAACACAAAAAAAAACACTTTCTGAATATGGGAATGTGCACTATTCTCAATATATAAATTACCACAGATTGTCACTTCTTTCAAGTACAAACTTACTCGAACTATTGATTGGAAGTTTATTCATCTACACATTTTTTAGAAAGTTGTAAGATAATATTTTAGAGACTTCAAATTAAGTTAAATTGTAATACCTGTAAACTTGCAGTATATGCAATTTAAAGAAAAAGTTGGCTGGAGGGGAATCATGATAGTTATAATTTGGTAGCAGCAGGATGGCCTAGCGATGCCTGTAATAGCCCATAGAACCACACAAGCTGACCCTCATCCTTGCCCAGTGGTATCCAAGGAACCACACATATTGAACTCCCAGCCTTGTCCCACTGCCCTGGTAGCCATAGAACCCCATTTACTGACCTCCAGGTCTCAGCCATGTCCTACTGCACTGGTAGGCATAGATCCACACATACATGAGTCTGCAAGATATTCTTCTGAATCATAATCTCAGTCCCCAAGAATTTAGAAAGAAACTCCACAAGCATATCTGACCAGCAAGACCTGCAGATCTTTGTGCCATCAATGGCAAGCTAAACAGATGTGCTGATTGGAAGGAGATCTTCAAGACAGGCTAGGGGATTCACATACAGACCTGGAAAGACAACAGTCCCATCAGGCACCTATCACTCTTTTTAAAATAAAAAAATTGGGGTTACTTGACAGAGGCTGACCCAATAATCTTAGGATGCAGTGACTTTAGCATTGAAATAGGATCCATCACTATGTGACAACTGCAAAAAATCTATCACCAACCAGTAAGACAACACCAGAAAGAAACAGAAGGAAAAGAATGAACAGAAAAGGAGGGGGTTTCTCAACATTCGCCGAAGGGTGCACACCAGGTGACATTTACCAGTCAACAGATTAGAAATGCCTCAAACAGCAGAAAAATCCATCCCTATGTCATGCAGCACAACTTCCCTGGAGTGACAGCATTATGGCAACAACAGCAACCCACAGACAAGGACACCAAGACTGACCCCAACTAGCACCCCTTTACAAACTTTAATGACAAGGAACCTCTACCAAACTTTACCAACTTTTAGGGCCTATGAGACATCATCTTGCTCACACTGGCACATCACTGACACGCCTCACATGCTTCTGGACTGCGCAAATCAAAAGGACCAGGTAAGGCAACTTGGCCAACTGGCAGAATGCCTCAGATGTCCTCCACCATTAAAGGGACCTCCTCTTTGGAGACCCTGGCAGAAGGAGTTAAAGAAGAGCTTTAGCCACTAGAGAGTGAACGATCTGGAGCTGGTCCAGAAAAGCAAAATTGCATTCCCAAAAGTGAGTCCCTGTCCCAATCAAAGGCAACAAGAAAAAAGATGGGGGAATATGCATTCTGGGAAATGTATATCTTAGGGGGTTCTTTCTGTTCTTCCATCTGTGAGCCGAGGTAAACTATTTGTGAATGCAGACACATTTATGGCCAGGAAACTAGTTTTCCAAATAAAAAGGTTTAATATGGGTGATGCTAAAAGGTCTTACAAATTCACCAAAGTTGCTTTTAGTTGGTAGAAACACTTTAAAAGGTTAATAAAGAATAGCAAACCTCCTTCCGACTGCTTCAGTGTTTATCTTTTTCATTATCATTTCACTGTCTTGTAATTTCTTTATGTTTTTCACAACTCTTTCTGCTCTAAAGTTTATAGCACGACTGACATGTAGGGGGCAATTTAATTAATTTACAGCAGACAGATATCTCCGAATCCACTAAGTTTTTTCATTGTCAGAAGCCCTGAAGGTTGTGATTGATCTAAGCTCTACATGTAAATAATCCAAATGTGCTCATCTTGTCTAAAAATGATCATTAGTATGATTTTGGCACATAATTCTAACGTATTATTCTTCTGTTTCTTAAATCCCCACAGATGTTATGTAATTTTCTAGAAGTAAATTTGTGTTTGCTCTTATGAAAGGGATATCTTTCTGAAGCGTGTGGAATTATCATCTCAAGCAGCAGTTTAAAACTCCATTATTTGCAGTGATTAGGGTTTAGTAAGATGTTAATGGAATTGATTATAAATATGAAAATTAAATTGTCGACAAATGAAAGTTGTTACTTTCTAAATTCCAGGCGATGTATATGATAAAAATGACCCTCTTCAGCTTATCAGGGCCATCTTTTAAGCTTTTGCGTCTTATTTGCAAGAATAAATTACAGATACTATGTGTGTGTGTGTGTGTGGGTATATATATATATATATATATATAGAGAGAGAGAACAGTGCAAAAGTCTTAAGAAGGTGTGAAAACATGCTGTAAAGTAAGAATGTTTTCAAAAATAGTCATGTTAATAGTTTATTTTTATCAAAATGATAGTGAGTGAACAAAAGGAAAAAAATCTATATCAAATCAATATTTGGTGTGACCACCCTTTGCCTTCAAATCAGCATCAATTCTTCTGGGTACACTTGCACACAGTTTGTTAACGAACTCAGCAGGTAAGTTGTTCCAAACATCCTGGAGAACTAACCACAGTTATTCTGTGGATTTAGGCAGCCTCAGTTGCTTCTTTCTCTTAATTTAATCCCAGACAGACTCAATGATGTTGAGATTAGGGCTCTGTGGGGCCATATGATCACTTCCAGGACTCCTTGTTATGCTGAAAATAGTTCTTAATGGCATTGGATGTATGTTTGGGGTTGTTGTCATGCTTCAGAATAAATTTAGAGCTCATCACTTGCCTCCCCTGATGGTATTGAATGATGGATAAGTATCTGCCTATACATCTCAGCATTGAGGAGACCATTAATTCTGATCAAATTCCCAACTCCATTTGCAGAAATGCAGCCCCAAACTTGAAAGGAACCTCCAACATGCTTTATTGTTGCCTGTAGACACTCATTCTTGTACCGCTCTCCAGCCCTTTGGCAAACAAACTGCCTTCTGCTACAGCCAAATATTTCAAATTTTGACTCATCAGTCCCGAGCATCTGTTGACATTTTTCCACACCCCAGTTCCTGTGTTTTTGTGCACAGTTGAGTCACTTGGCCTTGTTTCCACATCAAAGGTATATCTTTTTGGTCCGGACAGTAGATGGGTGTACCAGAATCCTACTGTTTTCTGCCAATTCTGAGCTGATGACACTGATGGACATCTTCTGATTGCAAAAGGGAAGTTAGCATGATGTGTCTTTCAACTGCAGCATTAAGTTTCCTTGGCCGACCACTGCATCTATGGTCCTCAGTGTTGCCTGTTTCTTTTTGCTTCTTCAAAAGAGATTGGACAGCACAACTAGAAATTCCTGTCTGCCTGGAAGTTTCTGCCTGGGAGAGACCTTGATGATTCAATATAACTACCTTGTGTCTTGTTGCTGTGCTCAGTCTTGCATTGGTGTATGACTTTTGACAATAAACTTTCTTCAGCAACCTCACCTTGTTAGCTGAGTTTGGCTGTTCCTCACCCAGTTTTATTCCTCTTACATAGCTGTTTCTGTTTCAGTTAAGGATTGTGTTTCAACCTAAATATTAAATTGATGATCACTAGCACCTGATTGGTATAATTGTTTAATCATACACCTGACTATATGCCTATATGCCTACCCCTGACTTTGTGCAAGTGTACCTAGAAGAATTTATGCTGTTTTGAAGGCAAAGGGTGGCCACACCAAATATATATTTGATTTAGATTTTTCTTCTGTTCACTTACTTTGCATTTTGTTAATTGATAAAACATATAAACTATTAACATGTCTTTAAGCATTCTCACTTTACAGCATTTTTCATACCTGCCTAAGACTTTTGAACAGTACTGTATATTTGTATGATCATGAACTTGTGACTGTTGTGATCTGTAATAGACTGTCTGATACCTCAGCCTTCTTCCACTGTCCACTGATTGTCACAGAATGATAAATACACTGTCTGACACCCCAGCCTTGTTCCGCGGTACCACTTGTATCCAAAGATCCATATATACACTGTCCCCAGTGTTGCTCTACTATCTACTGGTATCCATAAACCACCCGTATACTGCCTGCTTCCGCAGTCTTGTTTCACTGTCCATTATTATCCACAGACCCACCCATACACTGTCTGCTTCCCGGTCTTGTACCTCTGATAGTGACAGAATCACACATACACCATTTGACACATCAGCCTTGCCTGAATGTTTCTAATCATAGTTTTCTCCCTCTATACACCTATGTATCTTCCAACTCTTCATCCCTCCATAAGACTCTTCCCTTGACACACACACACACACACAGTCTCTCTGTCTCCATCTTCCATCTCTCAAGGTCTTCCCTGCTCTCACAAACCAACTAACAAACAAACATCTTTCTAAACCTCTACAGGTTCCCCCCGTCCCCACAAACACAGGTGGCCCCCTCCAGCAGAACTCACACCATAAACAGGTGCTCCCTCCAATTCCACCCACAAACTTACATTAGATTGAAAAACAAACAAGTTGGTGCCACATCGTAAGTACTAAGAAAAAATGGGAGAATTTCTGTAGCAAACCAACTGAATGAAAGGGAATGAATAAAAATGTCCATTTGTTTCAATTGTTCTTTTAACCTCTGAATGATTTGCAATGCCTTGGAGACTGCTGTAGCATTCTGTGGTTTTAAAAAGCTCCTTTCAAATCAATGGGAATTATCTGAATGTTCATTCACTCCCATTTGGTGCAATTGGTTTGCCCAGAATTGCTCATCTTTGGCTTGATGAATAAGGCTCTGTTTGCTCTGGGGAGGATAAAAGCAGATTAACTAAAGAAAAAATGGTGCAATTTTGTGGCAAACCAAGTGCACCATAGGAAAAATAAAAGCCCATTGCTTTAAATGGTGCTCTTAAAGGGATAGTAATGTTTCATAATGAAAGCAGCTCTAATTAATCATCATAGTATTTGGACTTTGGAGTGTGTTATTTCAATTCTGTCAGAGTTGTAGTTCTAGAGTAATTCAATGACAAAGTATCCCCCTCCCGCCCCTTTTACTGATGTAACACTGCTCAGCCAGATCAGAAGGGAGGTGCCCAGGTAGACTGCAGAGAGGGACAATCTTCAATTAAGATAAGGGAAAAACCTGAAAAACTTGTCAAGGGGGGCAGGGCTTTCATTGTTCTCATAGGAAGAAGATTGTCCCCTGCTGTTATCTGTCTGGTCTATGGACTGCATTCCACATCTGAGAAGAGAAGGTTTACACTAGGTAAAAGGGGCGGGAGGGGAAACTTTGCTTGTGAATATCTCTCAAACCATAAAGGTTTGAGAGATAAGACTTATATCGTTCTTCATGTTTTTTTAATGCCTACAAAATAAAATAAAGTTAAAATGAAGTATTACTATCCCTTTAACTCATTGGGGGGTTGTGCACTAAGGTGTGATAAAGAGGTGATAAAGCAGAGATGACTTCTCCAGTGATATGTTATTCTATGGCAGTGGTTCTCAACCTGTGGGTCGGGACCCCTTTGGGGGTCGAATGAAGATTTGCCAGGGGTCGCCTAAAACAATCAGATATTTATATTTCTATTCATAATAGTATAAAAATTACAGAGATGAAGGAGCAACGAAAATAATTTTACTGTTAGGGGTCCCCACAACTTGAAAAAATGTATCAAAGGGTCGCGGCACTAGAAAGGTTGAGAACCGCTGTTGGAGACTATTCACTAAGATCTCCAAAGTTGGAGAAATGTTAATGCATATGTTCCATAGGACTTGAATGTTAGACAGAAGTCCAATGTACTGCTTTGCAATGTGTTAGAGACCTCTCTAGTATTCAAGGCTACGGATGCCAGGACACTGGACAAATGGCAACCCTAAGTGGAGGTAGGGAGAGTTGGGGGCATTTGTGTCCATGGGGTGGGGGATGGAAGGGCACTTGCTCCCAACCTCCTGGATAACATAGGGGCTGGACGGGGGGGACTATTATGGCTTTGCCACCCCACCCACCCACACTGAAAAAACGTCTGTGGACACCCATGATTGGGGAAGATTCTTGGGGCAGCAGGAAACTTAATTAGTTTCTCTCCAAGAAGGGCATCACATTGCACCCCAAGGGTCATAAGTCTGGCATGCCTGGATCAAAGCAACAGCAGCACCCTCTTAATAATAAACTCTCACCATAATCAGGGCAGAAAATATTAATGGGCCACTGTGAATCAATTCACAGATAGATAGTCCGTAATTCCTTTTTAATTAGTACTTGATATCATGTCACTGGAGGCAGATATAATTATTTGTTTCAGGATTCAAGAATCCCAAATTCACCCAGCTGAAGGCTTCTTTTATCCTTAACTCTTTGATTGCTATTGCAATGCGTTGGATACCTCTCTGGCAGTCAAAGGCTTAAGTATACCCTAGTGGGAGGAGTTTGGGGTTCTACAACAAGACTCACGTCTACCTCCTTACACATGATATTCAGTACTAGTTATAGATTAATGTTGGAGATCCAATCCACATAGGCCCAATTCATAGAGGCCATTAGGTTTTTCTGCCCAGATTACCGTAAGTGGGTTTTTGTTAGTTAAGTTGTTAGTATTCCTTTAATGTGGATCTGTTACCTTGTTTTTTTACATATCTGAAAAGTTCACTCAAAACTACCCGTGTGGTCCTGTTAACCAAAAGTCCAGTAGATGTATAGTTTAGGAAATAGTAACACCTTTGCTTCTGGGAAAACTACATAGTATTATAGTTGATGATGCTGAAAAAACATGCATCCATCACGTTCAGCTAATGCCATATCACCCCTGATGATCCAGAGGGAAAAAAATTGAAACTGTTTGCATTGAAGCCCCAAGTGGGTAAAAAAAATTCCTTCCTGACTTTAAAAAGCAATCGGATATTTCCCTGGATCAACATCCTATCTGCTTTCAAGCCAACTGTCATAATGCTTAATATTGTCCTGTGTTAGACAGTAGGGATGGGTGAAAATTTTCGCCTCAAATTGAAATCGGCAAATAATGGCACTTTCCGCTTAGCTAATAATTTCCAGCAAAAAGTGCAGATTTTCCGCTTTTTCCCTCCTTTTCCGCCCATTGAAATCAATGGGAAGAAAAGTTATCTACAGCCAAATAAAAGGCTGTCAGACTCTCACAGCTTGCCATTTTGTGTTTGTGAGAGGAGAGAGCAGCACCTTGTTTGAGCTAGACAAGACAGAGAGAGACAAGACAGCAGTGCAGGGACGTGAGAGTAAAGTAGTAGTTCAAAAACTGACTGCAGCAATGGTTGCTGAAGCATGTGCAATCAGTGATGATTATGATCCCTCTACTCCAAGGGAGGATGCAAGGTCAAGGTCTCAGCAAAACTAGTTCCAGCACCACCAGTGCCAGTAGAAATAAAGAAGCAAATAAGAACACTGAAGACGACAACAAATCGCATTCAAGCGTTGATGTTGCTGGCAATAGCATAATAGAGATAGGTGTAACAGCTGAACCACCTGCTGCACCAGATAGTGAAACAAACAAGCACCAAAACACCTGTCCTTGAAGTAGTAGGAACTTTGTTACAGTAAAAGTAAAAAGAAATTGTTTGAGACCTCCAAAAGCTTAGGGGAATATAAGGGTAGTAGTGGGCAAACTGGGCAAGTGGCAGGTGATGCTGATGCTGCTGAGATGACCTAATGTCTATAAACTGTTTGAGAAAGCCATTGGAAAGTCTGACCCTGGACAAGCACAGATGTCAAAAAGCACACAGTCACCCTATCAGTCATCATCAGCATCATCGCCTCTTCAAAGTCCAAGTCCCACTCAGCCATACACACCTGTTTTGAGTACCCAGCAACAACAACACAGGTTAACATTCACAATGTTAGATATGATGAGTGCCTCTGCTGCTGCTGCTGCTGTAAGTGCTGCACCTTTGACACCTAGTAGTAGTGGCATGAGAATTGCATCAACATCTAGTCCCAGTAGTAGTAGTAGCAGCAGCACCACCTCAGGAACCCCTCATTCCATGAAGTCCACAGTATGGAGATACTTCACTCAAGATCCTCAAGCTAAGCATGTTGATATCTGTTGTCTATGGAAAAAGTCCATGAGCAGGGGGAAAGCAGGTTCACACCTAGGCACCTCCTCTATGAGATCTCACCTGAAGCACAACCACAGGTCTGACTGAGAGACACACTGTCAGCAGGCCAAAGGTGCCACAATTATCAGCAGCAGAAGCACTTTAAAATGTTCCCAGGACTCTAGGGCAGAAAAAAGAAGTAGTGAAGTTATTTATGTGTCAGAGAGTGTGCTACTGCCAGTGTCAACAGTTAGTTCAGTCCAATTACCACCTATGGCTCCTGCTGCAGAGGAGTATGATGACTCTGGCTTTGCTGTAGGAGATGACAAGAGTCATAGACTGCCCACACATGCTACATCTACCGCCACCACCTCCTCTAGTAATGTTAAAGCAATAAAGTTTCAGGGTTCTTCTGACATGTCTTGCCAACCCACACTGACTGAGTTCCTGGGAAGGAGACAAAAACTTCACAAAAACAATCCCAAAGTATGACTTTGGAATGGCAAGGTTGCCAAAATGTTGGCAATGGACATGCTGCCTTATTCTTTTGCAGAAAACCAAGGTTTCAGAGAACTGATGTCATGTGTAGCTCCACGCTGGAATATCCCAAGCTGCAGTTATTTTTCCAGGACAGCTGTGACTTAATTGTACAAGCAGGTGGTTAGTGTGGTGGGAAAAGGTCTTAAAAGTGCGTATGGCAAGAAAATCCACCTGACAACAGATATGTGGACTATATGACTGTGACTGCTCACTGGGTTTCCCTCCCAGCACCAACAGTGGACAACACTAGCTTAGAGCATCAGGAGAAAGCCAGTAATCGTGCTTCTGGTTGTGGCACTGTGATTTAAAGGCGGCAGCAGCAGCAGGATAGCCCATACCATCATCATGCCACCTTGTGCATGCAGAGTTTTGAGAGACAATCCCACAAAGCTGCAGATGTTCTGAGTAAGCTAGAGCAGGTGATAGAGGAATGGCTTGTACCAAGCTCCTTAAAAGCTGGTTTTGTGTCTGCTGATAACGGCTCCAACATAATCGCTGCTTTGAGAATTGGTGGTATTATGCATGTGCCCTGCTTTGCCCAAGTGCTAAATTTAGTTGTGACCAGATTCCTGGCAGAATCTGAGACCCTCAAAGAGAAGCTTACTATTGCCCGCAAAATCTGTGCCCATTTTAGTCGCTCCTACAGTTCACGCACCGCTTTGTATTCCATACAAGAGCATAACAACCTGCCCCATCACCAGCTGAAAATGAAGGTCCCTACCAGGTGGAATTCCACCATGTACATGCTAGAACGTTTGTATGAGCAGAATAAGGCCATTAGCAAGTACACCATGCAAAACTGGAAGGCTTTGGAGGGAGCCTCTTTGTCACCTGGCCAATGGCAACTAATGTGAGATGTATGTGAGCTGCTGAAACCCTTTGAGGAGGCAACCACGCTGGTGAGTTGCATTGGGGCAGGAATTAGTGAAATTCTACCACTGATATTTTTATTGCAGAAAAAAATGAGGAGCATGGCTGAGGATTCTTACCAGAATGACAACACAGACATGCACCAGCTGGTAAAGGACATGTTAGAGTGCTTTGAACAAGATCCTCGCATAATATCCATTAAAAGCAATGAGGAATACATTCTTGCCACTTTTCTGGACCCCTGCTTTAAACACAAAATTTCTGAATTTCTGCCAAGGGGTCAAAGCGGTTTGCCACAACAAGGAGTCATGACGATCAGCAGCAACTCTCTGAGGATCGGATTCTGTCAAGGAATATTGTGACATGCTTATTGATCGAGTGGAGGGTTTCATTGTCGAGGATGAGAGGAAGAAAGTGAGGGCCAACAAACATCTAGGCAGTATAGTGAAAAGGAAGGCAGCAAAGCATTTGAACCAGAATATCCCATTCAGAGCACAGGGCAATTCATGGGTCTCAACAGAGGCAGCAAAAACCCAGCATTGGTAGCGGTGGTGGTGGTGGTGGTGGCGGCGGCACATCTCTTTGGGACTTGCTCCCTGAGTATGGGTTGGTAACTGACACACAGGAACACCGTGTAGCTCCTAGAAGTCGTCCCAGTGCATGTGAGATGGTTTCTGCTTACTTGCAGGATAGCTATGTTTTAGGCAGAAACAATGACCCCATGGATTACTGGCAAGCAAAGCAGTGTGTGTGGCCAGCATTGACATGTACTGCAGTGGAAAGCCTCAGTTGTCTTCCAGCAAGCACTGAGTCTGAGAGGGTTTTCAGTGCGGCTGGTTAAATTGTCACTGACCGCAGGACATGGCTATCAAGCAGCAATGTTGAGAGACTAACATTCTTAAAAATTAACCAACATCTCATACCATCAGAGTATCAGGTAGCAGAAACCACATATGGTGACAGACAAAACCAGGACAAATATATTAACAGCAGCACAGATGAGGAGGTGAACAAGGGATGTGAAGAAGGGTTGCCACTATTTTCCACACTTGGGACCAGTCCACTGCTATGACCGACAAGTAATGTGTGTCAATAATCTGAGAAGGAGGATAGCATGTGACAAGGGTAAAAATACATACATAAATCATACCATGCCAGTCCCCCACTACCACCACTACCGTACACATCTGCCACATTGTAGGTTTTATTTTATTTATTTTTTATTACTTGACATCATAAATATGTGCCAGTGTCACTTAAGCAGGAAGTTAGTGTTGTGGGCAAAGGACAAATGCATTCTGCATGCGAAAACATTTTTCAAGGCATATGTTGCTGTAGGATTGACACCTTTGACTTTCAGCCACTTATTTCTAAACTTCAGCCCTCGCAAGAAGTAATATTACAGTAGAAAATGTAGTACCTATTGGAAATATAGGCGGAAAATTTGTTAAAATAGGCAAAAAGGAGGGCATTTTTGCATAGGCGTAAAGGCGAAAGTTTTCACGGGAAAAGCGAAAAATTGGCAGTTTTGCAACATTTTTCGCTGGAAATTTTTCACACTTTTCGCCCACCCGTATTAGACAGGTATTCATGACTTTTTTAAAAGCAATTACAGTATCTGTAAGCACAGCATCCTGAGACAATGAATTCCATAACTTTATTGCCCTTTCTGTAAAAAAAATCCCTGCCTTTGTTTTAGTAAAAAACGCCTTTCCTCTAGTCTTTAATAGATGACTTCTTGCTCTTCGCTCAGCTCTTTGAGTAAAAAGTTCATTGGAGACTTCTTTGTATTGACATTGAATATATTTGTAAATGGTAATCATATCACCCCTTAGACATCTCTTCTCTAATGTAGACAAACCCAGTCTGCCTAGTCTCTCTTTATAACTCAGATCCTCCAATCCCTTTATTTGTTTTGTTGCATGTCTCTGCACTTTTTCCAGTTCAATAATGTCCTTTTTAAGAACTGGTACCAAAAACTGTACTCCATATTCTAGATAACACATTGCCAAGGATTTACATGGAGGTACTGTAGAATTATATTTTCAACCCATGCATCTACATACCTCCCAACATTTCAAATGGCCAGAGAGGAGCACTTTTATTGTAGATGGTGTTGCTGTGGGCCTGGCTGGTGGGCAAAGCATTACCAAGCATGATTAGGTTATCTCATAACCTATAGACATCTCTTTGATTTAGAGCAAGACCAAACTATTTTTTTGGTTTGATTTTTTGGAGGTTTAAATATTTTTATTGAAGCTTAAAAACAATACATCAAAACACAGGTGTTACATATCAGTGAGCATCATAGCCTTTCTGTATATATTACATGCATAGTTCAGCAGTTAAGAAAATGGTACAGATTTCTAGCATAGAAGCAATAATGTAAATAATGTAAATAGCCACCAAGTGAGCAAGTACTGATAGTGAGGTGAAACCAGTCTGATCCGGGCCGCAAAGGGTGGCAAAACAGTGATAATGAAGAAAGACACACAGATACGAAGGAAACAAATGGAGGGGTAATGCCTCAGTGAAAGAAGAATCAAGAGAGGTGGGGAGGAGGGAAGGCTATAGACAAGGGGAAGGAGAATAGGGAAGAAGGGAGATGTGGGAGGGAATAAGTCAAGAAGTCAGATGTAAGTGGGAATTTAAAATAAGACTGTAAGCATCAGAGTGATGCCTAGAAGACCAAACTTTTATTTACAGAGACTAATTTATAAACACATATAATGGAGTTTAAAAAAGCATTAATGTGAGATTTATTGCTGTGGAGCAATATGATACACTTATAAACACACCACACAGTCTGATCTCCTAAACACTGGGACACCAGGATGATACACTTATATACACACCACACAGTCTGATCTCCTAAACACAGGGACACCAGGGTGATACACTTATATACACACCGCACAGTCTGATCTCCTAAACACAGGGACACCAGGGTGATACACTTATATACACACCACACAGTCTGATCTCCTAAACACAGGGACACCAGGGTGATACACTTCTATACACACCACACAGTCTGATCTCCTACACACAGGGACACCAGGGTGATACACTTATATACACACCACACAATCTGATCTCCTAAACACAGGGACACCAGGGTGATACACTTATATACACACCGCACAGTCTGATCTCCTAAACACAGGGACACCAGGGGGATACACTTATATACACACCACACAGTGTGATCTCCTAAACACAGGGACACCAGAGCGATACACTTATATACACACCACACAGTGTGATCTCCTAAACACAGGGACACCAGGGTGATACACTTATATACACACCACGCAGTCTGATCTCCTAAACACAGGGACACCAGGGGGATCCACTTATATACACACCACACAGTCTGATCTCCTAAACACAGGGACACCAGGGTGATACACTTATATACACACCACACAGTCTGATCTCCTAAACACAGGGACACCAGGGTGATATACTTATATACACACCACACAGTCTGATCTCCTAAACACAGGGACACCAGGGTGATACACTTATATACACACCACACAGTCTGATCTCCTAAACAAGGGGGCACCAGGGTGATACACTTATATACACACCACACAGTGTGATCTCCTAAACACAGGGACACCAGGGTGATACACTTATATACACACCACACAGTCTGATCTCCTAAACACAGGGACATCAGGGGGATCCACTTATATACACACCACACAGTCTGATCTCCTAAACACAGGGACACCAGGGGGATACGCTTATATACACACACACCACACAGTCTGATCTCCTAAACACAGGGACACCAGGGTGATACACTTATATACACACCACACAGTCTGATCTCCTAAACACAGGGACACCAGGATGATACACTTATATACACATCAAACATTCTGATCTCCTAAACACAGGGACACAAGGGTGATACACTTCTATACACACCACACAGTCTGATCTTCTAAACACAGGGACACCAGGGGGATCCACTTATATACACACCACACAGTCTGATCTCCTAAACACAGGGACACCAGGGTGATACACTTATATACACACCACACAGTCTGATCTCCTAAACACAGGGACACCAGGGTGATACACTTATATACACACCACACAGTCTGATCTCCTAAACAAGGGGGCACCAGGATGATACACTTATATACACACCACACAGTCTGATCTCCTAAACACAGGGACACCAGGGGGATCCACTTATATACACACCACACAGTCTGATCTCCTAAACACAGGGACACCAGGGTGATACACTTATATACACACCACACAGTCTGATCTCCTAAACACAGGGACACCAGGGTGATACACTTATATACACACCACACAGTCTGATCTCCTAAACACAGGGACACCAGGGTGATACACTTATATACACACCACACAGTCTGATCTCCTAAACAAGGGGGCACCAGGGTGATACACTTATATACACACCACACAGTCTGATCTCCTAAACACAGGGACACCAGGGTGATACACTTATATACACACCACACAGTCTGATCTCCTAAACACAGGGACACCAGGGGGATCCACTTATATACACACCACACAGTCTGATCTCCTAAACACAGGGACACCAGGGTGATACGCTTATATACACACACACCACACAGTCTGATCTCCTAAACACAGGGACATCAGGGTGATACACTTATATACACATCACACATTCTGATCTCCTATACAAAGGGACACCAGGGTGATACACTTATATACACATCAAACATTCTGATCTCCTAAACACAGGGACACAAGGGTGATACACTTCTATACACACCACACAGTCTGATCTCCTAAACACAGGGACACAGGGTGATACGCTTATATACACACCGCACAGTCTGATCTCCTAAACACAGGGACACCAGAGTGATACACTTATATACACACCACAGAGTCTGATCTCCTAAACACAGGGACACTAGGGTGATACACTTACATACACACACTACACAGTCTGATCTCCTAAACAGAGGGACACCAGGGTTTGAAAAAAGGACAGAGGGATCTGGGTCTCAAAAATGGACTGTCCCTCGAAAGAGGGACACTTGGGAGGTATGCATATATACCTCTTTTTTATGAAAGTGAAAGTTTCCTGGTGCTGCACAGAACTTAATTAGCATATTAAATGTCACTGAAAATCTTCAATACCATATGAAACAACACTGAAAAGGCTTCTTTAGCATCCAAAACATCACATTAAAGCTTAATTAGCATAAGCATTGTCGCTGGTATGGCACATATACCGCAGTTAGCATACCATAGCATATGGTGCCATTTATAAATATTCCTTAACTGTACATTTTCTGGTCTTTTGACTAACATGACACACTGGAAGTTTTTAATGATGTTTTCAAAATATGCAAACTTAAATCATTGTGACAGGTCCAGTTTAACCATTTGATTGCAAGAGGGACTACCAACGCATTGCAAATCAATGCATTGCATACTCCACTGGCATTTAAAGGGTTACAGCAAGAAAATGGTCTTTGCTTATTAACGTGACAGCATATTATCATTGACCAGTGTCTTACAAGGAAACAGTCCTCATTTAACCAAACTAATCCTTTAAGTGCCAGAGGGTTGAGCAACGCATTGTTCCACACTCAAAGTGTTAATTCCAAATGTATCAGACAGACTTTTGGCAGAAGACATTTTAGCAATGTCTTCTGGTCATATCACTAGACTATAAAGCTCACATTATACACAATGTAAAAATAAGATATCAGTCTGAACTCCCTATTAGAAGGCATCTAATTCCCCACAGCATCTGAAATCTGCACACAAACATGCCTTTATTTACAAAGGGGAGGAACGTCCCTTTACCAGCAAAACAAGAGGCGATAAGGTTAAATCTCTCCCAATTCCTGTCTTGCAATAATTAATGAGATGTGTTCCAAGGGTCTGAAACACTCTTCATACTCCTCACTTCTCAGGTCCTTTGAGAAAACAATGTTGACCTGGTTTGCACCAGGATACTGCATAAAGATAGCTCTTCACCCAGTTAGATCCAGCAGCTGCACTGCTATTTCTCTCCACCTCTTCACATAAAGAAATTCTTATTCACAAGAGATTTCTCCTCCTCCATTAGAGCGTGAAGATGAGGCGCTAGAAAAAAGTATGTCAAGCTTAGTACATAGTCCCCGTAATATTTACAACAACTGGAGTACTATCTGGATATATTTTGGGGCACAATCTGAACAAAAAGAAATTTGCCTCTTCTCTTATATTCCTGCCACTGTGATACATTCAAAATTTCATTTGTATCAGTGAGTAAAAGCATAAAGAAGCCAGTATACTGACCCGGTCCTTTGGACCCTGGATGCTCTGGTGCATCCCCCAACAACCACAGCCATGGTTTCAGCAGACAAGAAGACACCGGATGGGAGCGCTGTATAGAGCGTCCATAGACATCAAGCCAGTCAGATTGTAACGTAAAAGATGTTTCCTTCTTTATTTAAACGTATTTAAAAACAAGCAGGTACAGAGCAAACACAACAGAATGCAAATGTATGAATGAGACTCCTTAAAGGGATTGTAATGTCCCAAAAACAGTATCTTCTAAATTGTTGCTGCAATAAAAAAAACATTTAATGCGCTTAATCCTTTCTCTCAAACCATTATGGTTTGAGAGATGTAATAAAATAAAGACCTCTGCTCCCTCCCCTTTCTCATGCGTCTGCTGTATAGCGGACGTCATGAGATCCTGCTTCCTGGACCAGATGGTGGCTCTTCAGGAGCGCTGTCATCAAGATATCTAACTATAATGACTTCATCGGAATGGTCTACAGCGTGTGCTTGCAAGCCAGTCACACATTGTAGACCATACCAATGAAGTAATTATAGTTCGATATCCCGATGACAGCGTTCCTGAAGAGCCGCCTACAGTCGGGCGATTGGATTCTGCCTCTGGCAGCTTTACAGCTCATCAGGCAGAAAGGGGAGGGAGCGGAGGACTTTATTTTCTTATATCTCTCAAATCATAATGGTTTGAGAGAAAGGATTAAGCGCATTAAGTGTTTTTTTATTGCAGCTACCATTTACAGGATACTTTTTTTGGGACTTTACTATCCCTTTAAACCATCCACCTAACGCATTTCGTGAATAACACACACTTAGTCATAGGCTCAATATCTGTATTGTGACAAAAATCTTTTGTATTTTGGGGCATTTCTTTCAACTGAGAAATGAATGTGCTGAAATAAACTACACAGTTAACCATTTGAGTGCAATGCAATGCGTTGCGTATTCCTCTGGCACTCAAAGTGTTAAAACATTAATGAAAAATTGCAAACAAATCAATTACTACATCTAGGTTTTTCAGAGATTCTAGGAGAAAAAGTTTTATTTAAAATGTATAGTTACTCCAGATAACTGGGGTTTCTGCTTTTGTAGGTACATTTTGTGTTCTTGGCCTGCTTTAGTGGCAAGCGCTTTTTGACACTGGAAGACAGGAGCAATTTTGCCCTTTATACTCTGCCTTTGTACAACCATATTTTTCCTCCAATTAATTTAGTATATGCAAAATATGCAATTGATTAATGTCCAGCAAAACCACAAAGGGCAGAGGGAGGGGTAAGGGTGGAGCAGTGCAGGGACATGAGAGTAATTAGTAGCTCAAAACCTGACTGCAGCAATGGTTGCTGCAGCGTGTGCAATAAATGATGATGCCTTTCCTCCAAGGGATGATGCCATTTGTCAAGGTCCCAGCAAAACCTCCAGTACCACCAGAGCCAGTACACATATAAGAAGATGTATAAGAAGACGTATAAGAAGAACACTGAAGATAACAACAAGTCACATTCAAGTGTTGATGATGGCAATAGCATAATAGAGGAAGATGTAGCAACTGAACTGCCTGCTGCATCAGATAGTGAAACAAACAAGCACCAAGACACCTGTCCTCAAAGTAGTAGCGAACTTTGTTACAGTAAAAGTAAAAATGAATTGTTTGAGACCTCTAAAAGCTTAGATAAATATAAGGGTAGTGGGCAGGAATTGTCAGATGATGCTGATGCTGCTAAGGATGACCTAATGATGACTGATTATGATGCAGATCTAGAATATATCCCTCTAGCATCTTTCACTTGTTCAGATACAGATGAAGTTGAGAGTGAGGGTGATGTCATGGCCATAAAGTTAGCAGAAAGGCAAAGGCTGAATCTTCCACCACTTTTAAGGAGTACTTTGTCTGTCTATAAACTGTTTGAGAAAACCATTGGAAAGTCTGACCCTGGACAAGCAAAGATGTCAAAATGTACACAGTCACCCTATCAGTCATCATCAGCATCATCATCTCTTCAAAGTCCAAGTCCCACTCAGCCACACACACCTGTGTTGAGTACCCAGCAGTAACAACAGCAGCAACACACAATGTCAGATATGACGAGTGCCTCTGCTACTACTTGAAGTGCTGCACCTTTGACACCAAGTAGTAGTAGCAGTAGAATTGCATCAACAACATCCAGCCCCAGTAGTAGTAGTAGCAGCACGTGAGCAGGGGGAAAGCAGGCTCACACCTAGGCACCTCCTCTATGAGATCCCACCTGAAGCACAACCACAGGTCTTACTGGGAGACACACTACAAGCAGGCCAAAGGTGCCGCATCTAGCAGCAGCAGAAGCATGCTAAAATGTTCCCAGGGCTCTAGGGCAGAAAAAAGGAAGTAGTGAAGTTATTTATGTGTCAGAGATTGTGCCACTGCCAGCAGTTAGTTTACTCCATATAACACTTATGGCTCCTGCTGCAGTGGAGTATGATGACACTGGCTTTGCTGTAGGAGATGGCAAGAGCCATAGACTGCGCACACATGCTGCCTCTACCACCACCACCTCCTCTAGTCATGTTGTTAAACCAATAAAGTTCCAGACTTCTTCTAACATGTCCTGCCAACCGACACTGACTGAGAAGGAGTCAAAAACTTCACAAAAACAATCCCAAAGTACCTCTATTGAATGGCAAGGTAGCCAAGATGTTGGCAGTGGACATGCTGCCATATTCTTTTGTAGAAAACCGAGGTTTCAGAAAACTGATGTCATGTGTAGCTCTACACTGGCATATCCCAAGCCGCAGTTGTACAAGCAGGTGGATAGTCAGGTGGGCAAAGGGGTGAAAAGTGCATATGGCAAGAAAATGCACCTGCCAACAGACATGTGGACAAGTGGTCAGAGCACAGACTATATGACTGTGACTGCTCACTGGGTTTCCCTCCCCCCAGCACCCTCTGGTTCTGGCAGCATCATTAAAAGGCGGCAGCAGCAAGATAGCCATACCATCGTCACGCAACCTTGTGCATGCAGAGTTTTGAGAGACAGTTCCACAAAGCCTTAGATGTTTTAAATAAGCTAGAGCAGGTGATAAAGGAATGGCTTGTACCCCACTCTTTAAGGCTGGTTTTGTGTCTGCTGATAATGGCTGCAACATAATTGCTGCTTTGAGAATAGTTATATGGTGCATGTGCCCTGCTTTGCCCATGTGCTAAATTTAGTTGTGACCAAATTCCTGTCAGAATCCAAAACCCTACGAGAGATGCTTACTATTGCCTACAAAATCTGTGCCCATTTTAGTCGCTCCTACAGTGCACACAATGTTTTATATTACATACAAGAGTGTAACAACCTGCCCCATCACCAGCTGAAAATGGAGGTCCCTACCAGGTGGAATTCTACAATATACATGCTAGAGCATCTATACAAGCAGAATAAGGCCATTAGCGAGTACACCTTGCAAAACTGGAAAGCTTCGGAGGGAGCCTCTTTGTCACCTGGCCAATAGCAACTACTGTGCAATGGATGTGAGCTGCTGAAACCCTTTGAGGAGGCAACCATGCTGGTGAGTCACACTGGGGCAGGAATTAGTGAAATTCTACCACTGATATTTTTATTGCAGAAAAAAATGAGGAGCATGGCTGAGGAATGTTACCATAATGGCAACACAGACATGCACCAGCTGATAAAGGACATGTTAGCGTGATTTGAAGATCCTCACATAGAGTCTATTAAAAGCAATGAGTAATACATTTTTGACACTTTGCTGGACCCCCCCCTTCAAACATAAAATGTCTGACGTTGTCACAACAAGGAGTCCTGACCATCAGCAACAACTCTCTGAGGAATTGGATTCTGTCAAGGAATATCGAGATATGCTTATTGATTGAGTGGAGGGTTGTATTTGGGGGATGAGAGGGAGAAAGTGAGGGCACAACAAACATTTAGACAGCATAGGGAAAAGGAAGGCAGCAAAGTATTTCAACCAGCAGAAGCTACTACATCATCAACCAGAATAACCCATTTGGAACACAGGGCAATTCATGGGTCTCAGCAGAGGTGGCAAAAACCCAACATTGGTGATGGTGGTGGTGGCACATCTCTTTGAGACTTGCTCTCTGAGTATGGGCTAGTAACTGACACACAGGAACACGGTGTAGCTCCTAGAAGTGGTCCCAATGCATGTGAGATGGTTTGTGCATATTTGCAGGATAGCTACATACTAGGCTGAAACAATGACCCCCATGGACTACTGGCAAACAAAGCAGTGTGTGTGGCCAGCATTGACACGTACTGCAGTGGAAACCCTTAGTTGTCCTCCAGCAAGCATTGACTCTGAGAGGGTTTTCAGTGCAGCTGTTTACATTGTCAATTACCTCAAGCCATGGCTCTCAAGCAGCAATGGTGGGAGACTAACATTCTTAAAAATGAACCAACATCTCATACCATCTTAGTATCAGGTAGCAGAAGCTACATTTGACAGAGAAAGCCAGGACAAATATATTAACAGCAGCACAGATGGGGAGGACGAGGGATGTGAATAAGGGTTGCTACCATCTTCCTCACTTGGGACCCCTACTATGACCGAAAAGTAATGTGTCAATAATTTGAGAAGGAGGTTTGTGATTTGACAGAAACATGACAATGGTAAAAAACTATATGCATACACAAATCACACCATACCAGCCAGTCTCCCACCACTACCACTACAATACACATCTGCCACATTGTAGGTTGTACTTTATTTTTGTTATTACTTGACATCATCATCATGAATATGTGCCAGTGTCACTTAAAGTGATAGTAATGTTTCATAATAAAAGCAGCTCTAATTAATAATAATAGTATTATGACCTTGGAGAGTGTTATTTCAATTCTGTCAGAGTTGTGGTTCAAGAGTAATTGAATGACAAAGTATCCCCCTCCCGCCCCTTTTACTGATGCAAAACTGCTCAGCCAGATCAGAAGGGAGGTGCCCAGGTAGACTGCAGAGAGGGACAATCTTCAATTAAGATAAGGGAAAAATCTGAAAAACTTGTCAAGGGGGGCAGGGCTTTCATTGTTCTCATAGGAAGAAGATTGTCCCCTGCTGTTATTTGTATGATCTATGGACTGGATTCCACATCTGAGAAGAGATGGCTTACACTAGGTAAAAGGAGGGGGAATCTTTGCTTGTGAATATTTCTTAAACCATAAAGGTTTGAGAGATAAGACTTATATCGTTCTTCATGTTTTTTTAATTCTTACAAAATAAAATAAAGATAAAACGAAGTATTACTATCCTTTTAAGCAGGCAGTAAGTGTTGTGGGCAAAGGACAAATGCATTCTGTAGGCTAACACATTTTTCAAGGCATATGTTCCTGAAGAACTCACAGCTTTGACTTTCAGACCTTTATTTCTCCACTCCAGCCCTCAGAAGAAGTAATATTGCAGTGGAAAATGTAGTACCCATAGGAAATATAGATGAAAAATGTGTTAAACTAGACGAAAAGGAGGAACATTTTACATTGGAGAAAAAGAGAAAACTTTCATGAAAAAAGAGAAAAATCAGGCAGTTTTCACAAAAAGTCACGCAGGAAATTTTTCCCACTTTTCGCCCACCCCTAATAATCACACTAAAGTGCTAAGACAACTTGTATAAGAAAAAAGAGAGTGGCTGGACCTGTCGCCGTAAGCAAAGTGCTTAATTAGCATATGAAACATCACTGAAAATCTTTATTAGTATATGAAACACCAGTATATGAAAAGCTTAATTAACATATAAAACGTCTCTGGTACCTCATATTAGCATACAAGTATTAATATTTCCATAACTACACATTTGCTGGTCTTTTGGCAGTTTTTATTGATGTTTTCAAATGTGCAAACTTGGATCAAAGTGACAGGCAGAGAGCCGCACGTCTCCCTGCTCATATCCAATGTGTATCACCAAAACAAGATGGCTTGATTAGGCAAAGTGGGCAGCTGTCTAGAGCAACAACTTTTGAGGGGAGTCACAGCTGTGATGACCACACCCACATTCTGAGTTTTGTTATCAGAGCAATCCCAATGCCCATGATTTATGGCTGGAATTTTACATGACCCTTTACTATTATGTAATCCTTTGGATGCTAGATGAATTGAAAACCTCTCTACCAACCAAGAGGTAAAAAAAAAAATTGAGTTGTATGTTATAAGTTAAGAGTGTTTCTGTACCAGGCAAAAGTGGCTGAGGCTAGGGGTGGGGTCATGTGAGTTGAGGTGTGTGGTCATAGATGGGGCCAAGGGAAACTTGGGTGCCTATGACTAGAGGTGTCTGAGATGTAAATCTGGCCTTGTGAAGGTCCATCAGTTGACTGATCAGCCTTCATTTTCTTAAAGAGGATATATCACCCTTCCAAGTCTCAGCTGCAGTGGGAGCTTCCGTTTTAAAGGATTTGCGATTATTCCTCCTCATTAATTCATTCCACCCCCCTGGACGTTCTAGCAGCCTAAGAAGGCGTTGCAAGATAGTTTCTGTACATGTGAATAATTAATTATTCAGCTTTATCTGACTAAGCTCTGCTGAGATAAAATTCCCCAATTAGCAAATCAAATATCTCTAAAACTATTAACTTTAGTGAAAATTAAAAACCACAAGTTACGGGCAGTTTAAATAGATACATATAAGGAGACTAAAAGCTGTGTAGGTAACACATACAATATGTTTATTTGATATCCCAAATGAAACATCTCCATTCTACAATCATTTTGCCTTCAGTGCCCTGTGTTGGAGGCCTGTATAGTATTTATAGGGGTTAAAAGTTACATTTAAATTAACAAGATTTTTTTAATTTGGTACAGTTATGTGCACCAGAATTACTCTATTGAATCCTACAGAGGTTTACTGTACATAGAAACATAAAATCTGAATTGAAGATTGTCCCTCTCTGAGATCCATCCAGACAGTCTTGTTGCTCTGAGCTGAGCAGTGTTAATCAGTAAAAGGGGTGGGAGGGGGATACTTTATCATTCAGTTACTCTTGAACTACAACTCTGACAGTACTGAAATAAAACTAGCCATGGCCCAAATATTATGAAGATTAATTGGAGCTGCTATTATTGTGAAACATTACTATCCCTTTAAGCCTTTGATTGTCAGAAGTGTGTCCAATAAACTGCTCTGACATGACTGGAAATCAAAGAGTTAATGGCCTTATGTCTTACATCTTTTTTATGTCTTTGCTGGTAACTGATAAAGCAGATATATTGTAATTTCCATGATATATCTGCAGCACCAGCATCTTTGTCAAAAGATATCACAGCAGCTAATGAAGTCATATATCAAATCTAAGATGCCCAAATTTTTTTTCATCAACAATATACTTCATTTCTCCTCCAGCACCACCAAGAGCACCAATCAGACTAAACTGGTACTTACATGAGCTCCAAATACTGCTTTGACGTTTCTGCTTATGCTGCTTAATCGGATCATTTGCGTTCTCAAGTACCAAAGGCATTTTTTGTTGAAAGTCATTATAAACATTGTGTCAAGCCTATGTAGAAATTGTTTCAATGTATTATTGCTCCGGAACTTAAAAGTCTAATTTAATATTATTATATTTCATTTTATGTGTACTGGACACTGGCACTTTAAAGGGATAGTAATACTTTGTTATAACTTTATTTTATTTTGTAGGTATTAAAAAAATATGAAGAATGATATAAGTCTTATCTCTCAAACCTTTATGGTTTAAGAGATATTCACAAGCAAAGTTTCCCCCTCCCGCCCCTTTTACCTCGTGTAAGCCATCTCTTCTCAGATGTGGATCTGGTTGTAAGACCAGACAGATAACTGCAGGGGACAATCTTCGTTGTAGAAAATAATGAAAACCCTGGCCCCCTTGACAAGCTTTTCAGGTTTTTCTCTTATCTTAATTGAAGATTGTCCCTCTCTGCAGTCTACCTGGGCACCTCCCTTCTGCTCTGGATGAGTAGTGTTACATCAGTAAAATGGGCGGGAGGGGGACACTTTGACATTGAATTACTCTTGAACTACAACTCTGACAGAATTGAAATAACACTCTCCAAAGTCCAAATACTATGATGATTAATTAGAGCTGCTTTTATTATGAAACATTAATATCCCTTTAAAAAAAAGATAGCATAATTTTTTTGTGATAAATAATTTTAACCCTTTGCTTTGCAATGCCCTGCGTACCCTCTGCACTCAAAAGGTTAATGTCTTCGGCATGGCACAGTGGTAAATTAGCAAACAAATAACTGCTTAAAGATACAAGGTCCCTTTTAGGACAATTCCTTTATTCACTGGTAATCCATGATCTTTATCTACTAATAAGGACTTTGTGGGCATCACAATGCAGTGTTGTTGCAGTGTTGTTACTACTGCAAGGGATTCTGGGTAGGCATATGCAAATAATTTTAACAAGGAATCACCTTTTTGCTCAAATTCCACTTTATACATGGATTCCTCAGAGTATGTGTATGCTGAGTAACAGCTTTAAGACACAAGTCAGGAAGAGATGCAAAGCCAGTCTTATGGCTTGACTGCTACGTCAAATTTTTGTTTAGCATTGTATCTTCTCACCAGGGCTGCAGCCAGACAGACGATGGTAAGCCACTACTAACCTACCCACACCCCCTAGTGACGTTCTGCCCATTATGTGGTTACCCCCCGATACCTTCTGCACTGCCATACGGACTGAATCTACCTTAGAGGGGTATAGGAACCTAACGGGTAACCAGGGCGACCAATTTATTTGAGTTAATGGCCTTCTAGACCCTTTCCCGTTGTCAGGGACCAACCCAGGTCACTCAGCTGTTAGACCCTTCCCAACATTGAGCTGCTCTACTACGTCTGGCCCATGAGATTCCCTTAGCCGGCCATCTGGGCACACGGAACACAGAGTACCGGCTGACCAGAGCCTTCTTCTGGCCCGGTTTTTCCAGGGATGTCCGCCAATTCTGCCGCACCTGCGACATTCGTCACCGGGTTGGGAAAAGAGGGGATAGACCTCCTGTGCCCTTACAACCATTACCCATAATCAGGGAACCCTTTCAGAGGGTCACTGTCGACATTATAGGTCTTTTGGCCCAGCCCAGTCGTACAGGGAAAAAGTATATCCTCACCATAGTGGACTTCACTACACAGTACCCCGATGCGGTAGCCCTAGCAAACATTACCGCCAAAACAGTGGCAGATGCCCTAGTCAAGGTATTTATCAGCGTAGGCTTCCCGCAGGAAATTTTATCCGATCAGGGGGCCCAATTTACCTCTGAGCTGTTACAACAGCTATGGAAAGCTTTAGGGGTTACACCTCTGCACACCACGATGTACCACCCCCAGACCAATGGCCTCTGCGAAAGATTCAGTAGAACCCTGAAGCAGATGCTCCAGGCTTTCACCGACTCACAGAGAGATTGGGAAAAGTATTTGCCTCGTCTCTTGTTCACCTACTGGGCGATGCCTCAGGAGTCCACTGGCTTTTCCCCCTTCAAATTTTTGTTAGGGCGGAGAGTTTGGGGGCCCCTGCACCTCCTCCGGGAATATTGGGAGGGAAAATGTGAGTCGGAGGAAACCCTGGTGGTCACATACGTCATGGACCTCCGGGACAAAATAGAGACCCTTATGGTATTAGCCCGCCAGCATCTTCAGGCTGCCCAGACACATAAAAAGAACCAGTACAATAAACACACCCAAAAAACAGAATTTTGTCCGGGCCAGCAGGTCGTAGCCCTACGACCCGTCAAACATAATAAATTACAGACAGCCTGGGAAGGCCCCTACAAAGTAATTGACAGGCAAGGGGAAACCACCTATGTCATCGCGCAAGGGGCTAGACAGTAGGACCAACGGACCTGCCATGTCAATGCTCTGAAAGCCTACCACCCCAGGGTGGAAGAGGCCTTAGCCATCTGCACTCTGGCGGGAGACGATCCAGAAGAACAGTATATACCTGATCTCTTGGATCAAGTACACAATGCTGAATCCCTAAGCCCTCTCCAGTTAGGTTCCCACCTAAGCCCTACCTAGCAGAGTCAGGTTCAGAAGATCATTAAGAAATGGCTCAAGTTGTTCTCGCCCCTACCCGGCCTCACGTCCATCACCCGCCACAAGGTAGAGATCCCAGGGCAGACCCCACTCCGGTTACCTGCTTATCGGGTTCTGGAAGCAGTAAAGAAAGATATGCAGAAGGAGATCCAGGACATGTTAGACCTAGGGGTCATTGAGCCATCCGGGAGTCCCTGGGCTGCCACGGTGGTGCTGGTACCCAAAAAGGACAGCACTACCTGGTTTTGCATCAACTACCGGAGGCTCAATGACCGCACTGTCACTGACGCCTATCCCATGCCCCGGGTAGATGAGCTCCTTGACAGGCTCGCTGGAGCTGGTGTTGTCATGACTCTCAATCTTAGTCGGGGGTACTGGCAGATGCCATTGGACTCTGAGGCTGTGGAGAATTCAGCCTTCATCACCCCTTATGGCCTGTACCAGTTTAAGATCATGCCATTTGGGATGAAGAATGCCCCGGCCACCTTCCAGAGGCTAGTGGATCATCTGTTGGCAGGAGCTCAGGAATTTACCTGTGCCTATCTGGATGACATAGCCATCTTCAGTGACACCTGGGAGAATCACTTGTTACACCTAGAGGCTATCCTGGGTAGAATCCACCGGGCAGGGCTCACTATTAGATCTGACAAGTGTCAAGTAGGGATGGGAGAGGTGCAATACCTGGGATTACCGGGTAGGCAGCGGCTGCCAGTGACCTGAGCCAGCCAAGATAGCTGTCATCTTGGACTGGCCCACCCCCAAGACCAAGAAGCAGGTTCTAGCTTTCCTGGTTACGGCCGGTTACAACCGGAAGTTTGTGCCACAGTATAGCTCCTTGGCCAAACCCCTCACTGACTTGACCAAGAAATCCCTACCCCAACCAGTGACTTGGGAACCTGAATGTGAACCTGCTTTTGTAGCCCTGAAGGAGGCCCTTGGACGAGAAACTGTGCTCGCAGCTGGGGAGGAACATCTGGTGGCATATCTCAGCAGGAAACTGTTACCCCGGGAAGTGGCTTATGCGGCTATTGAAAAAGAATGCCTTGCTCTCGTGTGGGCGCTGAAGAAATTTCAACCCTACCTGTAGGGACTGGAGTTTGTTGTCATCACGGACCATAATCCCCTAGCATGGTTAAATCGGGTTTCTGGAGACAATGGGCGGTTGCTCAGATGAAGCTTGGCACTACAGCCCTTTAATTTCACCATCCGCTACCAGGAAGGACAACCA